>JAPDVU010000009.1:4297329-4897329 GCA_026230045.1 Corynorhinus townsendii
ATTGATGAGAGAGAAACATCAATCAGCTGCCTCCTGCACACCCCCTACCAGGAATGTGCCGGTAACCAAGGTACATGCCCTTGACTGGAATAGAACCTGGGACCCTTGAGTCCGCAGGCCGATGCTCTATCCACTGAGCCAAACCTGTTAGGGCCATATGGCTTCATTTCTTGATTTGTTAACTTGAGACCTATACTGATTCCCTACCATGAACGATGACGATTCCATTATCATCCCATTTTTGGTAATTGTATTTAATTTTTTACACTAGTTACCTTAGTGGTTTTAAGTAATGCACTTAGAACACTCAATTCTTATTCCCTTATGAGACAGTAATCCTTGGGTGCTTATGCCGTAAGATGAGGCCATCACGAGACCTCCTATCTTTCGCTTCACCTCGCCTCTCCTCACCCCTTTTAACCTCCCAGTTCTACCAGCCTTATCTTTACGTTGACATTGCCAACCTTGGTAACATTTCATTCTGTTCTTTAGCACCTGTAAGTCACTCATGTTTTATCTATAGATTGATCTTCAAGGTTGAAATCCAATCAACAGCCTTGACATCTGATGAGGATGGCAATACGGTCTCCCCCATGAACCAGGGAGTAGAGAGGGCCTGTGCTGGCTTCTCTCTCCCAGAGTTCCACCCACAGGAGATGGGAAGGAGACTCGCCTCAAAATCCAATAGAGCACCTTTCTCTATTCTCCATCATTTGCTCAAACTTTTGCTTATGTTTAGGTCATGATTGTTGGGTACACTCTTTTTCTTGGATTTTTTTTAAGTGTACATTATTTTTAAATTATTTTTGAGAGAAAAAGTATGTTCCTCATCAGTTCAAAATATCTTGCAGTTTCTCACTAAGTCAACCCATGACTTAGACTACACAGAACTTTTCCTGAAGATCTTGTCTTTGGCCCGGCCGGCGTGGCTCAGTGGCTGAGCATCGACCTATGAACCAGGAGGTCACGGTTCGATTCCCGGTCAGGGCACATGCCTGGGTTGCAGGCTCCATCCCCTGTGTGGGGCTTGCAAGGAGGCAGCCAATCAACGATTCTCTCAACATGGATGGTTCTATCTTTCCCTCCCTCCCCCTTCCTCTCTGAAGTCAATAAGATTAATATATATATTTTAAAAAGAAAGCCATTTAAGCAGCCGTCATAGCTCAAGGCATAACCAGGAAAGGAGACAGAGAAATACAGGCCAGGAACGTCGGGTCGGGTGGGGGGAGGGGGATGGGGGGGGGAACTGGGAGAAGGTAGGATCACCAAGGCCAGTGAAGCGAGGATTTCAAAGTCAAAGTGGGGTTATGTCTGATGCTGTTGAGCACGACTGTGGGATGAGAGCAGAAGGATTACCTTGGACGTGGGCCTGTGGAGAAACAGGAGCAGTTTGATGAGCACAGTCTCCCAGGTGGGGTTCCAGTCCCCGTGGAGCGGTCAGCAGACGCGTGGAGAGGAGGCAGTGAAGAGAATCTCTGAACTTTGCTGGAGGAGCAGATACACGGCATCGTGGGCCTCGGGCTACAGCAGCCGGCCGCTCACTGCATGCAGCTGCCACGGCCCGTCACCCACATGGCCTATTTCTGGGATTAGGTGGGTGTGGGGACACCAATGAGCTGCCTAGCCCCCACCAGCGTGGGGTTCTATGGCCCAGTCAGCACATCACCAGCTCACGGGTGCCTGGAGCTTCTTGGTCCAGGGTAACGTGAGTCAGCTGAGCTCCCAGACTTCCTTCCCCAGATGGTGCTGCCTCAGCCACAGCTGATTGGTGCACGAGAGTCACCTGACCTGCTGGGCCAGCTCCCTCTGGGGAATTTGGAATTGGGGGCGTAGCGGGGAGGGAAGCAAGTGCAGCCAGACCAGGCACAGCCAGGAGCTCTCTCTGTGTTCTGGATTTCTGCGACCCGGCTGGGAAGGAGGTGCTGGTCTGGGAGAGAAAGAGGCAGGGAGAGAGAACGAGCCCTATCCTTTCATCCTCTCTGGAGGCCTGCTCGAACCCCCTCCAGACTCTCTGGGAGAGTCAGTCCCCCTCTTGGTTTGAAACGAGTTTGTGTATCTTTCTGTTGCTTGCGACCAAGCGTTCTAACACACGTGGTAGTCTTGTCTTTTTATTCCAAATGAAGGGAGTGCATGTGAGAGAGGTTACGTCACTTGCCCGCGGTCGCTCGGTGAGCGGAGGTGGGCCTCAGGGAGAAGCCAGATGTGTGGGCTGCCACCACTCGCCGCACCGCTCACCTCTGACCCTTGGGGCACACGGGAGAGTGACTGCCTCTCCACTCCGGGCTGGTCCCCGCATTTAGATGCACGATGCAGTCACGTCCAACACTCACCCGAGAACTCCCACCGCAGGCCCTACCGCAAGCCTTGCCCCTCACCCTCCGGGGCAGTTGCATTTCTGGGACCTTTATTCTGAACAAACTCAGAAAATATGGTCACCGCCACCCCACCGTCTGGCGTCATTGCTCCGCTGGCCGTTGTCTCATTACTTGAGGGGGGAAGCTGGGGTGGGGCGCAGTGAGAGGGTTGACAGATGTGGGGAGCACAGAGAGAAAGGGGCGCAGGCCCAGGAGGCAGAGAGCGTGAAGGTGGAGGAGAGCCGGGTGAAGAAAGCAAAGGGGAAAAGGAGGAGGAGGAGGAGGAGGAGGACTGCGAGCCTCCCAGAGAGAAGGAGACGAGATGCAAGGGACACAGCGGCCTCTTCCCGTGGGTCGTGTCCAAAGACAGACGTGGCCGTGCGCCTTTGCCTCACCCAACCCTCTGATGGCTTCCCAGTTTCTGGGGTATGGAAGGATCTCAGTGCAGGCTTGTTAAATGAATGAATCAATGGAGAGAGGGGGAGAGAGAGAGAGAGAGAGAGAGAGGGAGAGAGGAAGGGGCCTGATGGAGGGTCTGGTATCTGACGTGTCTCCTCTATGCCGTCACCCTATGCGTTTTCCATACATGGCTCTGTGACGTGCTGTCATTCTCCTAGTCACACACCCGCTGGCTTGTCCACTGTATCTCAGACCAGAATACACGCTCCCTGAGGACAGGGCCGGGCCTGGCTGGTCCACTGCCGGGCCCTCTGCTCCTCTCTCCAGGAGTGACACGTCGGTGACACTCAATAAGCACGGAGTAAAAGATGAATGGACAAGAGAGAGGGGCTGAGAGGAGTCGGGCTGCTCAGTGACCCCCAGCCTGACCTCTGGGGAAAGGGAAGGGGTCAGTGTAGGCGAGGGCTGCCAAGGGCCAGTGGCCTGACCTTCCGAGAGTCCCAGGGAGACCCCTCTCTCTGTCACTAGCATGGGAAGCTGGGGATTGGGGTGTGGGGAGGAGCTAAATAAAGCCCAGGTCTCATTGTCTCCTGATTACCACGTATTTAGGCTGCAGTTACGGGCAGCGGTGATGAGCTGTAATTGCAGGCGTTTTCCAGGGTTATTACCCACCCCCTGCCCTCGCCCCCGGAAAAGAAACTGATACTTGTAATCTCCCCCAAGACGTGCCCCGTCTAGTCCTGAGGCAAAGGTTGAGCTGCCCTCGTTACCCCCATAACCTCGGTTCCCTTTTCCGTTCTTGGTGAGCAGGTGGCTGGGGGCAGGGGAGAGTCTCTGAGTCCTGGTCACCAACTCGCTGGATGGTTCTGGGCCTCAGCGTGCCCATCTGGAAAGTGGGCACTGTGCTGGGGGCTTGAGGAGGTGAGGTGGGTGGGGGTCGAGTCCCAGGGGAGCTCAGGGACCTCGAAGGAGGAGCTTTCAGGATCTGAGGGCTGAGGGAGCAGTTCCCCGGGCACCGGGCGGGCGGGCAGGCGGTGCTGGGTGGCGGGCTGAGATGCAGCTTCATTAGGAGGCCTGATGAAAGGAGAGCTCCCGAGGCTCCTGTTAATTGCACCCCGTGAGTGCAAAGACATCCGGGAGGATGAGAAACCTGCGGGGGAGAGCTGGGTACCAGTGAGCGGAGGGAGGGAGCCAGGCCGAGCTGCTTGTCCCAGCTCCTGCAGGGCACCCTGGAGCCTCGGGCGCCCCGAGAGGGCCTCTGAGAGTGTGGGTGCCCACAGCCACCCTCTGAGTGTGGAAGCAGCATTTTGAATGTGAGCAAAACACCGGGTTTGTCTCAGGTTTCCTATCTGTTTTAGAAAGGGCCTCGCGCTGTGTAGGTTGGGGGATACATGGGAGCAGCAGGCAGAGGGGCAATGAATGGGGTAGGACAGCAGCCCACCACTGCTCGTAGGGGCCCGGGCTGTTCGTTCCTTCAGGAAGCACGTGACGAGCACCCATGGGGGCTGGATTGTGCTTTGTTTTTGCTGGGACCAGTGCTGCCTCACGTCCCCCACCCCAGGCCTCCTCACGCAGGCCCCTGGGGGAGGAACTGAGGCCCAGGCCCCTGCTGGGCAGCGAGAGGCCTGGTCTCCTCTCCAGAGTGTGCAGCATCTGCCTTGGGTGGAGGCCTCCGTGAAGACACAGTCATTTAAGGGGTCCCAGACTGGATCTAGGGGACTCTTGAAAGTCACCCCTTCCCCTCAGCACACATGGCTTTGCCTTCCTTCCCAGGCGTGGTGCCCTTTGCTCCCACCTCCCCCATGAGGAACTCCCATAATGGGGTGATTTTATGCAAACACATTAAAAAGCCGCAGTGCGCTGGGGAAGCTGCCGTTATCCTTTGTGCAATATCTCCGTTCACTGCATTAATGATCCTCCCCAGATTACCCATTTCCTAACGAACCATTAGCACAGAGAGGAGGTGGGAAGGGGTGGGAGGGGGCGGGAGGGGCTGGGGCCACCAGCTGCTGGAGCCCGGAGCCCGGAGCCTGGAGCCCGAGCTCACAGCAGACAGGGTTTGTACCCCTCCCCTGCTTCTCCAAGGTGGGGTGAAGGCAGCGGCGGGGGGCTGGGGTCTCTCCTGGGACGAGGGTCCTTCAGAAGACACCCAGGCTGTGGACCCGCCAGTGGCAAGGAGGCTTCCACCCCTGGCCAGGGCCACCCAGATCCTAGGGCCAGTGCGCCCGCATCAGATCGACTCAGGGCTGGGAGTGCGTGAAGCACGTTTTCCAACGTGTTCATCACCACGCAGGCTGGGAGTGTGGGGCTGGCATCGGGACCCAAGTTCCTTTACATGAGCAAAGCGTGCTGGTTCACCAAAGCCTCCTGCCACTGCTAACCACCCTCCGGGGCTTGGCGTTCATTGCGTCCCAGCTTTCTGAAACCTCCCTCTTTAAAAAAAATAAAAAATGGAACTCCCATTTTACCCAGTGACCCACTTCTAGGAATATATCCCAAGAAACTAGAAACACTGATCAGAAAGGATATATGCACCCCTATGTTCATAGCAGCACAATTCACCATAGCTGAGATTTGGAAACAGCCTAAGTGCCCATCAGCACAGGAGTGGATTTGAAAACTGTGGTACATCTACACAATGGAATACCACGCTGCTGTAAAAAGGAAGGAACTCCTACCATTTGCAGCAGCATGGATGGACCTGGAGAGCATTATGCTAAGCGAAATAAGCCAGTCAGAGGAAGATAAATATCACATGATCTCACTCATTTGTGGAATATAATGAACAACATAAACTGATGAACAAAAACAGATCCAGAGACAGAGAAGCATCCATCAGATGCTCAAACCTCAGAGGGAAGGTAGGGGAGGGTGGGGGCAAGGGGGAGAGATCAACCAAAGGACTTGTATGCATGCACATAAGCCTAACCAATGGACACAGACACCAGGGGGGTGAGGGCATGAGCGGGGGTGGGGTGGGATGGGGGGCAATGGGCAATAAGGATACATATGTGATACCTTAATCAACAAAGAAAAAAATGACAAAAATATATATTTATTGATTTCAGAGCAGATGGGAGAGGGAGAGGTAAACACATCAATGATGAGAGAGTATCACTCATTGATTGGCTGCCTCCTTCAAGCTCCACACTGGGGATTGAGCCCGCAACCAGGGCATGTGCCCCTGACCTCCTGGTTCATAGGTTGATGCGCAGCCACTGAGCGACACCGGCCGGGCGAAACCTCCCCCTTCCTAGTTCAGCTCAGCTCCCCGCCTGGGAAGGGTTGGATCCGTGACGTCCGAGCCATCCCTCACCAAGAGCCAATCCTGCTTTCTTCTCTTCCATCTGCTCCCACCAGGAACCCCCTCCCACCCTTAGGACTCCCTGGGTGCCCCGCAGCACGTGGCCTCATGGGGGGCTGGCTCTCCGTCCACTAGGCACTGACTCTAGGCCTTTGGGGAACTGCCCTCCCTCCGCCCTCCAGCCCCATCTCCACATCAGGGCTCACCCTGGCCATTGTCTGAACCAGGGGCAGGAGTAGCCCTCTTCCCGTAGGAAAGGTAAGATCTATGGGATTTAATAAGATCATCCAAGACTTGGTGCCCCAGCAGTTTGCTGGTGACACCACGCCCTTTGGGGAGGCAAATTTCCTTCTCTGTAGTCCACTGTATCGTGAGCAGGTGACCCGCTCGGCGTTATTACAAGCAGGTTATTATTACCATAAATCCTTCCGGGTCTACTTCTTCCATTTACATTAAATGCAGTCTCTGTTATGGGGCCTAAATTAGCTTTCGTAGGAGGAAACCTGGATAATTTAAAGGGAACGAGGCACGCAAGTGAGGCTGGGGTGGGGAGGGCAGAAAAGGGAATGAAATGGGTTCTTACTCCGCCTGGGGAAGGGGCCTGAGCTTAACGCCTTCCTGACCGACTCAGACCCCCCTAGAATGTGGGCGTCTCTCAGGTGGTTCATTTGTGTATTTGGACGATCCTTGTGGTTCTCTAGTGCTTGGTCGGCCCCAGGAATCAAAGGCAGCGGAGGCACTGAATGATGGCAGCTATGACAATGGAGACAGTAAAAAATTCAGTGGTTTCCGGGGGCTTGGGAGAGGGAGAGAAGGATGAAGAAATGAAGCCCACAGGGGTTGGGGCAGTGGAGATCTTCTGTAGGACTCAGTAACGACAAACACCGGCCATCACGCCTTTGCGTCTTCTTCCACCTGGTCATGGGTTTGTAAAGAATCCTTTCATCGCACGGGCCTCCAGCTACCCAGCTTGCCAGCATCATCTCTTGTCATCCTGCTCAGATTTTCACCGGTACTTAACATAATTGGTTGTCTTTCAAGATATTAGTTTGCTTTTTAAAACCTGTTTTGAGGGGCCAGGTGAAGAAGGCACCTTTGTGTTGTTGGTAGACGATGTTCCGTAAATATCTTTCTGTATACGGCATCTCAAAATCCAAGGATCCAGAGATACGCCCTAGGGGAGAGGGGAGTCCCTGGGACTCCTGGTGGAGTGAGGGAACAGGGTTGCTCGAGCCAGAAAAGACTCCCCCAGGATACAGGTGACCTGGAAGCTGGCGATAATATCGCTTCAGAGCCAGCAGCTCGGGCTCTGGCATCAGAGTCCCAGCTGAATGTCATCCGTGCTGCTCTCAGCTGGGCGTTGTCGGCAGGATTCCTTGATCGGCTGGAGCCTCAGTTTTCTTATCTGTCCGATGGGGATAGAGGACCTACCTCGCAGGGTCATTGAGAATGAAATGAAACAGTTCCTGGGAAGTGGTGGGCGCAGTGCCTGGCTCACCATAAGCTCTTGCGAAGTGTCAGCAAATTTCATTCCTTATTAGAGCTGCCTTCACACGGGACCTGGGAGTGCAGGAGGGGCTCCCGTATGGAAGAGAGGAGTCAGCCTGGCCTTAGCCGAGGCTGGGGGCTGGAGGCCACTGGCTCCTTGCAGATGCCCGGCCCAGCAATCTCGGGGAGGGACAGAGCCTCCTTGAAGGGAGAGACCAGGCAAAACTGAGCAGAAGCAAAGGGCTGGGGTCTGGTCCTGAGGAAGCTGAGCCGGGCAAAGCCACCGGCAGCCTCTCATCTTACTTCCCTCAGGTGGGGGGGGGGGGGTCTGGATACTCACCCCTTTCTCCGTTGCATTTGAATCCCCCTTAGAGTAGGTCTGGGTTCGTGGGTTACAAGATGTGCAGAATTAGTTCGTGTAGAGGTCGCCCTCCACGGTGGCCACCAACGAGTCCCATCTCCTGGAATCCACATGCCACACCCGGTGGCCCCTGCTACGGTGCCTGAGGCTGACCCGTGTGGAAGTGACGGCGTGGGACTTGGCAGGAGATGCCGTGAGAGACATTGACGCTCCCATCCCTCGCTCTGTCTCTCTCAGAGGACACCCTGGGAGAAAGCCGGCTGCCATGCCCCGAGGACACAGGAGCGGCCTGGGGAGAGGACTTCTTGACAGGGAACCGAGGCCGCCAGCCACCAACCAGCTGCGTGAGGCCTTCCGGTGACCGCGGCCCTGACCGGCATCGTGCCGCGGCCTCGTGAGAGACCCCGAGCACCACCACCCCTCGAACCCTCCCTGAGCCCTGCCCCTCAGCATCGCCAGGTGAGACCAGGTGCTTGCTGTTTTAAGCCACTTTGTTTCGGGATTTGTTTGTTTACTTATTTTACGCCTGTCACTGACACAGGTGGTCGAGAGAAAAGAAGAGAAAACGCTGCAAGGAGTTTCTTCGTTGTGAGACTTCTCAGGAGCCTGGAATGCACTCCTGTGGGGCATTGTCAATACCCGGGCGGGCGCGTGACCTAACTAACAGTCAGGCATCCCAAAAGGCATGGGGTCACAGGTCCCCTGGGCTCCGGGCATCCCCTGCCGCCCCCTCCTCACTTTTACTGTCTGCACAGTGTTTCCGGTAACTAGTTTGCAGGAAACACAGTGGAGGAGAGGCTGCCTAGGGTGGATGGAGGAGGAGGAGAGGTGTTACTTCATCTCTTCCGGCCTCAGTTTCCTCATCTGCAAAAGGAAAGAGCTGGATCTAATACCATCAGGACTCTATTTCTGCTCCAACATTTTAACTCTGAGATGGGGAGAGGTGCATGCCCACCCCTCCCCCGCCCCCTCCAGGTCACTCCTCAGCCAATGAGTGGGCTGGGGAGAAAACTCGAAGCCAGATCAATCAAGGTATACAGAAGCTACGGCCATGCGAATGCTCTCTGTTAATGACTGATGAGCGTGGGTAATTGGAGATGGCAGGTGGGTGCAGAGTTATGAAGGAATTTCGGTTCTTGGGGAAAATATTGCATTCAAAGGGCTTAAGAATGATTAATGGAGGTTTCTGGAATCACCAAGTGCAGCCAGCAGGAACTGTTTGGAACCAAAATTGCTCGGGGGAGTAACCTTGAAGAGAGTGTGGGCCCAGGTGGGAGATGTTCTGTGGACCCCGGGAAAGGGTGGGGCAGGGCGGAGTGTCAGCGAGGAGAGGCGGGCTGGCACGGGCGTGGGCGGTGGCCCCGTAGAGGTGGCTGCAGAGAACGTGGCTCGGTGCGTGGACCAGGCTGGAGCCCAAGGAGCCGGAAGTGATCGTAAAAGCTGGACCTGCGTGTGCACCTGTCCCACTCGATTGCACATGGGTGTGTCCCAAGCCTACATCCCACTGCACATGGCCAGGCCTCCCTCAGTGGCTGGAGACCTGGTTCTCAAGACCCAGAGGGGAGGTTCCCCCCGCAAAGCAGGTCACACACTGGAAGGGCAGTCTTCAGAGCCTGATCAGCGGCTCCCTCAGGTGTCTGTCCTTAAAGGGAAGGGCAAGTCCGGATTTCCCATCCATCTTCCCCCTCCCAGGGGTATGTGGAGCCAGCACATTTCTGGGGTGTGGAACCTTCTGTAGGAAACATGGACCCTGGTTCTAGAGACCATGCCTGGGCCCCGACCTCGCCTCCTTCCGCAGAGACCAACCTGGTTGAGATTCGGGCCCACCACTCAGCACTTACAATCCCATCAGCGTGGGATGAAGAGTGGAGGAGGCATGTCCACCCGGGGAGGCTCCATCCCGACCAGATGCTGTGGATCGAGGCAGCGACCCCTGGCCTCTCCGTCCCCCCGAGCCAGCCTGGGCGCCCACTGGTCAGCGAGCAAGGGCAGGTGATGGGTGAGGGGGCTGTGCACCTCCTGTCCCCACTCCCTTACTTTTAGAAGGGAAGTCACTGGTTTTGGGGTCCCATGAACCTGGGGTCGTGATGCCAAATGTGCAGGGAGAAAGGAATAGACAAAGACCTGGGGGTGGGGGGCGGCCGGGTGCTGGGGTGTGCCCAGCCCTTTCCGTCCTGCTCTAAACTCCAAGAAGCAGGTCCCCAATCCTCTTTGCTTCTGGCCGGAGCGCTCCTTAGAGACCAAGCCCCTTGGCCTGGTTCCCCCCAGAGCAGAAGACCTCTGTGATCACCCCACCCCGTTTCAGACTTCAAAACAGCATCCAAGCCTTTTCCTCAAATGCAGCCTCACCCAGGAGCCCAGGGCCTTAGGCAGATCAAACTGGAGCTGCCTGCGGACTTACATGGAAATAGAGCCCCTGCTCACCCTTCCCTTCCCCTTCTCCCTCCCAGGCAGGCCTGATGCCTCCCCCCGCCCCCCCCCCCCGCCCCCAAGGCCAGTGTAAAACCAGTGATGCAGGAAGCTGGGGAAGGGGGGGGGGTGGTGGTGGTGATCGTCGTTAATGGGGACAGAGTTTCAGTTTTGCAAGAAGAGCTCTGGAGATGGATGGGCGGTGGCTGCACAAGGTGAATGTATTTAACACCACTGAGCTATGCGCTTAACACGGTAAGCTGGTGCCTTTCATGGCATGTGTAGTTTACCAGACTAAAAACGAGAACAAACACCGACTCATTGATACAGCCCGTTTGCAGACGGGGAACTGACACGGCCACGCTTATGAGTGGCCAGGTTGCCCGCCTGGCTCTTCCCACCCAGCTCCCCGTGGCGCCGGCCCCGTGGGAGGTCCCCCAAGCAGCTGGCTCCACAGAGGGAGGGAGGGAGGAAGGGAGGTGCCGGGGGAGCCGGGGGGTCCAGGAGGAGGGGGAGAGGCAGGAGACACCTGTCTGGGACGTTCTTGTGTGGGGGGGGGGGGCGGGGGAGGGGGGCAGGAAACTCGCTCCTTGGAGGGGGACGGCTGCGTTTTCACCAGATGAGTTTTTTTTAATTGTGTGATTTACTCATCTCGTCTCCCATCGGCTGATATACTCCACTGCCTTTTAATTGCTTGAAAAGTTGAGCAGTTTTTCATGTTTTAAGGAGTGCTGAATTGTATAATTAAAACACTAAGAAGAAAGACAGCGGAGAATTAAGCTGGTGTGTTGTTGGCATCATAATAAAACCAAGCCGGCATGAAGAGGGCCCATTACGGGGAAGATGCGAACGCCAGTGGGGTCCTGGGCCGGGCGGGGCGCTCACGGGACCCTGCGCCGGCCCCTTCCTTTCCGGGGAGCGGAATCAAGAGATACTGGTCGTGAAAGTCCATGCGGCTAAGGCACCGGCAGAGGCGCAGCCGTGACGGGGGGGTGGGGGGGGGCTTTTCGTTAGATGTGCTTGCAGGGTTGTCTGGGGGGCGGGGGCGGGGGGAGCCTGAGTGGGGAAGAGGGAAGAGCCACGAGAAAAGGCCGTGTCTGCAGAATGGCCTCTTGCCCGCGCTGCAGGTTTGCTTTAGCTTAAGAGGATGGGCAGGAAGAGGGAGACATGCCCTCCCTCCCTCCCTCCCTCCCTTCTCACCAGAGTAATTCGTGTGCCCTGAGGCAATCAAACGATGCAGAAATATTCAATGCAAACCATGAAAGCTGCCTGCCCCCCCCCCCCCCCCTCGCTCCTCCGGAAGCCCCTGGACCATCTTGGAAACCTGGGAGTGAAGGGCGGAGGTCAAGGTCAGGTATCGATCCTGGCAGGGCTCCTTGGACCTGGCAGAAAACTCTCAAGCTGTGCTCTGGTCAGGTCAGGGTCTGCTGAAGAGGACAACGTGGAGCATTGGTCCAGGGAGGTCTCTACGGAAAAGATTTTTGTGGCCAATAAGTTTGGGAACTGCTGAGCTCAATAAAATCAAATAGTTTTTTTCTGTTTAAGCTGCAGGACATTCCTGAACCTTGAACATGGTATGTAGCTGGTCCCCTGCGCCCCACCAGGTAGACTGCTGTACAGGCATCGTCCTGTTTGTTTATTTTTTTAAACTTGGTTTTATTTTTATTTTATTTTTTATTTTTTTACAGAGAGGGAGGGAGAGGGAGAGAGAGTTAGAAACACTGATGAGAGAGAAACATGGATTAGCTGCCTCCTGCATACCCCCCACTGGGGATGTGCCCCCCAACTAAGGTACATGCCCTTGACCGGAATCGAACCTGGGACCCTTGAGTCCGCAGGCCGACGCTCCATCCACTGAGCCACACCGGCTAGGGCTGGACATCGTCCTGTGTAAACCCTGACCACCACAGGGTCTGCTGTACAGACATCGTTCGGTTTAATCTCCATCGCAACCCTGCAGGTTGGTATCAACATGCCCACTTTCCAGATGAGCAAACTGACGTTTACCACGCTAGTCAGCAGCGGGGGCAGGACTCGATCCGGGGTTGGCCTCGCTCCAAGACCGAATCCTTAACCTCTGAGCTCCGTCCTCGGGGAAATGGAGACGGGACCCCGCCCCACACTTGGACGGATGCTTTTCCAGGCGGGGGGGGGGGGACCCCCTCGTCAGAGATTTCGGGAGCTCTCATGACTGCTCTTCCTGCTCACGGAGAAGGAGAAAAGGGGGGGATTTCGCCCAAGAATCCCTAGGTGAGTGCGTCTCCTTTCCATCGCCCCCGCCCCTCAGAAGCCCACACAGCGGGTGGGGCTGTTGCTCTCCCTGGTAACACTGCCTCGGGCTGGTCCCCGCCTTGGCCCACCCACATTGATAAGGTCTTGGGCTGCAGACTTATTGTTTGATATTTATAACACACTGTTCCTCGCCCTCATGATGGATGGTGCACCTGTTGGGATCAATATGGCCCTGGGAACATTTACATATTTATATTATTAATAAGCAATAAGTCACCCAGGCAGCCCCGCGCCACTGGGTTTCCAGGGTGTCCCGTGCAGACGGCTAACCTTGTCCTCTGTCCCTTGCATCAGTCCTGATGGCTGGTATCGATCCGCTTGGTCAGAAGGGGACACAGCGTGGAGCACCGTGCCCGGGGGACAGAGAGACTCGAAATCACACTAGTGCCTTTTGTACGGCCGCTCCTCCCTCTGCCTGGCAGGCTGGCTCCTTACACTCAGGGGCGCAGGAGGACGCTGCTTGTGTTGAGGTCGCTGCCGACGGCGGTCTCCGGGCTGCAGGATGATGGCTTTCTTCTTAACATCTCCCCATCCACCTTGGCCTCCCCGTGCTCACTGCCCTCACCACCCTCACCACCCTCACCACCCTCACCACCCTCACCACCCTCACCACCCTCACCACCCTCACCACCCTCACCATCCAGGGCCTCACCGGAACATCCGTGGCGCTGACCAGCCTCCTAACTGGCCCCGCCCCTATGTCCACTCCCTCTGAGTCCTGTCTGTCTCTCTTCTGACCCCTGCCTGGAGTCACCACTGCCCGGAAGTCTCCCACTTTAAATCTATTTTTATGGATCTCAGAGAAGAAGGGAGAGGGAGGGAGAGAGAGAAACATCAATCATGAGAGAGAACCATTGATCGGCTGCCTCCTGCACGCCCCCTCCTGGAGATCGAGCCCACAACCCGGGCCTGTGCCCTGACCGGGACCTTCTGGTTTCATAGGCCGACCCTCAACCACTGAGCCACGCTGGCTGGGCTGAGTCTCCCATTTCTCACATACCAACTCCTCTGCCTGGCTTCACGAGCCTCAGTCATCCACCAGCCCCGATGTCCCACTTCTTCCCACCTGCTCCTCCACTAGCCTGACCTTGGACTCAACACACATGTGCGAGCATGCACACACACGTACACACACACACATGCACATAAAACTTGTATCCACTTCTTTGTTCTGTTCCATACGCCTAGAATGCCCTTCCAGATGACTCCAGCAATACAAAACCTATTTATGCGTCCGGGTCTGCTCAGATCCCACCTGATCCTTAACATGCCGCCCGACTCTTCAGATGACCATGAACTGGGTTGCCCTTCAGCACCATCTCGTCCACTTTTGTTGTCCTTTCAACAAGTGTTTGTCAAGCGCCTGCTATGTGTCAGGGCACCACACCAGCTTCTTGGGTGAGAAGAATAACCCAAAGCAGTCACAGCCTCGAAACCTGGAAGTCTAGGGTGGGAGGAAGACATCCATTGAAAAGTTGCAGAAAGGAAAGTGTGAGTGTCCCCCCTCCCCCCCCCCATGTCCCGCGTGGTTCAGGGTTCGGGTTCTGGAGGAGGCCGCACACACATGAAAGAGACAAGAAAACGCTAATTTGGGAATTGGGGGCCAGGCGGAAGCCCAAGAGAGGACTCTGCTTTGCTCTGGCCTTGCGATCCCTTTTATTCAGGTTTGGGGTCCACCTATAGCCCTTAGGCAGGCAATTTCCAGGAACAGGCAGACTTATCTTATCAGCAACGACTTACATGAGACGAAAAGGTGGAAGTTGCTTCAGCTCCCTTTGTCTCCACCAGACAGTGGGTGGATGGCTTTGACCCTTGCCAGAGCCTCAAGGTTGACCAGCCTTCTGGACTCCTTGTCCACCCCTTTCTGTTAGTGAAGGCAATGGGCACCTTCCAACAGGAAAGCAACATGGAATGATTAATCCCATGAAGGAGAGATACTGCCTGGTACCAGTGGGCCAGGCAGGGAGGGGCTGGAGAGGTCCGAGAGAGCAGGGAGGCTTCATAAACGTGTGTGTTGGCGGTGGGTGACTGGGAGAGCATAAGGGGGGCGGGGGCGGCGTGTGCAAAGGCCCTGGGGCAGGAGGGAAAGTGGGGAGTTTGGGAAACCGGAAGAAGCCAGTGTGGCTGAAGTACAGAAGGCAGGGCAGGGGTGGGGGTGATGGAGGTGGGATGGACAGGTGGGACAGGGGCCAGACCTCACAGGGCCTGTTACTGGTGTGGCAGGGCACCATTCTTTGTCCCGGGAGCACTGGGGCACCAGCAGGGACTTTCAAGCAGAGGCAACATGATTTGATTTGTATTTTGCAAAGCTCGCTCGTGCTGTCTGTCGAACAGGTGGGAGGGATGAGTAGGTGGTGGGAGGGATGAGGCAGTGGTCCATGCAGGAGCTGATGGTAGGGGCCGAGCATGGGGATGGAGAGCAGTGGACCGGTTTGAATGGTATTTAGGAAGCAAAACCATCAAGACTTAGTGACATTTAGGATGTGGGGGGGATGGAGGGAGGGGCAGGGTGGCCAGTTTATGACTTATGGCCCTGGACAGAGCCACTCACTAGCTGGGGAGAGCAGGAGAAGGTCAAGTTGATGGTGGTGGGTGGCTAGGCTGGGTGGGGGTGGGCATACGACTGGATTTGGACTTGTTGAGGTGGCGGGGGGGGGGGGGGGGGGAGGCGGGAACGGTGTCTTTGAGGCCCCTGAAGGCAATGTCAAATGTGCACGAGGGACTAGAAGAGAGACTTCGCCTGGGG
Source organism: Corynorhinus townsendii (assembly GCA_026230045.1). Classification (NCBI taxonomy): domain Eukaryota; kingdom Metazoa; phylum Chordata; class Mammalia; order Chiroptera; family Vespertilionidae; genus Corynorhinus; species Corynorhinus townsendii. Next base: position 4,312,683 of record JAPDVU010000009.1, read on the forward strand.
ACACGGACAGTAACCGAGACCCGGGGGGGTTGGAGATGGAGAAGAGGGAGAAAAGAGGGTCAGACCAAGCGTGGGGGCGTCCCCTCCCGTGGAGACCCGCAGCTCCGCACTTCCTTCTGGGCCTCCTTTAGGTGCACCGTGGGGGCTCCGGATGGGAGATTAGAAGGAACGAATGCGATTCCTGCTGTGGCCGCCTATCTGTTTTGCTAGCCAGCCGTTCCGGAGGCGTGGCTGTGTTTTGGCTTTGTACCTGTCCCCCTTGGCAGTAGCACTGCTAGTAATAGCTGCTGATGGTGGAGTCCTTTCTCCAGGTCAGGCCCTCCCGTGGGCCCTGCAAGGCTCACCGTCCCGCCAAGGAAACGGAGCCTCGGAGGGTCACGTGACGGAGCCCGGGTTTCCAGTGACCTCTTGCTGTGTAACGAACAGCTCCAAAGCTTTGGTGTCTAGCACAGCCGCTGGCACTGACTTTGCTCATGGGTCTGCGCTCTGGGGAGGGCTTGGTGGGCATAGCCTGTCTCTGCTCTGTGGGCATCCGATGCCTGTCCGTACTGGAGGCTCAGCCGGGGCTGGAAGAGCCCCGTCCGAGATGGTCCATTCACGTGGCTGGCCAGTTGGGTCTGGCCACCGGCCAACACCCCAACAACGTCTATGAACACACCTCGCTGTGAACAGAAAGGAGGTGCAGCCGGGCCCTTCCCTGGGGAGAGGCTCGGACCAGCCCAGCTTCCGTCATCCCCTGGCGACCCCCACCACCCGTCTCGCCCTGCGATTGGCTGGTACCAGCTCCGTTCTGCCTCCTCCCAGGCCCCTAATTTACTGGCAATCTTACTTCCCCTCGGGGCAAGTGTCTGCCTTCTCTCTGATGTCATCCCTGTGGGTACGTACCTGGACATCGGATATTTATTTTTGCTCGCAGCCTCTGTTCTTCTAGAAAAGATTGAAAGCAGACAAAGCGAATGCATAAAACATAAGAAGGCGGACGCGAGTGAAAAGTTCGGGGGAGAGAGGAAAGGGAGCGGAGTGGAGTGGAGAGGGGACGGAGGAGGCGCCCCGGCCGCCCGTGCCGGAAACAGGCTTGCTTCTAAGCTTCCGATAACAGAGGGAGAGGGGCTTCGTGGTCAAGGGCGTGCTCTTGAAGATGGTGGGAAGATGAAAAGGACCCGGCGGTGTAAGTGAGCCGTGGGAGAGAACATCAAACGGACCCCCTGCTGAGGAAAGGCTCCACGCGGGGCGAGCAGCGAGCGGGGGGGCTGCCCCCTGGGGAGGGTTGCCAGTGTCTGGAGATACTTTGGTCATCCCTGGCGAGGAGGAGGGCTCGCCACTTGGATCTAGAGAACAGAGGCCGGGGATGTCCTACGAGGCACAGGACGGCCCCCAACCGAGAAGGATGTGATCCCAAATGTCAATCGCACACAGCTGAGCAGCTCTCGTCCAGTCCCTGGCGGGGGCTGGAGACGTGGCCCCGCCTGAAAATCTGGTCCCTCTGTGGCTAAGCCCTGAAGCCCGCTTGGAAAGGACTCAGAACGCACTGGCCCGAGACTGGATCCTCTTCCCTGGGGAGTCTGGCCTGGATCCCTTGGATCTTAGAGCGGGACAGCTGGATCGCAGGGGCCAGCGCCTCCACGGATGGCCTGGCAGGTGTCCAGGGCTCGGCCGGAGTCCCTGGAGAAGGGGAGCGGCCCGCCACACGCCCTGCCTCTGATGGCTCCCACCCCACCAGCAGGGACCTCCCCGCGTGTCGTGGGTTCTCCACCGAGTTCCTTGGCTGGTGGCTCTGACCTCAGCAGGGCCTCTCTGGTTCTCAGCGGGGAGAGTGGGCCCCGGGATGGGGGTGGGGGGCGGGGGAGAATGTGGCTGTCCCAGCACGCAGCCTGCAGCTGGCTCCCGTGAGGCACAGGTCATTTTCCTCACACAAGACGCTTTGCCCAGGCAGGGTGACTCGTCGCTAACGTGCTGGCTGGTGTGACCTTGAGATGACCCAGAGCTGTGGCTTTTCCCTGAGGGCGGGCAGGAGGGCTTAGCTGACAGAGGCCCCCAGTGTGGGCTGGGGTCTGGGTCCTGGAGCACCCCGATTTCCACCCAGCCTCCCCCTCCGCCCAGAGCCTCTCCCTGGGGCTCTGGGCCTGGACTTCCCCTGCTTTGCTCCCCCTTCCCCCTTCACCTCCTGTGTCTGGCCGCTGTCCCCAGGGCCGCAGCCTCTGCCTGGGCTGGCTTGGGGAGAGGGGGTGGGTACAGAGCCTGGGGACCAGCCTGCTTGGTTCCCCCACCCTGTCCTGGCTCACCCGTGAAGGCGGAGCTTGAGGCAGCACCCAGATTTGCTGTAAGTAAGTGGCTCTGCCTCACAAGCGGATTCGTCCCAGAACCAGCATTGCTGAGTGCCTGCTGCGTCCCAGCCGGGAAATTCCAGGGGATAATGAAGACTCGGCCGAGCGGGGGCCCCCCTCAAGGAACCTATCTATAATAAGAGAAAAGTGAGACAGAAGATTGAGGACAAGGGCGCTAGGAGAGTGACACACGCCCAGGTGGAGGTGGAATGGCTCTCAGAAGGCCCCTCTGTGCCGGATCCTCATTCATCCCGTGAATCCAAGTCCTCCCGACATGCTGAGAGATCGCCCGCCGCTCCTGCTCGGCCGGAGAGCCACCGCTTCCTGCCAGGTCCGCTTGGCATGAGGCCCACGGAGTTGGAAGGAAGCTCAGTCCCTTGCCCGAGGCCACGTCGCTGCCAAGTGGTAGAGCTGGGAGTGGAACCCAGGCCTCCATCTCCAGAGCCCTCCCTGTTTCCAGAGCTGGGAGCCGAGGCCCCAGGCCTGCGCTGGAAACTGGGAATCGGCAGCATTTTGCATAGACACACTGATTGCTTCTCCTTTAATGGGCAAGTCCCCGCTTCCCAGGGCCTCTGCTCTGCAGCTCCTGATTCAGGTGGTTTTTCTGATTGTCTGGACCCAGCCAGGTTCAAAGCCTTCCCGCTGGGCCTGAATCTCTCATGCAGCTGCCCTGGTCCCCTGGTGCCAGAGAGGCTGGCCTCCCCCTGGCTCCCGGAACTGGGCTGCTTCCAGCCCCTGCCCATCACCTGCTGCTCCCTGCCAGTCCCTCACTCCCAGCTGCACCACAGAGCCCGGGCCCTGACATGACAGTTGGGAGGGGCCTCACGCTCCTGCCGCTGTCTCTGGTTTTATTTTGAGGGGAAGGAGGAGGAAAGGGGCACCAGCAGACAGGAGACATCTTCCTGGCAGACACGTCCCACCAGGGAGCCCTGGGGCAAGTGGCAGAAGCCACTGCTTCTTGGTGCCACTGCTAATTGGATGCCTGTGGGATGCTGGGGGTCTGGAGAGAGGGTTGTCTGGTCCCTCTCTGTCTTTGGCCTTGGCCTTTCTGGCCAGCATGGTCCCCTTGGAGCCCCCTCGGCCCTAAAGGGAGGGGCACCGTCTCTGGAGTCAGACATGTCAGTTCGTTTTCTCATGGATTCCTTGCAGCCCCGCAGGGGCAAGACTGAGGCAAACACGAAGGGTCTCGTTTTCATGAGTGAGGTTGAGCCCCGTGCCTACCGCTTCCTAGCGGGGTGACCTGGAGCACGCTCCCCAACCTCTCAGAGCCTCCCCAAACTCCTCGGGGACACAGGGCGAGTCACACTGGTCCTCAGCGGAGTGTGAGCCTCAGAGCGTGTGCAGAGCAAGCGCCTGGCCCGGGCTCTGGCGCACCATAGCCGCCAAGCACGCTCACGGCTCCTGTGACCATGACGTGCCTGGGGGAGTAGAGAGGGTGAGGGACGGGCGTCCCAAGTTCATGCCTTGTTTATATATGTTTTCTTTTTATTTATTACTAGGGGCCCAGTGCACGAATTTGTGCACTTGGGGGTTGGGCAGTCCCATGGCTCTGCACCTGCAGCTGCACCAGTCCCCGGCCTCCCTCCAGCACTGGCTGGGCTGGTGGCGGGGGTCCTGAATCCCCCCTCCCCCCCACAGCCTGCTCACCTGCGCCCATGCCCCCTGGTGGCCACTGCATGTCATAGCGCCTTAACTGATGCTGGCCTGGATAAACATTGTGACAGCAAGTCCACAATTTGCATATTAGCCTTTTATATGTAGAGATTGATTTTTAGAGAGAGAGAAAGGGAAAGGCATAGAAAGATAGAAACTTCGATGAGAGAGAAATATCATCCATTGGCTGCCTCCTGCCTGCCCCCTACTGGGCATCGAGCTCACAACCTGCCATGTGCCCGGACTGGGAAGGGAACCAGCATCTCCTGCTTCCTAGGTAGACGCTCAACCACTGAGCCACGCCCGCTGGGCCATGCCTGTTTATGAATGCCCAGTGCCTGGGGGAGGGTACCTGGGGGGAGCCGGGTGCCCACCCTGAGGAGGCAGTTGAGAGAAGAACACCCTGGCGCCTCCATCTCAGCCGCGTGGCCTTCCAGCTGCAGGTTCGCAGCTCCAGGGGGGACCTGGCTCCCCTTCCTCCTCGTTATTTAAAGTCGGAGGGGTGTGCAAATCAGCCAAAATAATTCACGAGGATCATTAGCGACTCCAAGTCGGCATCTTTAACCGGCAGCAGTAAATTAAAAACAGCGCAAAACGGCGGCTTTTTAAACCACATCAGCTTCGCTTCCTCCCTCCTGGCTGCCGGGATGGAGGGCTGCTGGGACTTGATGAAATGAAATTAGCATCTGCAGCCCCCCTCCAGCTTCCGGGTGGGTTGTGGGAGGGAGATATTAGAATTTCCAGGAGGCGCCTCCCTCCTCTCCCAGCCCCTTCCTTCCCCCTCCCTTCCCGCTGCCTGGAGCCACCTAGCTGCTGGGGGCGCGGGGACCCCGCTGCAGAGGGGCCTGGAGGAACGCTGGTTCTGTTGCCCATTTTCCCGCTTGGCGCCGGCGGAGACCTGGCCCAGCTGGCGGTGCTCACACTGGCAGTGCCATCATGGTTCCCGTGACGACCACACCGCTAGACTGTCTCCATCCAAACCTTTTGCTCACTGCCCAGCTCAGGCCCTCTATCGCTGGGGGGCTGTCGTGTGCCCTGCAGGACGTCTAGCTCCCCAGTCATTGTAAGAAGGAGAAAGTCACAACAGGGGTGTGTGTGTGTGTTTGGGGGGGAGGGGGCACGTGGGTGGTGACACCTGGTTGGGAACCACTGACCCCTCCTCCTTCCTACTCCCAGCCCTTCTCTCCTTAACTCGGGTTTTTCTAAAACAAAAGCTGACCATCTCAGTCCTGCCCGGAGAGCTCCCTCCTGTTGGCCCCACCCCTGCTCAGTCCCCACACTCTGCGCTCTGCGTGCCCCTGGGCCTCTCAGGTCCTGAGACTGCGGGGTGGGGAACACTTCCTGGCATCGTCCGGTTTCAAGGCAGAGCTGAGACCCACGGAGACCACACGCTCAGGCACAGAGCGGGTCTCCCCCCGCTTCCGCCCATGCTCCGAAGCCTTCTTAAAAGTTCCTTTTCCATGTCTTCATTCATTCATTCATTCATTCGCGCTGTGCTGAGTCCTCCCTGCCCACCCGATGTCTCCGCCTGGGGCTTTCTCCGCAGGAGGAGGAGCATCCCAGCAGCTGGAGAAGCAGGCGTTAACCCTCAGGGCACACCTCATGCCACGGGGCAGGGAGTCAGTGACAGGAACGCCCTGGTCCAGGCCCTGCAGCAGGACAGTCAGAGGGCACGGCCGCCTGCTCCTGCAGGGGCCCCGTGGGAGTGAGCCTGGTGCCCGCGGTGGTAATGAGCCCAGGTACGCCCCTCTATGTCCTCTCCCTTCCCAGCCTCACTCCCCCTGCCCCCTTCACTCCGGCTTCCTGGGCTCACCTCCCACGTAAACTGTAAACTTCCCCGCACCCAAGTCTTCCTCTCAGACTCCACCCCCAGGGGGACCCGGAGCGAGGCCAGCACCGATAGCTTTTCAGGGCTGCGGAGCAAGAGGCCCTGAGCACAGTGTCCTCCAGCGGCTACTTCATCCTCATCCTCTCCCCCCACCCCACGTGGAGGGAGCACCGGGCTCACCTGGGCCTCGCACCTGCTGAGGGGGCCAGCCGAGGAGGACGCAGCAGGAGACGGCTCCACCCGGCCCTTGAGCCTCCTGCAAAAAGCCAGTTCTTTCCCTGCAAAGTGGGAGAACGGTGGGCTGTGTGGGGAGGTGACAGCAGAGAGGGCCCAGCTCTGAGGGGAGCAGGCCCTCCCGCAGTGCAGCGTGGGGTCACCAGGCGGGCGGGGTGGGACACCGGGCAGGCTCTCTGGGTCAGCCTGGAGGCACTGGGGTGACCGATCAGAAGCAGCTGGCAGCACAGGGCCGTCTTGCTCAGCAGGCTGGACCCCTGGGGGCCGAGCATGGTGGTGGCGGGGGGGGGGGGGGGGGGTCGCCTGCTCCTGCTGAACTGACCAGGTCGTAAACACTCTCAGCGCACCCACCTGTGCACTCCTGCGCTGCAGGTGACAAGTGCTCCAATCACTGTAGATGGGCCTGGGCCAAGACCCCCCACATGAAAACCAGAAGACGTTCCTGATGGACAGGCCCGGCTGATCGGCGGCTGCCCCTCACCCCCTCTCTGGAGAAGCGAGGCAGAGCTGCCTACCGTTTTTCGGGGGAGCAGAATAATAGGGAGGGGGGCAGACAGAATGACAGCCGATCTTGGGGTTGGTGGCCTTGATCTCTGTCCCAGATTCTGTCCTGATTATAAATGTCCTTCTCCCGCCAGCTCTCTGCTCAGCCCCTTCCCCAAAGAGGCAGCCTTCGCCGGCACGGCCCCGCCTCCCCTCCCCCCTCCCCCCCGCCCCCCGCCAACCCCAGTCCATATGCGCCTGGGGCCCTGGATGGCAGCCGTATATTCAGGATGTTTGATTGCGGCTGTGCGAGCCAGAAGGGCTGTTTGGGAGAGGGTACTCCGTCATCGCTGTGTTTGTATACGCAAGGGTCGGCGTCTTTTTATTATGCATAATTACACGCTTCTTAATGTACAGGCGTCTCGAGCCATCTCTCCCTCCCCTGGTGGAGCCGCAGCCTGGGCGGGTGGGGACCTGGGGTGGCTGCCCTCCTCTCCTGGACTCGGGAGCTCTGAGCCCGGAGCACCGCGGGTCTGTCTGATGGATGAGTTGCCCGCACACTCTTAACGGAGAAGAGCTCTTCCGAGGGGACCCAGGGAGATGAGACTCAGCCGTGCGACGTGGAGATGCTGCCGATCATGATGTGAAGCCCAGCCTCTCTCCCTCTTTGTCTGGGAGCCGCAGCCTCCGCCGTGCACGCCCGTCCTCGCCCCGAAAGGAAAACCTGTGCTCCTGCCCGCGGAGCGTTTTCAGGAGGCTGCACCCGGCGACGCTCCCCTTCTCCCCACACTTCACAGACCGGACCCCGAAGCGCGACTTAGAAAGGTGTCAGACTCCTCTCGCGAGGGCTCAGGGGAGCTTGTGATGATGATGATGATGATGGGTGATAAATGCCTTTTGTCTGCCTAGTATAACAAGACCTCCAGGGTCAGGTGACCTGGGTTCAAATCCAGCCCAGCTGGCGTGGCTCCGTGGTTGGGCATTGACCTATGTACCAGGAAGTCACAGTTGGATTCCCGGTCAGGCCACATGCCTGGGTTTTGGGCTCCATCCCCAGTGGGGGGCATGCAGGAGGTAGCCGATCAATGATTCTCTCTCATCATTGATGTTTCTATCTCTCTCTCTCTCCCTTCCTCCCTGAAATCAATAAAAATATATTAAAAAAGAAAAAGAAAAAAAACACAAAACCAGACTCTACCGTGTGTTAGCTGTGTGGCCTTGGGCTTGCCACTCCATGTCTCGGAGTCCTGGTTTCCTGTTGGTAAAATGGGAGTACTATTATTTCTACCATGTAAAGCGCCTGGCACAGTGCCTGGCACATAGGAAATGCTTTGTAAACGGTAATTTTGGCTTTGACCCTGGGGCCCCAACCTTTTAAACGTAGGAGGTGCTGGAGCTCCAGGGTGTTATGGAATTATCCTCCCCTTCCCCTTTTCTCAAAGCCTGCTTCCACCAGGAAGCCCTCCTGGGATGAAGTACCAGCCCACTCGGGAGAGCCTTTTTCTTCTGGGCCTCCTACCCCAGTGAGGAGGGTCCTGGGGACGCCGAGGACACAGTGAAACTGCCAGGTGGACGCTGAGATGGAGTCCACCCCGAGGAAGCAGACAGGCCCCTGTGTTGGCGGCAAGCCCCACACACCTGCTGGGGGCTCAGGGCTTGGGAGCGTGCTCAGGAGCCCTGCACACACACGACAGGCCCTGTGTTAATGATGTTGTCCCATGTCGCATACCGACGCTGTGAGAACACCCTAAATATCCCCGTTCAGCTCCCCTGCCCAGATCATTCCCATAGGTAGGCAATTAGAGCTAGTTTTCGAACTTACCGGGGCATCTGTATTTTCATTTGCTAAAGCTGTCAATACCAATCTAGATTGGTGACTTACTTCCCCGGGTGGCATGGGGGTGGGGGCTTTGGGTCCTCCCAGCTGCCTGCCACAGTGCCAGGGACCGGCCCAGGGAGCAGTGGGGGTACCTGGGGGGTGCTCAGAAGCGAGGGAGGCTCCAGCACCCGGATGGAGCCCGGGCGAGCCTGCACGTTGGCAGTAAAGGAGCGGTCCTTGGTAACAGAGAGATTTACTCTCTGAAGGGCACCCGCCTCCCCCTTGGAGACCCGATTAGTTTCCTAAGCACTTCTCTCTGGATTTGTGTCGGGGACATCGAGGCCCCCATTACTGCTCTCCCCTCCCACCTCCAGCTGTCCCCCGAGATTTAGAGTCCGGAGGCCATCTTCCCTCTGGCTCCATTACCTTAGCGCCTGAGTTACGGAGCCATTATTTCTGGAAGAGTTCTTCATTCGACCTCAGGCAGCGACATCCAAGGAGCTGCAGAGCCAGCTTCCTCCTGCGTCGGGCCCCTTCCCACCCGGGACCTGCGGGGGCAAGTGGTTCCTCCATTCATTTAGCTCCTTGATGGGCTGGCTCTGTCGCTTGTGGCCAAATGACCGTGGGCGAGACCTCGACCTCCCTGAAATTCATTTTTCCTCATGTGTGAGGTCAGGTGGCTGAAACACATGCTCTCGAAGGCCCGTCACATCCTGCGATTTCTTTCCATCAGCCTGGACACCCTTCTCTCCCCCCTCACCCCCAATATGACAGAGTTAAGAGGTCATGGCCCAGCCCAGGGGACCATCTGCCCCCTCTAGCTCCCCTCCCACACCGTGACCCACCTCGTCACCCACAGTCAGCCACTCACAAGAGGGGCAGGCGGTGGGAAGCGGGCAAAGTTAATGCAGAAGAGGAAGGGACCGGCCTGGGCTGGATGCTCTCCTGCCATGAACACAGTGCACTTGGGGCCGATTACCCCTCCCGTGTCCCGTGGCTTCCCCTCTGGTGCAGGGAAGAAAGGCTTTGCATCCAGATTCGTGCTTTCACAAGGAGCCTGCGATCCGTCCAACGCGATATGACTACGGGAGCCCAAGCACCCGCCACCATAACTCGCGCCCCACACCCTTCCTTGCTTTGGCCTGTTCCCTTCTCCTATAGACAGATGGGGTCCGGGAGAGAGAGCCCTACTTCCTGGCCTGGGGTTCGGTGCCCTGCTGAGGTCTTGGGGGAAGGGCGGCCTCCGTGGGCAGGCCCACTCTCTTGAGAAAGCTGCTGACCCTTCTCTCTCTCTCTCTCTCTCTCTCTCTCTCTCTCTCTCTCTCTCTCTCGGCACTTTTTGGACCAAGGATGTGGGCGCCTCCTGGCCAGGAGCCAAGGTGGGCGAGGGCCAGCAGCAGCCCCTCCCAAGGGCGGGAGGAAAGGCCTCCTGCTCACGCACAGACCGGTCGGGGTGGGAGAAGTCGGAGCAGGTGGCTCTGATAAGGATGAAACAAAATAAATGTGTTTTCAAAGTCTCCCCCAGGCCCCAGCAGGATTCTGCAAAACTGTAATCCTATTTTATAAATAGATGGAATTGCCTTCTTCTTTTTTTTTTTTTTAACCCATTAGAGATGCAAAGCCGGCTGCTCGCTCTCTCTCTCTCTCTCTCTCTCTCTCTCTCTCTCTCTCCTCTCTCTCTCTTTCAGTACAGCTGACAAAACAGGAAGGACAGCTGCCCGCTTGCCCTAACGCCAGGCCACAGTAAGGGAGGTACCGGGAGGCCCGTCCCAGGGCCTGTTCTCTTTGTCTCTGAAGCTGGACCAGTCGATACCTAAACCAGCTGTCCATTCATTCAATTCAGAAATAGCCCACGGACCAGTGGGACAGGAAGCCGACTGGAGACTGGTGACCCCCCGAATCCTTCCCGAGTCTATCCTTTCCTAACCAAGCGCTGGGGCCAGGGTCCTTGAGGCAGAGGCTGAGACCACCCAGAATCTTTCCGCGTCAGAGTCGCACGGAACCGAACCGCATCAGAGCACTTGGAGTAGAGCCGTGAGAGACCAGGGCAGCTGGCATTAGCCCCTGTCGGTGGGGCCCCTGAAGGATTTAAGAGGGCATGGCGTGATCATGTGTGTCTTAGATGCCACTGGTGGCCACGTCGGCGTGGGGTGGTGGCCACGACGGCGGGAAGGAGGACCGGGTGGAGACACCGCAGGACCCGCTCAGAGGGATGGCAATGCCTTCAGGTGCCGCCAGAGAGCGGGCACGGATTCTCGGCCTGTCAGGGATGGCAGGCGTGGCGGGGCGCTGCCTGGTGTGGGCCCTGGGCAGGTGGCAGCACTGTCCTCTGTGGAGAAGTGCACAGGAGCAGACAATTGGATATGTGGAAGTTGACACCCCTGAGTTCAAAGTCCCTGGGACTCGGGTGAGAGGTGTGGGTCGAGCAAGTCACCTGGTGAATTTTATGATATTTAAATTATGCCTCAATCGAGTTCTTTAAAAAAAGGCAAGTAGGAAGGAGCAGCCAGAGGGGAGGAAGCAGGAGCGCACAGTGTGACAAGGAGCTCGCAAGGAGACCGCATTAGTCAGGGGCCTCAGAGAAACAGAGCCAATAGAATATCTGCCTGCTATCAATCATCTATCCATCTATCTATCTACCGATCATCTACCTATCATCTATCTATAATCTATCTATCTATAATCTATCTATCATCTATCTATCTATATCTGTCTATCATCTATCTATCATTTATCCATCTATCTATTTATCGATCATCTATCCATCTATCTATCATCTATCTATCTATCATCTATCTATCTATCATCTATCTATATCTGTCTATCATCTATCTATCTATATCTGTCTATCATCTATCATCTATCCATCTATCTATTTATCTATCATCTATCTATCTATCTATCTATCATCTATCATCTACCTATCTATATCTGTCTATCATCTATCTATCATTTATCTATTATCTATCTATCTATCTATCTATCTATCTATCTATCATCTATCTATCTATTTATCTGTCATCTACCTAGCTATCTATCCATCAATCATCTATCCATCTATTTATCTGTCTACTATCTATCTATCTATCTATCTATCTATCTATCTATCTATCTATCATCTATCTATCTGTCATCTACCTATCTATCTATCAATCATCTATCCATCTATTTATCTATCTACCATCTATCTATCTATCTATCTATCTATCTATCTATCATCTATCTATCTATATCTGTCTATAATCTATCTATCTATCTATCTATCTATCATTTATCTATCTATCTATCTATTTATCTATCTACCTATCATCTATCTATCTATCATCTATCTATCTATATCTGTCTATAATGTATCTATCTATCTATCTATCTATCTATCTATCTATCTATCATCTATCTATCTATTTATCTATCTATCATCTATCTATCTGTTATCTATCTATTCATCTATCATCTATCACCTATCTATCTATCATCTATCTATCTATCTATCTATCTATCTATCTATCTATCTATCTCTGTCTATCTATCTATCATCTGTCTATCTATCCATTTATCATTTGTCTGTCTATCTATCATCTATCATCTATCAATCCATCCATCCATCTATCCATCTCTCTGTCTATCAGCATTTGTAGGAATTGCTCATTGCACTATGGAGAGAAGTCCCACGCTCTGCCATCTGTGTAACCTACAGCTGGACTGAGGAAGTCAGGGGAAACCAGTGTTAAGGACCCAGAGGGAACCACTGGGCTATGGGGACGCGCTGGGAGGGGCACATCCAAGGGCAAGGCTCGCCGGCTCCCGACTGTGAGTCCGAGGTGCGCGGCAGCCCCAGTCCCCGAAATCCAATTCTCCCCTCGGCCAGTGCGCCCAACGGTCCATTTGCTGAATTTATTTGCTGCCGTCCACTCTTCCGTTTTCCTTGACTGGTTTTCACTTTGTCTTCCTGATGGTTTAAGGAATTGACCTACCGCCGTAAGAGGTTCTCCGGGTTGTCAGCTGGAGGCTCACGCAGGCTATCGCCTGTAATAAGGTTTACGGACGAACGAGGCGGTATGAAGGCAGGAACCTCCCGGGGCTCCGGAGCAGCCAAGGTGTCAGGTGTCACAGAAGAGAAATACAGCCGCGTCATGGAGACAGCTCTCGGGGTCACTCCCATCATGGCCGCCCTGGAGCCAGGCGTCTCACACCAGTGCTCCCGGTTCCTATCAGAGGGGGAAGGTGCCCTCTTTAACGAGATGCATGCCAGGACGGGTATCCTGGCATTCTCCTGGCGTCCCCAGCGCAGGGAATATGGCAGGTGCACACAGATGCAGGGTGACGGGGTGGGTAAGCAGGGAGGTGACAGGGTGGGTGAGCAGGGGGGTGATAGGGTGAGCAGGGAGGTGATGGGGTGGGTGAGCAGGGGGGTGACAGGGTGGGTGAATAGGGAGGTGACAGGGTGGGTGAGCAGGGAGGTGATAGGGTGAGCAGGGAGGTGACGGGGTGGGTGAGCAGGGAGGTGACAGGGTGGGTGAGCAGGGAGGTGATAGGGTGAGCAGGGAGGTGACAGGGTGGGTGAGCAGGGAGGTGATGGGGTGGGTGAGCAGGGGGGTGATAGGGTGGGTGAGCAGGGAGGTGACAGGGTGGGTGAGCAGGGAGGTGACGGGGTGGGTGAGCAGGGAGGTGACAGGGTGGGTGAGCAGGGAGGTGACAGGGTGGGTGAGCAGGGAGGTGGTTTGCACACCCACCTGCTCACCCACCCCGTGGCTGAGCCAGGACAGGACCTGGGCCCAGTCTGACCACTTACACTTGTGCATGCGGAGAGGAGGGAGCACAGTGGCCAGCAGTGGCCTGAGACCCACGCCCAGTGACATGGCCTTGGGGGGCGGTGCCCAGCCTTCCCAGGGCGTCTGCCCGCTGCTGCTGCTCTTGGCCCTGCACCTGCCCGGTCCCTGCCGTCTCCCGTCTTCTTCTCCATCTCCTTCTCCCTCCACACTGACACAGAACAGAAAGAGGGTCCTCCTACAGGACGCTTCGAGAGTCTAGAGCGGAGAGGGCATGACCACGGGATGTTGGGGTTGGGGGGGGGGCCCACACATCCTCAGCTCAGCCTCATTTATGAGGTGCCCCACCCTGTGCAGGCGTCCCACTATGTGCTTTACACACCCTGCGCGGAAGGCACTGTTACTTCCCCATTTTACAGATGGGAACACGAGGCCCGGAATGGTTAGGGCTGACAAATGGGCGAGTCAGGTCTGAATCCATGTCTGACCACGTGTTCTCACGCAAAACCCACTGTTTTCCTCTCCAGCTGGGAGACAAGCCATTGCTTGCTTCTAACCTTGGGCGCCATGGCCAAGGGATGGGGGACTTAATTACTGGCGTTCCCGCTGGCTCAGGGGTCCTTAAACTTTTCAAACAGGGGGCCAGTTCACTGTCCCTCAGACCGTTGGAGGGCCGGACGATAGCTTTTTAAAAAACTATGAACCAATTCCTATGCGCACTGTGGGCCTGGGACGAGTCAGCTGCTGAGCAGGACAGGCAGTGGCACCCGGCGGGCCGGATAAATGTCCTCGGCGGGCCGCATGTGGCCCGCGGGCCGTAGTTTGAGGACCTCTGCGCTAGATTCTGCGGGGAAAGACACCCTCTTCCTCCCCAGATGGTCTGCCCCCTGGTGGCAGCTGCGGTTTGGTTTTTGGGGGGTAGAAGCAGCAGCCCCTGTGGACTCCTGGACACCCCTCTTGTCTGGCCCCCTCGCCTTCAGCCTATTCTCTGAACATAAAACTGGCCGCCTCTCTCCTGGGCCCCTCCCCTGCTCTCCATGGTTAGTTCGGGTGGGTTCAGTTGGGTTCCAGGGCCCACATTCTCCTGCAGAGCCTCCCCTCCCCAGGAGGGGACAGGCGGGGGCAGCCACGGCCACTCACCCAGGAGGCCCTTCCTCTCTCTGTCAAGCCCGGGGCCCCTAGGGGTGACTGGGCTCACCTGGGATGCCAGGCTTCTTGGGGAAAGTACAAGACTGTGACCCACCCCTCAGTCCGAACCCCCCAGGCCTGGGGATGCCTGTCTGGGACGGTGCGGCTGGTTTTCAGCTGTCTTCTCAGAAGTGGAGGTGGCTTGCCCCTTTGGAGGTGGCACCGCCTGAGCCCCGGTGCCCTCCCCACTTGCCTCCAGATGATGGGAGAGGTTTCAGGTGGGAGGGAAGCAGCACGGGCCGCTGTGGGCTGCCATCGTCGCTGGAGCTGCTGCAACAAAAGGAACGCAGGACAATAGCCCCCCCGCTCGGGCTCCTGCTGCTGACCAGCCCCAGCAAATGCCTGCTAATGGCCTTCTCCCAATCTCCTTCTAGGTAATGACAAATAACGTGTATTTTTAGTTTGGAATTGAATTCCATCTCTCCATTTCTCTGGTATGTTTTAGTTGTTTTTTTCCTTCTCCCTTGGGGTCTGAAAACTAGGCATTCATGCATTTACTGTGTGCATTTATTTCCTGCCAGAAACTGACATATGGGCTCATTAATTCTCTCACACTGTTCTCACCCCAAACACCTACTCGGCTGGACTCCTGGAGGAATCCTGCCGACCCGGGGACAGGTGTGTCCCAGAGGCAGGGGACTGGCCTCTGTCTGAGATCGCTGGTTCCTACATGTAAGCGATCCCACCAGAGTTTTTTTTTTTTCTTTTATTAAATATACTAGAGGCCCAGGGCATGAATTCATGCACAGGTAGGGTCCAGCTGGCCTGCCCTGGGGCCGATGGGGGGCGGGACCGGCTGGGGGAGGGGCTATGGACGGTTGGCCAGCAGACCCCTGCCCCCTGGTCAAACTCTGGGTGGAGGGGATAATTTGTATATTAGCCTTTTATTATATAGGATGTATTTACTGATTTCAGAGAGGAAGGGAGAGGAAAAGAGAGAGAGAGAGAGAAACATCAATGAGGAGAGAGAATCATTGATTGGCTGCCTCCTGCACACCCCATACTGGGGATTGAGCCCACAACCATCGAACCATGACCTCCTGGTTCATAGGTCAATGCTCAACCACTGAGCCACCCCAGCCGGCCCCGCCAGAGGTTTTGACTCAGTAGGTCTGGGATAGGACACAAGAATTTGCATTTCTAACAAGGACCCAAATGACCCTGATGCCGTGTTCCCGGGGACCACACTTTGAGAACCACTGGCCTACATCCTTGCTCCTGCAAGAGTGGGCCTGGGACCCTCAGCGGCAGCATCACCTGAGGCTCGTCAGAGATGCTGACTTTTGGGCCTCAACCTGGGTCTCATCAAAATGTGCCTGTTAAACAGACAATTTGAATGTACGTGGAGGCAAAAGTTATACACTCTTTTTGGCTGCATGGGGGGTCGGTGCCCCTCACCCCCACATTGTTTAGGGTTCAACTGTACATTGCAGTTTGAGAGGCACTGGCCTAGGACTCCTCCAGGCTCCTCTCAGCCCCGTGGCCTCAATCTTGGCTGTAATTAGAAGCACTTGGGGAGCTTTTAAACTGTCCCTAAGCCCCAGGCTGTGCTCCAGACCAATTAAGCCAGCGTCTCTGGGGGTGCGGCCCAGGCACCTGTGCTTTTAAAAGCTCCCCAAGTGATTCCCGAGGGCAGCCCCATTTGAGAAGCACCGTTCCAGCTGGAGGGCTCAGATCAGCAGACGGTCTCCCCGGCTCCGACCTTGATGGCGATGGGAAAGGTCGTTTTTTCTCCGTGGCTGCTCACCCATCCCCTCTCCCGGCCGGGGAAGAGCTCAGCGTTGCCTGGCCCAGGCCGTCCATCTTGCCGGATGCCTTGCGGGCGATAGCAGTGCATTCTTCTCTCTCCTTTCAGTCCAGCTGACTGGGTGGAGGGCGGGAGAAGCAGCAGAAGCCGCTGGAATTGGCCAAGCCAGGCTTTGCTTCCCCCAGAGCAATGCCCACCAGGGCCCACATTCCACACTCCTGATTTCCACTTAAGGAGAGCTAACAGCTAGGTGGGGAGAGAGAGAAGGAAATAAAGCAGATGAGCAAGGGAAGGGGTCTTCTTAAGGATGGTGCATTCATCCATTCATCCACTAATAGACGCTCCTCATCAAACACCTACTCCCCGGCTAGAGTCCCCGTGGTCGGCAAACCACGGCTCGCGAGCCACAGGCCCCTTGAGTGTGGCTCTTCCACAAAATACCATGGCCTGGGCGAGTCTATTTTGAAGAAGTGGCATTAGAAGAAGTTTAAAAAATTTGGCTCTCAAAAGAAATTTCAATCGTTGTCCTGTTGATATTTGGCTCTGTTGACTAATGAGTTTGCCGACCACTGGGCTAGACCTTTCCTGAATGGACAAGGACCCCCCCCACCCCCACACACACACACCCCGCTCCGAGGGATGGGATGAGACGTGGCTCCCAGGCCGTCCTGGTGGCACGGAGCTTGCTGGCAGAGAAGGTCTCACCAGCGCCACACACTAGAGATGCCACTGCAGGTGCCTCAACGCACCTGGTTAGAAGAAAGGAAACGGAGACCCCCGGCCTTCCTGCCTCTGGATGGCTCAGAGAGTGGAGGGGACTTTGCCTGCAGCCTGTGACTGAGACAGGGACCCCAGGCTGCTGGCTCAACCCAGGACTCGGTCTTCTGAAAAGAGACGAAAACCCAGATCCTGGTCCCCAGCTGCCCGAGTCCAGACGGGAGGCACCCACTGGGGCGTGTGCCCAGGTAGCAGACACTCAGAGGACGGGAAGCGGAGGCAGCTTGGAGCATCTTCTAAAGAGTCTGCCAATGAGCAGGGAGCTCAGCTGGGGGAGGCGGGACAAGCAGCCCTAATTGTACTTCATGAGCTGGTGCTCCTGACAGAGGCCCCACCTGCCCGCCCGGCCACCTGTCCCACCTCCTCTTCTTTCTCTTCTCACTCCCACCCCACCTCACCTTTCCTGCCAGACTGGCCCAGGGGACTCCGCGCTGCCTGCCCGTTGGAGCCGGGGACTTAGGAGGGAGAGCCGCCCCTCACCTCTTTGGCTAAGGGCCTTCCTTCTGCAGCCTGGTTTTGGGGAGGAAGTTGGCAGCTTCAGGCTCCCCAGGACCCAGGCCCCTGGTGCCCTCTGCAAGGGTAAAGGGCAGCAGCAGGAAAAGACTGGGCTCCTGGGTCCCCGAGGAATGGCCCGAGCGTTTTGGCGGATATCCCCTCGGCCCTCCCCGTCTTGTCCCCAGTACAGCACAAGCCCTGCAGCCTTTTCCGGCCACGTTTGGGTTAAACGGAGCGTGGGGCCGTGTTGTCACCCCGTGTGGCTGTGCAAGTGGGAGCCGGGGCTGTGGGAGCCGGTTGGGCATGCACGTGCGTGTCGGGGACACCTGCACATTGTGGTGCCCGGGCGTGTGGGTCCGCGTGGAATTATCTGTGGGGGCTGGGCCGTGTGGGTCCGCGTGGAATTATCTGTGGGGGCTGGGCCGTGTGGGTCCGCGTGGAATTATCTGTGGGGGCTGGGCCGTGTGGGTCCTCAGTGGAGGAGAACTCACCCCTGGGAGTAGAAACAGACGAAATCCTGGGGGAGGGCATGGGTTTTGGAGGCAGAGCTATTCTGCAGCCCTTAGGCGTGGAACCGTGTCACCCCCATGACGACTTCCCTGGGGGGGACACTGAAGGCATGGCAGAGGCTGCCATAGGCTGAGGGGGGTTTGGTGGAGAGGTCCAGCTTACTTGATAGCCCCACCCGTGTCCTGGGGCCCCGTGGGTGCTCTAGCACAGGCCCCATGCATTTCTCAGGACCACCCCGCCCGGAGCTGGCGCAGAAGGAGGCACTGCTGACTTTCGGCGACCTTGACTCCTCGCTCTTCCCACTTGGAGGGAGCAGCGTCGCTCTGCTCCGTCCGTCTTCTCCGCTCCAGAGCCAGCCCGTAAATGACCCGCTTCATCCCGGCTGCCGTCGGAGTGTGGGAGGCCGAGGAGTGATGTGTTCCGAGCCCACTTTTCACCGCAGCTCGGAATGGAGTGATGTATCCCCTCCCCCACCCCATCCCTCAAGGTCCCAGGGGCCAGGGACACCCCGCCCCCTAGCTCCCGCCTCATACTTCCCGGCTGCCAGCAGAGCCAGTGCTGCCCGGATGGATTGACCGGTTGGGGAGAGTATTTATTTTAAGAGGCATTTTCACCTCCGGTTTTCATGTGCTTGGCTTATTACCCATAAATATCAACTAACAGAAAGGGGGTGGTATCCGGGGGAGAAGTGGGCATTTTGGAGGGACACCAAGAGCTGATGTATTCGCAGGGGACACAAGAAGATGGTTCTTGTAAGTAGCCCCCACAGTGCAATCCAAAGGCATTCTGAAGCCCTACTGTGCGCTGGCACCAAGTGGGCCTGGGCTGCACCAGGGCATCGCACAGACGATGCCTGTGCGAATGTGGGCCTCGCTGAGCAGACAGGATCTGAGGGGCAACTGAGTGGTGCAGAGGGGGTGTGATTAAGGATGGTGTTTGCAGGGGGCTTCATGGAGAGGCAACTTCAGAGAAGGGCCTGTTGAGTGAGTAGATAAGGGGAAGGGCGACGTAGAGATGTCTGAAGGGCTCACAGCTCGTGTGGCCGTCTCAGGATTCAAAGGCAGCCAGTGTGACACGGGCGACTGAACCCATGCTTTTCCATCACGGGAGGCACTCCCGAGCGTGGTGCGGGTTCGAGGCGATCGTCTGCTTCCCTCTCTCCCCGTCTCCTTCCCTGAGAATGGAAATTTCCTCCAGAGGCTTGGCAATGGACAGACTCTTACCCATATTGGGCCGGTGAGGCTAACGCGACCTGTCTGCAGGGGAGGGGAGTTGGGGGGGGGGTCCCCGAGACCTTCCCAGCAGGACGAGGCTCCAGCCAGGCGGCTCCCGGGCACCACGTAGAGCCTGGGGTGCTCTCAGAAAGGCCATGAAGCCAACGTGTGAGTCAGGACTCATTTGTTCGCAAGGCTAGAAACCCAACGTCACCCAGCGTCACCAGTTAAGCAGATAAGGACTCTGCTGGTCCAGGGGCTGTGAGGGATTCTGGGACGGCAGTGGGAGCCTGGCCTCGGGGACCCAGATGGAGGATTCAGAGCATCAAGCCCCAGGTGGGTATGGCTGCCCCAGCTCACTGAATGCTTTTCTGAGTTTAAAGTTGGACGTCATCTTGGCCTGGCCAGGTAGCTTGGTTGGAGAGAGCATCGGAACCCCCCAATGTGGGTTCCATTCCCAGCCAGGGCACATACAAGAAGCAACCAGCGAATGCCAGAGCCAGTGGAACAACAAATAGATCTCTCTCTCTGTCGCTCAAATCAATCCATAAAAATACAAAAAATAAAGTGGGACCCCATGAGCAGTGACGTGTAGTCAGAACTCAAGCCCGACACTAGTCATTTTAGCAGAGAGTTGAATGGCCTGACTCGGATAAAGGAGCCATTGTAATTGCATCCAAAAAAAGGGCCGGGGACACCCAGGTGTCACAGAGGCAGCAGTGGCAGGAGTGGGGCTGTCAGAATTGAGGCGTTTGGAGGTAAGGGCCGTGGAGCTGGGACTCAGAGCTCCGTGGAAGGGCCCACGCTGGCTGTGATTGCTGGCATCTCTGAGAGGGCAAAGGACCAGAGGCTGGTGCTGGTGCAGAGACAGAAACCTTCAAGCTGGAATCCACAATTCCAGAAAGAACCAGCTCTCATCTAGGGCCAAGAACCGGTTCCTCTAGTGCCCCCTGCTGGCAGCGGCTAACTGGGCACAATGGGCAGAGCAGAAACGGTGGGGGGGAGGGAAGGGGGGTATGCAGGCCAGGCCAGTCCATTGACCACAAAATCCAAAGGATCTGTAGTGGCTCTGACTAGCGGCCTTCCTTTAAGAAACAGGAAGACAGGGTAGTTTAGCTCCGGTGCCCCCTCTCCCCGCCCCCCCCCCCCACCCCTACCAACACTACTGCCACCGTCACCGCCGCCGGGCCGAACAGCGGCACCTGAGTAGCAACTCCAGAGGTTTCCAGAACGAACAGAGTTCCAGGAGCCGGCAAAGCAGCAAGGAAAAGACGATATAAAAACGGCCACCAGCCCTGACCAGTTTCGCTCAGTGGATGGAGCGTCGACCTGTGGACTGAAGGGTCCCAGGTTCGATTCCAGTCAAACGCGTGGTCACGGTTTCCCAGCCCCACGTCTCACAGCCCCACAGGACCGGGCGGGTTTGGAGCTGAAGGACCCGCCCGGACAGTTCTTGGCTTGAATCTTCGATGAGGTCCCTTTGCTGTGGTGGGGGGGCTCTCTGGAGTCGATGACCCCGGGAGTCAGTTCCTGTCCAGCCTGTGGCACCACACCTGCGCCTGGTTCCCGGCGCCGAGACACTCATGAGGACAGGGCTGCGGGCCGACCGCAGGCGGTCTACACGGCACACTTAGCAGGAGGAAATGTGCATCGCGAGCCACTGATGTCAGGGTGCAGCAGGGAGATCAGGGTGCCCCCCCCACCGCCCCCAAGCAGCCGTTGCCTCTGGGCATTTTGGCTCAGACTGAGGACGCAGGGGCAATGCTTCCACTTACTGGTGTGTGACCTTGAGCGTGGGAATGACCTTCTTCAAGTCTTGATTTCTTCCCTGGGACAGCTCCCCGAGGGCTGTCATGGGGATTCGGGGGAGCATGTATGGAACACAGCGCCTGGCACACAGTCGACACTCGGTAAGTGGCGGGAATTGCTTATTCATAAGAGGGGGGGTGCAGAGCCTGCCCTTGTCCTGGAGGCCTGGGGGCGGGGGCTCAGTTGATGAGGGCAGAGGCCCTGGGAGCAGAAGCAGAGGAGAGAGAGAGGGCACATTGGTACCCGAGGCTCCAGGGCCCTCCCCAGGCATAAGCCCAGCCTCGGGAGGCCGTGGAGGTCCCACCAAGCCCACAGGGGCAAGGCGGTGCCACCCTGATGGGGCGCTCGGAGGCCCAGGCCAAAGGCACCGGCCTGCCCTGCGGCAGCCTCCCAGCCTGCGGTGCCCAGGGAGGGTGTGCAAATGCCTGAACCGTCGGCATCATTTCTAGACTCGGCGGCGGGGGAAGTTTGGATTAGAGCGAGTGGGTGTAAAGGATGTCAAGCAAGATTCGATTACAATTTTTATTTTGGAAAAACCTTCATCAAAACATGTATATCTAATTAGGACAATTAGAGCACAGGAACAAAAAACTGATTAAAAATCAGACACTCCATAAATTACGTGTGCTCCTCCAGCTGGGGCGCCTCTCCGGCTGCGGAGCCGCAGGGCCAATCAATGAGCGGGGGCTCCGGGAGCGGGAGGGGGAGGCAGTGGCTCCCACGACAGGGCGGAGGGGTGGGTGCTGAGGGCGTGCTGTGGGGGTCCCAGTCTGTCACCCTGGGCCATGCGGGCAGCTGGGCCTGCTCAAGAACAGGGCCCTGGTGAGTGGTGTATGTGCCTGTACAGGGGCAGGTGTGTGTGTGTGTGTGTGTGTGTGTGTGTGTGTGTGTTTGTGTGTGTGTGTGTGTGTTTGCACTATACTGGGCCTGAGCAGATCATGTATCTGCACACATGTATGTCAGCATATGAACATCTGTGAAAACAGATGCAACTGCCTGGGCATAAACAAAATGCATGGCAGCGTCTGGCGTCTGTGCCAGAGGCAGGAGCTGTGCAGAGGGAGAGGGGCCGGCGGTACGCCCTCCGTGCCTGGCACTGCTGGTGTGTGGCTAGTGCAGGGGGGCTGGGGGTGGGTGAGCCCGGTATGTCAGCAAGGAGGCAGAGCTCCCACGGTCACAAGATGAAGCCACCCCATAAGGATTCCCACCCCTTGGAACCTGTGGAGATGTCCCCTTCAGTGGCGTAAGGGAGTCTGCAGAAGTGACTAGCGAAGGACCTCGAGATGGAGCTTGTCCTGGTTTCCTGGAGGCCCGGCGTCATCACAGCGTCCCTCAAAGAGGAAGAGATGTGTCAGCAGGAGAATGGGAGAGGCACTGCGTTGCTGGCTTTGAAGGTGGAGGGGAGGGGCCGAGAGTCAGGGAATGGGCGTGACCTCTGGGAGCTGGAGAAGCAAAGCCCTGAAGGGACACCCCCTGCTGACATCCGAGTGTAGCCCAGTGAGACTGCAGGACCCCACTCCGTGAAACGGTAAGATTGTTGTGGAAGACCAAAGGAAAAACAAGTGATGCTTTAAGAAGAGGAGTGACACTTCTTATTTACGGCGGCCGACTCAGGGAAGAACTTTCCACATCTGAGTCAAGTCACCTGCAGGGGGCTTCTCTGGTATACCTTCCTGGGGTCTTTGTCCTGCAAATATGGATTATGTTTCCGGGTCCTTTTCGCGGGCCTTGCAAGGTGTTGGGGGCCTCCGGGCCATATCTGATGGTCTGGCCTGGCGCCAGCGTTAATAACCCTCCCTCGGGGGCAGTGCACTGTTCACAGTTTTATGGCCTCTGTAACAGGTTCTGCAAGACCAGTTTCTGGGAAAGAGGTAGTGACTTAATTATAGGTTATCAAGAATGTACACTGGGCTTGCTGGCATGGATTCAGATTGCTAGCGCCCCCCCCCCCCCGCCCCCAATATCAGGGCTATATTGGAATTAGCCTTTTAGCCTCCTCAGATTAATACATTTATAGTTTTAAGCCACTACCTTTGTGATCATCTGTCACGGCAGCCCTAGGATGCGAACACAGTAGTGAATGCTAACTTGCCATTTTATAGGAGAAGGAACTAGAGCTCAGACATATGAGGTAATTTACTCAAGTTCATCCAGCCAGGCAGTGGCCGAGCCGTGATCGGAGGCAGGCCCACCCGGATGCTGAGCTGGACTCTCCTCCCGCCCCCGCCCCCCGGCCTGCTCAGCAAGAGGTTGTCCTGAGTGGCCAGGGTGAGAGCCACCCCCAGAAGGATGCTCTCTCCCAGGGACTGAGGGTGTTGGGTGGCGGGAAAGAGGCTTGACGGGAGCCACTCCCACCTCATTGCAGGTGAGGCCCTCAGAGAGCTTTGCCTGCATAGCCTGTGGGCGCACTGGAAGGGGACACGACCTGCTTGGGAGTCCCCGGCCCTTCTCCTCCCTCAGCCCCATCAGGACTGTATTCCTTAAAGCACACACATCCTAGCACATCGAATATTGGAGCCGGGAGAGGTTCAGGGGGGCGGGGTGTTAATGAAAAAATAAGAATGAACATGACTCACCCTAAGTTTCACACTAAATAAGCCACAGGTTACAGTCTTGACCTTCTAGCCTGAACATTCTTTGGGAAAAACACAATCTGATTTTTCATCTTGGCATGTAAGCAGAATACCTCTCTTTTATTTTTTTCAGTTACTTGCCAGAAAACTCAAAATTTCCTCCGCTGATCTGTCCAAGAACCCCGGGGACTTACATTGTACTAAGGGCTACAGCCCTGTTCCCTTAGCTGAGAGTCCACACAACTGCGGTCTCATCTGTCCACGATTGCTATTCCTCCCACTACCAGATGGTGTCGCTGTTGGCGACGGTCCAATGCAGCTCAATGAAAGTCGGTAACTGCAGGTTCTTCATGGACTCAGCCCCAGCCCAGGCTGCAGCAGTGTCAGCCCCGGGCACCCAGGTGACAGCTCCCTGGAGTCCAGGCCCCCCATGCTCAGCCAGTAATTTTCAATATGCAAACAGGGTGCCAGGAGGATGATCTGGGGGAGCATCCAGCCGCGGGTCCCCACACCTTCTAATAAAATCTCTTCCCTGCGGGATCTGCCTGTCATGGCGTTGAGCCAGGTCGCAGGGCTGGACTCCTCTTCACAGGGTGATGTCATCAAGTAAAGGGGACTTTTGCTTTGTGTGAGGCTGTGTTGCTCGCCATGCGCTACCCGGAGCTGGACCCAATGCTGACGGCTCCCCCCCCCCCCCTCCCGCCGCCCCCTCCCTCCTCCTCAAACCTCTGCGTAGACTTGTTCTCTGGACAGGGTCCTCCACCGTGTGGGCAAAGCAGCCACTAGCCAGGGAGAGACGGGGGTCACTTCCGGGGGTTGTCTCAGTGGGCATGTCACTCACCCTGCTTTACCTGAGAACCTTCCGGGCACCTAATTCCAGGCCATGCTGGTGTGTGCGTGTGCATGTGCATGTGTGTTGCAGAGGCGGGTGCCAGGGGTTTGGATCCTCCGTCGTAACTGACAAGGGAGAGGTAGGGTGAGAGGTGGCCTTCTGTGTCCCCTGGGCCTCCTCCATCTGGCGTCTGCAGCTCCCTGATTATTATTCTGGGCCCAGACAGAGGCAGCTGTGGTGTGTGTGTGTATGTGTGTGTATGTGTGAGCGGGGTGGGGGAGGGGCTGACAGGCAGTGACAGGTAACACGGGCTGCTGGGGCTGGAAGCTGCCCAGATGCCAGCAGGGGAGAGAGAACAGGGCCCGGAGGAGAGAGAGCCAGCCAGGGAGGGGGCCGTGCCACCGTCCGGCCCCAGCTCTGCACATTCTGTCACGCCCGGCCCCGCCGTCTCTGTCACCTCTGGGGCCCCGGCCCACAATGCCCCTCCCAGACCTTCCTCTCCAGCCCTTTCCTGCAGCCATCGGCAAACTTGGATTCAGACGGCTCTTCTGCCACTAGCAAGCTGTGTGAACTTGGGCCCGTCACTGGACTGTCCAATTCCTAACTGTAAAGGGAGAGGGGGGCCCAGATGGTGGCCCCTGCTGAGCCCCGGACCCTCTGCCCCAGGGACTCGGGTTTTCCTAGGTGCTTCCCGGGCTCAGCTGTCCCCCCTCACCTGGCAGGAGTGGGAGACCCGCTCATGGGGCGTGGCCTCAGGTGCTGAGGTCCACTTCCCCAGTGTGTGTAGGGCTCAAGCCAGCACGGAGGGGGGTTCAGAACCAGGGACAGTTTCCCTGAAAGCTCTCTCCTCACAAAGCTGGGCGGGGGGAGTGAGATCTGGGCGGAGGCTGCCTCTCCTCTGTGGGGCGCAGACAGCTGCCACTGTGGGGCAGGCCTGGCAGTGGAAGCGGGGAGTGGGGAGCGGGGAGGGGAGTGGGAGGGGTCAGAGCTGAGCTGAGACCTTGTTTTGGGTTTGAAATGCCCAAGCTGTTAATCTGAGCATAATCAATACTCATTTGCACGTATCTGGTTGCTAGAGCCGGTTATCTATTTCCTGTCAAGATGCCCAGAAGTCCCTAGCTCCTCTCCATCGCTGCCCACCCGGCCTCCCCTGCCCGCCCAAAGGTGCTGCCGAGGCTCAGCTCAGCCTGGAAGACAGCAGGTCGGCCCCAGTGCCTGCTGGGCTGCAGGAAACCCCTGGATGCAGGAGAGGAGGAAGGAGGGCCAGGGGGCTGGCCCACGGAGCCGGAGGAGGTGGAGAATCAAGCAGAAGGGCAAATTACCCAAACCCGTGATTAACATCTCTTCCAAATCGGCATGAATATTAAAGCACAACCCGCCCCGGTCCCCACACAATGAATTCTGCATGAATCTTAAGATAAATCGTTTGGATAACTTAGCAGCAGCTGTACTCCCCTGCTGCCAGCCACCTCCCCAAATTATTTCAAGGCCTGTAAGGGGAGCAGGAGGTGGAGGATGCGGAGGGCCAGGAGGGCGGGAGGGAGCAGAATAGGGGCCAGTCACTGGAGTATCACCAAGGGAAGCCACCCAGGGACACCCCGGAACCTGCTCCCAGGCAGCAGGAAGGATAAATACCAAGGTCAGGGAGGCTGAGGGTGAGGCGTGGGGTTCACGAAGCCAGCTGTTGGGTGCTGGAGGGGCACAGGGTGGGGCCAACCTGGACCTGGCTGAGGACTCCTCTCTCGTGTTCTGGGAGGCCAGCTCAGGCCTTTCCTTCCCCTACGAAGACAATCAGCCCACTGAGCCCTCAGCTCATTCCCTGTCCTCCTGGAGGGTGCTGGTTCTCAAGGCGGTGACTGTGCCTCAGAAACCCGGGCATGCGCCCTGACTGGGAATCAAATCGTGACCTCCTGGTTCATAGGCTGATGCTCACACCGGCTGATGATGATGAGCCACACCGGCTGGGCATGTGCAGATATTTCTGATTATTGTGATGGGGAGGACAGTACTACTGGCATCTAGTGGTGGAGTCCACAGATGCTGCAAAATATCCTACAAACACAGGACATCCTTCCCCCCTGCCCTCCCCTAACCCCCTCCCCAGCACCAACAGAGAAGGATCTGGGCCAAAATGTTGATACGCTGAGGCTGAGAAGCCTGCTCCAGGGCTGCGTACCTCACCTTGGGGGCTCCGCTTCCCGTCTGTCCTCCAACTACCCACGGGCTAGAAAAGCGTCCCCAGGGTCCTGGGTGGGTTAGGAGTCGGGCTTGGAGTTTCAGAGTGTGGCCACATCATGATCATGACTACCATTGTACCAGGCAGGCTCCCGGTGGCAAGCAGATGGCACCAGCCGAGGTCCCAGCAAAGGCCAATCAAGAGGTCATTCACTGATCTGTGAGCAGAGTGAAGGGAACAACAGGGACCAGCAAGAGTGGGCAGCCTCTCCTACCGGAGGCCCCACGGGGTGAGGGAAAGGGATGCTGGAGCCCTCGGGGCCTGGGGCCATGAGGATAATAGCAGATGGGAGGGGGGATCCGCACCCCAACCCCTGTCTCTTCTTGCCCACAGGCTTCATCAGTGCCTTCGATGGGCCAAATCCAACCAGAAGGCAGGGGACAGGAGGGCCCAGCGGATCAGCCTGTCGAGGTCACCCTCGTGAGGTGCAGAGGGGAGAAGAGCAGTGGTGGGGCTGGGGGTGGTGAAGGTGGGGAGAGGATCACCAAGGGAGGCCACCCGGGGACACCCCGGGACCTGCTCCCAGGAGCTCAACCCACAGAACCGTGGTTGAAGCAACCCCACGGATGCCCATCCTGAGCATGAGAGGGTCAGTACCAAATGCCCTTTGGAAGCTTCTAGGCCCTTTTCCAGTGGCAGAGCCAGAGTTCACATGTTAGGGTTTGCTGCGGGGGCGAGGGAGGGAGGCTCGGAGCGCTTTAGAATGCCAGTGGCCTGCTGGGATTCAGTTTACGGAAGTGCAGTTGCAGCACAGGTGTGCAGGCGCGGCTGCCGTCTAGAGGGAGTTCTGCTGAGAGAGACAGTCGAGGAAGTGAGAATAGCCGGTGTGGCCCGAGGTGGGACTGGTTCCCGGGGAGGACGGGGTGGAGCCCATGGGACTTGCCAAAGACTGGATGTGGGGATGAGGGGACGAGGACTCGGGAGTGACCATTCGGGCTTTGGGCCCGACAACCAGGTGGACAGTGGCGGTGCCTCTGGATCGGGGATGATTGGGAAGGGGGTTGGGAGTCAGGTTCTGTCCTGGGCCTTCGGGCAGTGTCCCCAGGCTGTGGCCGGCTCCTTCCCTGGTCCAATGGTGCAATGGTGCGGGGGGAGGGGGGGAGGGGGGGGGAGGGAAGGATGGTGGCATTTGCAGAGCTATTGGGGTACCCGAGGAAGGGGTCTGGCCAGAGGGTGTGAATGCCCCCCCACAAGCCTCCCCCCGCCCCCGAGTAAGCAGACCAGAGGGGCCACTTCTTGTTTCCGGTTTTAAGCAACAGCCTAACGAGAAATAGACAAACAGGAGCGAGCACTTCTCAGCTCAGCGGGGTGATGGGGAGCGAATTAAAATCCCATCATAAAAGCGAGCGGTGGCTGCTGGCAGGTTGTGGGGGATCGTTTGCAGCCAGGCGCACGCACTGAACCCTTCCTCGCTGTGACTCAGGCCGCGCGGGCGGGCGGGCGGCCGGAGGAAGAATTCCCAAGTCTAGCCCACCTGGCCCGCCACACGCCACCTCCAGCTGGTGACCTTGGGCAAGTGATGGGACCTCTCTTAGTCTGTTTCTAACTCCGCTGTGCTGGGAGCCCTGGCTGCCCTCCGGACCCCCCTCTGGACGCCCCTCCACCCTCCCCACCTGCTCTGCGCAGGAGGGCCTCTGAGGCCCAGGCCCTGCAGCGTCTGGCGGGCGTGCTGGGGTGTGGTGCCGGGGCTCGGGCTGCAGGGTTTCTTTCCAGGAGAATGAAAGCGCCCTAAAATGGATGGTGGTGGTGTGCCCACTAAATGCCACTGACGTACCCCCTTAAAGTGGGGGCGTTATATGGTGTGTGAATCTGATCTCAATAGAGCTGTGAAAGAGCAAGTGGCTAGGGGATGCGCCCCTCTCCCACAAGGTCGGGGCAGAGGCAGGACCAGAAATGGCGTGTTTTGCTTCTCGGCCCTGAGCTGATCCACACGGCCAGGCCACTCCCTCGGGGTGGCATCCGTCTCCCCTGACCGTGGCCCCTGGGCCCCGTGTCACCTGGGCCATCGTGGCACCCGCGGGAGGCAACGTGTGCGGGCTTTGAGGCCTGGCCGTGCCCTTCTCCCCGCTTCGTCTTGCTGATGCTGCTGATGCTCCCCGCCTGCTCCTGTGTCAGACTTTCTTTGCTCCCCAGCCCTCGGTGTTCACCCTGATCAGGTTCCTCCGGCACCTCCTTGTTGTGTGCTGGCTTCATCCCCCTCCCCGCTTCCCTCTCGCACCCCTCCACCCCCCTGCAAATTGTAAACCTCCAGGGGCCGACTCCATTTCCAATCCCTCAGATGTCAGGGGAATTGAAAGCATAGCAAATATTTCCGAGATCCAAATTACACAGACCCCGAGGCAGAACTTCCAGTGTAATCCAGGTTATGAATTGTAAATCAGACGCCATGCAAAGTACTTGCAAAAATTCAATAAAGCTTTTGCTCCCAGCACAGCAGAGCCCTACCTACGGAGGCAGCTGGGGAGAAAGAGAAGGAAAGGGAGGGCGGGCGGGGCAGGGGGGCGGGTCCTGGCTTGGCCAAGGCTGCCCATTCTCCATGGAGTCACGGGGGCTCCATGGCCTGTGGATGACATGCCCCCCAACATTCACTCCAGCCTTGCGAATAAGAATGTGGCTTACCCGCCTGCCTGAGCTGGGGAGGCCATGCAAGCGAAGGGGCTTCTAGGCCAGGCGTTAACGTAAACCGTCAGGCTGCCTATGTCTGCCCAGGTGCTTTTGCAGGTCCATAGGGGGTGACAGTCACCGAGATGCATACAGTGGGAGGTGCCCTGCCTGCTATGAAATTGTGTTCATCTCTGTGTTAGTGGGAAAGAACTTGGGGAACTCCTTGTGCACCCACTTGTGCCGCGCCAGCACGGCCAAGGGTGAGCCTGAGAGGGGGCGGTGAAGGATTGAGAAAAGACAGACAAGAGAATGAAAGCTGGGTCTGGGTGGGACGCTGTCCTCTCTGATGGAGAGCCAGCGCCAGCTCCACGGACGACAAGCCGTGTCTTTATTTTATAGCAGATGCCACTGGGCAAAGTAAGGGCGTGGTCAAGATGTTTACAGCATTCCCCTGGGTTTGGATCCCACTCAATTACATGCACCTGATCAAGCTTTGTTTCCTTGCAGCCTCTGTCACTCAGGCACATGGGGCCACGTGTTGGGACCATAGGTTCAAGCTTACAACTGCAGCTGTTGGCTATCATTGTTCTGGGAGGGCTCTGCCCTCCAAGCTGGGACTTGCACGTGGCCACGAGAGGACTGTGCCCTCTCATCAGTCCAAGGCTTGAACCTGTCCAAACTATGTAGCCACTCTCCACACCCACTGATGTCGCCGCCCCTTAGAATGGGGAGGGAACTCCACTGGGTCACCCAGAGTTTTCTTTGGGAAGGAGGTTGAGGAGGTTCCGTCCCCCCTGCACAGAAGAGGGTGGCATGAAGGCATTTGTGTTTCCAGGATGGGCAATTCCAAGACAAGGGCCTGGGGGAGAAACCGAGGACAGGGCTTCCTCTGACCCGACTGCCAGGGCTGGGCGTGCACAGAGACACGGCGATGCTCTGTCAGGCCTGAACGGGGGCGGGGGGCATATTTCCGTGGTTACATCTCTGGGGCACCAAGAAGGTAAACAGTCACCCCCCACTCAAGAACCGGAGGGAAACGAGGAGCTGGTGCAGATGGGTGTTGAAGGAGGTTGAAGAGTAACCTCCTACCACATGGGCACAGATGGCCCAGGTGGGCGACTATTGGTCCGTCTCCATGGACCTGCCAGGCTCTGTGCTGGCCACCAGGCATAGGAGGATAGAATGAGGTCCTTCCTCCGGCAGGTCTGCTGGCGACAGGTTGAGCCCTACCTCCCTGCCTCCCGATGCTTCGAAGATCCGGGTCCGCACACACTGGGTCGGCCTCAGGGCCAGAGCTGTGCTGCTCTCCGCTGGCAGCAGTAGGACAGCGGTGCTGGTGTAAAGCCACGTGAACTGCCTCCGTTGGGAGGGGGCCGGCCAGCCTGGGGTGTGAGGAGCCTCCAGCGTTCCTGGGTTATTAATAGTCATGATGAGGAGGATGTGGAAAACTCCTGCTCAGGTGCTCAGGGCTCTGCCAGGCAATTAAAATGCGGCTCTGCACACGGCTCGTCACGAGGACTCGTTCATCTCGAGGGCAGCTCCGGCTCTGGGCTGCATCCTGTTGGGCCTGCTGCGTCAGCAAGGCCTGGCCAGGAAGAGCCCAGGGCGGCCCATTTCCTGTTGGAAGGGCTCTCTGTCTTCTTCCTTCCTCCCGCCCCCATGCACCCTTGAGGAACATGAAGGAAGCACAGTGCACCGGTACGCACCAGGGCCTGTTCTAAAAACCCAGGGCGTGTGAGGCTCAGCTCTTCACTGCCCAGGGGCCTCTGGCCAGTGCGGCCCCTCCTGCTCCCCACCTCCTGGCGCTCATGCCCTTGTGTAACCCCACCTCTCCCTTGAGTGTGGGCTAGCCTGGCGACGCCCTCCTGACCAGGGGTTGGATGTCACTTCCGCCATCAGGCTTCATAAACTGCCATCGGTCCTACTCGCAGGTTCCGCTGCCTCCTGGGGTCATGTGCTTTCACGGAGCAAACCGCCACGATGGAGAGGCTCACACAGCAAGGCACAGAGGGTGGCCTCCAACCAAAAGCCTGCTGGGAATGGAGACCCCCAGTCCCACAGCCCGTGAGGAACTCACTTCTGCTGACCACCACCTGCACGTGGACTTGGATTCTTCCCCGATCACACCTTCGGAACAGACCCCAAACCCTGGCATCACCCAGACGGCAGCTCTGAGACAGAGGCCCGGCTGATCCCTCCAGGACTCCGGAGAATAACTGCCTGCTGTCAGCCGCCAGGATGGGGAGTGATTTGTTACCCAGCGGTAGGTAAGTAATATAGCAGATTATTTAACTTTTCGGGTTTTCATTTCTCATCTGTAAAACAATTCAAATCCCGCTACATTTTGGGCCGGCAGAGGGACTCACCGACGAGATGCAGGCGAAGCGTGTCGCTCAGTGTCAGGCACCCAGGAAGCAGGCCGCGGCGGCTTCATTATGGCGACATCACCCTAAATAGTAAGGACTGTTCTGAACCGCCGTGTTTATACTCGCGCACTGGCTGGCTCTTAATGCACGCATCTATGCAGCTCGCGCCCTCCTGCCTGGCCCCGTCCCACCACCTCTGGGAGCATACCAACGAGCTCAGATACAGCACCTCGACAACATCTGCTCACTCTTCTAAAGAGCTTTCCAGTTCACATAGCTCACTGACATGTGCTCACTCCACAGGAGAAGCAGGGAGCAAGGCCTCGGAACACGTTTTATTGGGAGGGATAGCTTCAGAAAGGACAGACCCATCTTCCTACTTTGGGGCACCCTATCCCAGCCTGGTTCCTGGATTTTAAGCAATTACTGAAGGTTAGAGGGAGCCAGAAGGGGGCATTTTATTTCTTTTTTTTTTTTTTTAGGTCAAATTCTCAAAGGTTAAAAATAATCACGTTGAAGTGAAAAAAATTCAGTGGCATTTAGTACATTCACAGTGTTGCGTAGCCGTCACCTCTATCTCGTTCCAAAATATTTTTCATTCCCTCAAAGGAAGCCACATACCCATGAGCAGTCGGTCCCCGTTCTCCTTCCCCCCCAGCCCCTGATCTGCTTTCTGTCTCTAGTCTGGACATTTCATATCGATGGGATCATACAGCATGTGCATCTTCGTGCCTGGCTTCTTGCACTTAGCACGCTGCTTTTGAGGGTCACCCACGCTGCAGCAGGTATCAATCCACACTTCGTTGTTAGTTATGGTGAATAATATCCCGTTGCCTGGGTAGGACACATCTGGTTTATGGAAGGGGTCTTTGGAGAGAAGGGAACTGCGGCCTGGAGGAGGATGGGCTGGCCCAGGTTAGCTGTTGCTTCCTTCCACGAGGGCCTCTCCAGCTCACGGCTCCAGCTCACGGCTTCTCTCCTTGGTCCCTGAAGTGACAGTGTCTGCTTCCTGTAGTCCCATCTGCTCCCAGCAAGAAACGGCCTAAGAAATGTGTCAGCTGGGGTTCTGGGCAAAGGCTCTTGGGAATGAAGTCCCCACTTCAGGCACCTGTTGACGCCTGCCAAGGCATCGCATCAAGCCAGCAATGGCAGGTGGGTGTGGCTAAGCCCCAGGTGGGGAGACAAGGGCAGCTGCCCCAACTGATTAGCATCTTTATTTTTCTGGGCTGAGTCTAACCCCTGGGAAGCTCCTTTCTGCAAGTGGCTGGGAGGTTCCAGAACTGGTGTGAAGCCAGGGCAGGGGGTGGTGAGGAGGCAGACAGTGGAGCCCATTCCATTTTTCTCAGCTATCTGTGTCAAGGGCAAGAGGTAAGAGCGCTGGCCCCAGCCCAGCCAGCGGGTCTGGATTTTTCAGGAGCTCTTACTTTCGGATTCAGGCCTGCCGCATCCCAGGAGACGTCTTGGGGACCAACATAAAGAGTATCTACTCAGGTGCCATATTGATTTGTACTTGTTTCGAAGTGTGCAGTTGAAGGGGACCCGAGACATACTGCAGCCAGCCCGTCAGGTAAACAGTTTGAATGGGTATTCTCAAATATTCCACAGAACCTGAGCCCCAGGAGATGCTTTGGAAGCAAACAAGGGGTGGGGACAGGCTCAGAGCCACCAAAGAAGTGTGGGAAGTATTGCATTCCATGCCTGCCCGCCTCTTAGTTGTGCAATGGAGAGTGCAGGTCTGTGGATCCAGCATTCTCATCTTGTCCCATCACCCAAGCATTCTTGACCTTGGACAAGTGACTTACTCGCTCTGTGTCTTGACTTACTCAGCTTTTAAACAGGGCAACACAGTAGTGCATAGAATGTTGGGCACACTGGCTACAGTTAACATCGGGGTATTATTGTTTGTTATTATTATCAAGACTAGAGGCCCATTGCATGAAGATTCGTGCAATAGGCCTTCCTTCCCCTGGCTGCCGGCACCGGTTTTCCTCCAGCACCCAGGACCCAGGCCTTCACTCCGGCCACAGCGGAGAAGCCAAACCTCTTTAGTCTTCAGTCGTCTTCAGTCTTCAGTCTTTGCTAGGGCCAAGCCTTCAGTCTTCACTCTGTGCCTGTGTATGCAAATTAACCCACCATCTTTGTTGGGTTAATTTGCATATCCACTCCTGATTGGCTTGTGGACATCGTGGAGGTATGGTCAATTTGCATCATTCTCTTTTATTAGTGTAGATGATAAAGGATCTGAGAAGCCCTGATTCTAAATCATTTAATTTAATTTTGATGAACCTGACTCTCCCCAAATTTATTTGACTACAAGCACTTTTATGACCTGCAGAGCTGCTCCATGTGACACAGAAAATGCTGATGTAAACCCTTGGGGACTGTGTTTTCCTGGAAGGTGTCTGGAGAGACCCCACCATTCACTGTGCATGCGTGATTCCAGGCTTGGCCACCAACCCCTCTCCTCGGCCAGTGCTTCAGCATTGGTCGCAACAGGCTAAGAGGCCTTGTGAGTTTGGTGCTACTGCCTCAGGCTCTCCAACCCTTGCTTTGTGCTGGTGTCAACTCACTAAACTGCTTTCCACGGTTGGAGGGAGGAGTGGGTCAAGCCTTCACTTGTGTGGTCTGACAGTTCCAACCAGGTGAGTCTTCAAAACTCCCGGCTACTCCTCCATGCTGATACGAGGGTCCACTGAGAGTTATGGGTCGTCTCCTTCATTCTGTGTCCAGGGCTGAGCAAACAGTGGGGGCATAAGCCATGGTGCTGAGTGAGCAGGGCAGATGGCAAGAGGCCTGCACCATGTCCAGTCCTGGCTGGCCCAGTGCCACCATCGGCAGCAGAGGTCCTGAACTTGGAGTTGGAAAATCAAGGTTCACATCTTACCTTGCTGGTGCCATGACCTTGGATGAGTTGCTTAACCTTCCTGGTCCCATCCAGAAAGTGGGAGCACCCTGTCCTCCAGGCCCCTCACATGGTTGTACGAAAGATCAGAGCAGGTGCTCTATGGGAAAGTGCCTTGTCTTGGGGGAAAATACCAGGATGCGGACTCCCCCCCTTCTCTCCCCACACCCTGCCATCACCCCAACTGGGACAGGCCTGGTGAGCAGGACCCAAGCCTGAGCAATCACAACGTCAGGAACCAATATCATCATACGCTATGACAATATTTGATGAATTCATACGCGCCTCGAGGAACAGACTAAGTAGGTGTAGAAAGTGAGAATATTCTCTGTGACAATCAATATTCCTTCAAGTGAACCATCTCTGCAGATCTGACATTTTGAGTTTTCTTTTTTGGATGCATTAGCCAGATTTATGCTTCCATATGGTGGAAGCTGCGGGGGGAAGGGGAGGCAGGCCAGGTACGGGCGTGCTTCGAAGGCACCTGGGTAGGCCGATGGGAGTAGATCCCTTTGCACAAGACCCAGCTAAGTGGGCTCAGTGCCCCACTGTGCTGCTCAGCTGGCCCTGCAGCTCAGTGTGGGAGGCCCCATCAGCCCCTGGTTCTTGTAGCTCCAGCATGAGGGCTGGGAGAGGAGCCAGCTGGGGCTGGAGGCCCTCCCACCCCCTAGCCCTCCCTCCCACCCGAAGCCCTGGCCCAGGCTCCCAGGACAGTCGCCCACTTAGCTCTGGACTGGAGGAGAGCCAGGTGACGCCTCCTCAAGGGCTCTCCCAGAAACAGGCTCTGCCCACGGCCTGCGTTCAGTTGCTGACTCAGCCATTTGCTAATAAATGGCAAGGGCACACCCTCGGGCAAAGCTTAGAACACCTTTTGTCTCCGTGTATCCGTTTGCGAAATGGAGCTGATAACACAACTAACCTGTGTTGAGTGCTGGTGAGTGCCAGGCATCCTTTTCGAGCTTTCCATGGACGGACGTGCAGTAACCCAGGGGGCAGGTACAACAGCTGCCCATTGGCGGGCGAGGAAACTGAGAGAGGCAGCTATGCATGTCAGGCAGGTGAGGGTTTGAAATGCATCCCTGTCACTCAGCAGCTGTATGTCTCGATTCTTTATGGAAAAAAGTTCAACTCCAGGGAGCTTAAGCAAAAAAAAAAAAAGGAAATGAAAAGGGTAAGGAAATATCAACTTCGATAGTTGAAAAGGATACTGGGGCTATTCAAGGAATCCAGGACAGGAAAAGCTCTAGAACCTTCTAGAATCTTCAAGAACTGCCCCCCCGGGTCTAGCATCTTAAACACCTGCCATCTTGCATGTTACCCATCATCATTTACCTCTCTCTGCTTTCCTGTCCGGGTTACTCTAGAGGCGGACAGCGAAGTGCTGTAAGCGATGCGTCTGGAATCCGCCTGGCTTTGCCACTTACCAGCATTACGACTTTGGGCAAGTTCCTGAGCCTCCCGGAGCCTCCCTTTCTCATCTGTAAAATGGAACAACAATAGAACCTGGCCCAGAGGTCTATTATGAGGATTCAGTAAATCAGGGCGTACGTACACGTGAAGCCGGTGAAATGGTGCCTGGTACGGGCACGTGCTCAGTAAGGTTGTCTCTGTCAGATGCGTTTCCTCTGGGTGCCTGGCAGCCTCGGCGTGGCGTGGCCATAGCAGCGGAGATCATTTTATCTCCCCGAGGCCACGGACCGACCCCCGGGAGGGATTCTGATTGCCCACACCTTGTTAACGGCTGATAGCATCAGGCCGAGGGAGGGAACTTGGAACTTGAACAGAAAAGATCACCGTGTCGCCTGTGGGAGCCCGGGCTGCTCAGCGCACACACTGGCAGGTTGTCTGAGTTCAGCCTTTCGTGTCTTTGAGCTGTTTTACGGCCCGGTAGGTTGTAGATAACTGATCGCAATACAAAATAATTATTATCTATAGACATGCAAATAAATTCCGCCCCGTGGTTCCATCGATTCCCCTCCTCCCGTGGCAGACTCCCGTAAATTCACCGCCACTTTCCTCTCCTCCGTATGAATTTATGCTTCTCAGGCTTCTCCTGTGGGTTGGCGGTAGTCTCTGCCCAGCTCCCTCATTATTTAAGCCAAATAAAACCATTCACACGTGTTCCCATTTCAGAGTCATGATCTTGCCTTTTTGGAAAAACGATCCTTGAACGCTTTGGGCGAGAGGAACGTTTGCTAAGCAGCCCCACAAGTACTGTCCACGGACCAGCCTCCTCGTGGGGTGACCCCAGTTCAGGTATTTTTTCCCTTCAGACTCCGATTTCTCATCCAGAAGATGAGAGTCAGATTGCAGACACACCCAAGAAGATACCCTGGGGATTTCTAAGAAAACGTATGGGACTCGTCCAGCCAACACCTGGGCATGGCTGCAGGGCCGGGGCCGGGGTGGCGGCTGTTGTTGAAAAGGACAACAGGCAGGAGGCTTCGCGGGGGCTCGTGGCTGTGACCAGACCTTCCTGAGCAGAGCTGCGCGTTCGTGACCCACCGGTGCTCAGAAGGGCCTCCGTGGGTGGTGATGCGCGTCCCGCCCCCGGTGCATTCCACGCGGCAGAAAGCTGCCGGCTCGGACATCTCAGAGCGGCGAGAGTACGCTGACATGGAGATGACTTGGTTTGCACGGTCAGGACAGAGGAGGGGGATGGTCAGGGAGGCGGTGGAACAGAGGTGGGGACGCAAGCAAGTCTGTGTGTCCTCGTGTGCTGCTGGCAGAGGGGAGCATCTGGCTCTCGGTGCGGCACCCCCCACGCTGCACCCATCAGCTAGCCGTTGGAGGTTGAATCCACTCCCTTGGCCTGGAGAAGCCTTGGGCACACACGTAAGAAGGGTCTGTCCTGCTCCAGGGAAGACCACACTGTGTCGATGGCCGCTTGTGGGGGAAACTGCTTCCAGGTAGCAGCCTGGCGCCACAACAGCCGCCTGCGCTTCGCGATATCCATTCCTAGCACGCACTCTCCCGGGCTTGACCGGAGACGGAGTGCCGATGGTTTTCAGACTTCCTCCCATGTTTCTGAATGCATCTTGCTCTTGCCCAGCGACGGGTGCAGCCGCATACAGTTGTTGGAAGTAGCCGCATTGCTGGGGAGCTGGCTAGAGGGAGGAGAGCCCCCCTGGCCAGTTGCAAAAGGATGAGCGAAGGTGGCAAGGTGAGCCTGCCATGCGTCTGGGGACAGGGACCAGTGGGTGCTGCTGCTCCTTGGACGGGTCAGGGGGAGACCTTTGAATCTTGACCAGTCAGAGAGAACTGTCATTTACCTGTGACTTATCATAGGTGCCAATGACAAATGATGGCCAGGTGAACCGACTGTGGACGTTATTAGGCAAGACACATGTCTGAGGAGGTCAGCACAGGCTGGCTGGCCCTCCTGGCTGGAGGACATAGCTAGCCACACCCTCCCCCACTGACACCAAGCTCACCATGGTATGAGTAGCGAAGTCTGCATTTACATCCGTCTGAGCAGGATGAGTTTGTAAGCCCCAGTTACTGAATCAGATGGGGCTGCAATAAGTGACTTCTTCACCCCATCCCACCCCTTTTCCCTGTCACCCAGCTGGCGGGAGCTGGTGGAGACAGGGCACCTGTTACAGACAAATAAAGAAGCCGTTCCACATGGCCTGGTGATACTCCTCTCACTCCCCTGCCCTCCCTCCCCTGCTCCTCCCCCTACCCTCCCCCTTCCCCCACTTTCCCACCCCCCTCCCCCCAATTCTTCCTCCCCAACTTCCAGCCCAATTCATCTGGGCTGACCAGAAAGGCTGCCTCTTCCAACATCCCAAAAACGTCCCCAAGGCAACCACTCTGTCATGTCAACAAGGACTGTTGAACCCATGGCAGCCCACCAGCGGCTGCTCCTAGAAGTGAGACCTCACTGGCTTGCTGTCCCCCAGGAATGCTGCTGCCCTGGGAAGGGCAAGCGACCTCCCAGGAGGGCCCCAGGCCCCAGTGCGCATTCCTCCTTCTGGAAAAAGACAACACAATCCCCACAGCCTCCCCGTTCCCCCTTAGGTGGATTCAATGCCAGCTCACAGGGCCTCCTGGAAGGGCCCTAGCAATTGGTTGGGCCTTGGAAATGAAGTAGGATTTTGACTGACCTTGGCGAGGGAGGGATCACTGTGCCTTAATTTTTGTTCTTGAAAGTGACCACCACGCCTCGCCCTATTGTGTGAGCATTCTTTAAACTCACAGAAGCACAGTGACTTCTGCACCCCCTCCCAAACTCCCTGGGGGAGGCCTGTGTGACCTTTGGAGAGGGAGGGGTTTATATCAGCCATGCCACATGCATCACTTTATTCCTCTGGGGCCCTCTTCTCCAGCCACTGATGCAACAGCCAGACCGGTGCAGCCCTCAGCGGCTTCATCAGCATCTAGCCTTTGGCCCATTCAGAGCACCCTTGATTCTGCTCCAGGCTTTCTGATGGCACAACGTGAGAAGTCCTAGAAGCCTGCTCTGGGCTCACACACACAGTCTGGAAGCAGGAGGAGTTAATGCTGGGGGGAGCTACCCTGTGCCCACAGGGGTCAGGAACCAATGGACAAATGTTTTCCCCTGTGTTTCCTGGGTCAAATGGGCTCCTTCGTCCTGCAGACTTGAGCACCGGTGCCTATGGTTGTGGTCAACTCCACACGGCGCACGTCTCTGAGTTGGCTCTCCCACCCTCTGTCTCCCACTGCTGCTCCCGGGGGGTACATGTGCAGATAATCTTGTGATGGGCAGACTCTAGACAGTGCCCAGTGATCCCTGCCTTCTGTTCTTCGCCGTGGAATTGCCTCCCCTTGAGTGTGGGCCCAGCCACTTGCCTCTCACCAACAGAAAGTGGCAAGACGGGTGGGATGCCACCACAAGAGATTCTGACTTCTGTCTTTAGCAGACCCTTCCTATTGCCTTCTCAGCTTGCACGCTGGGAGGAATCAAGCGACCATGTTGAAAGGCCCACATGGCCGGTAACGAAGACCCTCCATTCAACAAACCTCAGGGAACTGAATCTTGTCAGCAAGCACACATGCTTGGACTGGGATCCTTCCCCAACCGAACCTTCAGATGAGACCTCAGCCCCAGCCAACACTTGGCGTGAAGCCCTAAGATAGAGGACCCAGCGGAGCCACGCTGGGACTCCTCATTCCAGAAACGGTAAGATAATAACCATGTGTTGTTTCAAGCCATTCAGGTTCTGTAACCTGTGGTACAGCAATAGGTAACTAATTAATGCCTCATGCACTAAAGCCTTGTCCCAGTCTCTGTCTTCAGAAGACCCAGGCTAAGATGGGCTCTGCACTGGCTCTCCTTCTGGGAGATCTCTCTGCATCCTCTTCCTCTCCCCCACTGGATAGGCTTCTTACCCAGACTTCCCAAATGCTCAGCCAGGGCGAGAGACCTTTCTTTGCTTTCCCCCTCTATCTGAGGGTGGGAGGCACTTGAATCCCTTGAGTAACAGGGTCCCTCCCCAGGGCATGCAGAATGGGGAACTACCTTGACTCAAAAAGACAGAGCTGGCTGCAGCGAGACGGAAGTTAGACATCTGGAAAAAGTTCCAGGCTGTTAGGAGCCTGAATTTTTTTTCAGTATCAAGAAGAGATAGACAGAAGGCAATCGGCCCTGGGAGTGGGGTCATCCCCATGGCTGGCTTTAATCTTCTGTAGCAGCTGGACTTGGTCTTCAGCCAACTAACCTCACAGACATTCATGACCTGTTGTAGCCGAGACACAAGGAGATCCATCATCAAATATCACTTTGCTCTCCGTCTTAGCGAGAGGCAGGCAAAAAATAAAACAAACAAGCAGAGGAAAGAGATTTCATGTTTCTCTAATAGAATGAGGTAAGAAGTGGGGGGGAAACAATTTCATCCCAGGCCTTCCGCGCAGCTGTCACAGCCATCCCCCGTCAAAGCAACAAGAACTGCAAAGCCACGTTCGATAAAGATGAAGAACAGCGTGTCCGGGTTTCTCCGGAAGGAGCGGTCGTCCTCAGTGAGGTCTGGGTGCAGGAGAGAGATGATGAAGGGCTTTTGGAATGGGGCCACCTTTTGGAGATGGAGGATGCTTCTGGCTCCGGAAATGGAAAGGCAGCAGCAGCGACAGATGAAGGCTGCCCGTGGGGCTGGCCTCAGAGGCCGCCGAGCAGCCAGGGTTGTGACAGGTGTCAATTCGCGTCAACAGCCTGCAGGTTCAGCTGCCATGGCTTTGCTGCCTCTTGCAGCCTTGACTGCCATTGGCCTTGGAGTGGCAGGTGGGAGGGAGAGCTTTGGGGATTTAAGAGCGAGGGACGGCAGGAGGAAGGAGGCCTGGTTTTTGGAGGCATTTGGCTCTGGCCTGGTTCTGCCCTGAGCTTTTTGACCCTGGCTGGTCACGGCCCTTCTGCCAGCCTCGGTATCCTTCTCTGTAACAGGCAGGGGGCCGGGGGCTAGACTGGGGCTCTCCATCCTGGTGGGGCTGGGCCCAGGCATTGCTGTGTTGTAAAAGCTTCCCAGGAGCCCTTGCTGGTTTGGCTCAGTGGATAGAGCCGACGCCTGCAGACTGAAGGGTTCTGGGTTCAATTCCGATCAAGGGCACATGCCTGGATTGCGGGCTTGATCCCTAGTAGAGGTTTGCAGGAGGCAGCTGATCAATAATTCTCTCTCATCATTGATGTTTCTATCTCTCCCTTTCTCTCTGAAATCAATAAAAATACATTTAAAAACTTTTAAATAAAAGCTCCCCAGGAGATTCTCATCAGCAGGGCCAAGAACCACAGGCCTGGCGCCCACACAGCTGGACACGCTCTGAAGACTGTCTCTGAAATGAGGAAACACAGTCCCTTGTCGGCACGCACCCTGGCCTGCTCCCAGGTCTCCACCAAGGAACAGCCAAGGACACCGAATCCTTATCACTGGGGTCACCCCAGAGCCCTGTGCATCCACGGGGGAGGGAGGCCTACGTGGGATTAAGCAGTGCCCACAGGCATGCAAGGGGGCAGGCTGTCCACGCACGCAGGTGAATGCAGGAATGGGTGAAAAAAGAGAAAAGGGAGGGAGGAAAGAAAGAGGGGAGAGAAGGAGAGAGGCAGGGTGGGGAGGGAGGGAGAGAGAACTTAGGACTTCTAGAACCTGACATACTTTGAGGCGGCCCCTCCAGGGGGGAAGCCCCCACATAAGGAGCCTGGACACATGTCCAGATGGAGCGGGGGCAGGGGAGGGAGTCAGGGAGCTCACTCCTGACATCTCATCAAGATGGAGTCTGCCGGCTCAGCGAGATTCGCCTGAAATGCTGTTTGCGCCCCGAGGCCTGGAGCTAGGGGGGCTACGTGTGAAAGCTACACAACCGCGACGCTTTCTACTTGTTACTTCCTTCTTCTGCAGTCATGTCAAGGCCATGTTATGGATATATGTTCGAGAAATGTTTGTTTTTTTAAATATATCTTTATTGATTTCAGAGAGGAAGGAAGAGGGAGAGAGAGATAGAAATATCAATGAGGAGAGAGAGTCTTTGGTTGGCGGCCTCCTGCACACCCCCTACTGGGGATCGAGCCCGCAACCCGAGCCTGTGCCCTTGGCCAGAATCGAATCAGGGACCCTCTGATCTGCAGGCCGACGCTCTATCCACCGAGCCAAGCCAGCGAGGGCGAGAAATGTTTTTCAATCTCCCCAATTATAGCTTCTCTATATGTTCCGGTCGTTATAAACTATGTTGTGTTTCCCCGAGGCTTTTTTTTTTTTTTTTTTTCTGATGTCAATTACACAATTTCCCGCAAGGCCTCTGCTGGGCGGACCTGCATGCTTACACCTCTGAGGTTAAGTCCACTCCTGCCTCCGTTTCTCCCCACATCGAGGGCCCTGTGCCCCATGGCGCAGCAGCAGCCCCATCCCCCGTCACACGGGGGGCCGCTGTGACGCTGCTGCCCCAGCTGCAGGAAAGGCAGGGCTCTAAGCAGATCCAAAATCTCAGGCTTCTCCAGGAGGCGTGGGACTCCCACCGGCCCCTCATCCCCGCCCCCCACCCCCACCCCCCGGGGCCAGTCTCCCAGCCCTGCTGGGGCTCAGGGGCCGGGCTCTGCCTCCCCACCCGGTTGGCAGTGCTCATTGCCTGGCACGTGGGCGGCTCTGGTCCCGTCACTCAGCTGTCCAACTAATGACTCATCCTTGCACGGCCATTTGTTTGTGCTGGTTTCAGGCAGACTAATGCTTCTAATGGCACATAATCATTTTTCAGAAGTCATTTGTTGCCACTAATCATCTCGGTAATACGCCGCGATGGAACCGTAATGACAGTGGTAACAGGACAAATGGCGGGGGCCATTCCTGCCTCCCCTCTCTGATCTGTATTTTGACACCTGCCCAGCGGCTAATGGCCCGGTGGAGTTCATAAACAACCGCCTGGAGGATTCTTTTCACCCCTGGGGGTTTGGAAGGGCAGAGGGCTCCCTTTCAAAAGGATTCCTGAAGTGGCTGCGGGCAGGGCTGAGAGGAGGGGACGAGGGGGCCCTCCTCTCGTGAACAAAGGCCTGGCTGGGAGCTGATTTCCTGGGTGGGATGTGAGAGCCCGGTGAGAAGACCAGACGGAAGAGCTGCCAGGGAGCAAACAGAACACAAATGGTTGAGCATTCCTGACCAGGAGGCTGTGGCTGGTCTCTAGTGTCGGAAAGTTCCGAGGAGAAGTGCGTCTTCGCTGAGAGAGAAGACGGGGCTCTGAGGGGGCGGGGAGGGGTGGGTGCAGCACCTCTGGCGGTACCCACTGGCCTTCTCACCCGCCTGGACCCTGCGTCCCTGTGTGGTCCC
The DNA here is from genome assembly GCA_026230045.1 of Corynorhinus townsendii. Classification (NCBI taxonomy): domain Eukaryota; kingdom Metazoa; phylum Chordata; class Mammalia; order Chiroptera; family Vespertilionidae; genus Corynorhinus; species Corynorhinus townsendii. The sequence continues at coordinate 4,355,811 of JAPDVU010000009.1, forward strand.
TCTGAGGCCCCGTGGCTGCAGCGGGCTCAGGAGGACTTTTGAGTGTATGGCATAAGCTTTCTCCTTGGAGAAGGGATACTGGGTGTGAGTGATCCTTCCATTAAAATGGCAGCTTAGGGCCCTGCCCAGTGTGGCTCAGTTGGATGGGCATCGTCCCATGCACCGAAAGGTTGCGGCTCAATCCCCAGTAGGGGGCGTGCAAGAGACAGCACATCCATGTTCCACTCTCACATCGATTTCTCTCTCTCTCTCTCTCTCTCTCTTTCTCAAAATCAATAAACATTTTTCTTAAAGGCAGCTTAGGGTTTTCAAAGAAGCCGTGGGTCAGCCCGCTGCCACCTGGGATTTTTATCCTGAGCTGGTTTCGTTCAGTCACAAAATGGATACACTGGAGGAACCTGACCTGGCCCGAGTCTGCGGAGTAATGATGTAAATGAGGTCATATTTTACCCCAGTGCCCACCAGAGAGTAACTGCCGCAATTGCAGCGCAGCAATTACCATAAATAATACGACAGGGGACAGGCTGGCCGCACTTCAGGAGACCAGGGGCCGGGGCAGAGGGCCGGGGCCGCGGCAGCCGCTTCACCACGGCGGGCGGGCGTCTGGGGTCCTGGCAAACAGCTCGGCATCATTCTCAGGGTCCCACCCTCACGAGGAGGGGCTGCCCAGGCGGGAGGGCTGAGCCATCTTTCCATCATTCTCTCTCCCACCTCCGTCTCCTTCTCTTGGGTCTCCAGGGAGGACGGTCTCTCCTAACACGTTCCGGACCTGGGGCGCAGGCCCAGGGGCAGGGTGAGGCTTTCCAGGGTCAGGGGGCAGGGCCGGAGGGTGGCTCAGAGCAGGACACTTGGCGAGCGTGCACCCGGGCAATGAAGAGCGCCGAGCCTCCTCCGCGCATTTAGTAAAAGAGTGTCGGTGACATCTGGGTGAGGAGTGCATGAAGCCATGCAGGTGCAATGCCGAGCCTCCAGCAGGCCCTCGTGTGACATCAGTTATTACAGTTGCTGCTGTGGGCAGGTGGGGGGCTCCCTGCGGATGCAGAGAGCCCCGGGGCGAGGGGACAACTGGAACGCAGACCCAGGTGGGCGAGCCAGAGGAGAGCTGGAGGGGACAGGTGGGCAGTCTCCAAGAGGGGTTCCAGTGGGCTCCCTCCCCGTGTTGCACCCCTGGGCTGTGCTCAGTCCCCCGTGGGTCTTACAGGGAGCTGTGCGCAGAGATGGGGTTGAAAGCCATCAGCTAGCCAGTGGACAAGCCCTGGGCATCCTTGTGGCTGTTCAATAATTTAGCATCGGCTGTGGGGGAGGGTTGACCTGAGTCCTGACGTCCATGCCAATGAAGTCCTTCTCCTCCGTCCTCGAGCTCAGGCCTGGGGACCGCGGGCACCACTGAGCCCCGCACATCCCCGTCCACCTTAGCCTCTCGGGCTCAGGCGGGCAGGCGGGCCGTGGACACAGCCCCGCAGGGCCCGGCTGGAGGAGAGGAATTGCAAACACATGCCACACGTGGGCCGCGCAGCTGCCAACCAGGACAGCTGTCCGAGAGGCCCAGGGAGCCCAGGGCCGCCTGCACCCAGGCCCGCCTGTACCCGGGCTCCCCGCATGCATCCCCCTGTGCCCGGGCCCGCCTACACCAATGCTGCCCGCTCAGAAGGGCTCTCAACCAGAACGGAGGCAGCAAAGGTGGCTTCTGAATGAGAAGGGCCACGTGCTGGGCTGAGGTCTTAAATGATCTCGTGCAATCCTCCCCCTGATCATGAGACACACACCTGTGCTTTATAAACGAGGAAACAGGGTCTCAGGAAAGTGAAGTGGCCTGTGTGGTTAACACGTGTTAGACTAGTGGCCCAACCTGGTGTTTGAATCCAAAACTCCCGCTCTCCATCAAATAGGTGAGAGACTGGACTTCCAGAATCCTTTCCCTCCCCACCCCTTCCTCCCTCTGCCCACCCTCCCTCCTCTCTTTCATGAAACGTTGCTCCAGTGCTTCTTATTAAGCCAGGCCCTTGTGGGGGTGAGAGGACACATATTTAGGGTACTCTCCTGAGGATATAGAAACCCAGTGGATGTGCTAGGTGGGCCCCCACGAGGAAATGACCTGCAGACTCCGCCCCCAGTCCCGGGTATCCCCTCTGATGGCTCAGGCCAAGAAGTGGGGGTGTGCCGAGGGGAGTCTCTGTGTGTGTACAGAGAGAGCTGGGACATCCTGGAGCCCACGCCCAAGGCAGAGCCTCAGGGCCAGGGGCCACCCTAGCTCCTCCCTCCGGGGACTCGGAGCCCCACATTGTCGCCTGCACTGTGCTGTCCTGGGGGCGTGGCCAGGTGTGTTCAGGGCTGCTCAGGGGAGCCTGGGAAGTGGGTGTTGCCTGGAGCAGGGGTGGCAGGAAACCCCAACTGCTGTCTGCACCCAAGTCCCTCCCCCTCCCTCAGATACAGATGGAGACTGGGCGCCGGAGGGCAGGGAGCCTCAGGGATAACTTCAGAAACTTGTAGACAGCAGCTGGCAGGTCTGTCTAGTCAAACCCACAATTTCAGTGTTTTAAGAGCACATACCTGCCAGGAAAACACATCTCTTAGGGCTTCTTCCCGCTTCCTGCTGTCAGACCCCCAAGGTCATAGCTGGTCCAATTGCTTCTCCCTGTACGTACTGGGAGGACCCTTCCTCCAGGGCCACACACCCACAGGGCTTCAGCCTCAGGGGCACGGATGCCTGGCGAACTCTGTCTGCACAGCAGGCAGGAGCATCTCAGACCTGCGTCCCCTTGGACTGTGGGTTCCCTGTCAGCCCCAGCCCTAAAAGGGGCTCCATGAACTATTAGTTCAAGAAATGAATGGAAGATGGATTGGATGGCCCCACTGTGGTCCTGGGCCACCCTCGTCTCTTTCTAGCTCTGGGGTCCTATGTTCTTATTTCTCAACTAGGGGCCCAGGGCATGAATTCGTGCACCTTGAAAGGAACTGTGGGCTGCGAGGCTGTGGTGGGTACAGGGGCGGGTCCCAGCCCATCCTCCGTGCCCCTGCCCAGCACCTCCTGCTGCACCCCCCATTTCCTGTCTGCTAGCAGCCCTGCACCCCCCACTGCTGCTTCCACGTGCTGATGGTGCCTGGCCTGCTCACACCTGCTGACACCCCTGGTGGTCAGCACATGTCATAGCAACGGGTTGTTCGGTTGTTCCACCGTTAGGTCTATTTGCATATTAGCCTTTTGTTATATAGGATGGAAATCGTTGTGCCTGCATCTGAGTTTTTCTCCCTGGGAATGAAGTAAAACGACATACACTCAAATGTTTGGTCCAAGGGCAGCCTGTGGTACGTCCATACAGTGGGATGTGACTCGGTGCAAAAACAAACAACAGACAGACAAGCTATGTACACTCAACTGCCCGACTACATCTTAAACGCAGGTTACTAAGTGAAAGACACCAGACGTAAAGGCTTCGTGGTGAACCTGACAGGCTGGGAAAGGCCAACGATAGACTAGAAAGACGGACCCATGATGGCCAGGGGCTGGGAGAGGGAGGGCAGGGGAGGGCTAGCGGGCGGGAGGGAGCTTTTCCGAGCAGATGGAACCTTGTGTGGGATGGTGGCGACCTGACCAGATGCATTGGCCAGAACTCCCAGGGCCATCCACTTGTAAAAGGGGTCAATCTGACTGTCGGGAAATGATATCTTAATGAAAAAGGCAACGAAACAAGAAAAAAATCCCAGCAGAACCTCTCTGGCCTTCGGAGGCCTCATGCGGCCGGCTGTGTGCGGATCTCTCTTATGGCCTTCTGCGGGGCAGGCCATGGGGGTGCTGGCGCTTCCTCCGCTGGGGAGGGGGCCAGGACTCTGTCTGGCGCGGGTGAGCACTTCTCTCGGGAAATGTGGCCAGAGTGGAAGATTCCCACCTGGACGCCTGAGCGGTGGCTAATGGGGTCCCGCTGGTTCATGTCCAGGAAATAACTGATGGCGTCGGGATCATCGGGTTAAGAGAGCCGGCACTCGTTAGGGGAGCGGGGGTGTGTGCTGGAGGACATCCGGCTAATGTGGGGTGCGCGGCGGCGGGGGGGGGGGGGGGGAGGGCCTGCATTCCTGCCTGACAAATGGCTCCAGTCAAGTGGCAAACGCAGGGGCGGAAAATGGCCTCCCGTGATAGGCCAGTTCTGGGTGCATCAGGCGGCAAAGGTCCCGTTTGCGTCTCCGTCATTAAGCAATAGAGACACAGGTAATTTGCTCCCCTCTTCAGATGCAAAGTTAAATGACTCATCATTATCTTATTAATGCAGCCGGGGGCTGGACGCAGAGCTCGGCTGGCATTTCGCCTCCGCAGCACTTTCTGGAGGGTCAGAGGGTCACAGCCCCTTGGCTCACTTCCTCGACACTGTCTCTCCTTCGCTCCCCTGCCTCCCTGGGCGCCGGGGAGGGCGGCGGGGGTTCACCAGGGCCGGCATTCTGGGCCAGTGAGACTCCCTCTACATCCCTCCTCCCCTGGTCGCATCCCCTCCTCCTCCCTCTCATAAAACATTGCTCCAATGCCCATTGAACCAGGCCCTGAGCTGGAGTAGGAGAGGACAAATGTTTAGGGCACGTTCCGGAGGATATAGAAACCCAGTGGGTGTGCTAGCTGCAACCCCAAGAGGAAATGATCTGCAGACCCCGTCCCCAGTTCCAGGGGATCCCCTCTGATGGCTCGGGCACCGGGGCTGGGCTCCGGCGGGGCTGCCCTTTTGCAGCCTCACGGAAATGGTTGAGATTGGAGGCCCAAGGTTTAGGCTTGGCTAGCACGACGAGGACCCTCATCCCATGGATAGCCTTTGTGCGATGCCCATTGCCGCACACTTGCCATGCCTCTGCCGTCCCACAGCCGGTGCGATCCCACTCTTCACACGGGGCACCTCAGGCTCAGAGAGGGGTGCGCCCAGCTCCAGGTAATGGCACGCAGCCCAACGTGACTGCAATCAGAGGGTCTTCCTGGTCCTCCCACGGGCGCCTGGAGGTGAGTGTTCTGGGCTCCCTCCAGCAGAACAGTGATGCCAGGGCGCTGGCGGGCCTCCTGGGGGCTTTCTCAGCCTTCTGTTTCACCGAAAGATGGCACAGCAGCTCCAGGCCTCACCCCTTGCCCTCCATGTTCAAGGGTAGCAAAGAGTATAGAGCAAGGCTTCTGTGGCTTCTTCCCCTCCTCCATCACGCCCCCCCACCCCCACCCCTTCCTCCTCCTTCTCCTTCTCTGTCCTAAAAAGTAAGGCAGGACTAGCTTTCCCGGGATCCCGAACAGGCTCCCGGAGCCCCGCTGGCCAGAACTGGCCACACGTCCATGTCCCCGCTGTCAGGGGCAGGAGATGAGCCCTTGGGGATTTTGGCTCCGCTCAAGGAGGCGGGCTTTGCCGCAGAGGATTCGAGGATGTTCGCGCGGCTCTTGGCGCATTGCTGTGGTTCCTATAAGCCACGCCTGATTTGGAAGGTAAAAAGCAAGAAACAAAACTTGAGGGACCGGAAACATTAATTTTTCACACTATCGACATCCAACGCTCCGGGATGGGGCCGGCCGGTCCTTTCTCACGGCTCTCCAGGAAGGGAGCCGGGCGTCCCTGGAGCGTCAGAGGGCGTCGCCTGGCCTGTGTCCAGCCTCTGCTTCATCTTCAGGGGCACTTGCCTGGGGCCTCATTGTCAGACAGGGGCGGGGGCAGCGCTGCGGATCCCGGAGGACTGGCTGTCGCTGAGCTTTCAGCAGCGCCGAGGAAGGAAAGAAGAAGAGACAGGGACGAGGAAGGATGTCAGGAGGACAGGAGAGCCAGTGTTTACTTAGCACCCGCTCTGCCAGGCCAGCTTCTTGCATGCCCCCATCTTACCCCATCTACAGATGGTGAGACAGATGCACAGAGAGGTTAAGTAACTCTCCAAAGTTCACACAGCGGGTAAGGGGCAGAGCTGGAGGATCCAAGGCCACCTGCATAGACCTACAAAGCTGTGGGTTCCGGGAGGGCAGGGTGGTTCAGTGGTTTGGGCCTGAATCAGGCGAGGCCTACTGGAGCCCCACGGTGCCTCAGCCCTTGCTGAGCCGTGGCTGGCCTCAGTTTCCCCACCTGTGCAGAGCTGGCCTGGAAGGGGGTTCTTTCCTGCTGCGTGGAGACCACAGGAGGCGGGGACTGCCCACGGGGCGGGGTTGGGGGGGGTGGGCTGGATTCTTCGGATCACATGATACAAGACTGTCCGCCACCAGCCTCGGGGATGGGCCGGGCTGTGCTCTGGGCAGGCTGCGGCCGCGAAGGGAAGTGCTGAGCAGCGCTCAGGGGAGTGCGGCCACTCTGCGGGCCTTGCAGCAGCCCCCGAGTATCTCTGGGCAAGGGTTTTAGGGTAACTATCCCTTACATCACAGCTTCTTCCCGTTCTTTCCCTGCACTGGCTCCTGACACCCCTCCTCCTCCCCCACTCCTCTCCGAGGAAAGGGTGGGCTGCCCCGCAGGGAGCGGGCGGAGTGCGTGCCATGGTCACACACAGTCCGGCCACATTCTATCCGGAGGAATCCCGACGTCTGAGGAGCAGGGCCCGGGCCCAGGCCAGCTCTGGGTCTCTCCCTTTCAGTCCCCATCTGAAAAGAGGAGAGCCTAGACCTCTCAGCGGATGCCAGCTCAGCTCGGGGAGATGGGCTACCAGGTCACGTGACAGGCGTGGTCATGTGACTCATCCCAGCCTCCGCCTGTGAGTCATCTACTCAAAGCCTCCAGTTCTCCATGGAGGAGGCTGTGTCTGTGTGTGTGTGTGTGTGTGTGTGTGGGGGGGGGGGTGGGAGGGTGGGGGGGAGGGGGGGAAGAAGGGGTGTTGCCAGAAATCCCATCGTTGTGTCATTCCGCACTGCAAGTGAGGTTTGTCGTGACATTCCAGATCCCACAGAGCTCAGGACCCTGGAGGGCTCAGCCATCGGGTGAGGTGGGCTTGGAGGTCATTCTGGTGGCTTGCGAGAGGGGACTGAAGAGAAAAGGGGACTCGCTCACACGTGGTGAGCGCCGTGTAGGTGCCAGATGCTAGGATTTCCGTGGAGCACCTCACTTAACTGTCCGCACGCTCTTACAAGGGAGGTTCCGTTATTTAGCCCATTTTACAGATGAGGCAGCTGAGGCACAGAGAGGGTGAGTAACCTGCCCGAGGTCACACAGCTAGCAAGGAGTGAAGATGGGGTTGGAGCCCAGGTCTTCTGGTTCCTCCTGTGGGGGGGGCCCTTGCCACAACATTGGGCTGCCTCATAGAAAGCCCTGGAGGCCAGCTCTCAAAGCGGGCTCTGTACTCTCAGGATGGAACAGTGCCCCGGGCACTGGCGCTCCCGCTGCCACCAGGAGAACCAAAATAGAACACGGCACACGGATCCCCAGCCGGTGAGGTTTCAGGGTGCATCTGGCGGTGGTGGTGGGGGGGGGGCAGATCAAAGCGGGGCCCCAGGCGCTCTTTGCTCGTGCTGCCTTCGCCCTGCTGGTGAGCGGCATTTGACTGTGCTCCATGGAGCTGCTTTTAAAAAGGCGTCTCACTCGCAGCCATTCAGGCTCCGGCAATAAGCGCTCCGCACCGCCCATCAGAACGCCCGGAGTCAACAGAGCCGGTGGCATCTGAAGCAACGCAGCCTGTACTTAAGGCTTTCATCTTAATTATACGTGTTCGCATCACAGACAGATTCTCTCCTTCTGGTCCTGAATATCAGAGCTGCCAAATCCAATTGAATCATCTCCTTTTAAATGCATTTTGCAGTATGCGTGTCGCCCGTTTTCCCAATTTCCATTGTAAACAGGCACCAGAATTGTGCTGAGGGCCCTTTTTTAACAGGCTGCATTATTCAAGCAGCAAACGAAGAAAGGAAAATGCTGATTGCAAAAGAATTGTAAAATGGTCATGGGCAGCCTCCTGGATTTGGCGAGGGCTGGGGGGTGGCCGGGCCCAGGAGCTGCTGTGGGTGGAGGGTTTTGGTCCCTTGACCCTGGTCTGGGGTTGACGGAGGAAGGTGCTCCTTTTAGGGGCAGGGTCCACTCCAGGTGAGCTGGCTCTCAGGCCCCGGTGCTGGGCGGGGCGGAGGGAGAGCTGTGGATGGCCGCAGTCCCATCACTGCCATCGGCATAGATGCCGCGTGCTTTAACGTCTGCGGTGCCCTGGCTCTGGCGGGCAAGGGGCACTCCCAGGAAATGCCCTGACTGCCACCAGCAGTGTGGGCAGCCAGTGCCCTTGCCCACCGGCTGTGCCCACTGGGGTGGGCCTCCTTGCACAGAGCTGGGCCTCTGTGTGTTGGTTAAAGGATCCAGTGTAGTCACAGCTGCCCTGATGGTTGGGGGATCCTTTTAAAGCACCCTGATCCCGCCAAGGCCAGCTACAAAGTGAAAATGGAGGGCCCTCGTTCAATAGCAGGGAACTGTTTTCCTTTCTTTCCCTCCATCTCGGTCTGTCTGTCTCTCTGTGTCTCTATCCCCCTGTCAGGATGTTTTTATTTGTTGTGATGCAGCACTCCCTCCCCATGGGAATACTTGCAGGGTGAGTGCAGAAGCTCACGGGTCCTTGGGGCCCCACCCCACAACCCCCTGGCCCCCAACACCCAGTCCCCACCAGGAGATGAAAGGGCAGCAGCACTTGCTAAAGGGGTGAGTGGGGAGCCTCCCCACCCCCACCCCGCATGCTCCATTGTCCCATCAGCCCTCTCTTGCAAATGGCAGACTCAAAGATAAAAGTATAGAAGGAGTTTGAGAGGGGACCTCTGAGCAGGGAGCCCTGTGCAACGGGTCACATGTGCCTGAAGCCGGTCTGGACAGCCATCTTGGAGCCCGTGTACTGCTGGAGCCGCAAACACGTCGCCCTTTCTCCCTGGCAGAGAGCCAACCTGCTGGCAGTTGGCATTTCTTGTGCGGGCAGGCGCCCTGGGTTATCAGCACTGCGCAGTGGCCAGGAGACTCCGTTTCCTGCTCTGTTGGATGTGCAACTATCTCTAGGCACCGCCCTCCCACTCCACATGCACCCCCCCAGGTTGCAGCAGGGTGCTCGGGAAGGCCCCTCCCCATTCTGCCCAGGCCTGAGGCTCCTTTGTAGGGGGGGAACGAGGGGGGGAGGGGGCACGAGGGGTGTGAGCAGCAGCCAGGGTGGAGGGACTGCCTGATGCTACATCACATTTGTGTCGTGTGAGGACCAGTAGACAAAGGTGCTATTTAATGAGCCAGGGTGCTAACGGAGCGGGGCGAGCCCTGCAGCTTTGCTGTGGTCCTGCTGAAAGGAAGAGGCGCCTCTGGTTCTCTGCTCCCCGCCTAGCCCTGTGGTCGGCAAACTGTGGCTCACGAGCCATATGCGGCTCTTTGGCCCCTTGAGTGTGGCTCTTCCACAAAATACCACGGCCCGGGCGAGTCTATTTTGAAGAAGTGGCATTAGAAGAAGTTTAAGTTTAAAAAATTTGGCTCTCAGAAGAAATTTCCATCGTGGTACCGTTGATATTTGGCTCTGTTGACTCATGAGTTTGCCGACCACTGGCCGAGACCATGACTTGACCTGCTGCAGAACACGTCACTAATCAGTATGAAACGTGGCCCTCATTAGCCTCCAAGCTCCTAGTAGCTTGCCTGGCACATCCCTGGCTCCTGACCCCGCCATCGGGCACAGGGAGTGGATGGCAGGCGAGGCAAAGGGGCGGAGTTTTAAAAATATATATTTTTTATTGATTTCCGAGAGGAAGGGAGAGGGAGAGAGAGATAGAAACATCAATGATGAGAGAGAATCATCGATGGCTGCCTCCTGCACGCCCCCCACTGGGGACCAAGCCCCCAACCCGGGCATGTGCCCTGACTGGGAATCGAACTGTGACCTCCTGGTTCATAGGTCGATACTCAACCCCTGAGCTACGCTGGCCCGGCCGGGTGAAGGGGCGGGATCTGGCCCTGCCTTTTCAGAGGATCAGAGAGGACGGGATCCGTCCCCTCAACACACGTCTTGCCCTTTGCTGGGACGAAGGCTTCCCTCGAACTTTCCCTGGCATAACCTTCCCATTTCTTTGTGTCTCGTGGGAGCAGGACCTCCTGTGAAGGTGCCCAGCAGCTGTGCACACACACCTCCAGGTGTCACCTAGAGGCACCCAGCACTGTGACAGGTGTCTTTAATGACGAAGAGCCCAGGGTCCGGGTGAGCGGAAGCCAGGTGTCCTCAGGTTTGGCGAGCGCAGGTGCAGAGGGGAGCGCGGGCTGCTTTGGATGGAGCCAAGTCTGCCGGAGCGGCCTCCGCAGGTCAGCTGAAGGGAACTCGGGGAAGGGCTGTTGGCGGGTGGAGATAGGTGTGTCAGCCATGTCTCTGGCTCCTGTAAATGTGATGCTTTCACACCCGCCCTGCACACACAGGTGGGACACATCGTGTTCTGGATGTGCTAGGCCTGCGTCCCCTGGCCTCGGCCTCCTGTCTGGTCCCCTCTCCTGGGGGAAGAGTCCTCCGCCTGCGTATACAATTTTCCAAACACAAACCAGCCGACCCAGAGCCCACGCCCCAGGCACCTCTCTTGTTGGGCTCTCGCCCTGCAGGCCACTGCACACCTGCTCCGTCACGCCAGGGCCGGTGGGGTTGGGGGGTGGGGGGCGACTAGAGACGGCCTGGAGCCTGCCGGAATGATTGAAAGTGGCCATTCCTGCCCACGGGTCTCCCTTCGCCCTCTGCCTGTGCGAGACTGACCTGGGGTAACGTAAAGAAGGACAAGTTTAATTGGCTGCAATTAACACAAACAAATTGGTGTGACACCACCACTCTTTCCTCCTTGCACCGCGCACAGTTCATTTCTCAGCGTGCCAGAGAGAGAGCTGGAAGGGACTTCGGAAAGGCGTCGGCGGGTCGGTGGGCCCGTGGCTTTGCGTCCAGGGCCCGGGCTGGGAGGAGGTGGCATCGAAGGGAGCGGGCATTGCTGGACCCTCTGCCGCGTGGGGGACCCGTGCCTGGTGAGCAGGTCCCCGCATCTCTCCTCTCTCTGCAGAGGCAGGAGCAGCCTGCGTGCAGGAGGAGGACCTGGAGGCGTGGCTGAGCGCGGGGGCCCAAACCGGGCTCCGTTCTGTGTCTGATGCCAAAACCAAGGCTCTTTGTCCACTACGCCACCCGGCTTCCCAGCAGGACCAGGACGAGGGAGAGAGAAGGAGGGCACCCCCCTGGCGACCCGATTTAAGAAAGATGGATGGAAACTCAGGGATCAGGATCGATAAAATATCCATGATGAGAAAATTACCCAACTTGCAAAGACAGACAGGATCTGATAGGGCGGGTGAAGCTGAGGAGGGGGAGGCCGCGCCTAGGGTGGAATTTGGTCTCCGTTTAACATTTGGCTATTTTGTTCAGTGTGGACTCTCAGCGGAGGCCCTTCCCTACAGGCCGGGGGGGAGGTCAGGGCCACGCACAGACACCCCAGTGTAGGAGGGTCCCCTAGCGTCGCCCCCCCAGCCTGCTGATTGTCCCCTGGCCCTGGGGCTGTCTCCCCACTGTGGCCCAGCCACGGGGAGCTGTGGGACTGAGCAGGGCCTCCTGGCCAGCGGCTCTGCTCCCGCTGAGGCCAGGAAGGAGCACTGGGCTCCCTCCCACGTGAAGGTGTGAAGATGAGTGAGGTGAGTCTGCGAAGGGCCCGGAAGAGAGAAGTGCAGCCCTTTCCTCTCCAGGGCCCTTCCCCAGGGACGAGACATTTCAATGGGGAGGAGGCCGGCCCCACTGCTCGCATGCTCCCCTGTCCCCCAGACCCGGGACGCCCCCTCCTCGCTGCCTCCTCCCCCTGCAAATCAATTTCAGCAGGAAAGAAACAAGACTATTACAGTGAGCACCACTCTGCCCGGAGTCACCGGGCCTTTGCTATTCATCATTCCTAATTAATTAAAAAGTAATTACTTATGGATCCGGCTTTCATTATGTACACCCCCCAGGCTGTGAGGGTATTACTTCCCTCGGTCCCCTGGCGCCCTAGACAGTGCCAGTGCCAGGGATCACAGTGCCAAGCGTGGCAAGGACAGAGCGCTTGCGGCCACCTCATTGGGGGGATCCGAGTCCCCCTCAGAGGCCACGTGGGCTGGGGGGTCCGCAGCCCCCACTGAGCCCAGGAGGGGGCTGTGGGGAGCTGGGGCTGCCCAGGTCTGCTCAGCCTGGCAGCTTCACCGTCTCAAGATTGGAATGACCACCAGACCCTGCGCCTCACCCTGTGTTCACAGATCACCATCACCTGGGAGCTTATGACACAGGCAGCCCCCCAGCCCCATCCCACAGCTGCCGGGTCAGGATCTACAGCCTAACAACATCGCCAGGGCCTTCTGGCGCGTGCTCGGGTGTGAGAAGCGCTGCCCCCACGGGCAGAGAGCAAAGCTTGTCTGTGCCAACTCCCCGGGGGCTGCCTGCTCTGTGCAGTTGTATATTACCCGCCCCTTGTGAGGCCTGCCCCCCGCCTCCCAGCCCAGGGTCCTCAGTGTGCTAATTCCTGCCCTGTCCACCCATGAGTTGTTGTCAGGATTAATCAGGATGATGTATATGAAAGCACTTCGGAAACTCTAAGTGGAATTTCAAATGGCATCCTAATAAATTCTCACCCGGTCCCTCATCGGTCACCAGCTCCCTGGCTGCTCCCCCCACCACTCCGTCCTTCCCGATTGCTTTCTTGCCTCGCAATTTATTTGTTCAGGGTTCGAACTGCTCCCTCCTGTCTGAGCAGGCGTAACCTGGCAGAGGCGGCCAGGCGAATCACTCACGGGTTCGGGGTGATGGTTCCTCCGCCCGGTCCCCTCACACAGCTGGAACAGAGAGGGCCTCCTCTCCTCCGAGGCCGGTGAAGTGTGCAAACTCGGATGCAGGGTTCTCCGCGCATCAGTTTCCTCGGCTGTCAAACGGCAGGCTCCTGCTCTCGGAGTGGCTGCGAGGAATCAATGGGCTCGTTAGCACACGTCACTCAATCCGTGGCCGTTAGTATTAGGATCCGGCCTCTGTGTCTGAGGCTCGGCCCCAGCGTCTCCATGGGCTGAGCTGAGCTCACCTTGGCCCCGGAGAGGTGCCCGGGGAAGGCTGAGTGTTTTCCACATTTGTGACCAGGGCTGTCCGGGCGGCGATGAGGACCTCAGGACCCAGCCATGGAGGCTATTCGGGGAAGTCCAGAGTGGCATGACTTTCTCTAGCTGAGGAGCGGGACTGAGGAGGCCTGAGTAAGGGGCGTGGGTTCAAGGCGGTGGCCAGGCTCTCCATCCTGGTCCCTCGGTGATGTCTGCTGGTCGGGTGCTTGGGGAGATGGAGGTCTGAGCATGGCAGCCACCTGCCTGTGGACTTGTGTGCAGTGACACTGGCCACATCTGGGGGTGGCAGCCACAGCTGCCCGTTCCCTTCTCCCATCTCCCTGTGTGTAAGAGTCAGAACAGGAGCTGGGGAGGGGCGCACGGGGTGGAGCGGAAAAGGGGGGTGAGGAGGGTCCTGGGAAGGAGGCTGGCTGGGGATGGTGAGGCGGATGGCGTGAGGGAGGGAGGAAAGACGGTCACCCTAAGGGAGGTCCGGGCCATTCAGACTGTGCACCCTTAGATGGGCTTCTGAGGAGCAATCGGCCTCCGCCACGCTGACGGTGCAAATCTTGGACAGGAAGATGCCGCCGCCGCCTCCCTGGCAGGGCCTCTGTCTTGTGCTAACTGCCTCTGCTGACTCCAAGGGAATTGCTCAGCCGTCGCAGGCAGGGGCGACCTGCTCCTGAAGTCACCATAGCTGCTGGCTCCCTAGCTCCGGAGGTGGAGCCCCGTCTCCCCTCCCCACACCTCCCAACGTCTTCATTTCTTTCCCCAGCAACACGCCACAGGACAATGAACTGTGATATCAAATGGTGTTTTGTTTGCAGTCGAGGACTCAGACTGTCTGGATTCCTCGACTACGGGGGTGGGGCTCCGTGTTCTCTGATCCCCACTCCAGGGTAAGTTCTGCTCGATTGTCTTGGCGGCAGGCAGACCGCCCTCCCTCCTCCTGGTCCAGAGAGAGCCTTGGCTCAGAGGGAGTGGGAGAGAGGGTTAGGCCAGCGGTCGGCAAACTCATTAGTCAACAGAGCCAAATATTAACAGTACAACGATTGAAATTTCTTTTGAGAGCCAAATTTTTTAAACTTAAACTTCTTCTAACGCCACTTCTTCAAAATAGACTCGCCCAGGCCGTGGTATTTTGTGGAAGAGCCACACTCAAGGGGCCAAAGAGCTGCATGTGGCTCGCGAGCCGCAGTTTGCCGACCATGGGGCTAGGCCTTTGCAGGGCCAGAGGTAGGAGCAGCAAAAGGAGGGAGATGCCCCAGGGCAGGAAGGAGGAGATGAGGGCTCCTGGAATTCTGCTCCCTGGAGGTGCCCTGGGGGTAAGGGTTGCGGGGAGTTGGGGGCTGGCACCAGGACTCCCCCAGCCTCAGCAGAGCCCAAGCCTGAACCCAGCACAGGCCGTGCAGAGCTGCTGCACTTCAGTGGACAGGCCCAGACCATTGATCAGGGGCCTGTGAATTTACTGACAATGAACAGATTAACAGGAAAAAGGTTTCTTTCATGTGCCTGCAGGCACACTCTATAAGGGGTGTGAGTTTATGTGCCAGCTTCATGGGCTGGAGGCTCCCGTGGAAAGTATGGAAGGTCTTGACAAGGCATGTGCTAAGGACTGAAAGTTTAGCCCCCACGTGCTGGTCTTTGGAGATAAGATATTTGGGAGGTTATCAGGGTTAGAAGAGGTCTTGAGAGTGGGCCCCCATGGCGGGATTAGGGCCCTGATAAGGTGAGACACCAAAAAGCTTGCTCCATGTCTGCATGTGGAGACACACTGAGAAAGTGGCCACCTGCAAGCCAGGAGGAAAGCTCGCACCAGAATCCAACCAGCTTGGTACCTTGATCTTGGACTTCCGGCCTCCAGAACTGTGAGAAAATTAATTTCTGTTGTTGGAGCCCCCAGTCTGTGGTATTTTGCTGCAGCGGCTGAGCTGACTGAGACAGCTCATTTACACAACTGTCTTGGAATGTCATGGGGTTAAAGGTCAGCGCGCTCCCTGTCTGGAGACCTCACAGAGTGGGGCAGGGAGTGGGGCTTCAGTCAGATAAAGGACATTTGGGAAAGGCTTTCTGCTGCGTCTGCTGTGCCTCAGATACCTTCGGCCGAGAGCAAGCTGGTCGCCATTCCAGTGGTTACTGTCCTTTTAGCTGCATGCCCCCTCTTGTCTTGTCTCAGTGAGGAGACCAGGCCAGGGGGGTGCAGGAAGAGGCATGGGCCGGGCAGTGTTTAGAGAAAGGCAGGGTGGCCTGTCACTTGGGCTTGGCCCTTGAGAAGAGATGGGCCCCTCCTATGGACAAGGCATCTCTCAAAAGCTGTTTACACATCTCATCTCAGTTTGCACGCGTGCCCTCTTGATGTAGCTGGGGTAGAGGCTGTCAGGTAACTGGTGAGGAACCAAGGCCTCGTGAGGCTGAATGACGAGGGTGGGGATCAGGGTGAGATCCCTCGTTGCCTCCTCTTCCAGGGCTCTCTCCAGCAGGGTTTGGACTGGCAGAGAGAAGGAGGGGCCTTATGGGATGGGGGCTGCAGACAGAAGGTGCAGAGGTGAGAGGCAGCAAGAAGGCGGCCACATCTGTAGGGAGCAGAAGCGGGTGTGGGATGCCTACGGGGCAGGTAGGCTGGGGTGAGGTCAAAAGAACTGTGAAGGTCAGGCAGAGAATTCAGGGTTAGGGAGATTGAAACCTTTCTTCTTCTGTGGGTTTATAAATGTCTGCAATGAGCAAACATCCCATCTATCTATATTATAAAAAGCCAGTGACGTAACGCTGTAACGACCAAACGACCGGTCACCATGAAGTGCATGGAGCACCTCTCGGTCCCTCCCCTGTGGCCCACAGGCTTCGATCGCAGCAATGCTGGCAGCCAGTGGGCATGTGGGCATGGCGAGGCGGGCACGGTGAGGCTGGCATAGTGAGGCGGGCGCCCCGAGGCGAGCATGGTGAGGCGTGCGCGGGTGGGCAGGGCTGCGCAATTTTGTGCGCCGGGCCTCTAGTTTACATTATCAAAGGAGGCTTTCTTTAAAGGGGGGAATGGCGTACAGAAAGCCCAGAATAGACCTGTGGGGAGAGGTGCAGGGAGAATGTCTGGGGATTCAGAGGCTGCAAAGAAACGTCAGTAGTGGGCGGGCTGGGTGGAATCGGACTGGGAGTGTCCGACCTTGTCCGCGTTGAAAGAGCCTCGATCTCTGTAGGAGTGAGGAGCCAGGCAGCTGGAGACAAGGCAACGCCTCGGAGGGCACCGGCAGGGGCAGTGGAAGGAAATGGAAAGTTCTTTGGAGAAATAATTGAGATACTACTGTTTGCATATGGGTGGACTCCTGGCTGTCAAGAACCTCACCTCCCAGTTTCTCACTGCCCACACCTGCATTTATGGCAGTTTGACGTTGCTGAGGAGGGAAACTGAGGCAGGCCAGCTCAGAGCCCCTTGGCCAGGACAGGAGCCACTGCTTACCCAGACCTGACTTGAGGCAGCTCTCTTCAGCCCCAGGCCCTCGTATGGGGACTCAGAGGGAAAAAATCTTTATTTCCTAGGCAAAGTGGCCTCCAAGTGAGAGATCAAAACTTTATCGAGAGCCCAGAAAGCAATTAACTTCACTCAAAGTGAAGAATATTGTTTTGTGCCACAAGTCGCTTTTTCTTTTCCCCCAGAAAAATTACGCCCTCAAAAAATCAACATTTGATTTAGTCTTTGTTCGTTTTCAGAATGATGTGAGGATATGAACAGGCAGCGTGGGACTTTATAAAAAAAAAAAAATACGATGCAGCTGAAATCATTTTAGGGCTGGATCTAGCTTTGCATTTGCTTTCTGGAAAGCCCGGTACCAATTTTCACTGCGCCAGCTGCGTACGAGGTGGGCCTGGCTCTTCATAACCTCGGCAGCGTTGAGAATTATAATTGAAAAAATGTTCATTTGGTGGTAAAATATTGCTCCGTTGTGTGCTTCTTTGTTTACAGTGAAGCTGAATATTTTTTCCTGTGGTTATTAGCTGCTTACATTTCTGTACTGTTTTCATAATAGGTTTTTGCCTCTGTCCATTTTTTCTCTCATTGCTTTGTATAAGCTTTTTATATATGATAGCTCATGTTTCTTGAGCCTATACAGGGGTCCTTGGTTTCCACATGCCCATGACCTGAGTCCCTGAAGGTATAAGGTTTTATAGGAAAGCAAAATGTGCCATCCTGCAAAAATACCACGCATGGGCTGCTCTCTTATAAACTCTGCCCAGCTCACATCCGCCGCACTTATCACTAGTGTATTTATCCACCCCCCCCTCATCAAATCCCTGGGCTGGCCTGTTCCTGCTAGCCACATGTTATAAATTTCTTGGGTCTCATGCAAACCAATTTCAAATTTTGCCAAGGATGCGAAATTTCCCGAGGTTGATCAAAGTGATTATGGAAAATTACTTGAATCCCATGCAAGGCTCCTGGCGCGTGAGAGTGGAGCAGAGTCCAGGCAGCTAACAATTACGGAAGAGAAAATCCACGAGGCTGATGAGATGACAGGCACTTCAAAAGGGAGAGATCTGAGTTTGAGAGGATTAAGACAGGCCATTGGGAAAATTGATGATGCCTTCAGATAGATATTTTTTTTCTTTCTTTTTTTTGCAAAAATGTCCTCTTCATGGCTGTGCTGTGAAAGTCAAACGTGCAATCAAGGATGTTGTATCGCCCCAACAGACAATCTTGTCAAAAAAATTACGCCCTCCCAAATCAACATTTGATCTAGTCTTTGTTCATTAGGAGAGTGAAAAACAGAGTTGGTTTCACAGCCGACTTTTGTTAAATGGAAGTTAAAACAAATTTTCGTAATTTGTAGTTCTTTTTTTAAAATTTTATCCTTATTGTTGAAGGTATTACAGGTGTCCCCCTTCTCCTACACGCACCCGCCCCCCCTGCATTGATCCCCTCCATTGATCGGACTGGGAGTGTCCGACCTTGTCCGCATTGACACTACCCCACTCCCTGCCAGGCCTTCACCACACCATTGTCTGTGACCATGGGTTATGCATATATGCATATAAGTTCTTTGGTTTCTTTCTATGTTTTAAGAGATTTCACTTGGTGGCCTTTTTCTGTTTTGTTTTGTTTTGTTTCCTAATCCCAATTTTTCTTAAACAATGAGGACCTTCGACTTCACATTTTCTTTTCTTTTGTGACAAGGATGTCTGCTTCCCTCTGTTCACAGTTTGAGGCATGGTGTGGTGTCCTAGTCCTGCCCCAATGTCCCGGGACACAGGTCTTCCTTCAGCAGTCCCCCTGGTGCCTGGTGGTCTCCTTGGAGCACGTGTAGGACACGGGACATGAAAGCATCTCTCCTAGAAGCTCTTTGACACGTGAAGGCTCACAGCTCTGGCCACGCGGGCTCCCATTCACACCGGGCTGGGCAAGGCTCTGAGGCAAAGGAAAGGGCTAGTCCGGCTCCATCAGGATAGTTTCCCCAGGCTTGTGGGGCCTGGCACACGGTGCTGGATGTGCTCCTGTTGTAACTGAAACCCGAGTTCCCTGTTGGTCACCAGGAAAGCCAAACTCACGTGACATGTGCAGGTGCAAAAGGAAAGGGTTTATTCAAGTGTTGGTCGGCTGAGAAGATGGGGGCTCTTGTCCAAAGCCCATCTTAATATCTTAGTGCAGGCAGAGGGTCTTATAAGGAGGGAGAGGGGCAGCAGAACAAAGAAAGCAAAGGGACCTTCTCTGTAGGCCAGCACAGTCCATTGTGATAAGGATCTTGAAACAGGTCAAGTGATGGTCCAGTGTGTGTCATCCTGGTCTTCGTCACCCTGGTTCGACGTCATCCTGGTTCTACGGTTGAAGGTCAGCAATTCTCCTAGAGCCGGTAATGATCAGAGTAGTAATGAAGGCAGCTAACCTTTGGTACTCTCCCCAATATCTAGGCTCTGTTTGGGCTTGAACACGTGGGGCCTGGGGGCAGGGGAGGCTGAGCGTTGGTTATTTTGCACAAAGAGACCACTGTCCTAGCCTTTTCCTGCCCCGTACGATGATCAGCCGTTCCTCTCCTTCTCCCCTCTGCCATTCGATAAGGAGAGGTCAGGCAGGAGAAGATGCTGTAAAATCCAGTGAACTCAGGCTTCGAAAGGCCCAGTCTCCATGCGGTGCTGGCTCCCACCACCACAAACAGCAGCCTGGCCTGCTGCAACTTACACCCATGGACAGGTGTGCTGGGGAGGAGGGATGCCCTGAGCATCAGGGTGCCTGGTAAGGTCCCTCCTCTCTCCTCTTTGTGGCAGCGTTGGGGCGTGGAAAGGAAAAGTGTGCAATGCCCTGTGTGGGGCCTCAGGCCACCCAGCTCCCCAGCACCCGCTCCTCCCCTCCCCTCCCCTCTGTTTGACCAAAGTCTCTGCTCTCTGTAAGTCATCACATGTGTCTGTCGGCCTCAAAGGGAGGCGGTTCTGAGGTTTGCAGAATCGGTCCCAGGCCCCGTGCCTGCAGCCAAAACCTGTCTTGGGCAGAGGTGGGAGGAGGTGCTTTGCTGCAGGCAGATGTTTCGAGTGGAGACGAGGGACCGAGCCTGGGAGTGTGCAGATGGGTGGGAGGGGAGCGGGAGCCTGGGGGCCATGAGCAGGATCGGTGCAGATGGTGTCGGTCCAATGCGATTTCTGTGGCAGACGATTTTGATGAAGCGCCGGGTAAACCCTCCGTGCACTCGAAGGTTTCTGTGGTTCTGCTGCCTCCCACCCCTCGCTGCTGTCTCTCTGCCTCTCCAGCAACGGTTTCTTCTGGAACCCCATCCCTGCCAACCCCCTGACTTCAGCCCCGCCTGTGCGGCCCGCCTCCTACCCAAGGTCCCACTGTTCCCGGACCTTCCGGCCACACCACGCTTCCCTCCACTCCTGCTGCCTCCTCAGGCAAGGCCTCCCCTCGGAGATCCTCCCTTGTCATCAGAGTGTCCCCACCTCTACCACCTCCGCCACCTCCGCCTGTGCTCTCCCCCCTGGGACTTCGCCTTCCACCTGCTGTGGTTTACAAACACGCCCAGGGGTTCTCTACACTCCAGCCACTGCGAGGACGGGTCTGTTGTCCTCTCCTCAAGCCTGGGGGGACATCCGGCTGTTTCCCTGGTAGATCGGGGTGGAAGTAATGCGAGGTCAGCAAAGGCCAGGACACCTTCTGCTTGGGCCCCTCGGACATTCACTTTCGGATCCCTGAGCTACCCGCTGAGAAGTCCCTGCCAGGTCACATGCAGGGGCCATGCGCACGTACTCCTGGAGAGCCCAGTGGAGCTCCCAGGCACAGCGTCATCCCCCGGACAGGCCGTGGGCTCCTCCAGTGAGTCCAGCCTTCAGCCAGTTTCCCCGGCCGCTGAGCCTCTGTGGCGGAAGCCCCGAGAGCAGGGAGCAGAGACGCTCCTGCTGGCTGTGTCCTGTCCAGATTCCCATGGACTCTCCCAACACAGCACAGCGGTGAGGACAGCCACGGCGTGTCGGGGTGGTTGGCCCTGCAGCGAGAGTAAGCGGGACACCAATCACCGTCGTTCTACCGAACCACCCCACCCATCTCTGTGCCTCTCCGGGGCTGACACCCAGACCAACGTCATCGTCTCCAATGACCCTCATTTCCACCTGAGGTGGCGGGGAACAGCAGGGGGTGGAAAGGGTGGCGTGTGGCGAGGGGTTGTGGAGGATTGCCAGGTACAACGCAGGGTGCTGTGCTGTAGAGTTCCATTAGACATCCCGGTGCACAGGGACTCACTGCAGTGTAAGTATATCCCACGCTGGAGCCGAGATGTACTAAGCAAGTTATTCACTGGTTAGCTAAAATCCAGATTTTACTGGGTGCCCTTATTTTTGTTCAGAAAAATCTGTGAACCCCGAAAAGTGAGGGCCAAGGCCCGAGACGCTCTTTTTCAACGATGCTCAGGGAAGTTGTGTTGTTTCCAGAGGGGGCAGCAGGGGCTCCCGTCGGTGCCCGTGTCCAAGGTATCCATGCCCGTAGCCCAGGCTGTGGGGTCGGAGGTCAGCCAGGATTCCCGAGACTTTTCCGGGAGTTGTCGGCAGGGCCCAGGGGATGGCTGCCCTCGGAGGAGGACGCTGGCTCTGCCCAAAGGCTACCTCCCCCGCCCCCAGGGGAAGATGTGGCCATTCTCTCTGGGACGAAACAGAGAGGTGCCCGTGGCGTGCGTCTCCTCCCCCTGGCCAGGCACCTGTCTCATGGCACGGCCCTGCTCTTGCCTGAGAAAGGGAGGGGGAAGGTTCTCTTCCTCTCTTGCCAGCCAGCCATCCCTTTCTTCGAGCATTTGGGGTCGTTTTCCAGGAATGAAAACCAGCTCGTTCTCGAGCTGCTCCTGTGTCTTCTAAACAACAGTGGCCGGAAGAGTCTCCTCTCACTCTCCATCCCACGGGGCTCCCCTTTTACGTCTCGTCCCAGCTCTTTAGCTCCGAGGACAATGACGAGCCATCTCCACGTTCCTTCTCCCGCCGCCCCTGCCCAGGCCCTGATCCCAGGGAGAGGAAGAGTCGGCGGAGTGGGCTATGCACCCCAGTCAGCCCGGTTATAAGTAGCATAAGTAGGGGCTTAGGCTGTTCATTCATTCATTCACTCACTCACTCACTCATTCATTCATCCACTCATTCATTCTCACTCACTCATTCATTCATCCACTCATTCATTCTCACTCACTCACTCATTCATTCATCCACTCATTCATTCACTCACTCATTCATTCATCCACTCATTCATTCTCACTCACTCACTCATTCCCTCACTCACTCATTCATTCATCCACTCATTCATTCTCACTCATTCATTCATTCACTCAATATTTATTAAGTGCCTAGTATAGGCCAGGAACAGGCCTAGTGGCCAGGCCAAGCAGTACCTTGGAAAGTCAAGTGACAAAATAAGAGAAAAGCCGTAAAAGAAACAGAGCCACCTCTCCTGATACAAAGGGGACATGGCTGAGGAGCGCTGGATGGGTGCGAAGGGCAGCTACTAGGTCCCTGAAACCCGTGTAATCTGCGATCCCTGCGATGAGATAGGTATTACTGGCCCCATCACTCTTTTTGTTCAAACAGATCTGGAAACAAAAAGAATCAGGGCTTGGGGTAAAACACAGCCTTGCAGGCGAGCGCAGAGGCCCAGGTCCAGCACACGCATGCCCCCTCTCCCTCCCTGGAGCAGTTAGCTGAGTCTGGGTGACACATTACCCCCGAATGCAGGGCATCAGACAGCGAGCGTTTGTTGTCTCACAGTCTATCCAGTGAGTGGGGAGCAGCAGCAGCAGCGCAGTGGGAGGGGGTGGTTTGGGGCCTGGCAGGAGGTGGCGGTGGAGATGTCGCCTGGGGCTGCAGTCACCAGAGAACGGCTGAGGTTCCACATGGGAAATGGCCACCGGGTGGTGCTTGTTGGAGACCGGGCTCCTGGCTGGGAGGTTGCAGGGGCCTCAGCTCCTCACCGCGTGGGCCTCTCCCTAGGGCTTTCCCGATGCTCACAAGGTCATAACCGAACCTCAGAGGGACACGCCCTCACTTCTGCTGTGTGCTCTGGGTCACAGAGACCCACCCGGCACTGTGTGTGTGTGTGTGTGTGCTGTACACGATGTGAATAGCAGGAGGAGGGTCGTTGGGGTCATCTGAGAGGCTGGCTGCCACACTCATCTTACCCTGCTTCAACCTCATCCCATGTTGTGTCTTTGGTCTACCTTCACTAAATATTTATTGGGCATCTGCTCTGCCGCCTCTGGGGATTCATCAGGGATCAAAACAGAGCCAAACACCTGGCTAAGCTGGTGACTATCTGTGAGGCTGAACCCGTGGCCAAGTCAATGGGAGGGGATGCGTGGGGGCTCGTCTCTGAGTGTGTGTGTGTCCTGTGTGTGTGTGTCCTGTGTGTGTGTCCTGTGTGTGTGTGTGTGTCCTGACTGTGTGTGTATGTCCTGACTGTGTGTGTGTATCCTGACTTTGTGTCCTGTGTGTGTGTCCTGTGTGTGTGTGTCCTGTGTGTGTATGTGTGTCCTGACTGTGTGTGTGTGTGTCCTGACTGTGTGTGTGTGTGTGTGTATCCTGACTGTGTGTGTGTGTGTCCTGACTGTGTGTGTGTGGTCCTGTGTATGTGTGTCCTGACTGTGTGTGTGTGTGTGTCCTGTGTGTGTATGTGTGTCCTGACTGTGTGTGTGTGTCCTGTGTGTGTGTGTCCTGACTGTGTGTGTGTGTGTCCTGAGTATGTGTGTCCTGTGTGTGTGTGTCCTGACTGTGTATGTGTGTCCTGACTGTGTGTGTGTGTCCTGACTGTGTGTGTGTGTGTGTGTGTGTGTGTGTGTGTGTCTGTGCTCTTTCCAGAGAACATACTGTCTCCTTGCCCCTTTCCTAGTTATCCATCCTCGGAAAGGCTCAGAGGCCCTGTGGTAGCAGAAAGCGTTGCATTCCTGGAGCCCCTTTTGGAATGACTTTGAACGAGGAGCCCAGGCAGACTCTCCCAAACGTTCCCAAAGGCAACCAAGCTGCGTCCATGGCGCCAGGGTTTCCTGGAGGGTGGAGAGGGGTTGGTCAGTGAATCGTCATTGGGAACCTGCTCTGGAGCAAACGAATTTATTTATTTATTTTTTGGGGGATTTTTATTTATATACATGATATTGGATTATAGTTTTATAATTCTTTTTTTTTATTGTTTAAAGTATTACAAATAGTAGTACATATATCTTTTTTTCCCCCATTGACCTCCCCCCACCCAGCTTCCCCTTCCCCCCCAGTACATGCCTTCACCTGCCCGCCCTCCCCCGACCCCCCATGTCTTGTATCCATTGCTTGTGCTTATTTGCATGCGCACAAGTCCTTTGGTTGATCTCTTACAGCCCCCCTCGCCCAACCTCCCCTGTCTTCCCACTGTAGTTTGACAGTCTGTTCAATATTTCTTTGCCTCTGTATCTATTCCCCCCCCCATTTCTTTCCTTTAAAAAATTTTGCGTCTGCAGACTAGAAATGAACATATAATAACAACAAAAAAAATAATAATAGTAAAAAATGTTTGAGTCCCAATTTCAATGTCCAACAGTTCTGAGTCCCCGTTTCAATGTCTAACAGTTCCTTATGTGTACATGTCTGCAATGATATATGGATGGTGAGCACATGGTGGCAATGCAGGTCCGACCCTCTCTGGTTTGGTCCTAGGCAACCTGCAGTGGTGCACAGCTGCTGACTGCTTGCGTGGCAAGGTGTTGTCAGTGTCTTCCATCTCTGGACTGTTTTTCCTCTTGTCTTCGTGGTTGGAGCAGACCTGTCCATTCCTCTCTGTTGCAGGAATCCACATGGTCTTGGAGTTGTTTTCTGAAGATATATAAACATATTCTTGACCACAAGTTAATAAAGGAATCCTTTCTATATAATTGATTTGGGATCCTTTTTATTTCTGCCCAAACGATTTTCCTTTGTCTTATTTAGATACCATGTGTGTTTTTCATGGGTGTCTTGCTTTTTCCGCGGGATCCCTGCCCTTCCCGGCTGCAAACTGTCTCAACAGCTGTGCCTCCTTCGCCAATTCGGGCTGGATTCCACTCATTTCAGCTGCTCCCTCTATTTGCTCCGGGATAAGGCTTAGGACACGTCCTTCTATTCCGCCACCATTTTGTCTCTGGTGCAAACGAATTTAGATTCTACCACCAGCAAGCACCGCCACCTCCACACCCACCACACAGACACACACACAGACACAGACATACACACACACAGACACAAACACACACAGATACATACATACACACACACTCACACACAGAGACACACACAGACAAACACACACAGACACATATACATACAACACACACACAGAGACACACACACACTCACACACAGAGACAAACACACACACAGACACAGACACACAGAGACACACACACACACAGAGACAAACACACACAGACACAAACACACACACACAGAGACAAACACACACACAGACACACACATAGACACACACAGAGACAAAACACACAGACACACACACACAGAGACACACACACAGACACATACAGAGACAAACACACACACACACACACACACACAGACACACACACACACAGACACACACACACAGACACATACAGAGACAAACACACACACACAGACACAGACACACACACACAGACACACACACACACAGACACACACACACAGACACAGACACACACACACACAGACACACACACACACAGACACACACACACAGACACACACACAGACACACACACACACACAGACACACACACACACACCGACACACACACACACACACACACAGACACTCACAGCTAAACTGATGGCAATTAGACGATGAAACATTTTTCATGAACTGACTGTAAAGTCAGTTTCCAAAGGTGAGTTTCAAACCAAGATGTTTCAGCCCGGCTGGCGTGGCTCAGTGGTTGAGTATTAACCTATGAACCAGGAGGTCACAGTTCGATTTCAGTTGGGGCACAGGCCCAGGTTGCAGGCTCGATCCCCAGGGTGGGGTGTGCAGGAGGCAGCTGATCCATGATTCTCTCTCATCACTGATGTTTCTCTCTCTCCCTCTCCCTTCCGCTCTGAAACCAATAAAAACGTATTTAAAACAACACCAGCAAAAACCCCAAGATGTTTCTAATCACAGCCTCCTTCTTGCAAGAAATGCCCACAGCCTCCCAGAGGGACACTTTGATTGACATGCCCTCAACCCGATGCAGGACTTCTAGAATGTTCCACCTATGCTTCTCACTGTCGTAGATTCTAGGAGTCTACTTCTATTTTTTCTTTCTTTTTTCTGTTTCTTCTTTTCTTTTTTTTTTTGGGTCGGGTGGTGGTGGTGGTGGTGGGGGGGTTGTACCTGGTTGTCATGGGTTCTGTCGGGAGGGCATGTTCTTCACCCTTACAGTGGGGTAAGGGCTTGCATCCCCTCCTCCCGGGCAGGGTGGACGCTCCAGCTCAGGTCTCCGCAGAGGCCAGCAGCCCCAGCTGTCCTTCCGGCCCTGGAGAGCAGCGTGGGGGCCCTCCTGCACCATCTTTTTTGGGGGAAAGCGAATGGAAACATGCGGACGTGTCTGACTCCGTCTGGCTCCTTGCCCACACCCACCCGTCCTCCCTTTTCCCCATCGTGTCCCTCAAGGGCGTCTTTAAGCCGGTAAACAGCCGGCCGTTGGGTCTGCGCTCAGATCCGCCCCCTTCCTGCTGGCACAAATGACGCGGCAACGTAAACACTGTCTTCGGTGAGACGGTCTGCAAACGCCTTTCCATCAAGGGTGCTTTATGTATTTATTTGGGGGGGCCGGGGGGGAAGAAAAGGCCTCTGGAAGACCTCAGAGCGGGCTGTGTTTCTTTCTTCCGCCTGTAGCATTGCGGGAGATTTGATAAAAAGTTCTGGCAGCTGGCACGCTGAGGCTGCTTTTAAGTGCGCACTAATACACACCCCCTCAGAGCCAGAGCACATTCAGAGCGGCGTCTAAGGAGGGGGTCGCCCTCCCCCCGGGGTCGTCCCCCCCCCCCCGCCCCCCTCGCCGCCACGCTGTCGCTGTTCGAGCGGCACGTGCAGAGCCTGGCTCCACGCACTGGAGTGGAGTTGAATGGAGTCCAACACTTCGCCATCTGGCCCTGATTGTAAACATGTGTATACAAAGTGAGTGTCACTTCAGCTCCTTCTCCAGGGCCCAGCTGCGTGGCTGGTTGCTGCCGCTGTCCCCGGGGTAGGGGGCCGAGAGGCGGTTCCGGAGGACAGCGGGCGACACAGGTGGGCGGCTTTGCTTCCAGCAGGGTCTGTGGGCCGCGGGCCAGGGGGAGGCGAGGCGGCAAGCCTGCAGACACGTCCCTGGAGCGGACGGTGGCTCTACGCCTGGCTCTCTGGCCATCGCCTGCCTAGCAGGTCATCACTGTCCTTTGGGGCTGTAAATACCCCTCCGGCAGGCCACCCTACTCCCCTGCTTCTCCATTTCAAGACACCTGCTCTTGGGACACGCTCACTGGAGGAGGGCAAATCCCTACCAGCAACGCCGTTCCGTGTCCACGCAGCCTTTCTGCGCTTCCCGGCGCGGATTCCCACCATGTCTGCCTTCGCCAGGCAGGGCGAGAGCCGAGTCTCCATCCCTCTGGCGCGGAGGAAGCGGGGAATGCGTTCTTTGTCCCTCAAGCAAGGAGCAGTGAGACTTCAGAGTCCTTATCGTCTTCCCATCCTCACTCTTACAACCTTTCAAATGGGAGCGCTGTCTCCACACTCGTACCTTTATTTAAAAAAAAAAAATACTTTTATTGATTTCAGAGAGGAAGGGGGAGAGAGAGAAACATCCATGAGAATCACTGATCGGCTGCCTCCTGCACACCCCACACTGGGGATGGAGCCCGCAACCAGGGCATGTGCCCTGACCGGGAATCAAACCGAGACCTCCTGGTTCATGGTCTACGCTCCACCACTGAGCCACGCCGGCCAGGCCACACCTTTACCTTTACACACACCTCACAGGCCTCTGAGCCCCGGGCCCCACGTGAAGATGGGGGGGAGACAGAGGAGCAGGTGCTGCGTCCAATTAAGGGGACGGCCACCAGCCATGGCCACACACCCAGTCCCCTCACTGCAGTCTCCTGTGCAGCTCAGGCTGCGCCCCTGCAGCCCCGTGAGGGGACTTCGGCTTAGGTGTCACCTGCCAGTGCAGCGGCTGCTTTGTCTCAGGAAACAGAGTCGTCAGGGGGCGGGGGCAGGCCAAGAGGCCAGGTCGCAGGCTGGGTGGGTGGCACCTCCCAGCCCCTCTGGGATCCTCATGTGTCCCCTGGCCCTGCTCCCCACCCCCAACTCCTTGAGAGTGAGTGACACCTCTCCACAACTCCTCCCTGTCATGCGCCTCAAACACGCAACAGAGTTACTTTTCTACCTAGAAAAAAAGTACCTTCCCAAACGGCCCCAGGGACGGGCAAGAAGGAGCCAGCTAATCATTTCCCGTGTTTTTCCCATGGGGGAGAGCTCTTGGCAGTAGGGACAGGAAATCGGCAGGACCAAGAGCGGCCCCAGGACAGCCCCTTGGGGCGCGGGGAGGCGGCCCTGTTGGCACTTTAGGGAACAAAGGAGGTGGCACAGGGAGCCTTCGCTTCCTGTCCCCGGAGCTGGCATCTGGAGTGCAGTGGCCGGGCCCTAAAGCCACTGGGCAGTCCCGCAGGTGTGGCTTTGGCAAGGTCAGTCCCACAGGTGCGGCACTGCCCGGTGTGCTGGTGCCCAGGGAGGCCCCTGACATGATGCCACTCGGGGGAAGAAGGCCCTTCTCCTTCCTTCCAGAGCCCACGAGGCAGGCAGGAGGCGAGGACGGGGAGGAGAGAGACTCAAAGGCCAGGAAAAGGAGGAAACGTGGATCCAGCCAGCCAGTGACCCAAACACAAGCTCGAAGAATCGCAATGAGACAATTCCACTGTGTGACACCCTTGCAGTGACAGACACCTAATTAAAGCGGGACGGGAACGGGCGAGAAAGCCACTTCATGGAGCCGATATTTGCCTTGCTCATTTCCGGGTGTGTGTGCGTGCGCTTTCCTGTTGGGTGAGTGTTTATAAAATCTTAATTAGGTTGTGCGTATTGGAACAGAGATGGAAATATGTCTTTTTTCCCCGTAATAATCTCACTTCCCCGGGGGACATGGCTGCGCCGTGCAGTCTTCTGTGAGCAGGGAAGGTAGCACCGGCCTCGGAGGACAGCGCCGGGAGAGGAGGGAGAAGACAGAGAAGACAGTCCTCCTCCCGCCCCCCACCCCCGTTCAATCACAGACGGATGCCTGGTAGCTTACATTAAAAAAAAAAAATCAAAACCTCTGACTGGACTCCAAGCAGCTATTTATAACCTGTCTGGAGAAGCTGGCATTTCACTCATATTGAATGCATTTTTAACGACCTTTCATGTGACAGCCTTGCGGGGTCAGAGGGAACGCACCGTGCTGTGTGCGTAGTGGGCACTCAACGTGCCTGGAAATGGATGGGAAATGGATCGAAGGGAACGTGGGGAGCGAGTCAGCGGGGACGCCTCTCCCCTCCTCTCCATCTGTGCCGCCCCAGCTGAGCCCCACTCCTGGAACTGGTCTGGTGCCATTTCCCTCAGCCGTTTAAGGAGAGCATGCCTGTGGGTCATCAAAAGGGACCAGACTGTGTGAGAGAAGGTGAGTGAGTGGGAGACCTGGCTTGGCATGGGTAACCTGGGGGCCATCAGACCCTCCACAGAGGCAGCCCCTGGGAAGCAAGCCAGCCACCTGGTTGGCGTCAAAGGGCTCTGGTTCAGGAACGTGGATGGCCAGGATGCACTGACCAGACGCCACAACCACGGGGCCACGTGTCATCAGCTCAGTCTTCCCCAGGGAAAGAGGCTCAGCCGTTTGGTTTTAGAGAACCTTTCTCGAGCCTTCCAAGGGCCCCCAGCACCTACAGCTCCTGATAAACCTGAGCCCTCACCCAGCCAGTGTGGCTCAGTGGTTGAGCATCGACCTATGAACCAGAAGGTCATGGTTTGATTCCTAGTCAGGGCTCATGCTTAGGTTGCAGGCTCAGTCCCCAGAGGAGGGTGTGCAAGAGGCAGCCGATCAATGATTCTCTCAACATTGATGTCTCTATCTCTCCTTCTCCTTTCTTCTCTGAAATCAATAAAAACATATAAAGACAACAACAGCAGAAAACACTTGGGACCCCCTGAAGCAGGGTTGACGGCTAAGGCCCTGGCGACAAGGCAAGGGTGTGGCTCCCCAACCCTCACCTGCTCCGTGAGCCAGCCGAGGTATTCCCGGACACTGCCCGCGCCTCTCCCACTTTACTGCTCGAATGTCCCCTGTGCATCTTGTTAAAATGCAGATTCTGACGCAGTGGGTCTGGGACGGCCTGAGATTCTGCCTTTCTAGGAGGCAGAGCTCCCAGGAGGCAGAGCTGCTGGCCCCAGGGATCATGCTCAGGGTAGCCAAGTTCAAGAGCCTGGAACGGTGCTTCCGGAAAGGGCAGCTCATCAGTGTCACCCAGAGGGCTTTTTTTTCCCTTTGTTTTTTTTAAGTATCTTATATAATAAAGAGGTAATATGCAAATTAACCTTCACACCCTCATAAGATGGCTGCCTATGACCAGGCCGGCAGGGGGGTTAGTGAGGGATGACCAAACAACTCAACAGCAGGCTGTGTGGGGCAACCAGGCTGGTGGGGGTGCCATAAGTGGTGACTAGGTCGGCAGGGGGAGGCAATTGGAGATGACCAGGCCAGCAGGGGGGGCAGTTGGGGGCGACCAGGCCAGCAGGGGTAGGCAGTTAGGGGTGACCAGGCTGGCAGGGGGTGCCGTTGGGGGCAATTAGGCTGGCAGGGAGGGCAGTGAGGGGGTGACTAGGCCAGCAGGGGGTGGCAGTTAGGGGCAACCAGGCCAGCAGGGGAGGCAGTTAGGGGCGATCAGGCCAGCATGGGGAGGGCAGTTAGGGGTGACCAGGCAGGCAGGCAGGTGAGTGATTAGGTGCCAGCGGTCCAGGATTGTGAGAGGGATTTCCGACTGCCGGCAGTTGGACATCCCCCAAGGTGTCCTGGATTGGAGAGGGTGAGGGCTGGGCTGAGGGGACCCCCCCTCTCCATGCACGAATTTTGTGCACTGGGCCTCTAGTATATATATATTTATTGATTTCAGAGAGGAAGGGAGAGAGATAGAGAGATAGAAACATCAATGATGAGAGAGAATCATTGATTGGCTGCCTCCTGCATGCCACCTACTGGGGGCGATAGAGCCCGCAACCCAGGCATGTGCCCTTGGCTGGAGTTGAACCTGGGACCCTTTGGTCCATAGGCCAACGCTCTATCTACTGAGCCAAACCGGCTAGGGCCAGAGGGCTTGTTAAAATACCATTGCTGGGCCCACGCCCAGGGCTTCTGATTTAAAAATTATATATATATATATTTCAGAGAGGAAGGGAGAAGGAGAGAGAGAGAGAGAAACATCAGTGATGAGAGAGAACCATCGATCAGCTGCCTCCTGCACACCCCACATTGGGGACCAGCCCGCAACCCGGGCATGTGCCCTGACTGGGAATCGAACTGTGACCTCCTGGTTCGTAGGCTGACACTCAACCACTGAGCCAGGCCGGCTGGGCAAGGGCTTCTCACTTGGTAGGTCTGGGCGGAGCTGAGAATCTGTGTGTATGACTAGGTCCCAGGTGGTGACCGCAGGGTCAGGAGCTGACACAGTGAGAGGCACTGTCTCTGGGACAGCCCCGCCCTGGGAGCTCAGGGTCCGGCAGGGGCGGAGACACGGCCCTGGAGCACAGTGGACAGCGACCTGGGCTCCCTGTGAGCAGGTGCACACCCAGTGCTACGGGGTCCTGAGGAGGAGGCACTGAGTCAGGTTTGGAAGAGCCAGTCTGGCCAGATGAGAGAGGAAGGGGATATCCTAGGGGGCGGGGCTTCTGGGGCAAGGCTGCAGGGGTAGAAAAAGGTGAGAGTGTTCCCTAGAGATCCACCTTCTCCTCCCAGCCCTTCCCACCACGAGAAGGGCGCTCACCCTCCGCCCCACCAGGAGCGGCTCACTGGGACTGCCCCGCCTGAGAACGCCTGGGGAGTTTTCACATCCGATCAATGGCCCTGTCTCTCCCCCAGATTCTGAGTTCATTGGTCTTGGGTAGGGCCCAGACATTAGTTTTTTTGTTTTTTGTTTTTTTAAATAAAAACTCCTCCAGAGATTTTCATAGGCAGACAGAGCTGAGCAGCACTGGCTCAGCCCCAAGCCCATTCCTGCTTGCCCAGCTGCAATTTGTTGGGAGTTGGGCAAAGGCTGGCCCCCTCCCTCATTCATCCCGCCCCCACGGCCTTCTCCCCAAAAAGCAGCTCCCGAGCATCTGGTAAACATCTGCTCCGTTCCACCCGGCGCGGGGTGACCTACTTTCTTGCCTGTGGCGTCTCTTGTCCGGAGGGGCCCCGGGGACGCATGGGGCAGATGGAAATGTCAGCGTGTCTGTGTTGATGCTGCATTTGGGTGTCACCCAAGTGCTTGTTTCCCTGTCAGACTCCGGACGTGGTATTTAGAGAGTGAACCGCCGCTACCAGGCACTTGCGGGGCGAGCAAAGCTTCCGCAGCATCCAGAGACATCCTGGGGTCTGGCTGCCAAGTGCTGGCGGCTCTGGGCTTGGGGTGGACCAAGGCCAGTGAGGATGGTGTCAGCTTGAATACAGAGCCCGGGAGGACAACAGCGCACCCGGGAAGGTCGCTGCTCGCCGCAGGGCTGCCCAGCTCCCACACTGGCTCATCGTGCCGTTCCCTCTGCTGGCTGGCTGTACGTTTTCCATTGTGAGGGGAGATGGGGCCATGCAAGATGAGGCAGGCATCTCTAGAAGGTTCCATCTCCATGGGTCCACCTTGGGGATCAGATAATCTCCTTCTTCCACTGCTTCCCTTTTTTTTTTTTTTTTTTAAAAAAATATTTTTACTAATTCCAGAGAGGAAGAGAGAGAGAGAGGGGGAGAGAGAGAGGGGAGGGGGGGAGAGAGAGAGAGAGAGAGAGAGAGAGAGAGAGAGAGAGAGAGAGAGAGAGAGGGAAACATCAATGATGAGAGACTATCATTGATCGGCTGCCTCCTGCATGCCCCACACTGGGGACTGAGCCTGCAACTCGGGCATGTGCCCTTGATCAGAATCAAACCAAGATCTTCTGGTTCGTAGGTTAATGCTCAACCACTGAGCCACGCAGCCGGGCAACTGTTTCT
Organism: Corynorhinus townsendii; assembly: GCA_026230045.1. Lineage (NCBI taxonomy): Eukaryota > Metazoa > Chordata > Mammalia > Chiroptera > Vespertilionidae > Corynorhinus > Corynorhinus townsendii. Next base: position 4,388,449 of record JAPDVU010000009.1, read on the forward strand.
TCCCTTTAAGGAAAAGCAAAGAGGCTGGATTCCATCCCTTCAGAGAAACATTGCCCAGCCTTCTGGTTGAGAGGGTCGTGGCTGTCCCTCTGCGTCTGTGGGCACCTCTCACGTGCCCTCTGGGGCCTGGCAGATGGAGGATGGGAAACAGGAGGAAACAAGCCTGCAAGGCCTTCTGCAAGATGCAAACAGGAGCACAGGTGTCCCTCTGGGAGGCGGCCCTGTGTGCGCTCCGGGTCCTCAGCTGCCGGCCAGGGTCACCAGGGCTGTTACCCTGTCCCCACAGCACAGGACACTGCGTCTCTCCCCCGAGTTCTCAAGGAACCCAGTTCTTTAGCGTGGACACCCTTCCCGTGCCCCATAGGCTCCGTAGGCCCGTATGGACATGTCCCGGTTGGATTCAGAAGGAACAGTTGGTCTCAGCTGGACAAGGATGGTGGAGAGAAGCTCAGGAATAGGGTCCCTCAGGCTCAGGCTGGGCTCCAGCCCCTCCCGGCCCCCAGCCTTGGAGTCTTCCCTGAGGAGGCGACCTGAGGCCCCACCCTTCCCACCCCCAAATGTTGAGGAGCTCTGGCTCTTCCATTGGGACCCAGCCCCTCCCCCTCCCCCACAATCACCCTGGGTGTTTGGGCCTGGAAGGTTTGGGATATTTTTCTAGCCTTCCGGCCACCTCTCTGCTCGCTCAGAGCGCCAGGGAGAAGAGGGGAGGCTCACAGGAAGGGGCCGTTCTGGGCTCACTCATCGATGCATTGGGCAGGGGGGGGGGGGACACCGGCCAAGAGAGACCCCTCCCCGGAAAGTGGGAAGATGTTGCTTCCCGTCCCATCTCCTCCCTCCCTCTGTCCCCAGAGGCGTGTAGGTGCTGAGTGTGCGACCCCGGCCACCACGGAAGTCATCGGGCTGGGCTCAGGGGGGGCATGGATGTGTGGAAATGGCGGAGTGCTCCACCTCCATCCCTCAGACCCTGGTGCGGGGAGCGCCACCAGCTCACGCAGGTGGCAGGCCCTTCGCCAGGGGTGGGTGGGAAGCTGGGTCTGTGGGGCGTGCCACCTCCTCCCCAGCTTGCTCACATAGCCACTCCGCCAGGGTGACGCTCCTCTGAGCTCTTTCAAGGTTCAGCTCGGACGCCACACCCTCCCTGTTGCCTCCTCTCCGCCCCTCCCACCCGCCCAGGCAGGAAGCACCCTCCCCCTCGGCATTCCCAGCACACTCCCTCTGCTTGCCTTACATGGAGCTGGAAAGCTTCCTAAGGACAGGAGTGCCACCCCATCCACCTCTGTGGTCGCACTGCGCCCAGCCCTGGAGGTTGATGGAATGAACAGAAACCCAACCCCGTGGCATTCTGGGGGTGCGTGCCATCATGAGACAGTCATTCATCTTGGCTTTGCTGTTGGAGTTGGGGGCCTCTCCTGGTCCTGAGAAGGTGGTGGGATGAGACTCATGCCTCTGAGCTGTCAATCAATGAGCAGGCATTGCTTGACCGTGATGATGCTGGTGCCGGGGCTCCACAGTTGGACTGACTCGGAGATGTCACTCTCCACCTCCCACCCCCTAGGGGCTCACACCGCCGCGATCCCCCGTTAGTCCAGCCACAGATGGTGACGGCTCTGCTGGGGAGCCTTCGTGTTTCTCGCGGTACCTCCACCAGCTCCGCCCGCTGACTCTCCTACGCCTGCCCTTTCGCTCTGCTTTGCCTACCGTTAGTGGGACTTGTTCCTTTTCCCTCTTCGTGGCTGGGGTGAAGTAGGTTCGGCTATGGGAAGAGAAAAGACAGCTCAGCGAAGGTTTTTGCTCAGGTGTTACCAGCTCAATGAGGTCTATCCCAACCGCCCTAACAGTCAGGGTTCTGTTGTGATAAGTGCTGCGTGACAAACACACCCCAAGCACAGGGTGTGGTAGAGAGCATACTAAAAATGTCCCCTCCCCCTGCCCCTCCCATGGTTATTCAGTTCAGCACTCCTGGTCTAGGTGCTGCTGTGAAGGGGCTTTGCAGGTGGAATTACGGTCACTAATCAGATGGCCTTAAGATACGGAGATTCTCCTGGAATATCTGGGTGGATTCAGTGTGATCAACCCCACGGGTCCTTAAAATCAGCAGGCAAGGCAGAAGAGTCCATTCGAACCGCAGAGCCGAAGAGGGAGGAGGACAGTGCGGCCGAGGGTGAGGTCAGAGCGATGCCAAGTGCGGGAGGCTTCCTCGAAACATCGCAGGACCCGAGGGAAGCCCCTGAAGCCGAGAGCACCTCCCAGCTGACACCTGCGAGGGATTGGGCACCTCCGTCTCACAACCTCCAGGGACTGAATCCAGCGACAACACGAATGAGCTTAAAAGCAGATTTCCCCCAGAGCCTCCCGGGAGGAGCCAGCTGGCTGGCGCCTGGATCTGGATCTTCGGAAACCGGCGCCAGCCCGGGTTTCTGACCGGCAGCGCTGTGAGATCACACCTCGCGGTGCTTCAGGCTGCTGCGTTCGTTCGGTCTGTCGGCGGCGGCAATGGAAGCCGAGCGCGGAGGGTCTCACACAACGCTGTGTTCCAGTTCCCGGACCTGCGGGTCGGCTGGATTGGGCTCCGCCAGGCTGGACTCCCGGCTTCCAGGCAGAGACTCCAGTCTGCTTCTTGCATCTTCCTTTACCTGGGCGCGCTCTTCACAGGGCAGGCGCGCAAGAGGCCAAAGGGAAGCTGGGGAGCATGTGTGAACCTCTGCTGCATCGTGGCAGCTGACGCCGTAGGCCCCCAAAAGTCACGCGACCAAGCCCAGATTCCGTGGGGGGTGGGAAGATGTATTCCGCCTACTGTGGGTGAGCGGGCACCGCGTCACCTGCTCCGAGCCAGGATAGCGGCTTCTGCTAGACCCGGAGAGTGGGAAACCGGGGACTACAATCCCTTCTATCCGCACTTCCTATTAAGCATTCAATCGGATCCGCCTAGAGCATGCATCACCTCCCACATGTCCTTGAACTCACCTGCTTCCCATGTTTACTGTGTACACACACGTGTTTCCCCAACTAGTGTTGGAGAGTGGGAATTTTTGCCCATTCCAGAGACCGTGGACTATGCCCTAGATAGAGTTGTCAGTGCTGACACCAGGCCAGGCCTTGAGGTACGGTCTCATGGCCCTTCCCAGCACGTAGGCCTTCTTTCATAGAACACTGTCAGCTTTCTGAAGAACAGGATGATCCTGTAAATAACATGGTCATCAATGGCATGATCCTGACGTTGCTTAGGAAAAACTCTTTTGTCTTGGGTTACTTGCTCTACAAAAACAAGATGTGGCTAATGTGCTTAAAAGTGGTCCTGCGCACCCAGTACAGGTCTCTAGCAACAGAAGGCGAGGTAGAAATGCAAACTGACCCTTGATTGGGCCTGTAAGTCTCATGACAAGGGGGGAATGATAGAGCTAAAACTAGGTTGACCCCATGGAGTTCTTTTTGTTACTTTTATAATGTTTCTTTTGTTTTGTACCCTCCGTTCTGCAACTCTTTTTGCTGCCCTTCCCTGTAAACAGCAAGTATGTAACATTTTCACAAACCTGCCAATAGGAATACAGAGAAGTGGACTCAGTCCAAATTAGGCAAACTGCACAGTACCCCTGCGTAACCAGACCCCTGATACTGCCCCCTGACCAATCGACGGGAGCCAGGAATGTTCCCCTGCCCACTGCTTTGGACCCCCTATAAAGCCTTTGTTCTCCCAAAGCTCTCTCTCTCTCTCCTGCGGCTGCGCCGGTGATTGCTGGAGATGGGAGCTCGTGCTAGCACGAATAAAGGTTCTCTTGCTCTTGCATCGGGCTCGGCTCCTTCCTGGTGGGTTTTTGGGGATCCTGAAATCTGGGCCTAACACTAGCACATCAGCTGCATGAATGTGGGAAAAGTCCCTTTTGTGCCCTGAGGCAGTGGTCGGCAAACTGGGGCTCCCGAGCCACGTGCGGCTCTTTGGGCCCCTTGAGTGTGGCTCTTCCACAAAATACCACGTGCGGGCGCACCCGTACGGTGCGATTGAAACTTCGTGGCCCACGTGCAGAAGTCGGTTTGCGGCTCTCAAAAGAAATTTCAATTGTCGTACCGTTGCTATTTGGCTCTGTTGACTAATGAGTTTGCCGACCACCGCCCTAATGTATCTTAAGCACTTAGACCTGGGATACAATAGGTTAATGCAAGTGTGCGAAATGAATGAATGAACCCATGAATGAATGAATGATCTTAGCTGTGTCACCACCTCCAAAGTCCTTCCCATGGTCCCCGATTCATTTCGTGTAGGAGAAGCAGCTCCCCACCCCACCGCCCATCCCCCAGTGAGGTGAAAAAAACACACCCTCATCACAATGCAAACATAGACTCCATCCCCAGTGGTCCCAAGGGGCCTCATGAAATTCTAAAAATATCCCTCAAAACTGCTGTGATAACCACCCTTCCCCCCTCCTCTGGCTGCTGAATTCAAACAATAGGACCCGCCAAGTCCCCAGAGGCCTCAATCCTGGAGCTAAAACGCTAGTAATAATAAGCCCCGGTTTTTGGCAGGATTTTCTGGGTACACCTGGCTTCTCTTCTGGGTGAAAGGGCAGGCCCTCCCAGCCACAGGTAACCACCAGGCCAACAAGGCGGCCGAGGGTGTTCGCGCCTCTGGGAGGCGACTAATTGGTGGATTCAGGTGCGGTTTGTTGGGTGCCAGCCTCGGTCATCTCTTACCCCTTTCGGTCCTCACAGTGGTGGGTGTGGTTGTCCCCACTTGGCAGACAGGGAAGGGGACACCCTTTGCCTGGCTGGAGGGGACGGGGCAGAGCTGCAAGGCACCCCTGTGACTCTGAGACCGGGCTCGCTCACCACGCCACACAGGTGGATGGTTCCAGAATTCCTGAGACTGGGCGTGTCCAGGGTGTGGCCGGTGTGCGGAGCTAAGTCCTCGGTACAGGTGGTGTCCGGTGACCTCTGTCCTGGGACCCTCCCAGAGGAGCCTTTCAAGGACTCCTAGACGTGGTATAAAGGCAGAGCAATAGCCGAGGAGCTGGTATTTTAAAAAAAAATACATTTTTATTGATTTCAGAAAGGAAGGGAGAGGGAGAGATAGAAACATCAACGATGAGAGAGAATCACTGATCGGCTGCCTCCTGCACGCCCTCCTTAACCCAGACATGCGCTCTGACCGGGAATTGAACCATGACCTCCTGGTTCATAGGTGGATGCTCAACCACAAGCCACGCCGGACCGGCAAGGGTGGTGTGGATGAGCTCACGTGAGAGCAAAGGGAGCCGGGCCTGATTGGACAACTTACACTCTCAACTTGGGGATTATGGTCTAAGAACCAGGGGCTGCCTAGAACCCAGCAGCACCACCCCCCGATATCATTAATGATGTTTCTTTTCAAAAAATATATATATTTTTTGTTGATTTTTTACAGAGAGGAAGAGAGAGGGAGAGAGAGTTAGAAACATTGATGAGAAAGAAACATCGATCAGCTGCCTCCTGCACACCCCTTATTGGGGATGTGCCCGCAACCAAGGTACACCGGAATTGAACTTGGGACCCTTCAATCCAAAGACCGACACTCTATCCACTGAGCCAAGCCGGTTAGGGCAATGATGTTTCTTAGCATTAAAAACAAAACAAAACCCTTTAGAATATGTGGTATAATTGTCTCCATTTTACAGAAAAGGAAACTGAGGCACAGTGCAGGATCAGGCCCGAGGACACCCATTCCATAAGCGGTAGAGCTGGGGTTGGGCCCGACTAGCCGCCTCTGGGGCCCAGGTCCTCACCTCTGTGCTACCTACCATCTGGAAAAAGCAGAATTCTGCCTTTATCGATCGCTCTAGACTCACCCACGGAAGAGTCAGAGAAGGTAGCCAGGAGGGCAGGGCGCCAGGGAACCCAGGATCAGAGAGGCCCTGACCTCCGGTGCTGGGGGAGGGGGAGCGAGCCAGGCCCTGGTATTAAAATGCAAATTTCTGCCTTGCTGGCTGCTTTATCCTCTGACTCGTTATACAATTTGCCAGTTATAGAAGAAAAATTACCATAATGGGGCCCTGGGGAATGGTTGTAAAAAGGAGACCAAACGTTACTTATCTGCGTTTCCACTACAATTATCTACTGCGTTTGTTCTTTGGCTCCCCAGAAAAATGAAAGCGTCGATGGCGAGACAGGGTGCTGACCAGGCGGCTGGCGGGAGCAGGGAGAAGGGTGAGGCAGCTGCTTTGATTTCTCCCCTCGGGCAGGTCCCTCAGCAAAGGAGGCGGTGGAGGCTGTTAAGCAGGAAGAGAGAGAGAGGCTGGGCAGATGGAGCTCCGTCCTCTCCGCCTCCCTGGCTCAGGACTGCCCGTCTCCAGGGGGCACCCTTGATGTGGAGGTGGGACAACTCCACCCACTGTGCTTCCTTCCTCAGTCTCACCAGGTCAGCCAGACCCTGGGGACGAAGGAAAGCAGCAGGTAGCCGGGTTCCACAAGGGAGCAGCGATGGTGTGGGCTGCACCCTGGGAGGCACCCGGGCCCTGACGCCCTGCCAACTCCTCTGCTCCTGAGAGGCCTTCCCACCCTGCACCTGCCACCCTGACCCTGACCCTGACCCTGATCCCGGGCTCCTCCAGGGCAGGCGCTGGGCTTTATGCGACGTCATTCTCCCAGCACCCGGCTTGGCGCTCGGAGCAGAAGGAGCAGGAGTGCAAGGCCTGGGGACGAATGAGAGTGTCCGTCTGCGAACACGTGTCTGTGTGTCCGCAGGTTATTCTACAGTTGTCTTCCCCAAGGTCTGGCTTCTCTTGGGTTCAGCCAACTCTTCTGCAGCCCCGGGCTCCCGCAAGCAGCATTTACATCCGCCTCCAGTCAGTCAGGGGAGCCGATCACAAGGTTCCCAGGCTGCCCGTGGTGCTGCTCGGATCGTTTCGCTTTTCTCGTGGGCGTGCCTCTCTTTCCTTTCCACGCCACCTCGGACTTGGGCTTCTCAGAGGGCTTTCGCCTCTTTTCTTTGTCCCACAACAGGACGGCTGAGGCTCCAGCGCTCTGAGCTCAGTTTACAGGGGACACATTCGAAGTGATGCCTAAGAGCTCAGTTTACAGGGGACACATTCGAAGCGATGCCCAAGAGCTCCGAGACGGTCCGGCAGGAGCCCTCCACGTCGGGTCTCCCGGACTCGGCAAGGAGACGGCCATGGCGTGACCCCTCACACTCACGCGATTTCTTACAAGTTTTACTCAAGCTAGAAGAGCCAGACGCGGGCCCCCGGAGTCAGAGGGCCAGATGGGTTAGAACACAACTTTCCAGTTTGACCTCTGGCCCTTCACCCCTTTCAGTAGCAAAGCCAGCCAGCATCCGCACTTTCAGATAGCAAGCCGCTCCACGGAGAAGACAGTGAGTGCATTGCTCGTACCTCTGAGCCTCAAGGGGAACAGGCCTGGCAATCCATGGCTCTGACCAGCCTGCCATTGTTTTTGTTGTTGTTTTAATATATTTTTATTGATTTCAGAGAGGAAGGGAGAGGGAGCGAGAGAGAGAAACATCAATGACGAGAGAGAATCATTGATCGGCTGCCTCCTGCACGTCCCAAACTAGGGATAGAGCCGGCTTCCCGGGCATGTGCCCTGACTGGGAAGCAAACTGGGACCTCCTGGTTCATAGGTCCATGCTCAACCACTGAGCCAGGCCGGCTGGGCCTGTCACCGGCTTTTTACTAAGAAAGGTTTTTACTTTTGCAAATGGTTGCAAAGTCAAAAGCATAAGATTCTGTGGCATGCGGCAGTGAAACCAAGTTCAAATTTCAGTGTCCACAATAAAGTTTTATTGGCAACACAGGGCACTCCTTCATCTCGGTACGGCGTTAGGCTGCTTCCGGGGCCCAGACTGGAGGGCCCGCTGAGCCAAACACACTGACCATGTGGCCCTTCACACAACAGGTCTGCTGTGTGGGCTCCACCCTGGGGCACCCCTGCCCTTCTCTGTGGCCTAGACCGCCTCTCCACCCCCACCCGTGGCTCCGGGGGGTTCCCCGGGCAACATGAATGCCCTCGGAAATGTTCCTGCCCTCTGAGTAGATTATTTTTCCCTTCCTTCCTTGTACTTTCTAAATTGCAGAGAGAAGTAGTGAAAGATGAATCTGGGAGCTAATCATTCCTGGAATAAAATATTCTTCGGAGACTTGGCTCAAGTCACTTACATTTCGCTATGGACCCCATCAGTCCCCCGCCTCCCCGAAACGCAGGGCTGCGGGGAAGTGAGGATCAAGTCCAGCAGGCGGGTAGGGGGGCTCATCCTGTGGCCCAGAGAGCCCGACCTGCAAGGACGAGCTTGTTGAAAGGGTTCCGTCTGTCCCTGCTCGGGCGGGCACACTGTCCTCGGTCGGCGTGCTGCCATTTCTGGTTCTGACAACAGGATCCTCGTAACAGGTGTGGTACCCGATGTTCAGCCAACAGGCGCTTACCTGCACCTACACGGGCAGACACTGCGCTACGCCCCAGGGAGCCGTGAGGAACCAACACATCGAGGGCCCTGTGCGTCCACGGACACGGGGCTGTTACACGCCCAGCCCACCACGTGGGGAAACACAGTTACCGGGAGCCACCGCGTGCGCGTCCTCACGGCACTTAATAATGCGAAGGGGATGCAATCCACACCCTGGGACGTGACACATGTGAGAGAGGTGAATGCTCTTCACCTCTGTCGTGTGACTTTAGTTTCGTTCCTTATACCTCCCTGCGCGTTTCAGGTTTTCTATAGCCGGTGTGTATTACTTTTATAACCCGAAAATAACACCCCTATTCAATGCTCTTTATTTTTATTGTTGTTGTTATTATTATTATTGCTACTGCTTACCGCCTGCAGAGGCTAACAGGAGCCCTTCGTGTCCTTTCTGGAGGGAATGACAACATGGGGACAGCTGACCCTGGATGGGGTGGGGCAAAGCCAAGCCTAATTGTCTAGGGTCCTCACTCCTGAGATACCCCAGAAGTAAAGGTGCCCTCCGATGTGCCCCCACGCCTCCGCTCATCTCTAGGTCGAGCAGTCCACAGGCCAGGCCTCCAGGTCCAGAGCTCAAGGCCCCATGGCTGGAGTAGTCAGCCCCGTAGTTAGTCTGGCCTGCCCGGGGCTCTGCCAGTCCCTGTGGCCAGCGCAGTGGAGAAACCCAGCCACCCAGAGGAACAGCCCCACACCCGCTACAGACAGACCCAGCCACTCAGAGGAACGGTCCCACACCCGCTACAGACAGACCCAGCCACCCAGAGGAACAGCCCCACACCTGCTACAGACAGACCCACACCCGCTACAGACAGACCCAGCCTCTGGCACATGAGAAGTGCTTGCTAAATGGTTGTGATCACTGTTATTATGTTGCTTCTCTGCTCCCCGCCCCATCCGGCTCCCTGCCAGGCAGAGCCGCCCCCAGCACAGCCTCCGTGCAGGGTGGGAGCTCAGAGCCACTGGTCCACCCCGGGAGGCGACCCAGGGGAGACTGAAGCCCACAGGACCAGGTTGGTTCTGAGCGGAGCGCCTTCTCCCAGCAAAGCCTTGATTGGAGCCCATTTACATGTTAAAACTCAACCTAGAAAACCACAATCCATCAGCCACTGAGGGTGTAAATTGCTTTGCTAAATATATTTCTGGGTACATGGTAAGTAAAAATATCATGAATTTAATAAGCCTTGGAACTCACATTTTTCCAATCCTAATTAAGTTTCTGCTTGGCTTTGGACGTGCTCTTGTCTCCGGCAAGGCTGGGAGGGAGGGCGCTTATGTTCGCCGCGTGCTGGGCCCGCCCAGCCAGACGCTTCACATCACGTGCACTTCATCCCGGAACAGCGAGGCGGCAGGTTCCTTGTTCCTGCTTTGCTGAGGCTCGAGGAGTCTTCCTCTCCACCTAGAGCCAGTGCCACGGCCAGGAGCCAAAATCTGTACCTTGCTCCGGCTCCCTCCTGCCATTGCTCCCCCACCCTGACACACATATACACTGGCTCCTCATTTGTCAACGAAGGGGTCCCTCTGGTCCGAGGGTCTGGCCCTGGGTCTATCTTGGCGTACTCCCTCCGTGACCTTTATACCTATTTCATGCCCATGCGTTCACTCATGAAGGCCCACATCCCCATGGGTGCCCCATGCCCATCCCAGCCATGGGTACCACGCCCCACAACCAAGACCCTGGATGCCGACGGCAGGGGCATCGCCTCTGCCCGGGACGACCGCCACCGTGGGATGTTGGCCGGCCGTTGTGGTGGTTAATTTTACGTGTTGGCTGGGCTGGGCCACAGGGCCCAGCTATGCGGTCAACCATTCTTCTGGATGTCTCTGTGAGGGTGCTTGTGAATGAGATCGACATTTAAATCAGAGGACGTGGAGTAGAGCAGACTGCCCTCCGTGCTGAGGTGGGCCTCACCCGCTCCGTGGAAGGTCTGAGTAGAACCAACACGGACTTCCCACAAGCAAGAGGCAGTTCTGCCAGCAGACAGCCTTTGGATTCAAACGGCAACTGGTCCCACACCTCCAGGCTGCCAGCCTTACCTCCTCGGGTTTCAGACTCACCCACCCAGCCTCCACAATCATGGAGCCAGTTCCTTAGAGTAGGCCTCTCTCCCCCCCCGCCCCTCTCTCTCTCTCTCTCTTTCTATATATATATATGCATGTATATATATGTATACACACACACACACATACACACACACACAGAGGATATATATATACACACACAGGAGATATATATATATATATATATATATATATATATATATATCCCACACTATATATATATATATATATATAGTGTGTGTGTATGTTAGTTCAGTTTCTAGGGAAAGCCCCAAACTAATGCAATCCTGTCAACACCACAAGCCCTCAACACTCCGGGAAGTGGGAGCAGCTGTTGAAGAAAAAGGGGGAGCAGGGAGCCTGAAGGTTTGTCCTCTGTCCAGAGGGGTTGTGAGAAGTTTGAACTCCGCTTCGGAGGTGTGGGCGCCAGGCTGTTTCCTCAGTCGTACGGTGGGAAGCGCCTTCTCTGGGCTGCTCTGATTAGACAGGGTGCCGGCAGTTGGTAAATGGAGCTCCTAGGGGGGCGGGTGGTGGTGGTGGCGGCAGGAGGCAGGATCCGAATTAATCTCAGGTGACTGGGCGGCCAGAGGCTGTGCAGACAGGTCCCCTGCCCCTGCGGTCCCCATCTTAGAGCCCCTCATGCTCCAGGGAGGACTGCCTCCTCCAGGGTGTCCCAGGACGGGCCTGGGCCCCCTTCTCACTTCCTGGGAGGGGGAGGGGAGAAGCCCCAGGGAGGGCAGCGATCTGTCCTGTGTGGTGGCATCGGCAGTGGCGAGGCTGTGCAACTCTCCGCAGAACGTTAGTCGCACGTGACACGGTTAGGTTCCAGTCCGAGAGGAACTCCCGGATGGCCGGGATGCCAGAGGGCTGCGCGGGCCTGGGAGGACCTGAACCCAGCCCTTCCTCTGTGGCCCTGGGCGAGCTGGTCACCTCCGTGTGCCTCAGAGTCTGTATCTCCCCAAAGAAGACATCCGTAGGGCCCCATCGCGGGTTGTTGTGAGAATTCCATGAGCTGTGCACGAGCCAGGAAGACAGGAGCCATTGGACAAAAGTTAGCCCATGGGTAGGGCGACCCTTACACACCGGCCTCCCCGGCATGCATGCCACGCAGGGTGTGAAGGAAGGCTGCTCCTGTCCTTCCAGAGGAGCGGGGCGGGCACTGTCCCCACATCAAGGTCACCCCCCCCCCATTTCCGTTGGTCATTAGCTTAGTTACCCAACAGATTCTCTGGGTGCCCCTTGCTCCTGAGCGGGACGGGGACAGGGTTGGCTAGAGCTGGGGCCTGGGATGGGCAGCCGTCCGCGCCCTGGACGGAGGCATGTGGTCCCAGGGGAGGTATTTTTAGCGTTCTCATTAGCGGGGCACTTTCACATTAGCCTTGCATTAACCTCAAAGGAAAACGAAAGTGTGTTTTTTTTCCTTCCCAGAGCAAGTCTCTCCTGCAGCCCATCCAGGTTTCCATGATTAACATTTCATGCGCCTCAAAGCTCTAATGAGAGTGGAGTCTCGGACATGGAACCCGCGGTCCTTGCATTGGCGAGGAGACACTGTCACGAAGGGGAGGCGGTCCTTTATTCATCTCAAACATCCTTTGTTTCTGTCCCCGTGTCTCCGCCAGAGCCCTGCTCCCTTCCTGGGAAAGGGTCAGGGTCTGGTCTCACCTGGGAAGTCCCCGCCTGTCCTGCGTCGGTGATTCCAGACTGACCCTCAGCCACTGCTGCTCTCGGGAGCTCTGTCTGGCCCTTGAGCTTGCGCCCAGGGTCACAGAGGAGGCCTCGTGACCTTGACAGGGTGCCTTGGAGGGGGCCGGTCACCCTGCATCCGGTTCAGGCTGGAGAGGAGAATGAATAGCCTTGTCGTTTCCCAGCACGTCAGACAGCACGTCCAATGAGGCTAATGCACTCCCCCAGCAGAGGCAGGAGGAATCCGCCCGGCCGGGGTCACCCGTCAGGAGGCCTTTGTCTCAGGAATGGCCCACAGATGGGCCTGCTGGAGGGGACAGGCGTGCAGTCCAGCCACTCGGAGGAGGCTGTGCGTGGGAGTGGGTATCTGACAACTGATGGGAGGGAGCTGCCCCGCCACCCACGCTTCCCCGGTCACGGAAGGAAAAGGTGGGGTTGCTTCTGAAGGACTCGGGTCAAAGTTCGCATCTTTTGTCCATCGGGCCAGCCTGTCGGTGGCCCCCCACATCTTGATGACTCTCTGCGCCCCCCCCCCCCCGCCCGAGTCCTCACCACTGATCGCCTCTCCATGGTCCCATCTGGGCCTCCCCCCTCTCTCCTTTCATCGCAGGTCTGAGCTCCAGGCTTTTCCACCGCGGGCCTCCCACGGACATGACTGGCTTCTCAGTGGCCGCACTTGGCTCCACCTCAGGGCGCGGCTGGGCCCTGAAGACCTCCGTCTCGAAGGAGGGGCTCCTCCCTGCGGGCTTTGGCTCCCCCTCCCTCGCCATCTCCGTGGCATCTTTCCTGCCCACGTGGCGCAACCGGTCTCCGCTAGATGGGACGCGTTCCTGGCGGCCCGAGGAAAGACCACAGGCCCACGATCTAAGTGACCAGAGGTCAGTGAACACGGATGGCCACCGTCTGCAGCTCCTGCCTTACCATGCCACAGCCTCCCAGCGGCCTCCACCGGCAGGTCCTGCTGCTTCAAAACGGACATGTCAGAGGGCAAGCTCCTCACCTCATTGTCAAATTTCCTTTTTAAAAATTTCTCCCCGGTTCATAGGGACCCCATCAGCGCTGTCGCCCACGCCAGACACAGGCCGCCCGGCTCCACGTCCGGTCAACGCCCCTCTGACAGCCCTTCTGCCCGCCACCCCCTCACCCTGCAGTCCCTCGGAGTCTCAGAGCATTTGGAGCATCCCTCCTCTTGTTTCCCAAGCCACACATCTTCACTTCCTTTCTGCATCCAGAATGCTTGTTCTAGAATGTTCTTCGGATTGGGCTGCTTCTTTGCTAACACCTTTTGATGGTTCTTGGTTACCTTTGGCTAAAGCCCACTTTCCTTCAAGGACTTAACGTTTTCCCAAGACTGGTACCTGCCTATGGGTTCAGCTTTATCCCATCTCCCCCTCTACCCCCTGCCCCCCGCCCCCAAACTCCTACAAACTCCCATTCAGCCAGGCCCAGCCAACCGCACTACCTGAATACCCCTGCCTGTGTCACACCTCTGGGCTTTACACATGGTGCTGTCTCTGATGGACTGGAATGCTCCTTCCTCCTTGTCTATCCAGCGAACTCCTAATCACCCTACAAGACCCTTCCCAACATGTCCCCTTCTAGGAAGCCATTGCCGCTGAGAGGTTCTGCACAGTGCCCAGTGGAATCCCTGCCTGTTCTACTGATCCCCCGACCTCAGTGCTGTCTACACCGAGGCTCTATGGAAACAGGAGCTCAGGAAACAGTCCCTGAGCTGCGGCAGTCACAGATTTTCGTTTCAATCACAAGCCTGTCACTACCCCCAGACCCCCTCCCAAGCTTTGCAGATACCGCCAAAGTGCCTGAAGTTTGTTTCACCCTCTCTGTCCTCCCTCCCCTCCCCTCCCCTCCTGCCTTCTTTCTCTTGATCGCATTTTCTTAGGAGAAGGGAGCCCCAGTGGACACTGGCCTTGGAATCTGGTGCTGCCTTTCTAAACCAGAGCCTCATGTGGTCCCTTCCTCCTCGCTGCTCCCTCTCCCCCTCCTCCCCCTCCTCCAGTGGCATTTCCTTCTCTTCCTCATGCTCTGCAGACGCCTGTGCCCAGGAGAACGAGCACCACCGGCTTCCAGCACTGCGCCGAGTCCCACCTAATGGCCGGGTGCGGCTTCTCTGGCCCCTGGTCCCTCCAGCGCTCACTAAGGCTTCCACCTGCACTGGGCGGGGGCGGCAGAGGGAGGCACTTGGTTTTACTTCTCATTTGCCTGCTTGATCCCTGTCCCTCCCTCGCGCCCCAGCCGCTGCCTCATTAGCCCGCTAGGCCAGGCAACAACACTGGGGAGGCTCATTTTGGAAAAAAAAAAATTCAGACATAGAAACCTCGTCTTCACGTCAGGTAGGGGGTAGTTAGTCACATTTCAAAAGGATTCTTGTTTCCAGAAGCTTGGAGGCAGGGAGCCCGGAATTAATCGGCTTCCCTGGAGTCTTCACGTCAGAGGGGGACAGCCCGGCCAAGCTGCATTCCTGCATGTGCATGCCTGTGTGTGTGTGTGTGTGTGTGTGTGCGCGCGCGCGTGTGTGCGTGTGTGTGTGCGTGTGTGTGTGCGTGTGCGCGCGTGTGTGTGCGTGTGCGTGTGTGTGTGCGCGCGTGTGTGTGTGTGTCCATGCTTACGTTCATTAATCCTTCCTCCCTCCCTTTCTTCCTTCCTCCCTCCCTCCCTCCCTTCCTCCCTCCCTCCCTCCCTTTCTTCCTTCCTTCCTCCCTCCCTCCCTCCCTCCCTCCCTCCTCCCTCCCTTTCTTCCTTCCTCCCTCCCTCCCTCCCTTCCTTCCTCCCTCCCTCCCTCCCTTCCTTCCTCCCTCCCTCCCTCCCTCCCTTTCTTTCTTCCTCCCTCCCTCCCTCCCTCCCTCCCTTTCTTTCTTCCTCCCTCCCTCCCTCCCTCCCTCCCTTGGTTTTAATTAACTCCGTTGTTCTCATGCCTTCCCTTTGAGGTTGATTTTCCTCACTTCACAGATGCGGAAAACCAAGGTTATAGTTGCACAGCCAGATCCCAGAGCAAACAGGACCCAGGAGAAGCCCAAACTGCTGGCTCCACCCAACAGGTGGAACCCGTTTCTTCTTAGGAGGAGACTCCCTGTTACGATGGGAGGCAACGAAACCAGCGAAAAGCCCCGTTTTCCGGATTTCCAAGCAGCTGCGCATGGCTACGGGACCACATTCTGTTCACGATGTCAGAGGCGATGTTCAGCGGGACTCGGGGAGGTGGCTGGAGGGCAGCTGGCGCAGCTGGCAGGGCGTGCGGCCTTCTGATGCCCTTTCACCCCGTCTCCCTGCCTCCTGCCTGGAAGCCGGTGGCTGGAGCTCCGGCAGCCGTGGTGGGCCAGGGGGAGGCTGGGAATGGTAGCTCTGCACCAGGCTGGCGGGAAGCAGAGGGCCAGAGGGGGGCTGAGTTCTGAGCTCCGTGGAGTCACCTCCCCAGCCCTGGACCTGCCCTGCTTTTATGGAAGGGAGGAGAGAAGCCGTCTTGGTTAGGCCACTGTTAGCGTGGATTTTGCGTTAGAGACCGCTGACCCCAATCCTAGCTGGTAAATCAAGTTTCGTGTCTCTCATCTTCAGGACTACCACCCCCACGGCGTAGAGGCACATGGGATAGAGCTGGTTTGCCTGCTGCCTGTACTTATCTCGAAATTATACCTTTCCCTCAATCCAGTGACTTTCACCTTGTTGCTGTTAATCCTCACCCGAGGATATTTTCCTTTCTATTATTATTTTTAAGACAGAGTGGAAGGTTGGGGGAGAGGCAGAGAGAGAGACATCGCTATGAGAGAGCCACACGGATTGGTTGCCTCTCGCACGAGCCCCCACCAGGGCCGGACCGAGCCTGCAACCGAGGTACCTACCCTTTACCCGAATTAACACCGGGGACCCTTCCGTCTGGGGCCTGAAGCTCTACCCATTGAGCCAACCTGGCTAGGGCTAAGCCCGTGGGTGTGAGCAATTCTGGGGAGCATCACGGGAGAAGTCTTACAAAGGGTGTGTGTGTGTCCAAGTCTCTTTTGGGGCCACATTACTCAGCTGGACGCATTGAGAGACCAACCACCAGGCTGGGCGGGGTGGCAATGCCACAAGGAAATAAAGACCACCATCTTTTATGATTGGCTCGCCCCTGGAGCCACGCCCACCCAGGCTCCGCCCTCCTCCCCTCCTCTCTTCCTCTCCTCCCAGTGCTTTCCAGGTCTTCACTTAGCGGAGGATTCCTCCCCCAACACCCCTTCCCCCGTCCCCACCCCCCCCCCGCCACACACACACACACACACACACACACACACACACCACACACACACACACACACACACACACACACACCCCACACACACACACACCACACACACACACCACACACACACACACACACACACACCCACACACACACACCACACACACACACACACACACACACACCACACACACACACACACACACCACACACACACACACCACACACACACACACACACACACACACACACACACACACACACACACACACACACACACACACACACACACACACACACACACACACACACACGTCACTTGAGCCCTAAGGGCCTGCGGACTGTGCAGGGACGGGCTCAGCTCTGTGTACGCTCCGGTCTGTGCATTACTGCTTCTCATTCTTACTCTCTCTGCGACGTTGGGTCTATCCCTTCTCATTCCTAACCCTCTCCATTTGCCCTCCGCGAAAGAAAGGAATTGGATTGGTCTCCAAGACGGAATGAGGTCAGACAGAGAAAGCATTTAACGGTTAATCGTTTTTAGCTGGGACTCTGACCTGCCGACCTGCCACTCGCTGGGCTCCCACATGGGCCTGGCAGCTGCAGGGAGGCAGCGGTCTCGCCTCCATTCTAAAAGGTCCCTCCGAATTCACTGCCAGGTGACCCTCTCGGGGGGGCCGTGGCTCAGCGGCCTCCCAGGGCAGGAAAGCCAGGGAGAGTTGGTTTTATCACTTAAGACGCCTTCCTGAATTCTTTCGCCGGCAAATGGTTCACAGGCCTATGCGGGGCCGGAAAGAGGGATTTGCAGGCCACGTTCACTAGAAAAAGCTGAGTTAGCGGAGACGGTCACCTTGGCCGTGGCTCTGAGCGGCCCGGGGGTGGGGCCGTGGGCTTCCTGATTGCCTGGTCTTCCTGGTTGGACTCCTCCCCGAATTGCAGCATGGATGTTTGTGGCTGGACTTGCCTCTGGGCCCCAATGATGTAGCTCTCGGTTTCTAATCTATTCATTCTTTTCAAACGATCCAGATACTTCCCTCGTGTTCTGTCACCAATACTGGTCAGTGGGGGTTATTCCTGCCCCTCAGGGAGGGCGGGTTAGGGTTAGGGTGAGAGCAGTGAAAGGCAGGCTGGGAGACTGTCCTTGGGTCCCCATCATGGGACACTCTCACAAGTAGGGGACCGAATCCCTAGGTGTCTGGATGCCGCTCACTGCCTGTTTAGTAGAAAATCTCTGATCTTCATTCAAAGATGCAGGGGAGAATATCTGGCCTTGGACCAAGTCCTACCTCCCTTCCCCTCCCCTCCGCTCCCCTCCCCTCCCCTTCCTTCTATTCCTTGCTTTCCCTTCCTATCCCAACCAATGTTTGTGAGCCCATGTCCCCCCCTATGGGAGTGTGACCCGAGGAAAGAAATAGACGAGAAACTTTCCAAACTGCCCATGGAAACCAAATGGAGGCTGTGAACCCGAGGAGCAAAAAGGGTGGCATTTGGGCCATACCGAGAGGGCCAGACACAGGAGCCGCTGCACCTTCCCCTTCCCCGGAGGAGGGGAAGGTGCATGGTCCCCGTGCAGTTCTCACTGTGGGCACCTGTGTGTGTATGTGTGTGTGTGGGCGTGGCCATGTCCACTTCATGAGCCAATGGGAGCCACCCGGTCCCCTTCCCCTGGCTGAGATGGCGCCTCCCCCATGACCTATGACCCTGTGCCACTAGACCTGAGTTGACATGTAGCATGAGCAAGATAATAATCATCTTCATGTCGCTTTTGAGCTTTGTCTATGTCCACAGCGCCGAGAGCACGGAAGGGCAGAACCCAACGCTACGATGACCTTCATGGCTGAGGGTCTCCGTCGCCACCTTGGGCATGGACACTGCCAGCACCCCGGGGATTCAACCCCCTCCACGCAGACACAGAGCCACCACCCGGAAGAGGAGTGCCGGGCTTCCGCTCCTCTATGCTCAGCTCACAGAGAAAGGAGAGCAATTAGTCTTTCTTGAGTTCTTTCCACACAATGACAAAAAAAAAACAACAAAAAAATTCTAAGAAATAAATCTCTGGGACTGGAGAGGCAAAAGAACAAGCGGCATTGTTTGCCTCGTTCGGTGCTCTGCGACTCATCATAACAACAAAGAACGTGCCTGCCGTGGAAATTCTCCGTGGTCCTTAATACCACTGGGAACCAGCCCAGGGAGGTGGCAGGCACACACCTGCACACCTATTGTGTACACGCGCGGGCACACACCTGCACACCTATTGTGTACACGCGCGGGCACACACCTGCACACCTATTGTGTACACGCGCGGGCACACACCTGCACACCTATTGTGTACACGCGCGGGCACACACCTGCACACCTATTGTGTACACGCAGGGGCCCCGTGGTGCCTTGGCCAGAGCAAAGACAATGTTCAAACCCCCTGGAAACCGGCTCGATGGAGGGTGCAGGCGGGAGTGGACAACGAGAGCTCGCCATCTGGGGGCCCAGACCACAGCTGGTGTCTCTTTCGAAGCAGAAATGTGATGCTGATCAATAGTGGAGTCTCCACTTGCAATTTCTTCTCCATTTGCAAGTCCCTGGCTTCAGGTTGGAGCAGAGACCTGTCAGTGGCACCCCTGGGAGTCTGGGGTTCAAGGCCGCCTGGCTGGGAGCTGGCATGCGGGGAATGGAGATGAGGAGTTGGGGGTAGAGAAACGTTGGGTCTTAGAGTCGTTCGATAGACTTGACAACAGCAGGAGGGCGGCAAGATTTATGAACAGGTTTATGGAGAGATCTGCGTGTTCTAGAGAGAAGAGAACTCAGAAGACAGAAAGATGGGGCAGGCCGGGATGGGAGCAGCACTACGGAATGTCCTGAAGACGGAGGTTAGGAAGCAGGTCGTGTTCATGGTGGCCATGGGGCATCCAGGGAAGAGAGAGGTGGCTGGAGGCAGTCAGCCAACCAAGGCGGGAGAGGAGGGCGCCTACCCCTTAGGGGGCTACCTGCAGGCCGAGGGGCCGTGATCCATCAGGAAGGAGCGGTACTCTCCCCTGGAACCAGAAGGCCAGGTTGGAAAGGAGCTGGCTTCCATTCAAGGATGATAATGCGGTGCCTTTGCTGTGATGGTGGTGAGGCACACAGTAGGTCCTCAGCCAATGCCTGTAGGATGCCATGGAGACCTTGCGGTAGACACACGGCGCCAGCTTTGCGATAGGAGCTGCGGAGTAATGGCAGCTATTCCAGAGAGTTATGACGGTGATCAAATCAGCCCGGCCTGCCGACCGGCTTGCAAGGCAGGGCGCTCTCAGGTCAGGGCTGTGCCGTGAGGAGGAAACGCACCCACCACAGATAACCTTGGCGGCCGAGGAGCTGAGCGCTCAGACCGGCGGCAGGAAAGGAAGCACAGAGCGGCCTCTTCATAAAAGGATCCGAAGGGCTGGAGATTGCGCAGGGAATCCCTGTCCAAGCAAAGGCAGAGTGAAGGCAGATCCTGATCAATCATGAGTGACATGCTCTCTGGCACCCGGGTCACTTCCTGCCCTGCTGTAGCGTGGTCTTGGGACAGCAAGCCTGCCTAGAGGAGGACTTTGGGGCAACCTTGATCTGCCTCCCAAGTGCGGCTCACATTCACTGAGCTCTTGAAGTGTGCCAGTCCCCGTTATGGGCTTCATGTTCCAGTCCCTCCCAGATTCACATGTTGAAACTCTAGCTCCCGAAGTGATGGGAGTTGGTGGTGGGGCCTTAAGAGGGGGATAGGGGGGTGGGGCGGGCGGGAGGGGATAGTGAAGTTGAGATGAGGTCATGGGGATGGGACCCTTGTGATGCCGTTAGTGTCCTTGCAGAGGACCAGAGCTTCCTCCAGCACTGAGGGAGGACACAGTAGAGAAGGCTGCGGACGACACGCCAGGAGGAGGGCTCTCCCGGAACCTGTGCCCACCCTGGTCCCAGATGTCCAGCCTCCAGAACTGTGAGAAACAAATGTCTGTTGTCTAAGCACCCCCCTTGCGCACCCCCTCCCGTCTATTGAGTTTGGCTGTGGCAGCCCCAGCTGACCAAGAAGGGCGCACAGGGCTTTATGGATTAGCTCGTTTAATCCTTACAAGTCTAAGGCACGGAGGCTATGTGTACGCAGAATATTTTATATTTCGTGTGACATGTAGTGGTTCTTCTAGGAAAAGCCTTCATTGAGCCAGCGCTGGCTCCTGTCCTAAGCACTGTCACCTGATGGAATTAACAGTCCCCGGAGCCGGACCATCCGCTCCCTCCTACCCTGGTCTCAGAGGCTCAGAACATCCTTAGGACCAATCGTTGGTTAGGCCTCTTACCCACTCCCGGGTAGATGCATCTGATGCAGCCCCATGGTGGACCTCCGGTGGACACCAAGGTTTAATTCTTGAGTCATTGGTGCCATGAACTTGCTGCCTGCCTTCCAGGCAGGGGCGGCCCCACGCGCCATGGCTCAACGCAAAAGCAGCACCACGCAGGCAGGGTAAGTGCAAGCTGCTTGGTTTTGCTGGGGGGTACACTGCAAAAAGTGGGGGACTGAAGAGGGACTCGGGCCAGTTCACGGAGGCCCTGGGGCCCACCTGAACCGCAAGCGATGGATGCCTCTGAGGCTGTTACACAGGAAGGCAGCTCGTCACATCGGGGACTCACTCTAGTAAATGTGTGGGGACTGACTGGAGGAAAGGGAGACGGGGGGCCAGAAGGCTGTTAGCAGGCTGCTGCCGTGGCCCCTCCTCCCTCCTGGGCTCATCTCCTACCTCCTGCCTCCTGCTCACCCCCCTCCTGCCTCACGTTCCCCGTCACTCCTCCAACCCCTCAGGATGCTCCTGCTTCCACACCTCCCTGGTTGCCACCCCTACCCAGCCCTCTTCCCTCAGGTGTCTGTATGGCCTTCAAGGGTCTGCATGGCCATCAGGTCTCTGCTCAGATATCATCTTACCCCAAAGGGCTTGTCTACGCGCTCTGCAATAATGAAAGCCTGACCCCACCATTCTCTCGCCTCGATTCTTCCTCATTCTTCTCTTCCTTAGCATTTATTGCTACATATCATAGTTAGCCGTTCACGTACCGTCTGTCTCATCCCACTGGGATGTAAGTCGCTTGAGGCTGGGCTAGTGTCTGTTTTGTTCTCTGCTGTTCCCCCGAGCCAGACACTCAAACATGCACTGAATGAATGAATGAACCAGGTGCATGGCGGAGGCTCAACCTCATCAGCAATGAGCGGGAGGTAGTTCCGGGCATGACTCAGGGCGGCAGTCCTGCACACACTGGCAGCCACCTGACTTTCTGGTTCTAAGCACTGAACGCGGTCTCCTCCTCGGGCGGGGAGCAAGGCTCATCATTAGCCATACATCCCCGGGGAGTCCCTGTGGCAGGGACCGTTTGTAGAGACAGCGCTGCACACACAGGTGTGGAGCAACTTGACTATTGCGAAGATAATCCCAGGGCGCCTTGTCGGTTCATGCCTTGTTCCTTCCCGTGAGTACATTGCTCTTGAGTGAGTGGTGCGTCATTGGAGCCTCGGGCCCCCCTCGAATTTTGTGCCTAAGCACGGCTCTGATGGTCTATGAGAAGTGCCATATCACAAACAAAACACTGCCATGCGCTCGCACGAGCCAGGAAGTCAATGCCTTCTTGACATTCCCGGAGGCAGATGCTCACCCATGGACCTGCCACCAAGCGGTTGGACAGGGTTGCCTTTTATGGGAGATACAACAGGAGCCCTTGGGGGATGTCCGGCTGATGGCTTAGGGCCACTACCCCCTGAGGGGGGGAGGGGGAAGCAGGCCTAAGCTGCAGCCTGGCCTCCTTCTGCGGGAGGTGATCCGTGGGCCGATTAGGGGATGGCGCCGGCCAGCGAGCGGCCAGCACCGCCCTCCATCGCCCCACCACCGGTTGCCACCCCCAGATCGCCGTCCCCTCCCTCTGCCCACTGGCACTCGCCTTGGCTGGCCTGGCACCGCCCACTCACCGCCCACCCCCCGCCGACCCGTCGTTCCACTGTTCGGTCAATTTGCATATTAGGCTTTTATTATATAGGATACATTTGACAGGGAAGAAAAGGCCCAGGACAGCTGGACGCTTTTGCCCAGGTTTGCATGAGTTTCGTCCTGGGAAGGGTGACTACTAGCAGCCTTGTACTATAGCCTGAGAAAGTGACGTTGGAAATGATGACGTCACCCTTTTCCTATCTCATTTAGATGCCAGGTGGTGCAAAGGGACTTAGACCTCAGGTGACCCCTTACATTGGAGGACTTCATTGACACCTCCCACACCAGGAATTGTAGAGAACAGAATTTCTATGAAGCTGTCGGAAATTGAAGGCCTCTCAGAAATGCCATGCTCAGGGTCTCTCTGGGTGAGTTTGCCCGCAGTTAGAGAGGCATTGCCCATGACCAACTGTGGATGAATTTGGGCAAGCGCTCGTTGCTGCGAAGACCTTTCCTTCAACTGGAATTTCGAACGGCTAGTAGACCTCAAGTGTGCTACACATAAATCTAAAGACAGGAGGTGGGACACAGAATTCTGGGGAGTTTTCTGGAAGCATATGGTAGGCACTTCTCATGCTTTAGCAGTTAACTCTCAACAGCCCTACAAGGTGGATACTATTATCCAGTTTTACAGAGGAGGAAACTGGCTTGGAGAGGTTGAAAAAATTTCCCAGGGCCACTTAGCTGACAAATGGTGGGACCGGGCTCAGAGGTCACACTTTGCCCACTGTGCAATATGACTTCCACACCCACGCGTGCACCTCCTGTCACATGATTACTGGACCATTGGGCTTCAGTGTGAGTCTAACCTATCGGTATGTATGGGTGGTTTAAGGAGACTTTTTTCCTTTAGTGGATGATGACAATAATGCCAATCAAATGTTTAAGCTCTATCATTTCTCTCCTTAGAGGAAAAATAAATTTTGCCTTTAGTTTTCACGAGAATTGAAGGAAAGGTTAGGTTCAGATGGGA
Source organism: Corynorhinus townsendii (assembly GCA_026230045.1). Taxonomy (NCBI): domain Eukaryota; kingdom Metazoa; phylum Chordata; class Mammalia; order Chiroptera; family Vespertilionidae; genus Corynorhinus; species Corynorhinus townsendii. Next base: position 4,411,812 of record JAPDVU010000009.1, read on the forward strand.
TTGTGCTGATTTTCTTGGAGAACATGGATAGCTCTAACCCAGAGGTATTGATTACTTTGGAGTCTGATGGCTAATAGTGAGAGGCTATTAGCCATATAACAAAGAATGGAAGCTTTGCTTTCTAAGGCCTTATGCCCCAATGTTTCCAGCATTGGAATAAAAACTAAATATTAAAATATATTAACACAAAAGAGGGCTGGAAAGGAGGATCTGAGAAAGAAGACAGATGAGACCATTAGAAAACAAATAGCAAAAACAGATTAAATCCTATCATATCGATATCTTTATTAAAATTAAATAGACTAAACATTCCTTCTAAGAAGCAGAGATTGTCTGACTGGATAAGAAGTATGACTCACTATATATTTACAAGGCATGGATTTGAAGTACAAAGACAAAAATAGGCTGAAAGTAAAGGGATGGAAAAATGATAATAAAGGCAAATGCTAGATTATAAGCAAGTTAGAATGGCTGTGTTGATATCTGACAAAATAGACTTTAAGATAAAGGGATATCACCAGAGATAAGAGGGAGACTTCATGAGGTCAAAGGGCTCATGCACCGGGAAGACAGAACAATTTAAAGTGTGTGTGGACTTGGGAACAGGGCTCCAAAATCACACAGCAAAGGCTGTCAGGGCTAAAATGAGAGCTAGGTAATCCCCCATCATGGTGGTGGAAGGGGGATTCTAGCACCCTTGCCTCGCTACTTGATAGAACAATTAATAAAAATAAACCAGTAAAAAAATTAAAATATTGGAAAAATATCAATTATTTGTAGAAATATAATGATATTTATAGAAATTCATACCCAACAACTGCAGAATATACATTTCCCCCCAAAGGTACATAAAACAGTTGAAAGACGTATGGTAGGCTGTAAGACAACGCCCAGTAATTTTAAAAGACTGAACTGTTACAGAATATATTCTTGGACACAATGAAATGAAATTAGAAATCAAGAACAATAAGCAAGAGCCAGCAGATCTGGAAATTAAACACTTCTAAACAACCCGGGGTTACCAAAAACAAGATCGACACAGAGGAAGTCGAAAAACAGTTCAAGCTGGAAGACAATGAAAGTGTAACATATCAAAATTTGTGAAATGCAGCTAAATCCATGCTTACCAAAAACTTACAGCTTTAAGTGGTTATACTATCAAGGAAGAAAAGCTTAAATTAAGTGTCGAAAGTTTCCACATTAAGAAGCCACAAGAAGACAAGCAAATTAACCCCAAAATAAGAACAAAGGAGGCAATAACAAGGAGCAAAAACCACAGCACAGAAAACAGACAAAAAAACAAAACAAAACATAAAAAAAAACAAAGACAAAAGTTGGTTCTTTGAAAAGATAAATAAAATGGATAAATCTCTAGCAAAACTGATCAATAGAAGAGAGGGGAAAATTACCAACATTAGGAATGAAAAAGGGGTTATCACTATAGAGTCTATAGACATGTAAGGGATAGTATGGGCTATTGCGAACAGCTTTATTCGAAAACATTTGACAAATTAGATGAAATGGAGTAACTCCTTGAAAAATAAAAACAACTGAATGAAGACAGTCACAATGTAAAATAGGACATCTGAATTTCCAAGAAATTGAGTTTGTTATAAAAAAAATCTTGACAAAAGGAATTCCAGGCCCAGATAGTTTCGCTGGCGAATTCTATCGAATACTGACACCAATTTCACTACGCTATTTTCTTTATGAAGAGAGGAAGTTGAGAAATGTAGTCTTCGTGAAAGAGGAAGTTAGAAAACTGTTCCAACTCGCTTCATGAAGCCAGAATACCCCTGATACCAAAACTTGACAAAGGTAATAAAGAAAAGAAAAAAATAGACCAATATTCTTCATGAAAACAGATGCAGAAATCCTTCACACAATATTAAGCCAATTGAATCTAGCAATAAATGAAAAGACTACTACATTATAACCAAGTGAAGTTTGTCACAGGAATGCAAGGCTGGTTTGACACTCAAATTAACGCAGCTCACCATATTAACAGAATAATTAGATACAGAAAAAGCATTTGATAAGCTAAAGCACTTGGAAAAGTTTAATGCCATTCAAAAATTTCAATTTACACTAAAATAGTATATTTAAAAGCAGCTACGAGAGTAGGTCTTAAAAGTTCTCAGCATAAGAAAAAATATGTAACTATGTGATACGATGATGTTAACTGAACTATTGTGGTCATCATTTCACAATGTACACATATATCAGATCACTATGTTGTACATGTTAAATTAATACAAGGTTATATGTCAATTATATCACAATAAAACTGGGGGAAAAATTTAAACTCTCAACAAATAGGACCCAAAGGGGACTTCCTCAGTACAATAAAGGGCATTGATTAAAAACTGTAGCTAGTGTTATACTTAATGATGGAAGACTGAACACTTTCCCCTTCATACAGGAACCAAGGTAAGGATATTTGCTCTTATTACTTCTCTTTACATTGTGCTGGATGTTATGGCCAGTGCGATAAGGCGAGGAAAAGAAGCCAAAGGCGTATAGCTGGGAAGGAAGAAGTAAAACTCCCTGTGTGTAGAAAATCCTAAGGAATCAACAGCAGAACTACTAGAGCTACTAAATGAGTTTAGCAAGATCACAGGCTCCAAGGTCAATACACGAAAGTCAATTGTGTTTTTAAATAATAAGTAGAAATAATTAGAAGATGCAAGTTAAACATTCCATTTACAATATCTTTAAAAATAGAAAACACTTGGGAATTTTATTAGTCCACTCGAGCTGCCATAACAAAATTTCATAGACTGGGTGACTTAAACAACATTTATTTATTTTCTCACCGTTCTGGAGGCCAGAAGTCTGAGATCAGGATGCCAGCAAGGTTGGGTTCTGGTGAGAGCTGTCTTCCTGGATTGCAGATGGCTGCTTCCTCCATGTGTCCTTACGTGACCTATCCTTGATGCATATAAGTGGGGGGCAGGAGAGAGGGAGGGAGGGAGGGAGAAAGAGTGAGAAAGAGAGAGAGAGAGAGAGAGAGAGAGAGCTTCCTTTTCTTATAATAAGGCCACAAAACCTATCAGATTAGGAACCCAACCTTTTGACTTCTTTTCACCTGAATTACCTCCTAAAAGTTCCATCTCCAAATACAGTCATCTCGGGGGTTAGCGCTTCAACATATAAATCTTGGGGGCACACAATCCAGTCTACACAAGGACTAAATGTACAAAAGATCTGCAAGGCCTGTACACATAAAACGGCAGCATACTACTGAGAGGAAGGACAGATTCTGCAATCACCATAACTTCTGGAACGTGTTTTTGTAGTTTCTGTAATAATAGTAATAACGTGTGTAACGAATAAAAGGAGAGATAACCCACGTTCAAGGGTTAGATCGGTCAATATTGTTAAGATGTAAATTCTCCCCAAATTATAGTTTAAATCCAATCCAAATTAAAATTCCCCCAGACTTTATTTTTCACAAGTAGACATTGATAATATGCTTCTAAAATTTATATGTAAATAAAAAGGACCTCAAAACCCCCCAATCAATCTTGAAAACGAAGAACAAAGATAGAAAATGTATGCTTCCTAAATTCAAGGCTCACTATAAGATAATCAAAAACAGTGTAGTATTGCCAAGATAATAGAATAGTGTAGCCAGAAATAGATGTACACTTCCATGAACAATTGATTTTTGACAAGGGCACTAAAATATTTCAATGAGGAAAGGAAAACCTTTTGAACAATTTGATATCCACACGGGGGAAGAACGGAAACACTTCAACACAATACATACATAATTAATTTAAAAATTATCATGAGATGAATGATAGAACCAAACATAAAAATGAACATTAAACAGCATTTGGGGTGGGGGGGAAAGGAGAGTATCTTTGCAAGCTAGGGCAGGTAAACCATTTTTAGACAGTTCACAGAAACCAAGCATAAAAGAAAAAAATAATAATAAATTTTCCATAAAATTAAAAGCAAGGCGCAAACTGGGAGGCAATGTTCACAAGACACGTGTCTGCCTAAGGACTTGTATTTAGGGCGCCCAATGAATGTCTACAGCTTAAGAATGAAAAGACAGACAACTCAATACAAAATGCTCAAAAGATGTGAACGGACACTTTACAAAGGAAGATTTATGAATGAGAGAGAAACAGCAACTTCAACATCGACCAGCTGCCTCTTGCACGCCCCCTGGTGGGGATCGAGCCCGAAACCTGGGCATGTGCTCTGGCTGGGCATTGGACCGGTGACCTCCTGGTGCAGGGGTCGACGCTTAACCACTGCACCACACCAGCCGGGCAACATAGTAGATATTTTGAGCTTAAGGAATTAAAACAACTACCACCGCCACAAAAGGGCAGAAGCAGAAAGGTCACTCTGACCTCCCCCGCCTTGCCTCTTTCCCCTGAAACAGGTCATAGAACTCCCCGGGGAAGGTCCCCTCCCTGTACCAGGAGGCGGGAAGACATTCCTATCACCAGACACCAGCACCCTGGGGCCCAGGAATCTGTACAAACCAACCTCGTTAAACCAACCCTTATCTTCCTGGTTACTTCTTCCCCATGTGTCTGCCCACCCCCCCCCCCCCCCCCCCCCGCCCCAAACCCCTCTGTCTCGTCAATTCTCCACAAATTGGGTGGGTTTTGTCTCAAAGATAAAAAAGCTCTGGCCACGTCGTCCGGTTTCCATGCTTGTGTGAAGGCTCCCACGTCCATGGTCAAATTCAATCAAACCTGTGTGGTTTCCCCCTGGTAGTCTGTCTTTTGTCAGCTTCATTTTCAGACCCAGCCAGGGAACCTAGGAAGGTCGAGGAAAACTTTTTTCCTCCCCTACAGGTTATATTAACGTGTCCATTTGTCAAAACTGAAGAGTGACGGTTTGTGCATTTCAATGCATATCAATTTCATCTCAAGAACTGCAAAAATTAATAATAATGAGGAGGAGGGCTGTGGAGTGGAAGGAGGAGATGACACACAGGCAGGATGCTGATCCTTGTTGAAGCTGCATGATGGGTATAGGGGGGCTCATTCCCCATCCTGTTTACATGTATGCATTTGTCACAGTTTATAACAATAATAATAATAAAAAAGCGAAAGAGCCCTAGCTGGTTTGGCTCAGTGAATAGAGTGTCAGCCTGCAGACTGAAGGGTCCCCGGTTAGATTCCGGTCAAGGGCACATGCCCGGGTTGCGGGCTCAATCTCCAGTAGGGGGCGTGCAGGAGACAGCCGATCAATGATTCTCTCTCATCACTGATGTTCCTATCTCTCTCTCCCTCTCCCCTTCCTCTCTGAAGTCAATACAAATGTATTTTTAAAAAAGCGAAGGAAAAAAACCGAGTGGGAGTCACATCTTTTGGCTCAGGGCCTCTCTGGAAACGGTCAGAAAAGCGTCCTCCCTGAATGAGGACACAGTGCCCCAGCCTTGGCTTTGTCCCGCCCCCTCAGCCGCCCCTAGACTCTGGCAAGGTCTGCACTACCCGCAGGCATCTTGCCAAGAACTGACTGCAAACAGCACCTCCACCCCCGCCCTCCCCAGCCTTGCTGTCATGCGAGGAGCCGGGACCCACCAGCACTGGGATGCGGGAGTCCCTGACAGTGTCTGAGTGCCTCCTGCCCGCGCTGCATGTCCTCCCTCAAGGTGACCGCCTTCGGCAGGGCCCCCCCTCCATCCTCAGCACTGAAGCAGCCGGGCGGGAGCGGGTGGCCGGGGCTGGGCTGCCATGCTGAGGCCCCAGGCCCTGTCTCTGCTCCGTGGCCCTGCCCTCAGGAGCCCTTGACTGACAGGACCTGATTCTGTTAGAAGCAGCTTCTGCCATTTCTGGGGCGTGGGCTCACACTGTTTCCTCAGTTGGGATCTTCACTTTGCACCATTTGACCATTGGTTTGCTCCTCCCGCCTCGCCCCTGCTCGCCGCCGGGGTAACCCCCAAAGAAGCCATCTCAGACATGCCACACTTCCCGCCCGCCCGGGGCAGGAGCCGGCGCGGCTCGCGGCGAGTGAGCCATGGCTCCAGGTGCCATTGGTGAGACTCTCACCCGTGCAGGGTGACGGAGGGCCAGGGCTGCGAACCCCAGCCGGAGCAACACAGGATCGTAAGTAAGCGCCGGAACAAAGGAAGCCTTAGGGTGCTGGTGAGGAACGTTCTGGACACAGCCCCACCAAGTCCATCAAACGCCAGGTGTTCAGGGATGCGGGGAGCCTGCCTGAGTGACGCCTCATCCTTTCCCGGGCCTGTCCTCCTTCCGCTCCCAGCCCCTCTCCCCTGCCGAACCCACAGCCGCCTGCAGCTCAGAGCTGACGGGGCTCGCCTGCAGCTTAGATCGCAGACGGAACGAAGGCATTTCCACATCCGTAGTCCCTCCCCTCCGCCTGGGGAGGGTGCTTGTGTATTGATAAATTGAAAAAAGAAGAAAAAAATATGTAAAAACATATGTACAAAGAGTGGAAAGCCACCATCGCTTGTCCCACCCACCCAACTCCTCCTTATGCCGCCTCCCAGCAAAAAACCCCTGTAAACAACTTAGTATGTTTACTCCTAAGATGTCTTCCCTACTTGCACACTCTGGGGATCACTGTGGGGCAAAGAAAGCGCTGTTCAGTTTATGTCCTCCTCTCCTCCCCCCTCCCCGCCCCCCTGCATCCCCCAGCTATTTCAATCCCCGGCGTTTCCGCCTGGAGGGGCCGGAGGGGGAGCCGTGTGGGAAGGGTGAACGGATCCTGCCTGCTGTGGTAGCGGGAGCTTATCAACAGCATCAGACAAGACAGCGGGAGAAGCGGGCAGGGTGAGCAGGCCACCGAGCAGACAGTCCCTTACTTGGCAAGCGGCTCCTTTAATGTCTGTGACAGAGTCATCCCGACGCCCAGGCTGCGACCTCTTCTCAGGCCATTACAGGAGTCAGATGGGCTGGAGTCGGGATGCATCAGTGGAGGGCTCCGTCATCAACTCCACACGCACAGTGATCCGCAGAGTGCCAGAGAGAAGGATGGGCCCCGCTGCTCCGGTCCTCAGCACGCCACACGCTCCAGAGGAGCCCAGACGGATGGCGGGACCGCGGCGCTGGGAGGGAGGACGGAGGGGCCCAGGGCAGAGCGCAGTGGCCTGGCCTGGGCTGGTGGGAGGGAGCCAGGAGGTGATGCACTTGACATCTACCTCTCTGGAGAAGCTGTTGGGTTCCCAGATCGCCCCGCATTGTGCATTGGCCAGAGGCTCAGGGAGTCCCCGAGTTTGGCAGGGGTCTGGGACTTTGGATGCCCTCTAAGAAATCAGTCCGGAAAGGTCAAAGGACTCGTCTGAAGTTATAGAGCCAGCCGGTGGTCGAGATGCCCTTGAACCCGGCCGGCCTCCTGTCCCGCTAACCAGTGTTTGTGATAAGCCCAGTGTGCAAGAGAAGCTTGCAGGAGGAGGAGAGGAGAGAGGCAGCTGCACATTGCAGGGATGCCATTTTGGGGAATGAAACCCAGCAGAACTCTCAGGAACCTTCTCTGTGTAGGGGGAGGCTCCCCACGCATGGAGCCCTCTGCTGGGAGGCAGCTGCCGTTGTTGGACAGTCCCTGGAGGCCAAGGCCTGCACGGGGCTCTGTTTGTTTTGTTGATGCTTTGGTGGTGTGAGCAGGGCCCGGGGAGAGGCGGGGAGCTGCAGAGCATTAGACAAGGGCAGGGAGGCCACCAGAGCGGCCTGTGCCGGGGTGACCTGTGTTCCACCTCTAGCTCTGCCACGAGTTCACAGTGACCTTGGGCGAGGAAGGCCTTCATCATTCATAGTCCTCCTCCTCACCGCCAACCATTATTGAGCACTTGCTACGTGGAAGACACGATGCTGAGCATTTTCCGTGGATCCTGCCCTTCGGTCCTCACAGCGACCACCCCATTTTACAGGTTGGGCAACACAGCGCAGGGATGGTGCGCCCTGTCGGGTCTCCCCTGGCCCCGACGCTGGCCCCCTCTGTGCTGCTCTGTCCATCTGGTTCATTCAGCCAGAGTGTGAGGACACAGGCTGGGTCTGGCCCTTTCAAGGGCACAGCCAGGTAGTTGGAGGGGCGTAGCCTGCTGCACACGTATTGATAGACGAGGCTGGAGATTTCTGGCAAATTCTGGGAGCTTCTAGGTCTTTCTGAACATGTCTGCATTTTCTCTCTTCCCTTTGCTTCTGGACACGGGGGTAAGAGGAACCAGGGCACAGCAGCCAAGGCTGTGGGGCAAGGAAAGGCCCAGCCTACCAGGGTGGCGCCAGCTCTGCACCAGCTGAGGGCCCTCCCGGGGTCCCTGTTCTTCCTGCGAAACGTGGGGTGGGGTCCCCTCCAGCAGCCACATCATCTTCCCTGCAGGGGGGGCCCCAAGAAGGCAGTCAGACATTTCCCAGGGGAAAGGAACAGCGCTTGGCCACGCCCACAAAGGGAAGACACTGAGGCTAGGGGGTGTGTCCTTCTGGCTCTAAGGAAGTCCTGTTACCTGCCCCAATCCCCAAAGGACCCCAGCCCAAGCACAGCCTTCAAGAGACGCCTGCAAGGGAGCCGCCCTGGCCAGGACTCCCCCTCCCCACCGGGGGGTGACCCAGACCTGCAGCAGCCTCAAGGAAGACGTGATGCAAACAGCCAGCCAGGTCCTGGCTCAGGAGGGGCTGTGGCCTAGTGGGAGGGGGTGGGTGACGGGGTCACACGTACTCACGCGTCCGCGAGAGGGAAATGGCTAACACTGTCCAGGAATATTACTCACGCTGAATTCCCAGGAAGGAGAGAGAGCAGAATGGAGTGGAAATAGTCCAGAAAGTGTTTTAGAAACGAGTTTTAAGCCAGATTTTAAAGGTCAGTCCCATTCATCCAGCCACCCGCCCACTCATCCATCTTGGCTGATGCCGTCACCATACCTGGACCTGCACTAAGTGAGGCCCGGGGAACAGTGACGCTAATTGAGTCATTCATTTATTTATTCACACCGTGTCAACCATCCCAAGAGCCTGCCGGGGCGCACGGGGCGGGGGGAGGGGGCTTGCAGGGTGGGGGCCTTTGCCAGTAAAGGCTCGGAGTCAGGAGGCACCTGGCCGTGGGCGGGCAGTTAGGGGCAGCTTCCCCACCCCCCTCTTTTTTTTTTTTTTTTTTTTTGGAGAATGATCAATCGATGGCTTTCACAAGGCTGATTTGAAGTTCTGGGTTGCAAAATGGCAGCTGCTGTGCATTCCTATGGAGGTTTTGGCTTGCGGGGTGGGGGGAAAGGGGGGGGCAGGGTGCACGGCTGCTCATTTAAGAAACATTTATGAAGAACCTACTGTGTGCCTTGCACTGGCTCGGTGAGTTGGGAGGGAGAGGGGGACGAGATGGACAGGGAGACAGGTCAGGCCCTGCCACCGTGGAGCTGTCAGCTTATTGGCGACCCAGCTCAGGTCCCACCTGCCTGCCCTGAGCATCTCTCCTCCGTCAAGTGTCTGCTTTGAGTCTGCAGCACCTGCGTGGCGGGGCACCGCCGGGGCCTCAGCGCCCGAGAGAGAGAGAGAGAGAGAGAGAGAGAGAGAGAGAGAGAGAGAGAGAGAGAGAGAGAGAGAGTGAGTTGTGTATGTCCATGTGAGCATGTCCGTGTGTGAACGCATAGGTGGGAAGGGACTTTTGGAAGCATCGGATGGCTGGGCTGAAGGGACCGATGGCTTGAAATCTACATGGTGAGTGACTCCAGGCTGGGCTGGAGACGTGTCCGTGGGAACGGGCAGGACGAGAATGCAGAGGGACACCGGGGAGGTAAGTGTTCAGAAGGTGCCCCCAGTTGAATATTAGGCTGGAGGAGAGAGGAGCTGAGCTGAGGGGTGAGGAGGACACAGGAGGCCAGCAGGGGGCGCTGTCCCTAGCAGAAGCCCCAGGCTCTGCTGGCTTGTCCGGGAGGCCAGCAGGGGGCGATGTAAGAGGAGATGGGACCCAGGCCTGGGGTCAGTGCCACCGACCTGCTCATCATAGAAATGAAGGGCCCGTGTTGGGGACAGCGGCCGCGTCCACCCAGCGCAGAGCGTGGGGGGCAAGGAGAGGGAAGAGCACCATTTAGGCCACGACCAGGAGGCCTGGTCCCTGTGGGGTCCCCAAGCAGGCAGGACAGGGTGCCCCTTGAGGGTGCATCTGAGGAAGCAGGGAGGTGGCGTTGTCTGGTCCCCACACTAGGACAGGCTCAGGGACCCAGGACACAGCCATTGCTGGTGGGCCCTTTGCTTTTATACCGACAGATTATTCAGATGTCTAAGGGAGACTTTTCACAGCGCTTTGTTTTCATCAAGAGCAGCTGATATAAACCCCAGTGGGCCTGTCACCCCGTGTTCCTCCCCTCTGCGGTCTGTGTTCTCAGCAGGCGCCTCCGGGCCCCCACCTCGAAGCTGTCTCCTTGGCTGACCCAATGTCGTAATCCTGGGCTCTGGCATCAGAGCCGTTGCTATGGGGACCTCCCTGATTCTGCACTTGGATGACGGGTTCAGTGGGATGGATGTACGGAGAGGGAGGAGGGAAGGGGGAGGGCGAGGTGGCATTCTCCGGTTCTCTCATGGGGACAGGGATGGAGGTGGCAGGGAGGAAGCGGGGAAGGGGGTGCACGAGTTTCCTAGGGCCGCTGTCACCGAGGACCACAGACTGGACGGCTCAAAACAGCACAAACCGATCCTGTCACTGTTCCAGAGGCCAGATGTCCACAGCCCAAAGGTGGCAGAGCTGGTTCCTCCTGGAGGCCCCGGGGAGAAGCCAGGCCCTGCTCCTGGCTCCTGGTGCCGCCAGTGAGCCCTGCTGTCCCTGGGTTTATAGAGGGACCCACCACTCCGGTCTTGGCCGCGCATCCACGTGGCCGCCTCCTCCCTGTGTCCCCTGTCTGTGCTCCTTTTCTGTCCCTCGCAAGGTCGGTCTCCACCGGGGCAGGGCCCACCCTGACTCCAGGCCGAGCTCCCCTCCACACCTTTAACCACACCGGCAGAGGCTCTTTGCCGAATCAGGTCCTCTGTGGACTTCGGGGTCACTTTGGAGGTCACGAGCCAACGCCCGGACAGTGGGGGACTCGCGCAGGGATGCAGCTGTGCCGCCTGGGGGCCCGCCATGCCAGCGTCAGAGCCAGAGGAGCCCGCTGGGGCCCGGGACTGAGAGCCAGGGAAGGCCTTGCCACAGCCACACAGGGAGGAGCAGAACAGAGCGAAGGCCTCGGGCAGCGCCCCCTCAGACCAGACCCAGACAGCGCTGCACAGGAAGCCGGCCGGTGTGAAAAAAAATAAATAAATGAACAAACAGAGCAAGAAAATAGGCCGGTGTAGGGAAAGGCTGCCAGCAGCCAGGATACTTGGGGCTACCCAAGAGAGGAAGGGAGGACGCCTCGCGGGAGGTCCCACAGAAGCTGAGCTCCAGCCAGGCCAGGGAAGTGCAGAGGCAGCGGGGGGGGGGGGGGGGGGCCTTCTCCTCCACCGCCGCCCATGTAACAAAACCGCAATAAAAAGGATAGGGGGTCCCACAGGCCGGTTCACTCCCATCAAGTGCAAAACGGAAGCTAACAAGACTAAAGCAAGGTGGAGAAGGAGCCCGGAAAACAGAAGGCGGGGCTGGGAGGCCGAAGGGAGGAGGGAGAGGAAGAAAGTGCAGGTCAGGGGGGACGTCCACGCTGGGAACGGGCTCTCCCTCCCCAGGTGTGCACGGGCTACCTGCCAAATCAGTTGATTACATCTGTAGGCAGGGCTGCCTTTTTATTTCACACCAATTTCCACAGGCGGCGTCAGATAAAGCCGCGAGAGCCGAGTGAATGGGCAAAGCTGATTGAATGTTGATGTAAAAGGGGAAGGTGCGAGGAGGGGTGACCGCCCGACCCACAGCGATGGAGAGATTGCTGGAGAGGGTGGTTTGAGTCACGTGGTTCTCCCCACACTGTATCCCTTCCTTTTCCTTTTTAATGTAGTTGGCGAAAATCTTGTCTTCTCTTCCCAGGGACCTGCTGGCCACGCCCCACCCGGACAAGAGGAACGGGATGCCCAGGCCCCGAGGGAGCACAGCTCCACCGCCCTGCACACCGCCCCCCAGTTCCATCCCTGACCCGCAGGCCATGGCAGGCACGAGGCAGCTGATGACCCAGCCTCTTCCACTCCCTGAGCCGCAGTCTCCCCACCCCGGGGGGGCGCTGATGCTCAGTCACTTGGCCGCGATGCTGGGGAGCGCTACCAGGGGAGAGGAACGGTGAGAGCCTGGCTCCTGGGACAAGAGGCGAAAAGGACAAGTGTGTTTGCCTCGTAAACGTACACAGACGAAGCGGTGGGTCGTATTTCCTCGTCGTGGCCGGCTGTGCTGGGCGCGAGCCCCTGTGCGTCCAGCCGGTCCCTCAGCCTGATGGGCGGGGCAGCTACGAGGCCAGGCGCCCCCCAGATGTCACTGGACATGGTACTTTCTCTAAGTCTCCCGTGACGATCTATACCCCTGGGGGTGGGTGGAGCTGGGGTCATACCTTTTCATCTGACTCTGGAAGCAGAGGCTGGCTCCCAGCACACAGGGACCGGGACACAGACACGAAAGGGAATTGGGGTACCAATTCCATCCCACCCCCCCCCCCCCCCACCCCGGTTGGCAAGTGTTACTGACCGTGCAGAGCCTTCCAGTGGCCTGTGCTTCCCTACGACCCCCCCCCCCCCCGCAAGGTCACCGAGACCGTGGAGGTGGTTCATAGGCGTGCAGCAGGCTCCTCCCCCCCGCACCCTCCCCCAACAGCTGCCTCTCTCCCAGGGGGCGGGCAGGAGCGGGAGTGACATGCCTAAGGTGGCTCTCGACCCCGAGGGACCGGAGCTGCGAGAGATGCCAGCTCCCGTGTGCCTGCGGCCTCCCAGAGGACCCCCGGCCGGTTGCCCGCAGCGGTAACCTGCTCGTTCACGCCCTTAGCCTTCCTCTCCTCCTTTCTCTCTTCCCTGCTCCCTCCTGGGCTTCCGGAAACCCAGAGTCTGTGTCCAGGAGAAAACCTGGGGCACCAGCTCCCCGCGTTGTAGCGCAGGGAGCGTGGGGGCCCGAGCTCGATCCGTTCCACGGGACACCCCGCGGGCCCCTTAATTTCCCGGAGCCGCCGGTTCAGCTGTGTCAAATGCGGTTCATGCTCTGCGAGTCTATGCGAGTCTGTTTCTTAATCACTGAGAGATTACATTAATGCTGGGCGGCCACGGGGCAAAAACAGAGAGGCTGCGCGCCTGTCACTGGATGGCGAGAGTCCAGATCGATTCGGGACGGAGCAGAAGCAAGTGGCAAATTGGGGCGAATTCTAAATGGAGCTGGGAGCCCCAGAGGGAAGGACGCGGCGGGCGCTGGCAGGGGGGCTGGGCTGCACAGCGGCTTCCTGCCCTACACCCGCGCCAGGATAGGACCTGGCTGGGGAGATGCCCGTGATTCCGGGGTCCCGATGGGCCAAGGGAAGGTTTAACAGTTGCCTCCAGGCCAGCCCCCTCCCCAGACCCCTCCAGACACTCCCCTCTTTCCCTCCTTCCCCTCCTCCACGGAGGAGGCCCAGTCGGGAGGGCTGCTACCTGGTTAATGGCTTATAGATTGTTGGCGCATCAGGCCCCACGGAAGTGTCTGTTAAGCTTGGCCCGAGTCAAATGGCCTGAGACAGAAGTATGGCTGCCTTCCAGGCCCAGGCGGGAGCGCACCCACTGAACCTCTCTGACGGGCTCGGAAAACCTGGGGCGAGGAGGGAGCCTTCCGGGATGGGGGGGGGCGGGGGGACATAGCACCCCCACGCAGCTGTTTCGGAGCCCAGGCCTCCTCTGCAGTCAGATGGGATTTGCCCGAGTACGAACTGGAGTTGGAGCAAAGGGCGGACGTCTGGGCTCGCTGAGCAGCAAGTCCAGAGACCAGCTGATCAGCACTGATTGGCAAAGAGGCCAGACTGACCTAACAACAAATTCCAAGTTATCGAATTTTAAAAACACAGTGTTTGCACTCTCAAGTACGTAGGCTGCTTCCTCTGGGCCCCTACAGAAAGCACCCACTATGTGTAAGAGAGAGATGCGGAGTGGGAGGCAGGGGGATGACAGGGCGGGGGAGAGGGAGGGAGACCTTATTCCTGTCCTGTGGGGAATTCACAATTTCCCCGGGGAAATGGGTGACGTAATTCAGGAAAATGAAATGACCGACATGGCAAAACAAAGGCTCTTGAAGAGATGAATGAAGTGTGATTGCCCATGAACAGGCGTGCGTGGTGGTGGGATTTCCTGCGGGTCTGACACCTCCCAGCCCCTGGCTTACACCTCCCCGTTGCTTTGCTGCGTGCCACCTCCTAACCTGTGCAGGTGAACGCCTGCCCGCCCGCCGCCCACGAGGCTGCTCTTGGCGGGAAACCTGCTCCTCGTCAATGAACAGAGCGCGAAGGTGCTCTTGGCCGAATGAGTTTGGGGCCCTGGCGTTTCAAACTTGTCCTTGCCCTTGGACAAGTGGGGACCTCGCCCAGAGCTCAGAGACAGGCTCAATAGTTTTCAGAGCCGGGGTCCTCCCCTCTCTCGCCTCCCCTTCCCCCTCAGCGTTCACCTCCGAGGAAGAGGTTTGGCATTTCCGACCCCTTGGCTGGCAAATTGTAACTCTGGCTGTGAGCAGGAAATATGGTGACATCAAGGTTCCGCGGTCCCGGGCTGACAAGATGGACAACCTCCGCACGCCGACATTTCCCAGTCTCCTTTCTCTCCACCTCTCTTTCTTTTAACTTTTTTTAAGAAAACATTTTTTTAGAGACTTTAATAACGGCGGAGGGATGCTGTAAGGTGGGCAGGAACATTGATCATTTTTATTCGGTTGTGCGCCATAAAATGTAAGTTTGGGTAATAGATCTTACCTGGAGGGGGAAGAACGGCGGGCCCGGCCATTAACGCGACTCCTGTTTGGGAAATTTTTAATGAGTCGAGCCCGGGTCTGAGTCACTGAGAGAGACTCCCGCCTTCCTGGTGGGTCCCTGGGTCCCAGGCTCAGGGTGTGACAGCTGCGATGGGCCCGCCCTGGTTTCTAAGCAAGGACTCACCAAACACATATAAAGTGCACACTGTGTGCAAGGCACCATGCTCAGCACCAAGGGGGGATGCAAATGGATGTCTCAGAGTCTCGGACAAGCTGTTCCTAGGAAAGGCTCCCCATCGGGGCTTGGGTGATGCTGAGGGTGGGGGAGGGGTGCTGAGTTACCTAGATGCTGGGGGGAGGGGGCCTTTGGAGAAGTGACTTGGAGGAGGCTGCCTGGAGGAAGGGACTCAGAATTCTTATAAATTCTCAGGGCCTTTGGGTAGTTTCTTGTGGGCTGGTTTTGAAGCCAAAATCTGGCCCTCAGTAATAGGAATTGAGGAGTGGGGGAGGTATGGAGAGGGTTCTCTCTGGTTCTGGCCCTCAGCAACACCTGCTCCCACATTCTCCATAGACATTAAGAATTTTCCATGGGCTCTCTCCACCATCAGCACCCTGGATGCCTCTCCACCGCCGGGCCCGTCCCCACGGAGCATGGTGGTGGGTGGGGCACATGTCCTGGGGTTGGCTACGGGAATCAATTTGGGGCCTGTGACATGTTGAGAATGCTTTTATTTATTTACTAGTGGCTGGGTGCACGAAAATTTGTGCACTCAGGGAGGTCCCTCAGCCCGGCCTGCCCTCTCATA
This sequence comes from Corynorhinus townsendii, assembly GCA_026230045.1. Taxonomy (NCBI): domain Eukaryota; kingdom Metazoa; phylum Chordata; class Mammalia; order Chiroptera; family Vespertilionidae; genus Corynorhinus; species Corynorhinus townsendii. Next base: position 4,427,399 of record JAPDVU010000009.1, read on the forward strand.
GTCTGACCCTTTGGGGGATGTCCCCCTGGGGAGCGGGCCTAAGCCGTAGTCGGACATCCGTAGCACTGCTGAGGAGGCAGGAGAGGCTCCCGCCACCACCTGCTGCACTCACAGCCATCAGCCTGGCTTGTGGCTGAGTGGAGCTCTCCCTGTGGGAGCACACTGACCACTGGGGTGGGGGTGAGGGGGGGGGGCAGCTCCTGCATTGAGCGTCTGCCCCCTGGTGGTCAGTGCGCATCATAGTGACTGGGCGTTCCACCATTAGAGTCAATTTGCATATTACCCTTTTATTATATAGGATTTTTAAGTATATTTTTAATGACCTCAGAGAGAGGGAGGGAGAGAGAAACATCAATGATGAGAGCGAATCACTGATCAGCTGCCTCCTGCACGCCCCACACTGGGAGTGAGCCCGCAACCCGGGCCTGTGCCCTGACTGGGAATCGAACTGTGACCTCCTGGTTCATAGGCTGATGCTCAACCACGGAGCCACACCGGCCGGGCGAGAATGCTCTTTTAGAGGTCTTTGCTCCCAGGATCCTACAAAGGAAAGGCAGGGGTGTTGTCTCTTAGCTCAGGCTGCCATAACAAAACCCTGGGGAGCTTAATCAGTCGGCATTTCTTTCTCACGGTGCTGGAGACAGGAAGTCCAAGATCAATACGCTGGTGTATTCAGGTTCTGGAAAGAGCTTGCTCTCTTCCTGGCTTGCAGACAGCCAGCCGCCTTCGCACTGTGTCTGCTTCCTCTTCTTACGAAGGACACCAATCCCATCATGAGGGCCCCACCCTCATGACCCCATCTAACCTAATGACCTCCCAGAAGGCCCACATCCAAATACCATCACTTCCAAATACCATCACATGGGGGTGAGGGCTTCGACATACGAATTTGGGGTGTGTGTGTGTGTGTGTGTGTGTGTTGGGGGAGGGAGGCACACACATTCCGTCCATATAGAAGCCATGGTGTTCAGCCCCAGTTTCTTTCTCCTGAAAAGTTTGGGGTGTGGTGGGGGCAGCGGACAGGCAATGAACTCTTCTGCCAGGTGGGGATTGCCCACCCCTGCTCCTGCCACACCACACCTGTGTCCAGAAGGCAGGAGGATCTAGGTCATTGCTACCCCTGCACCTGCACCCCAGGAAGCCTTCCCCAAGTCCTCAAATTCCCGTCAGCTCCCCTCCTTTCTTTGAAAAAATATATTCTTATTGATTTCAGAGAGGAAGGGAAAGGGAGAGAGAGAAACATCAATGATGAGAGAGAATTACTGATCAGCTGCCTCCCGCATGCCCCCCACTGGGGATCGAGCCAGCAACTTGGGCATGTGCCCTTGATTGGAATCGAACCTGGAACACTTCAGTCCACAGGCCGATGCTCTATCCACTGAGCCAGACCAGCCAGGGCTCCCCTCCTTTCCAGGCCCCTCCTGGCAAGGGCACCCATGGGCTCGTGGCACCCCTAGACTTCCTTGTGGAGGAGGGGAGACGCCTCCAGGGCCTGGACGTGGCCCGCAACAAGCGCCTTCCACATCCTCGGTGCACACACGCTCGGTAAACAAAGACGAGCCATCCAATTATTCTGAAAACGGCCTGGCCTGTTTGCTTATCAGGCCTCCACCGCGGCCCTGGGCCTGATCGATCGAGTCCTTCCCCTTTGGGCCTCAACCCATTCATGATTTGTGTGTAGGGCAGGGTCGCCTGGGCCTGGGCCTCCACGTGCCAGGACCACACTGCATTTGACTCTCTGTGTGGTTGGTGCCAGGGCTCCTGTTCTCAAGGCGAGAAGCTAGGGCTGGGGGAAGTTCTCCAGCTGAATAATTTGAGGCCAATTCATCTGCTCACAGGCCCGAGCCCTTTCTAATACATCGAAGTGGCTCCTGGTTGGGGCTCAGCTGGGACTGGCACCCCCGCTTCAGACTTGCATCGAACAGAAACCAGGAGGGGACAGCAAAGGTGGATGTGACCACAGTCACACGGAACTGAGGGCATCGGGCTACGTCGGAAGCAGTGGTTCCCCTCTTTTCTTGGCCATGCCCCACCTAAGCATCTCTAACATCCTGATGTCCCCCGGCCCTGTGACACAGAGTTCTTCTTATTCAAAAAGTGAATGCCCCGTCACGTGGAGGAAGCCGAAAAGGCCATGAACTTGGTCTAAACAAGCTTCCAGAGAACATGGCATCCATGAAAGAGAAAAATAAAAGGACAGTTGAAGTACCAAGGAAGAAATCACCAAGAAATTGTTAAACAATAATGACATGAAGTGATATGAAAAAATAGCATATAAAGTCTCAAAACATATAATAGAGAACTGAGATGCATAAATACGTCACAGTCTGTATTTATATACTGTCTATGAGGCCCCTAGAGCCACGAGAAATGCTAAAAATTCAATTCAGTGTTAATCACTCATCCTTGAATTCCCCCCTTAAAAATCACAGTGCCGCGCTGGGAACTGCTGGGCTACAGTTTGATGGACGGGTCAGTCCCATTTCTTGAGAAAAATGGCAGCTGGGTATACACATCAACTGGACACGCTTTTAAAGCCTTTTGAATGTCTACGAGTCAGGGGCATTAGGGCCAAAGGGCAGCACAGTCCTACGCTGGCTACTGTGGGCATTTCCCCGTGGAGGCGACGTGAGCATCCGGCGCGAGAGGCCGGGTGGATGCACGAGAGTCCATTCGCCCCCGGCCCGGGTACACGCCACTGAAAACAATTCATTAGAACAGGGCCAGGGGACGCAGGGGGATTTCCCCGAGGTATGGTTGAGGAAGGACAGCACGACGCAAGAAACGGAATACCATCTAATTCAATAAAACAATTACCCAGGGCTGTCCCATGTGCATCGTAAATCTGTGTAGGGGAGTGGGTGTATGGAAATTTACACAGACACGCATGCCTGCGTAGGTGAATGGATATGTTGGCGGAGACAAAGATGGGCAGACCCCGGTTGGGACATCAGCAAGGATCGCCAGTGGTTTTGTGGCTAAAGGGGAGGTGAAAACGCAAAGTAAGGAGAAAGAAAAAAGATAACACACCCTCATAGACTCCCGTACCAGGCGTTTGACCATATTTATGCATTGACATAAAGGTATAGGCATTCGTATAAAAAGACTTAAGGAAAGAATTTTAATTATTTTTGGTTGTTTTGTTTCACAGTCTCTCTCCCCCCCCCACCCCTCCCCCCCCCGCCCCCCGCCAAGGATGTTTTATTCCCTTCCCAGGGCCCTTCTTCCCAAGCACCCCAGGGAGTCTTATTTAACTGAACGAGTCTACCCAGAAACTGATGATTGGGACAAGGGAGCGAGAAAGGAAAGGGAGAAATCACATTTTTTCCAAACCATCTACTAGCCTGCGATGCCACGATGTAGGGCGACAGGCAGCACTGTCCTCGGTCACAAGAGGAAGGCCATTTGAAATGGCAGCGCGCATAAGACAAACACAAAGGAAGCGGAACAGAGAGGTGGAGATGAGGCCAAGACCCTGCGGATTCTGCTTGAGCCCCTAGATCTATTCATGCCCGACGTCCACTCCACAGTGTGGCAGGCAGACTAGTCATTCTCAACGTGGCCAGGACGTCATCTCTAGAGCCTGGGACTTATGCCGCCTGACATGGTAAAAGGGACTTGATCACGTTGAGGACCTTGAGCTTGATCCTGGCTGACCCAGGTGGGCTCGATGGAATCCCAAGGGCTCTGTAGCCCAAAGAAGGAGAGCTCATAACCGAAGCACAGGTCCAAGTTGTGCCTTTGGGGGCAGCGGCCACGAGCCAAGGACTGCGGGCGTTGTCCAGAAGCGAAAGAAGAACAAGGCATGGACCCGCTCCCAGACCTTCCACTGCCTGGCTGACAGCTTGACGTTTGCCATGTGAACTCGTTTCAGACTCCGGACGCGCTTCCGGAACCGTAAGGCCGCAGGTCTGTGTTGTTTTAAGGCGCTACACGTGTGGCAGTGAGTGACAGCCCCAGAAGAACACAAACCCGCCCAGCTTCCTGGTGGCTCAGGCCAAAGTGTTGGAGTTATTTTCTGTCCTTTGTCACCAGATCGCCCTGCGCGGTGCCCCAGCCCCAGGCCTGGCATTCCTTTCGGCATGGCCCGTTACAAAACGCTCAGAACCAGTTTCCATGTCCATTGCTGCTAAAGACCTAACGCTAGAGATTTGGAAGGCGCGTGCGTGCGTGTGCGTGTGCGTGTGCGTGTGCGTGTGCCTTCCAGCCTCCTCCTCCTGCCCACGGAGAGTCCGAGCGGGGCCCAGACAGACCGAGTGACTTTCCTGGGACCGTAGATGCGTTTTCTGCCCTTAACGGGGATCTGGATCTAGAGTCCATGGACAGGCTGCAGAGGGGCCCAGGGCCTGTGACACCCCAGAGAAGGCCCAGGTCCCGGGAGGATGCCTATAGGTGTCTCTCTCGTGGTGAGCGCCTTGGGTGCTCCAGACCCCTGTCTCCTTGGGGCTGAGGAACCTGGAGGGACAGAGGGTCCTGGCCGTGCCTCTGCCCCGCGCTCCACGCCTTTCCACGCCTGTCACCGCTTCTCACGTCCCCACGTGGAGGCGCCTGAGGCTGCCATGGAGATCCATCTCTCGGATGGTGATGGCGGGATGCAGACAGCATCGGCCTCCCAGATCTGATTGCTTTGACAGCTTCGCCAAATTACTAAGCAAAGGCCCCTTTTGGTGATGAGAAAAGCAATATTGCGTCGGGGACGTCTCATTTCTTTGAAAATCAGCAGTAAGTGAATTTGCATCCACTTAGTAGTAAATACGTCTGGCTGGCCCCCTCTCCAGCACCTGGGAAGGATTTAGAGGCACCCAGGCCTGCCTTATTATTTTATGATGGAGGGGAGGGGAGAGGGAAGAGGGAGGGGAGGGAAAGGGGAGGGAAGGAGACTGAGAGGATTTCTCAGGGAGGGAACATTGAGGATGGGAAGCTACACGTTTTTAGCTTGTGGCCCGGCGCCAAGGATCAGGGAGTGGGGGTGGGGCTGGGGGTGGGGAGGCAGACCGCTGTCGAGAAAAGAAATGGCCTCTTTCGGCTCCGGGTGCCGTGATTTAGACGACGCTGAAGAACCCTTGTTATGACACGCTCTCTAAAACCCTCTTTAAAATTCCGCCGGAAAGGTCCGGGGAAAGATATACCGACATTTGTAGAGAGCCGGCGAGCTGCAGACACTTGCCTGGCCGCCGCCGAAGGGAGCGCTCCATGCAGATTTGTTTAAAGTCCCAGGTCGGTCGCTGCTGGGAAGAAAAATGCTTTAACCTTTTTAAAAGTCAAGTGGACTCATTCTCTTTCCGGCGGGAGAGGACCCCGCCGCTGAACGCCGTACGTTCTCCGCACAGGGACCCCCGGGGGGCTCGCTCCTTTTACTGGGAAGAAAGGGGACAGACTGCCTGGCCGTGGGGACTGAAAGAGGCCGTGGATCCCTCAGTGGGAACCACTGAGGGTCTCCGAAAGGAAGGAGCTGGAGAGAATCAAGACCAAACTTCTCAGCGAGGCCTCCGAGGCCTCTTCGATGGACTGCCCCACGCCAGCGAGAGCCGGGGAGTCACGTCTTGACTGGAAAGATAGAGGCGCCCCAAGAAAGCCCGTTTTGCTCGCCTCCGCTTCTTCCTCAGGGGACGTCGGTAACTGCTTCCTCCCTCTGGGCTCATGGAGGGACTCAGGGTTATTCCTTCTGCACAGCATTGAGCAGTCTGCCACTCAGACACGGTTGCAGGGACGTCTGCATGGAGAAGGCCACTGGCGTTCACTTACCACTTCCACGTGGCACAGACAAGCAAGTGGCTTGCCCCATAAAAAACAGGACAGGGGGGAGGCGAGTGAGGGGCCTCCATAAAGTTGGCAGCTGAAGTGCCTCCCCGGCCTGGTCACCCAAGGTCACTCAAGGTCACCCAACGGGGAAAGGACTGGGCCAGGAATCAAACCCAGAGAGTCTGGCGCTTATCCCTTCCACCACACTGCCTCTCTGAGGTCATAGAGAATAACATGCTTGTTTTAATGGTAAGATGACAACATGCCCATGAAGCGTCTATATGTGCCCGGCAATATCCTCCCTGGTGGTCAATATCCTCACAACCACCCTCTAGGGCAGGTGGTACTCTTATCTCCATTTTACAGGTGAATAAAGCGAGGCACAGAATGGTCGAGTAACTTACCCAAAGTCACACAGCCAGCAAGAGGAAGGAAAGGCCTTTTGCCTCGGCCGGTGCCCTGCCCGACTCCAGATTTGCATTCAAAGGGGTTTAGGACCTGCCAACCCCAAAGATGGCACTTTGTCGTATTGATTCTTTGGAGCGAAGACACTGGAGAGAGTGCACACGCAGGAAGGGCCCCCTGACTCCTCCCTTCTGCCCCAAAGCAGGTCCTAACATTTCCCAGGAGGAAGGTGCCCTCCCCGTATCAGGAAGAGAAAAACGTTCTTATCGCCAGAGACTAGAAACCCGCGCTACCATGGACCTGTGCAAACCGACGCGCGGAAATAATCCTTATTTTCCATTAGTTCCCCCATATATTTCCCAGTCACGGCCTCACAATTTACTGCCCCTGGCCCAGGCCTCTCCGTCTTTGTTTAAAAAGATAAAAGCTTTTGCTCTAACAGCTTCTTCAGGTCTTTATTTTCCTCAGAAGACTCCGTGTCCGTGTACAAATATTAAGTAGGTCTGTATGCTTCCCTCCCGCTAATCTATCTCATGCCGCTTTAACTGATAGGCCAGCTGCCGAAGCCAAGAGGGTGGGAGGGACGGCTTCCTCCCTCACAGGTTCGTAGCCACTAAAGGCTCCCATGTTCCACACAGCCAGGCCCGCAGCCCAGCACACGGTCCCAGGCACGAGGCGTTCCTGGTCCGCGTCCTCAGAGCATCCAGCGTCCATGGGATGTTAGACGGGAAACCAGTAACGACCGAGCAGAGAGCTGTGCTAGAGGGACACCTGGGGGTTTCAGGAAGAGGCCTGGGGAGCTGGGTGACAGTTTCCACTCTGACTTTGCAGGTGTCTCACGTGTCAATAGCAGGAACGCTCTCTCCCGCTCTGTTCCCTCCATGGCACAGCTGTCACTGCGCATGGAGACGGCTGCCCAGCTCAGGCACTTGAGGGCGGTGGGGCAGACGCACAGGGCGGAGCTGCAGCCACACACCGTCTCCCGCTCAGCAGACAGCCGGCTGCGTGGGCCCCGTGGCGCCCACCTGGTCGCTGCTCCAGGCTTGTTTCCTGTCGCGTTTATTGAATCTGACTGGTCTGGAAGTAACTGCACTAATAGTATTGATATTAATAGTACACCAGGAAGTATTTATATCTGGTTTCTCCCTGAGCTAAAATTCAATCTCATCATCATTTTTGCACCAGTGATCAGAGGCCAGCGGGGCTGCCGTGGGGAGGGAGAGTCCTTGGCACGGAGGTGGGAGAAGGCAGGCCCGGGTACCACAGCTGTCTAGGAGCCTGAGGGCTTGGGGCCAGAGGCTCAGGACCCCAAACCAGAGAAATGGAGGCTCAAGAGTTAATACCTTCCTGCTGTGTGGCTCCCACAGCCAGCTGGCCGGTGCTCCGTTGAAGGTGCGAGAAGGAAGGTGTGCTGGGGTTTTCGGAGAGGGAAGGTGGGAGGCGTTTCCAAAATGCTCAAGTGGGTGATGGGGGGTCTATGAATCCCTTCCCCAGGATCTTGTCCTCCCCTGCTCCTTCTCCGTTCACTGGCTGCTCCAAAAGGTCACCGATCCCACCCTCCAAGGTCACCTACACCAACGCATGTCAATGCCTTGATGGGGATGCTGTACTGGGCGGTCACCTCTCTGCACTTAGTTAGCGCTTGGCTCCCATTCTCCATCCGTCAGTAGCTGAGAGAGAATGAGGGAGCAGGTCCCTGAGGGCCTGCTGTCAGTGGCCACCATTGCCTGACTTGCAAATTGGTGTGTGTGTGTGTGTGTGTGTGTGTCTCAGAGGTGCAAGTAACCTCAATTCTCAAAATTGCAACTTTTTATAAGTCACTCGGTTTATTGTGCTAGTCACTTGGGATTTAAATACAAAAAGCCTTCCTGTTGCTTTGTTATTCAAAAAGGGTACGTAACATGTATATATGCAGCTTACAGATGAATCATGCAATAAGCACCCACAGAGTTACCATTTGAGCTTGAGAAACAGGGCACTGCCTGTCCCCGGAGGATTCGCCCCATTGCGTGCCTCCCCCTCGCTGCCAGAGGCAACTGCTCGCCTGCGCGGTGTGCTCACTTCCTGACTGGCCTTTTTGGGGAAGTTTGCCAGGTGTGTGTGCACTGCTAAACAATATATTGTTTAACTCTGCCTGAGTTCTGAACTTTAAATAATGGACGCATGCTGTGTTTTTTCCTCCGGTGCCTTGCTGCTTTGGCTCGACAATACATTGGTTGGATTCATCCATTTTTAATGTGAGTAGTTGCAGTTTATTCATTTTCACTTCCAAATAGAATTCCCGCCTATGAATATGCTGCAACTTACCTGCCTACGGCTGGTGGAAATTCGGGATTTGGGCTGTTACGGGTGTTGCTGTAAATATCGGTTCATGTGACTCCCATTGGCTGCGCTCGGCGTAGTTCTCAGGCTGGTAGGGCATGGACATCGTCCGGGAACCGGTTAAAAGTGCACAGTTCCGGCCTCCTATTCCAGACCCAGCGAATCCGGATCTAACATTTTAATCCGTTACTATAAAGTGCCTGACAGTTCTAACTCGGTCATACCTGAGTCTTATTCTCTTGGCTGTTTTAGCCCTTTTCAATGATTTGTATTTTCTTGCTTTTTTTGCATGTGTCCATAATTTTTAAAAAAAATTTTTTTAATTGATTTCCGAGAGAAAGGAGAGAGAGAGAAACATCCATGATGAGAGAGAATCATTGATTGGCTGCCTCCCACATGCCACGTGTCCATAGTTTTTTACCGCTTGCCAGACATGTGTAGGACAGGTTAGTATGAAGTAGTAAATAGTGTTTATAACTAGAAAAAAGCATGCTTCTTCTTTTAGGCCGTCTATCAAGATGGAAGGTTGAGTCAGTCTAGTTACAGATGAGGTGGTTTTCTTTTTTTTTTTAATATATATTTTTATTGATTTTCAGAGATGAAGGGAGAAGGAGAGAGTATTAGAAACATCAATGATGAGAGAGGATCATTGATTGGCTGCCTCCTGCATGCCCCCGACTGGGGATTGAGCCCACAACCCGGGCATGTGCCGTGACCAGGAATCGAACCATGGCCTCCTGGTTCATAGGTCGACGCTCCATCACTGAGCTGGCTTTCAACTGTGCTGTTGCTATGGTAACCTTCAGTGGACCACAGGCTTCATGGCAGTGGCAGGCTGTTTGTTGCCCCTACTTGGGATGGGTGCGGGATTGGTTTTTCTCTCAGTGCTGGTGATCCAGCCTCAGCATCCATCAGTCCTTGGGTGCCTGTGCCCAGTGGGTCTCACCGTGCTCTGACCCACCTTCCGTGGTGGACTGCTGGTTTGGGGTGCTCCTCACAAGGCTTGTGATGGGGAGCAGGAGGGCTTTCTGTTGTCTGGCCCAGTCTCAGTATTAGGGGGCCCTGCACTTTAGCGGGGAAGCTTTTTCAGCATTACGGCCCTTTTGTCCTCTTTCCTCGGCATCCAAATGCCTTGTATAGGAGGTTGGTTTGGATCAGGAATGTCCTGCCCTCTCCCCGGGGTCTCAGTACGGGCTCTGGAGCCTAAGACAGTTATCAGCACCTCTCCCAGCGCCGGAGAGGGGTTCTTTTCCCTTTTCCCCTGTGCTGCGCCAGCTCAGCCGTGTTCGGTGAGCCTGAGAGGGGGCGGTGAAGGATTGAGAAAAGACAGACAAGAGAATGAAAGCCGGGTCTGGGTGGGACGCTGTCCTCTCTGATGGAGAGCTAGTGACAGCACCACGGCCTGTAAGCCATCTCTTTATTTTATAGCCAGATGCCATGAGGCAAAGTAAGGGCGTGATTACAACGTTCTCGTGGGTTTCAAACCTACTCAATTACATGCACCTGGACTCTATCAAGCCCACGTCACTCAGGCACGTGGGACCACATGTTCAGACCATAGGTTCAAGCTTACAGCTATAGCCTCTGGCTATAATTGTGCTGGGAGGGCCCTGCCCTCCAAGCTGGGATTGCACGTGGCCACGAGAGGACTGTGCCCTCCCATTAGTCTGAGGCTGGAACCTGTCCAGACACTGTAGTCGCTCTCCACATTCCCCAACCATGTAACGTACGTCTTTGCCCTTCGCACCACATCTATGCCCCCCTCAAGCCCCGTCACCAGACAGACCTTCAGCAAGACCCCTTTGTCTATTGTACAAAGAGCAACAACAATGAAGCTGGAAAATTCCTTTCAAGTCCGGGGCCTCTCAAGAAACCTGCCCAACACACCAATCCACTTAAAATGCAAATTCCACTGACACTAATAAGCAATATATATACACATGCATTTACACATGCAGATGAGAAGGACGGAGCGCAAGCCTTCCCTCCACAGCCTCCCGCCCATGGTGACGACGTCCCAGGCCTTCCATCAAGTGGAGCTGAGAGACAACCTCCCACCTCCTTGCCAGGTTCTGTCCTTCCCAGACCTCCAGGGCCTCAGGTAGCACACCTGGTCCCTCAGAAGTCAGAGCATTGTCGCCTGCCAGGCTCCCTGCTAAGCTGTATGATATGGTGTAAGTCCCAACACCTCAAGTGCTAGCCCTGCGGATCTTTTTAAAATATATATATATTCTTATTGATTTCAGAGAGGAAGGGAGAGGGGGAGAAAGAGAGAGGGAGAGAGAGAGAGAGAGAGAGATATCAATGATGAGAGGAAATCATTGATTGGCTGCCTCATGCAAGCCCCACAGTGGGGATCCAGCCTGCAACCCAGGGTATGTGCCCTGACTGGGAACCAAACCGTGACCTCCTGGTTCATAGGTCGAGGCTCAGCCACTGAGCAGCACCAGCCGCCAGGCAGCCCTGCTGATCTTGATCCTCTTGATCTTCCCCACCTGCCTGTGGCAACCTCCCTCAACCTGCCACCCACCTCCCCAACCTCTGACCTCAGAGCTCATATCCTCATTCATTCATTCATTCATTCACCCCAGACTTGGCCCTGAGCACTAAACCCACAGCTGCCAAAACAGACCCTCCCTGGAAGATCTCTGGGTTCCAGTCGCAACTATGCCTTCCCTTCAAAGCATTGGGATTCCCGGCAGGTGATCATACTTGGGAATTTTCCCATTAGTGCCTGTAGCCGGGGATGGAAATAGGAAAAAAAAAAAAGAAAGCTTTTTACAGGAAGGTGAGACACCTGGACTACACTCAGGTGTCACAGGTATTCATCCAGGAACGGATGAGCTTTTCCACGTACTTACATCCTATATAATAAAAGCCTAATATGCAAATCAACCGAACAGCAGAATGACCAGCAGAATGACCAGTTGCTATGACGTGCACCGACCACCAGGGGGCAGACTCTGGATGCAGGTGCTGCCCCCAGCCTGCAGGCCCCAGGACAGTCAAGGTGGGTGGGGGGGGGGGGCGATCATCCCACCAGTGACCCCGTAGATTGGCCCTGATCACCAGCCAGGCCTAGGGACCTTACCTGTGTGCAAATTTCATGCACTGGGCCTCTAGTTTTCAATAACAAGCATCGCCATTCTCCACTCTCAAAGCTTTCTTCCAAAAAATAATTTTTGATATCCAGCCGCCTTCTTACATGACACTGGGCTCTCAGGTCCTCTCGATACACGCCATTCATGAGAGCTCTCTGGGACAAGGTGGTGCCTCGAGGGGCCTTTGGCATCCCCAGCTCTCTCAACGGCCCCGCGTGGCTCCCCTGCAGCCTAACTTCCCTGGAGATTTTGGGGAAGGAGGTGAGGCACAGCAACAAGACAGAATATTATTATGTCATTTGGGGGGAAAAGTATGCATAGAAAAACAGCCCGAACTACGTACACCAGCATCCTGGAAATTACCTCTTGATAATTCACGGGCTTTTAGTATGTCAGTCAATGTTTCCCTCCCACTCACGTTTTAATGTTCGCACGGGTATTTCCTTATATGGATGTACCATTCCTTACAAAACTAGCCTCTCACTAGGTTGCTCTCTAGGGATTCCTCTGCTATAAATAATGCCTGGTGAACCTTGCAGCTCATCTCTGCACACACATATTCCCTCGGGAAAACTTCTGGAGGTGGGACTCCTGGGTCCAAGGGCATGCTCATGTAAGTTTCTGCCCCAGCTTTCAGACCGCCCTCCAGCACTGCTGCCTGCCCTGGTGCTGTACCAGGCTCCAGCTCATAAAGGCGAAGTCGCACCTCTTTTGCCCCAGCTGTCCCAGTTCTGAGTCCCAGGGAGTGTTCCTCTCCACATCCCCCCCCACCCCTCCCCCCGCCATGGTACCATTGCTCGCTCTTCTTCCGGTGCACGCAGTCGACTCCCAATCAATACTTGTGGCTCATTCCATGAGAGATCCATCTCCGGCCCCAGCCCACCCCCTGGCAGTCCAGGTGCAGGCCTGTCCTCCTCTGCGGAGCAGGTAACAGATGGTCGGGAGCCCGCCCAGCCTCGGTCTCCACGCGGTGATGAGGGGCAGGACAAATGCTAAGCGAGTGGCAATATTGCCTGAATGCAGGAGCCAGCCGAATCTGTCACTCCGCCCTGGAGTCCCCACAGACGCCAAGGAAGGAGCTGTCTGCGCAAGAGGGTGTGAAGCAGGATCTCTGGGTGGGGCAGGCGGACAGGGGCCAGGGAGAGGGTGCAAGGGGACCAGGACTCCAGGGGACAAATTTAGTTCCCTTTCTCTGAGCATGAGGTAGCCTTGCAGCCACCCAGAATGAAAATATAAAATGGAAATTTCTACATAGTTAATTCCCAGCTCAACGCACTTACCAGGCGGGGGTGGGGTGGGGGGGGTCGGGTGGGGGGGCGCCCTGCGGGCGGTGGGGGGGAGATGCTAAAGGCAGAAAGAAGGACACAGGGTAGGCCAGACAGCGGGACATGCAAACAGTTCTGGGTTCTTCCAGGTATTTTAACTCCTCCCTCCTCTCTACCTCCTCCCCAGGCCTTGCACCCTCAGGCTCACGTGGGGACCCAGGTGAGGCTGGCAGGCTGGCTAATCTCCAATTCAGGACACCTGGAGCTGCTGCCTCTGCTGCTTCCTTCCGGGGCTGCCACTCCTGCAGCAGCAAGACTGGGCTTCTTTGTCCCCGGGCCGAGCCTGCGCCGAGGAGGCTGTGGCCACAGGAACCTGCTCAGAGCCGGACTCCCCACACCCAGGCTCCCCAGGGCAGGTGGACCAGTTGCCTTCAGTATCTCTGATGGCTGAGTTCCTGAGCTGGTCTCCAGGCCCTTTGGTAGTGACCTCCCACAGTCCCCAAGCGTCTCAACTCTGATGTGTGACTTGCTTTGGCCAATGGAGATGGAAGCAACGTAGACTCAAGCAGAGCTTGAAAAAGTGCCTGGGCATTTTCACCAGGCTCCTGTGCCTCCACCATGACACACCTGGGCTAACTTGCTGGGAGCATGTGAGCAATGCATGAAGGACAGCCCAGGGATCACAGCCTGGGGATCACAGCCCAGGTCACTCTGGACCAGTTAGCCACCGGCCAACCTAGACCGCGGATGCTTGAGCACGCCCAGACACCATTAGCAGAGCCCCGTCCAGTCGACCCGGAGACTCCCGAGAAGCCTTAATCATGATTGTTTGAAGCCACTAGGACAGTGGTCGGCAAACTGCGGCGCGTGAGCCGCAGTTTGCCGCTCTGTTGACTAATGAGTTTGCCGACCACTGCACTAGGATTTGGGATGCTTGGCACACAGCTGCAGCTAACGGATCCAGCTCCTTCATCTGTACATTAAAGCCATTCCAGAGATGAGGCTGGGGCCTCGCAGAAACCCCAGGAAGCTCAGATGGAATCTCGGATGCCCAAGTTTCCGCTTGTGAGCTGTTGCCTGATGAACCAAAAAAACCAAATGTAAGCCCTGAGAGTTGCTAGGATCCTCTTAAATGCTACTTATTGCAATGTTTTAGATTGCATTAGTTTCCATCACGTTGCATAAGCAACACTTGCTCATTAGAAAGGCAACAAACAAAATAAGCATATAGAAAGTGAAAACCTCCGCTCTGCGCTCCCACCGACCTCTCCCCCTCCCCCTGCTGGGCTCCGCTCTGATTTCCTTCCCTAGGGGGACCCATTGTTAACAATTTGATGTACATCCTTTCAGATAATTTTCAATGCAGACACACACAAGTATGGCATTTGCTTAGGAAGCCCCAGCCGGGTTTCTCATGGAATATATATATATATATATATATATATATATATATATATATATTTGATTTCAGAGAGGAAGGGAGAGGGGGAGAGAGAGAAACATCAATGATGAGAGGGAATCACTGATCGGCTGCCTCCTGCACGCCCCCTACTGGGGATAAAGCCTGCAACCCAGGCATGTGACCCTGACGGGAAGTGAGCCCATGACCCTTCAGTCCACAGGCTGACGCTCTATCCACTGAGCCACACCAGCCAGGGCTCTTGTGGACTTTTGTTCCAAGACACCCACCGTGGGTTACAGTTATATAGGATCCGCTGCCCCCACCGGCATCTCCCGTGACTTCCCAGGATGCTGTGAGTCTTGGGGTCTAAGGTGTTCCTTCCAGGCACCCTAGGCTGTAACCAGTCTGCTTTCTTCCCCCTCATCCCCACCCCCACCCCTAAGACTCCTTCCCAGCCCCCCTCCCACTCCCATTCCTGGGCTGCTTGGGAACATAAACCTGCTTTTGCTTTACAATGCAGAGCGAGTCAATATTTCCTTGTCTCAATCTTCTCCCATCTAGCCGTGCCCACGGGCCAGCAGGCCCATTAAGGTGTTTTCCCAGAGAAAAAGGAGTAAATCTTGCCTGCCTGCGAGGAAAAGGCTCCTAATGTAGCCAGCTTTTAAACTCGCTGCTTCTGGGCTTGCTGGCTACACCTGCAGAGCACCTACTGGCTGCCCTGTGCAGAGGGGCGCTCAGTTGGACAAGCAGCCACAGGTGGAGGCTGGCTCGCTACAGTGCGGGTGGGTGGTGGCTGGGGTACTGCAGGTGAGCAGGCCCTGCCACAGCCAGGGAAGACCCCCTCCCCCACCCCAGGCCAGCCAGGCTCCTCTCCCCTCCTCCTGGGGGAGTCCAGCTGCCTTGAGAGAGCGTCCTAGCAGCCTGGCCAGGAAACAGACTTCTCCAAGGTCAAAGGCAGATCTTGGGGACTAAGTTGACCGGACCAGGCCAAAAAGTGTGGCTCCTTTGCAGTAAGGACTTGGAGGAGCACCTTGGGCAGGTCACCTCCCTTCTGCTGCCCTCCCAGCTGGCCCGGTGCTCCCGGGCTGTGGATCCGAGCCTCTGGGAAGGTGAGCAAAGACGCAGAGCTGGGAGCCACCTGGAGAGAAGCCGCAGCCCCTCCCAGCCGCCCGCAGGACCCAGGCCAAACCCGGGCACAGAGCAGCTGCAGGGTGGGCAGTGGGAGGGGCGGGGCGGGGAGGGCCGAGCTGGGCCGGGAATCTGCAGGCCTCTTTAATGAGGAGGTAATTCAGTTAGCCCGGATTTCCCTGTCAGCAGCTTTTATTAAATGCAGGAGCAGCCTCGCTATTAGGGGCCGGAGTGAAGCTCCGAACCGTGGGGATGGCAGGAGGAGCGAGCCGGAGCGAGGCGAGTTGTTAAGCAGATTAGGAGGGAGGAGAGTGAGGAAAATAAAGAAAAGAGGAAAAGCAAAATGGGGCCGCTGAGAACGAACTGGAGCACAAAGCAGCCCAGATGAGGCGGAGGCAGGGGCTGCATCCTGCCGGGGCGCCTCTATTGTGCTCCCCACAGACTTCATCAGGAACTAATACAATCCGCCTCATTTGAAAGGCCGCCCGCCATTCAGGCCTTACCACGAGGGGAGGAAGTACAGCCGCGCTGAAATAAATAATAACACAGCAATCCGCTTTTGCAGGCTCCCAGACAAGAGGGCAATGCGACGTGCTAGGCTGCGGTGCCCAGGGAGGCGCAGCTGGGGCCTGCCAGGGGCCCCAGGCAGCGGCTAGGAATGGGGTGCAGGGTGGCGGGGGTTGCTGTGAAAAAATGAGTGAAACAAAAATAACATTCACTGTGCAGCTCGAAGTACTTCTGTCTGTACCCACTCTCAGCGATCCTATGAAATGCTCATTATCCCTATTTTACAGGTGAGCAAACTGAGTTTCAGAAAGGTTAATTCGGGATTCGCCGGTAAATCTGGCCCACTTCCTGTTAGTGTAAATAAAGTTTTATTGGGACGCAGCCCCACCCACTCATTTACATATCATCTAGGGCTGCTTTTCCAGCGGCAGGGAAGCAGCCCAGAGATCCCAAGAAGGCTAAGCTATTTACTCCCCGGGCCCGTTACAGAAAGTGTTTGCTGACCCCTGGGTTAAGTGGCCTGTTCGAAGTCATGGAACCGGAAAGAGACAGAGCTGGCGTTTCAATCCAGCCTCGCTCCCGAAGCTCCACAGCAAAGCAGGGCTTAAAAGGCCCCGAAGGGGAGGGGCGGAGGGGTGCCGGTGTGATGGAGAGGCAGAAGCAGCCAGGCTGCTCCCGCCGCGCACTGGATGGATGGTGAGGGGGGCTGGGCGGAGGACCAGGCAACTGGGGGTCTCCAGGGAAGTGGGGGTCTTCATGCCCTGCTCAGCAACAAGCTGGCTGCCAATACTCAGACTTTCCAGGCTGGAGAGAGACCCACCAAGATCTCAGCTTCCGCCACACTGCCCCCTGGCGCCGGGAGCGGGTCCAGGAGCCTTGGGCCAGCAGAGGCCGCTTCTGAGCAAGTGTGGTCAGGGACGGTGACCCCTGCCCACCTGCCCAGGGCCCCTGAGTGTGAGTCATGATGGGTGATTCCCGTCACCAGCGCTTGGTTAAGGCACGGACACGGGACCAAGAGGATGGGCTGGGGGCATTGGGGAAAGGTCCTCCTCGTGAATATAAAGGATCCGGGGTGGTTGGGAGAGAGCGAGTGTAACTCTGTGGTCTTCCCCACCACCCCCGCCCCCAAACCCCAAACTCCGGTCTAACCATGCAGAAAACACCAGACTGCTCCAAACTCCAGTTTCGTCTACAAGGGGCCGGACCGGCCCTTCTCCAAACTACCCAGCGCGTCCAGACAAGGAAGGACAGAGACGCTGCCGCGGACCCCGGAGCATGAGGACACGAGACGACGAAATGTGGCGCGGCGTCCCGCGTGGCACCCTGGGTCAGGCACGAGGCCGGCGTGCGATCCGCACTTTAGTCAGCCACAGGGGACTGACTGGAGCGAGCACAGGGCTGCTGCACTCGCTGCCTCGCCCCTTTCCCGCAAACCTAAACGTAAGCTCGGCTGCAAGCGTGATGTTAAAAGATGGGGGTGCAGATGGCCCAGAAGGGAGGATCCTGTCTCTGCGAGACTTCATCCCGCACGTGTGATGGAACCGCAGGCCATCTGACACCCCGGAGGGCGACAGGAGGGTGGCATCGGTCTCCTGGAAAGGGCAGGCGAAGGAGAGCGCGCCTGCGTGTCTGACAGTATTGTCAGCCTCGGCATCAGCCAATTCCGCAACCCCACCTCCTATCCCAGGCTTCCCTTTACGTGAGATGCTGAATCCTTGCTGTTAAAGCACTTGGGGTGGAATTCGAAGTTACTAGCTGCCAAGAGCGTTCTCACTGGTTCATTTCAAGGTCGGCCCAGGTGAGCCTGGACTAACCTGTGGCTTGTTACCCGCCTGTGCTGCCCTCCCCTGGTCACAGGTGGTGGTGCCCAGGGCCAGAGCACCCTGGAGCCAGTCAGTCCTGTGTGGGGACTCCAGCTTAATTAATCCCGGGCCCAGCACTGCGCCAGAGTGACCCAGCAGGGCCTGGGAGATGATCGCGCGGGAGCGAAACCAAAGGGAAGCGCGAGGCTGCGACAGCTGATGTTAAAATGACGACAGCTCACATCGTGTCCAGAGTCCATGCATTCTATTCCTAATAAATAATGGGTTACTGCAGGTTAAGTGTCTGTTGCCGCATTCCAATTGTTGATATTTAATTAGCTCTAAAATTAAAGCGGTCTTTTATGGCCACACCGCTAGGACTACTTTCTCCCTAATTGATGGAGATTAAAGTGTCTTCCAAAGATCCTGGATCCCTTGGTCAGCCCAGAGTGTGAGGGGATGTTAATGAAAACGTTTGACATTTCAAAGGCCGACGTGCAGATCTGTAAATTCAGCCAAAGATGGCGTTTTTGCTCTATTTCGAAATCAGGGCGCCGACGGGTGAGGGAACACTTTTTAATAGGGACTGGCTTCTATGAGTGAGATGATGGCGAAGGGATGATCCCAGTTGGCCATGACGAGGTGGCGGGAGGGGTCAGCAATCTCTCGTTGGGGAAATGGTTGTCGGGGAGTCGTTTTCCAGGTTTGGGACATATGAAAGGGAGGCGCAGGGAGTGGACCTTCCTCAAGGCCCCTGCGCTTGCCTGGAGGGTGGGAGGGGCTGTAGAAGGAAGAGGATTGGCTTTGGGACAACCTGTGCTTGAACCCAGCTCTGTCTCATAGGTTGGACGACGTTTTAGCGAGTTAGTTACCTGGTCGTCCGAGTTTCAGTTCCCTAACCCTCAAACCCAGATCGTGGAGTCGACTTCTCAGGGACCCTCATGAGAATCAATTGAGGTCATGTCGGCCAAAGAACGGAGCCCGGGCCATCACAGCTGCCCAGTCGATGGCAGCTAGCATCAGCCCTATCTACAGGTTCTGGATTTATATTTGACAATGACTTCACTGACCACTGTGCATAGGGCAGAGGGAGGCTCTCCGCTGGCCTTTGAGAGTTAGGGTTACTGCTGCATCCAACTGCCGAACTCCGCCTTGGTGGCATCTTGGGAAGGTAGAGGGGACCTCTGGCCTGGCTCAGCAGACAGTCTGACCAACCCCTTGCGTAGGCTCCGACTTGCTGCTCTTTATCTAAGCTTCTTTGAACTCCCGCTTCTCCTCTCTGACTTACATCCAGCCCAAATCGCAAACTCCAGGATACCTGCCACCTCTCTTCCAGTTAACCTCCCTGCACTAGTTACCTGTTGCTGCATGACAAACTACACAACTCAGTGGCAACCAGCAGAGTTCCCAGCGGTGGCTGCACCATCGGCCTGGGTTCCAGGGCAAGGAGGGTGACATCCAGGGGCAGGACCCCTGAGAAATTATGGCAGGAATTAGAAACAGACTTTGAATGCTTGGGATTGGAGTCTCGCCTGGCCTATCCTAACTCAGACACCCACTCTACAGCACCTCCCTTCCGGTTAGCAGCCCTGGCCCTCGAGGGCAAGTTGAGTACTCCCTGGGGAAGCTGGGATGTTTGCTTGCGTATGGCAGAAGTTCGCTCCATCTGCAGATCCCTGGCTGCAGGTGCACAGCGAGAAGGCCGTGGGACGACAGAGGAAACAAGCTGCAACCCTGCGCCGTCCCCTTTCCCACCGAACGTGACACGAAACCGACCGAGATCCTCACGACAAAGAGACCATGCACTCACGCCGGACTCGAGCCCCACGCAGGTGTGAGGCGACCTCGGCTGTGCACGCTGGCTCTCCTCCAGCACGCCCCGCCTTTTCAGGAGGAAATCCGGTACCTGCGCGCAGGCTGTGTTCATCACTCTGGGATCAGCGCGTTCCCGGCCAGGACAATGGCCGGCTCCCGTGGGCGGGGCTGACTGGTGAGACCATTGGCCACACCTGGGTTTCATCGCCCCCGCTGTAACGTTGTCGCTGGGTTGAGAGGGGGTATTGGATCAGATAGGGCTTTGACTATCTGCTAAAATAAATCACTTGACTTGTGAAGTTCAAACAACGATGAAAAATAGCAGATGCCTATGAAATATGACAATTGGCTTTGGGGGCAGGAAGCTAATTACAAGCATAGCTCTGACAGCAATTATTTGGTCCTGTCTTCCTAGGATATTACCGGTGCTCATTAGCCACAAGACAACACTCACGCATGCACACTCATGTGCGCGCGCACACACAGTCTCGTGTGGCAACAGGCAGTGGCAGCCTCATCCATTTCCCAGCATCTCTGCACCATCACCCAGAGGGACGGAAAGAACAAAGACCAGACGCTCGTATCCCAGGGGAAGCCCAGCGGGAACACGGCCGATACCATTCCTCCCAGGCACCCGCACCCCTGCAAGCAATTTACAAAAGTAAATGGGGTCAAACTCTATCAGGGGAAGCCGGTGACGGGATCTCCATGGCCCAGGACGTAAGTTGTGCTCAGCCGCTCGCTTCTGAAAACGCTGTCTTCCCGCTCAGCCCATCAGGCGGGATTTCCATCTTCTCTCCAGCCAAACCCCAGCACCCACGTGGCACCTGCAGACAGTCTTGCCAGTTGCATTCACTTTGCAGGTGGCTGGGCTCTAGGGTGGAACAGACTTCCCAATGCCCATGGCGGGGAGGCCCCACGGTGTGGAGGTTGAGGTAGAGAGGCTCAGATTCTGGCAGAAGGACGGAGGCTTGTCTGGTCCCGTCCCCCAGTTCCCACCCCCTCATAATTCACCGCCGCCCACAAAGGCATCTGTGCCTGGAGAACCACGGGCCTTTGAGGTTGCCACGCTGCACCCAGGACAATGGTGACAGCAACAGGAGGGACCATTGTAGCTTCAGAGCAAACTCCTGTGACCAAGTCCGTCCTAAACCAGCACAGCTGTGAGCTCCGATGGCAGCCGGAGCGATGGCTTTCCGCGGCCTTGGGGTGTTCCTGCTGAGGACTGTTTTATGTTCTGACTGTCCATAATGGGATTTAATTGTAATGATTTGGTATCGAATTCCCTTTAACAATCAGGGGGAATGGATCCTGACTGTTTGTAAATGTGTTTGCAAGAAGTGGAATGATTATACCTCTGTGTGCAGCTCCGCTCCGGGTATGCCAGAGGGGAGGCCAGGGTGCTAAGCCGAGGGGAGGAGGTGGGTTTTGAGGAGGTGGGAACAGACCTGACCTTCTAGGCTGTGGTGGGTGGGTGAGTGCAGACAGCTCCTCTCTGCCCCAGGGGCTGCCCTCCCCAGGCTGGTGGTCATGCTGGGTTGTGTGGGTGGCATGTGATCAATTGTATGTGCTCATGTAGGTGGGAACTTAAGCCATGATGGTTTAGAATAATAAATATCATCAATATTCATGTGATAGGATGGATTGTAATAAATACTATAAATATTGCCCTTGCTGAGAGCATTTACATGTATGATCTAATCCTCCCAATAGTCCTGTGAGCTAGGTCATGTTATCCCCCTGATGAGAAAGTTAATGCTGAGTAACTTGCCCAAAGTCACACGGAGTAGAAGGTCTAGGATTTAAACACAGGCCATTTGCCTCCAGGGCTCATGACTTAACTACTATACTATACTGCTAACGGTAGGCTTGGATGTGACCTGGTGTGGATCAGAGATTGGGAGAGTGTATTAGTTACTTGTGGCTGTGTAACAGATCACCCCAAAACCTAGCAGCTGATGACAACTCCCATTTATTATCTCACATTTCCGGGATCAGGAATCTGGGTGTGGGTCAGCTGGATCCTTTGATTTGGGGTGTCGTACAGGCTGCAATCAAGGAGTCGGCCAGGGCCGAGGTTTGATGTGAAGGCTCGACTGGGGAAGGCTTCACCTCCAAGTTCCCCTCTGTGGCTGTGGCAGGGTTCCGTTCCTTGATGATTGTTGGACTCTGGTTCCCAGATGGTTGTTGGCCAGAGGGTGCCCTCCGGTCCTTGTCAACCAAAGAAATCCTGCCTGATGCACCTTCGTCACGCTGATACCATGTGGCTCAAGCTCCCACCATAAATCACACGGAAGCATCGTCCATCTGGCTGGCCCAAGGCCCCAGGGAAATAAAGACACTCTTATCTGGCAGGACATTCCAAGGGCTGGTCCCGATGGGGCAGAAAAATAACGGATGGGGTGTCAGCGGGAGGTGGGGACTGTGCATGTCAGGCCTCTGCTCCCATGTCACCTTATCAGAGGGTCTTTCCTCGCCGCCTTAGACCAAATAGCAGCTGCCCCGAGTGAGCGGCCTCTCCACCCGTCCTTCCACCCTGCTCTGTGTCACAGGAGGTGATGGAGGCGACCACATCAACCAGGCCCCTTGTCCTCCACCTTCCCCTTGGGTGTGGCCCATGGAAGTCTCTGGCAGGAGATTGAAAGGGCAGGAGAGGGCCTCTCCTTAGCAGACGGAGGGCCTCTGAGGTCCCATTCCTTTTATAGCTGCAGCTTGCTCCGGTGTTGGTAACTTTCCTGGCTCATTCAGGCTTAGGGCGCGTGCCATCTGGCTTCCCACCCTGGCCGGTCCAAGGTGACAGACCCCCCTGTTTGCATCCCCTTGACCCTGCCCACACCTTTGTCCCTTTATGAAATCTCCCCTGTTCCGCCAGCTGAGGACCCCTCTGCTTCCTGCCCCCCCCTGACCCGGGCCCTCTCCTCCCACAGTCTTTATCTCCTACCCAGCTTGACCTTGCTTCAAAGCACAGTTCATCACTTTCCATTGCATGCTATAGTAACTGGTCTATTTCTATAGTCTGTTCCCCATTAAGACACAGGCCATAGGAAGATGGGCGTTTTGATTTGTTCCCCGTGGAGTCCCTGGAGCCCAGTACAGAGCCTGCACGAGCTGAGCGAGTCACCAATGGGAGCCCATGACCCTCCAGCCCTTGTCACTCCTCTGCCCCACTGGCCTTTTGGGAAGGTCCATGGAGAGCCGGAGTTTGTGGTGATGGGAGGCTGCCGGGAACACAGACCTCGGGGGACCTTGGAAGAAGCAGGGAGAGGGGGAGTCCGTGGGGAGGAGAGTGAGGCACTTCTTGTTGTCTGAACGGCACTCGCACCAGGAAATAAAATGCTTTCACCTTTATTAGCACTGATAAGAATAATAGTCCGTTCTCCCGGCTTTTAAATCTTACTCGAACATCATTTTCCAAGCAAAGCTGCTGAGCACAGCAAAGACAACAGGCTTGATGAGGTTAAATCATCCTCAGCGGCGTGGAGCCTCTGCCAACACGAGACCCTAAGGAGGGCCAAGTCTTCCCTCTTCCCCTTGGAGACACACCTGGGGGAAGGGGAAGATTCTTAAGAGCAGGGCCAGGCCAGAGTTCTTTGGGCATTTCATTCCTGGCTCTGGCTTGTGGCTTGACCCAGCGCGCGCACACACACACACACACACACACAATAGCAGGGGTAAAGCTTGTGGGTACTAGGCCCAGGCTGCCTGGTTTCAAATCCTGGCTGTGCAGCTATTAGCTGTGCAACCTTGGGGAAGTTACTCGACCTCTCTGGGCCTGTTTCCTCATTTCTAGAATGGGGGAGATGACGTGAAATGAGTTAATATAGATAAGGTGTTGAGACCAGTGTCTGCCTCGTGGTAAGCCCCTGCGTGCTTATCTGTTGGGGATTAAGACTATTAATTGGGAGCTTACTCTGTGTCAAGCACGACTCGTCTTTGTCTCCTCATCCCGATGAGCAGAGGAGGACACGGAAGCTCGGCGGGGTCAGTCCCCTGCACCCAAGGTCACACACGCCTGTGGAGGGCAGCGCTGTGACTGCGGACAGCCAGGCCTCTGGTGGCTGCCCCAGTTCCCTCTCCATGCCGCTCCCCAAGATGAGGCACAGGGCAGGGGACCTTTCTCCAAGGAGCAGCCCAGTGCCCCCTGAGCCGCCGTGACCGCAGACCCATGTCCCTCGGATTTAGGTCTCCTGTCTTGTCCCTGCCAACATGCCAACATGGGGAAAATCAGGGAGCAGAGAGCAGACACAGATAAGGACGGGGGCGTGGGGGGAGAGGCGAGTGAGGAAGGGGGGGCAGGCGCCCCCGAGCACGGACGAGCAGGGACACGCGTTCCCCCGCGGACAGCCCTATCCATATCGATCACCTTATTTTCAGAAGCAAATTGATCTGGGCTTTTAACAACTTATCTAGGCCAGAGGAGCCTGTCAGAGGCCTTTGCACGGGGTGGGCAGCCCGGGGTGCCCGTGTCTGGCAGCGAGGAACTGCCGGACCTCTCTCCTCTCCCCGGTGCCAAGGTCAGCGGCAGAGCCTCCAGCCTCGGAGGCAGCGGGGCTGGAAGGTCCGCTTCTCTTTGGACGAAGCGCGGTTCCCCGGAGGCCTCGCCCTCCTTCCAGGCGGGGAGGGAAGCAAAGTCATCCAGGACAGTGAGACCGCGGAGACTCGGAGGAGGGTTAAGGAAAACAAAGACCCTCCCAGGGGGCGGCGTGTGAGGACGCCGCAAGGACAAGGCTGAGCGGTACCTTTAACCGGACAATTCTGCCAGACAGCCTGACCTCCCGCCTCCAGAAGACGGGCCCTGGGGAGACCGGCTGCCCGTTCGAGAAGAGCCTGTTGCTAAAAATGTCAAGACTGTTTACTCCCTGGGCCGGTGGCAGGAGCCCTCTCTGGAGCAGTTCAACAGCAGGGCTCGCGATGCGGGGCGAACGCCCAGTGTCCGTGGGCAGAATGACCTGGGCCCTTCTGGTCCCGCCCGCGGTTGCCAGGACAGAGGCATCTCCGTGGGTGGGCTGGAGGCCCAGAGCGCTGAGAGCAGGAACCGGGTGCTGCGTGCTGCGCGCTCCCACGCCCCCACGCCCCCACGCCCCCACGCCCCCACGCGCTGTGCCTCTTAATAAAGGGAGGGAGGTGAGAGTTATCACCTGTCACCTGAACCCGAGATGAAATTTAGCAGCCCGAGGTGGGCCTTTACCACTGATAAAGGCCTGTCTCCCTGCCAGCGGAAAGTGCTGCTGAGAAGGCTAATGTACCATTGGAGCTGTGTGATTTGGGGATGGGCTTCCACAGGGCAGCCGCCGAGCCTCGCCGCGTGGGTAAGCGGGCCCTGGAGGAACAGGGTCGGGCCGGGGGGGTGGAGGAGGTGCTAGTTCTTTAAGAGCAGGTGACCACGTGGGATGGGGCTCGGCAACAATCAGAAGGTGGAAGAAGGCGGGATGCGTGGTGATGCCCAGAGTCCCTTGGGCCCAGCTCCTCAACAGGTTGGTGGCTCCTCAAGCATGCCAAACTCTTGGCTGGTGGGCCGCATGCCTCCTTTGCCCGCCGGCTGCGAGCTGAACATGCTTACCCGCCTCGCCTTGGCCCTCACCAGGACAGACAGACGGCATTTATGTCCTTGTTTTCATTGGCCCCCTGGTAATACCCTGGTCTCTCCTGCATGACAGGGGCTGAGCCCCCTGCCTCCTCCCTTCTTAGCACCACCCTCAGCTGCCCCGAGACAGGGACCCATACTCAGTGGTTGGCAAACCGCGGCTCGCGAGCCACATGCGGCTCTTTGGCCCCTTGAGTGTGGCTCTTCCACAAAATACCACGGCCTGGGCGAGTCTATTTTGAAGAAGTGGCGTTAGAAGAAGTTCAAGTTTAAAAAATTTGGCTCTCCAAAGAAATGTCCATCGTTGTCCTGTTGATGTTTGGCTCTGTTGACGAATGAGTTTGCCGACCACTGGCCCATACTCATCTCTGTCTCCCAGACACCAGCTCACTGACTCCAGCCCCAACTTGGGGACCAAGGGATGCTTACGACCTGTGGGAGGGCTCCCCTCTGGAGACCAAGGGGCCCTCGGCTTGTCGCTGGCGATGCCGGGCGCCCCGTCGGCACATGGATGATCATAGAGCAGGGAAAGGTGATTGTCTGGGCCGGTTTGGGAACTGGAGGGAAAAACCAGGTGCGAGTTGCAGTGATGAGCCATCTGCCACACCTGTCGGGGCGGACAGTGGGCCGGCCGGAACCACCGCAGCGGGGGGAATGGAGTTCCGGGATCTGCCCCAGGTATTCATCTGGGCCGGGCTTACCCTGTCAGGAACATGCAATGCTCTCTCTCGGTGTCGAAAAGTAACACTTTCAAGGGTCTGAGCGCCAACCGGCTGGGAGCTGGGAGTCGGAGCCAGGAGGCAGCTCACCCCCTTGAGCAAGATTTTTCCAATAAGTTCCAGATGAAAAGCGTGAGGGCTGCTGAGTAAGACCATCTTCGGAGACTTTCCAGCTAGATCTATTCCCATCCACGGTGCCAGCTCGTGGGTCATCCTCGTCCCGGTGCCCAGCGCCACGCCGGCCCTCCCGCTTGCCGGGGTCTGGAGGGCTGCAGGCTGCAGGGCGCTCGCTGGCTGAAGGCCCGGATTCCCGAGTCCCGTGTGGAGGCCAAGCCAGGTGGGTCCCGCTGGGTCCCTCGAGACTCCGAGCCTGACAGCCCTCTCCCTCGAGTTCAAAGGGAAGGGGCTGGCCCCTGCAGCCTGCACACGATTCAGGAAAGGGCACTCTCTGACCCCCCACTCTCCCACCCTGGGCCCCTCTTTTCTCGCAGCCTGGAGGTGAAGTCTGTTCTGTTACTGTGATCCTGCCATAGACCCTCCCACTCGCCTCCTTGTGCCTGGGACGTCCCGTCCAATCTGATTTCTGCAATGCTGCACCCTTCCCCCGCCCCCCCCCCCCCCCCCCCCCCCGCAATGGGCAACAGCTCGGAGGAGCATAGAGCCCGGACCCTCTCCTTTTCAACCCTTTCCAAGTTGCATCTTCTTATAGTCAGAGGCTTCCCCACCCCGTGAAATGCTGCATCATTCACCCCCTCCCCTCCGTCCGCAGCCCCCTAGAGCGGAAGTGGCGATGGGAGCAGAGTGGGAGAGAGATGGCAGGGACACCTGCGCCCCTGGAGTTCTGTGGGAGCCACCAGTACCGCACCCCATCCTGGGACACCGCAGCAAGCCGACACAGGCTGGGCTGGGGAGAACCGCGCCCCGAGGGACCTCACAGGAAAGCAGCAGCCAGTAGCCACTGGGCCCTGTGGCCTCGGAAAGGGTGGCCGTCAGGGGCTGGCCAGCGGAGCCGCCTGCTACCTTGGCAAGCACGTGCAGACCCAGGCTGTCCGCATCCTGGCCGACGGCCACGGTGCTGCGCCAAGGCTGAGTCCTGGGGGCCAGGGACAGCTCCGGCCCAGGGACGGCTGGTCTGTTTCTGGGGATCAGGGGCCCCTCTGGAAGGCTGGCTCTCTACCTGCCCTTCGCCTCCAGAAAGTCTCTCTCCTCCATCAGGGCAGAGGGGCAGGCGGCCCTGCCGTGCGCCCGGCACTGGGGGGAGAGGAGAAGCAAGTCTTTCCCCCGCGAGGGGCTTGCTTGGGGTTCAGCGGCTCCTGGCGAGCGCCCCCACATCCCAGCAGCCTGGCCCGGGTTCTGGATTGGACATAATTTACCACCTCGGGGCTTCCTGCCTCCCCGCCCGGGGATGGCGTTCACGGTGAGCCGGCTGGAGCAAGCACGCGGAGAGCAGGCGAGGCCGGGGCTCTGTCCTCAGGCCCCACTTGCCATGTGCGGTGGACACTCGTGCTTCAGAGGCTGCGTTGGAGCGGGGCTGGATCAGCATCCCCCTGAGCTGGGGGCCTGAGCTGGGGCTCCCCTGGGACAGGAGGTGAGGAGGGTCACTCGCCTTCTTGATGAAGCAAGGGCCACTTTCAAACAGTGACCCTGGCCATCAGCAGCTGTGGGGGGCCGGCAATGTGCTCCACCTGGGCAGCGAGGAGGCGCCCTTGGCTGGCCCCCTCCTGCTGCTGCCCAGGAAGGGACAGAAAGGGCTGCGAGGGAGAGGAGGGCGGCTGGCCCCACCCTGTCCTTGGCTGAGGTCAGAGCAGGCAGCTGTGGCCTGGGCATACACTGGTCCACCTCTGGCTCAGAGCCAAACACAGAACAACGGCAAAGGGTCCGTGGGTGCAGGGGTCCTCATGGCCAGGAGCGATCTGAAAATGAAAGAACACTTTTCTGACTTTACCAGAGATCTCAGAGGCATGTGATCAGCTCCCCTCTCCACTCCCGCCCTTGCTCATGGAGAAGGAGCCTCTCTGTCTCCTGCACCGCGGCTTCAAAGCTGCCCTCCATGACCCTTGGTATCCGCGGAAACCTGACCTTGGTGCACGGGGAAGGGAGGTGTGTGAGGGAGGCAGGGGCAGCCAGCCCTGGAGATCAGGTGGCAGCTGTGGCTGGGTGGAAGCTGTGGCTGGGTGGCAGCTGTGGCTGGGTGGGTGCTGTGGCCGGGTGGGTGCTGTGGCCGGGTGGGTGCTGTGGCCGGGTGGAAGCTGTGGCCGGGTGGGTGCTGTGGCTGGGTGGAAGCTGTGGCTGGGTGGGTGCTGTGACTGGGTGGGTGCTGTGGCTGGGTGGGAGCTGTGGCTGGGTGGAAGCTATGGTTGGGTGGGAGCTGTGGCTGGGTGGGTGCTGTGGCTGGGTGGGTGCTGTGGCTGGGTGGAAGCTGTGGCTGGGTGGAAGCTATGGTTGGGTGGGAGCTGTGGCTGGGTGGGAGCTGTGGCTGGGTGGGTGCTGTGGCTGGGTGGAAGCTGTGGCTGGGTGGGTGCTGTGGTTGGGTGGGTGCTGTGACTGGGTGGGTGCTGTGGCTGGGTGGGTGCTGTGGCTGGGTGGAAGCTGTGGCTGGGTGGAAGCTATGGTTGGGTGGGAGCTGTGGCTGGGTGGGTGCTGTGGCTGGGTGGGTGCTGTGGCTGGGTGGAAGCTGTGGCTGGGTGGAAGCTATGGTTGGGTGGGAGCTGTGGCTGGGTGGGAGCTGTGGCTGGGTGGGTGCTGTGGCTGGGTGGAAGCTGTGGCTGGGTGGGTGCTGTGGTTGGGTGGGTGCTGTGACTGGGTGGGTGCTGTGGCTGGGTGGGTGCTGTGGCTGGGTGGGAGCTGTGGCTGGGTGGAAGCTATGGTTGGGTGGGAGCTGTGGCTGGGTGGGAGCTGTGGCTGGGTGGGTGCTGTGGCTGGGTGGGAGCTGTGGCTGGGTGGGAGCTGTGGCTGGGTGGGTGCTGTGGCCGGGTGTGCAGGCTCTGGGCCCAGATCCACCGCCCTCCGCAGGAGCTCTGCTGGGCTGTGAGCAGGGATGAATGGTCACAACCTCGGTCCTCTTTCTGAGTTTGAAACCAGTTGGAGTTGGACCCAGGTGTCCCAGGTGTCAGAGAGCAGGAGTGATTATTGGCTGTTGTCAATTCCTCAACTCACCATTGGAGGCGGGACTGTGGTCTCGTTCCTCCCCAGCCCCCCTGAGTGGAAAAATGAATGAATGAATGAATGAATGTCACAGCTTTCATTGCCATGCCACCCTGCACCTCTGAGTCTAACCCTTTATGCCTCAGGTTCTGGGGAAGCAGGACCTTTTCTGCTCTGACCCCAGGTCTCCCCATCTTGGCTTTTGCGGGAAACAGCCACCCCAGTGCCATCCTCCCCACGAACCACCCTGGAGCCCCCCTGGCCTCCATCCACCCCGAGGAACGTTGATGACTTGGTATTAACTTCCTCTTGCCCTTCCTCCTAGCCTTTCTCCTCATCAAACCTGCTCTGAAATGATCATCCGGCTTCTCATGACTCCTGTTTTCTGTCTGAAATCACTGTTTCCTAAACAGCTCCTCCTGGATCTCGCCAATCCTCCCTCCCCCTCGAGAGACCCATGGGCTAGACTCACCCTCTTCCTGCAGGCCCCTCCTCTTCAGGGGGCCACAGCACATGGTTGTTTCATGCAAACGATCCCCATCTCCCTCGGGGAAGGACCCACCACCACAATGAACTTTCCCGAAGTCTCTCCCTCTTTATATATAAACGTGCATGCTGGCCCTGCCCAGGGAGACCCCTTAATCCACACTTACTTTGGTGGGTCCAGGGAGGGTGGAAGGAGGGAGGCACCACTGTCACAGGAGGATCTAGAGATGGGTTTAGTGTTGTTCAGAAGGAGGTGGCAGACGACTCCAGCCGCCAACTGTTAAGTTGCCCCCAGCCTCCTAGTCTGCCCAGCCGAGGCCCCAGACATTGGACAGCAGACACGTCCCCTCTGTGACCTGCCCACATTCCTGACCCACAGAAACGGTGAGCGATAATAGGGTGATGATTGTTTTCATCCGCTACGTTTTGAGGTTGACTTGTTACCCAATCGTAGGCCACTGATACCATCAGCATCCGGCATGGAGCACCCTCGCTGGCCTCCCATCTGACTGGCTGGCTTACCCTTCACTGCCTTTGGCTAGAGTGCAGTCTCCCCTGCCAGTCAGTGGTTGCCAGGGTAACAGGTCCCCAGCACCAGGTGTGGGAGTGGACCTTTTCAGGGTAGTGCCCATAGCTGCTTTCCTTTAAGGAGAACACTCACATTTTCAAGCTCGACCAGTGCAGAAACAGTCTAGAGCTTACACCCATGTGCTATGGACTGAATGTTTGCGTTCCCCCGAATTCCTATGTTGAAACCCTAATCACCGATGTTGATGGTACTTAGAGGTGAGGCCATTGGGAAGTGATTAGGTCATGAGGGTGGAGCCCCCATGAATGGGGTTAGTGCCCTGATTAAAAGAGACCACCGAGCGCTCCCTTGCCCCTCCCACCAGGTGAGGACCAATAAGAAGATGCTGTCTATGAACCAGGAAACGGACTCTCACCAGACACTGATCTTGGACTTCCGGCACCGTGACCTTGGGCTTCCAGCCTCCAGAACCATGAGGAATAGATGTTTGTTGTGTAAGCCCCCCAGCCTATGACATTTTGCAGCCAGAACCGACAATGACAGCGTCCTCCCTGTCCTCTCTGCATGAGGAGCAGGCTGGACAGGGTGAGTTCTTAGGTTCCCCTCGGCTCTGGGCATCTATGAGTCGATCTATGGGCCCCACTTTGCATGTAGCCTCTGACGCTGACGGCGAGGGTTTCGGCACTTGGTCCACGAATCCGGGGAGAGGCTGGCGAGTCGGTGGGGGAAGGAGTCCCTCCTTCCTCCAGCCATCCGGTGAACATTAACGTGCCGGGTCCTGGATCCAAGGAAGAAATAACACTCTGAGCACATGGCTTGCTTTGTTATTTCCTTGTCTCTTCGGAGAGTCATTTGCAGACAATTAATCTCAATCATTATTTAGACTCTGTCTAATCATGTTTTCAGACCGGCGTTGAAAGCCACGGCCGTCTCATTTGTCTGTGAGGTGATTGTTTCCCACGCAAGGGGCTGGCTCACAGACGTTCAGCCTCCTAAAGGGAAGAAGGGTGACCCCAGAGTCAGGTTGCCTGTGGCCTCAGTTTCACCACCTACAAAATTTCCCACCAGGGGACCCCGAAGGTAGGTTGGGTAAAGACACGGAGTTCACACGTGCTTCCTAACGAGGTGACGTGGGAAAGTCTCTCTCCGAGCTTCAGTATTTTGAAAAGGACCAGCCCCTCTGCAGGAGAACATCCTGCCTATGTACTTCCACCTACCTCAGTCCCAGCCTGGCCAGCTCCTCCTCACCCCTCAGGCCTCAGCATCCATAGCACTGCCTCCAGGAAGTCTGCCCTGAATGCCTTCCCACCCGCGGCTCCCAAGGCTGGTAAAGCAGCCCACCCACCAGCTCTTGTGTGGCCGATACCAGGCCTGTCAGAGCGGCAATCCATGTGCCTCCATCCCCACCCACCAACAGCTGCCCTCAGGAGTAGAGACGAAGTCTGCTGTGCTTCTTGATCTGTTCCGAGCCCCTGGCACAGCCCCTGGCCCAACGTAGGTGCTCAGTAAATAGCCGTGGAACAAATGAGCAGAGATGGTGCCAACGCCCCGGCCGCTGCCCGGGATCCGGCAGCGTGATGTATGAGCGGGCTCTGCTGCAGAACGGGACGCAGGCAAGACTTATCATCACCATTAATGATGATAAGCGGCCAGATGCCTGCGGCTCCCGGCGGGAGGAGGAGCCCGCGTGGAAAGGCGATTCGCATCTCTGTGAGACCTGACGTACGTGGACGAGGCCACTTCCCCGCAGGTGCAGCCAGGGTTCTAGAGATGGAGAGGGCGATACCGAGGCTCCGAAACGCCGTGCGAACTCTCCCTGGCTGGGGGGGGGGGGTGGGGGGGGTGGGGGGGGCGCGATGGAGAATCAAAGTGGGTTATTCCGTCTGGACTTGGCAGCTCGTCTGTCCCTCTCCCCCCGCAACCCCCCCCCTCACGCGTTCCACTTTTCCACTTCCGCAAGGAGGGGTGCAGAACTCAGCAGGGGCCATAGGTCATGGGGTGTGGGGAAGGCAGAGGGCTGTGCTTCTCCATCTGGGGCTGCCAAGCAAGGGATGGTTGTACGTAGCCTTTCAGGAGGTGAGGAGGAAAAGATGGCTGTGCTGGGGGGGAGCGGGGGTGAGCAGGGGCACCTCCGGAGCAATGTCCACCAAGAGCTGGCTCCCCGTGGCTTCTAGGACACCGGGGAGGCAGGGCAGAGCCTAGACCTTGGGTCATTTTCTGCAAGAGGCGAGCTCCCCAGGCTGGGCTCCAGCTCTGTCCGCTCTCCAGGGAACACCCCAGGGCACCCTCGGGTGTGGGAGGGAGAATCAAGTGTGGGTACCGCACTGTGAAAACCCCTAACTGCTTGGCCTGGCAAATGAATGAACTTGTTAAACAACATGCATACATTTGCATACATTTGCATACATGAGTCAGATCAGCGCAGAGCCAGCCCAGGTCCAGCTTCTCCCCGAAGGAGGGGGACCCTGGAAAAGGCGACTCGGCCGCACCTGCGAGAGCCCGCGCCTTCGCGTGCTGTGTTTATAGATTAAACACGGAAAGCATCTCCCCGCATTAAAAACTACCCATCAAGGCTGAGGACTCGAAGGAGCAGTAAAATCAATCTCATTGCATAAAGACAACAGCAAGCAATTGGCATGACATTTTAAGTAAATGCTACAGCCATTTGTAAATGTTCATTTTCCGCGAGACCCCATCTATTATATGACAGCTATTTTCTTAGCATCCCAGTGTGAATTCAGCCGGTTTACAGATAAGCCGGTGGAAGAGAATGGATATCAAGATATAAAGTGCTATAATATGGACGATTTGTTACCATTGCACCAAGTTGCTCTGTCATCATGTATCTGCGTCTCCCAGGGACGGGGAGGCAGTGGGCTGTTTCTGCAGGTCGGGCGAGGGGGTCCGAGGAGTGTGGGGAAGATGTGGGGACAGAGGAGGCAGCAGTGACCCGGAGGTGGATCACAGAATGCAAACTTGGAGGCAAAGGGGAGGAGACTTGCCCGTTCCAGAAGCTTCTTCCCCAGAGAGGCCAAGGTGGGAGAGACCGTTCCCACTCAGAGCCCGGTTCTCAGCAAGGCCTCAGAGGAGAGGGTCCGTCAAGGCCAGGGACAGCAATGCTGAGGCCAGCGGCTCTGCTGCTCCTTTGCCCACACTTCCCGGGCCCTTAGGAAAGATCGGCCCCTTGGGCTGGACCGAGGAGGGACCCCCTTTTCTGGGATCCCAGCTCCCTGTGCACCTGGCAGGGGTGGCCAGTGGAGGTGGGGGTGTCCTGCCAGCTGTGTGGCTCCTGCTCTGGAGCTGCCTGGCTTGAAATATGGCCCGAGAGAAACCGAGGGTCCCCAGCTTCATAAGTCACCACTAACTCCGACAACCTGGAGGTTGGCAGGGAGGAAATAAATGACCCCCTCGGCGCACCTGGACTGTGCTGAAGGGGGCAGGAGGGGTGGTGACAGGGCAGGCCAGGCTCCCCAGTGGGCGGTTGAAGGGAGGGACTCCATCCCTCAGGTGATGAGAAAGCCAAGTGCCTGGATTCAAGTCCAGCTGCAGACAGGATGGAAGTGCAAAGAGAAGGACAATGCTACTGGCCACTTAGGGCACAGACCTCAGGGACCTAGTTACCAGGGAAGTCCCCTCCCAGACCTGACGGGTGTGCATGCTTCCAGCTGCTTCCCTTTGTTATTCATTTGCTCGTTCATCATTCATCATTCATTCATTCATTCATTCAACAAACCCTTGTGGACCTATCAGGTCTTTGCTCAGGAGATCCTGGCCCTCTTTGGGTCTCCCTTTTATGAGGCAGGGTAGGTTCTTTAGTTTGTTAACCCTTCCAGGGCACAAACTATGTGCCCCATGCCTACTGACGTCCGGCACATAGTAGGACAAGTTGCTGAACAAGTGAATAAACACTTAAATGAATGACTGACTGAATGAATGAATGCGTCTGCTCCTCAGGTTCTGGTCCCTGATGGTGGTGCTTCAGCGGGTCCTCCCCCTGGGGCAGGGGGATCCTACCTCCTACTGGGGTTGGTTTGGACACAACTCAACAGGCGCATCCCACGGCCTGAGGTGTAGCCCAGGTGTGGCATGAGCCAGCCATGAGCGCCCCCCAGTCACTTCCCTGGTCTGGGACGCCAGGCCACGTGACCTGTAAGAGCCCCTCTAGCAGTTGGACCCGGTGACTCCTGCTGAGATGAGGACAAGCTGAGCCCAGTGGAGAGAGGTTTGCCCTCCCCTTCAGGGTTGGGTGGGGCGCAGCTAAAGGGCTTTGCAGGGTCTGGCGAGGTCGGTCCTCAGTGATGGTGCTGCTGCTTCTGTCCCTTGGGATCCAGGTGAGAAAATGACCGTCACTGATGGGCAGCTGTGGTCTCTCCGAAAGGCCAGGCCGGATTCTAGCCAGGCTTCCGCAAGCAGGTGGCCCAGAACTGCCCCTTCCTGGCCCCCTTTTACCGCACCTCCCCCCTCCCCCGAGCCAGAGGGAGGGTCCAGCTGGCCTTGTCCCAGGAACCTCTGTGGCGGGGTGCAAAGACCTGAAGGCGGGGAGCCCAGTCCTCTGAGCTACCTCGGCAGGGACGCCCCTGCACCCAGCCCCGCGGCTCCCGGGGTGGTCACACTGGGAGTGGGCGTGTTTCTGTGGAAGTGGGAGGGTGACCGTGTCACATGTGGTCCCCGGCAGAGGGGCATGAGCTGTGTCAGGTAATAAAAGAGAAGGACAAGGCCACTGGCCACTTAGGGCACAGACCTCAGGGACCTAGTTACCAGGGAAGTCCCCTCCCAAACCTGACGGGTGTGCATGCTTCCAGCTGCTTCCCTGGAAGGAGCTAGGAGGATCTGGCGTTGACAAAGAAATGTCTCGGATCAAATAAAAGGTCTTCTAAGGTGATCAGATGAGCACTGGCCAGTGGCTGCGTCCCTGGGAGCACTTGGCTACTCAGGCAGGGTCATTCCTGAGGTAACGCAGAGACCCCCTTCGTCTCGGCTCCTTCATCTTCCCCGTGTTGCGGCTGCTAATTGTTCTTTTTTTTTTTTTTAAATATATTTAATTGATTTTTTACAGAGAGGAAGGGAGAGAGATAGTCAGAAACATCGATGAGAGAGAAACATCGATCAGCTGCCTCCTGCACGCCCCTACTGGGGATGTGCCTGCAACCCAGGTACCTGCCCTTGACCGGAATCGAACCTGGGACCCTTCAGTCCACAGGCCGATGCTCTATCCACTGAGCCAAACCGGTTTCGGCTGCTAATTGTTCTTGTGTGAAGGCAGCAGGATGCCAGGAACGATGAGGCCCGTCCTCACTGCCACGCACCAGCTCTGGCATCTCTGGGGAGAGGCAGGGGTGTTCTTCCAGGGAGGCCCGGGGACTGACCCATCAGAAGGGCCACCAGTAACTGCTGTCAGCCCAACACCCCGAGGGGCAGTGGGAGGCTGCGAGGGGCCCTCCCTCCCGGGGCCCTCCCTCCCCCACGGCTGGAGGTCTTTAAGAACCATGAAGTCGCCTTTTTACGACAAGCCTGGGCAGATAAACTAAAGTGGACATCCTTCTCCCCGTGTCTTACCTTGGCAAGCGGAGGCAGGAGAGAATAATGGTCACTAACCGATTGTCATGAGGGACAATGGGTTTTAAAAGCTCTCAGGCTCGATTCGAACCCTGGCTCTGTCGCTTAGGAGCTGTGTGACCTCATGCAGTGTCCCAATCTCTCTGTCCCTCTATTTTCACCTCTCTACCCCAGGGCCGATGATACCTACCTCCCCGGGCACGAGCAGATCAAACGAGGACCCTTGTGGCTGGGACAGACCAACATTAAAAATGGAGCCCAGTGACACCAGCAAGATGTTGAAATAGAATGTCCCGGGCCCTTCTTCCCACCACCAACACACCGACTGAGCAACCATTCACAGACCATCCTCCTCGTAAGAAGTGGGAGTCAGTTACAGAAAATTCGGGGGGCGGGAGGGGGGACTTGCTTTAAGTCACACGCTGGGTCCGAGTCAGGGGTGAGGTCCGAAATCCCAGTCTCATCTCTCATGCCAATGGTCTCCATAGCAACAGATTCCAACCTGGTGACATGGAACGCTTGATTTCGTGGCATCCCAGAGTATACATAATTATCTGAGGGCCATCACAAACCGTGCAGCGGCTGCTCTACTGTGCCTTCTCTTGGTGGGGATGTCAGAGCTTTGACAACGATGACAAGATGTCGGTTCGGTGTGTAGGGAGCCAGACAGCCCGAGTTTCGCCTCTTGAGAGGATTTTTGCCTTTAACGCTGACATGGGAAAAGTGTGAGCTGGATTCTGTTGTTGGTGCCTTTCTAATTAACCCCCAGAGGCCCAACTTCAGTTGCCCCAGATCCTTTATCCCTACACGTCCCCCTGGTTGCTCCGTCACTCCCAAGCTCCAGCCCATCACGTCCACCCGCCAAAACTCTCTCCTGCCCCCACCCCAAGCACCAGACCTCCACGGAGAGGCCGCAGCACCAAGGCGGTGCTCCTTAAACCTGAGTGGGTAAGAGGATCGCCCGGGATGCTGCCGGACGTGCCGATTCTGAGTCCGTGCGTGGGTCTCGGGGATGCTCCCGAGGCTGCTGCAAGATGGCCCCTGGTGTCCGTGTACTTAAGCAGGGACCCCCCACCCCACCCCCCCGGCTCCGCCTGCTCCGGAATCACCTGCAGGACATTCAAACAGGTCCCTGGGCCCGCATCCGGAATCTCTGGTTCAGTTGCTCTGGAGTGGGGCCTCAGAATTTGCTTTCTATTTTATTTTTTAAATATAGTTTTATTGATTTCAGAGAGGAAGGGAGAGGAGAGGGGGAGAGACACACACACATCAGTGATGAGAGAGAATCATGGATGGGCTGCCTCCTGCATGCCCCCTACTGGGCATGTGTCCTGACCAGGAATCGAACTGTGACCTCCTGGTATAGGTCAATGCTCAACCACTGAGCCACGCTGACTGGGCTGCTTTTTATTTTGGCCAGATTGTGGAGGGAGAGAGAGAGAGAGAGAGAGAAACATCCATGTGAGAGAGAAACATTGATCGGTTGCCTTCCACAGGCACCCAGACCGAGAATCGAACCCACAACCTTTCGGTGTACAGGACGACGCTCGAACCAGCTGAGCCACACTGGCCAGGGCAGAATATTTGCATTTCCAGCATGTTCCCAGGTGATGGCTGATGCGGCTGGTCCAGGGACCAGACTGAGAGAACCGCTGCCCTGGTTGGAAGGATGGATGTGGCCAGGTGATGCGGAGAGCACCCCCCTCCCAGTTCCCTAACGTGGCACACCTGCGCGCGGACTGCTGCCTCTCCGCCGGCCCAGCCTGTCCCCACATCTATTCTGGGACGAGGCTTCCCTGTGCGACCACCTCGCGTGGCATCCCTCCCTCCCCGCATTGAACACATACACAGAGCTAGACGGAGAGAGACTAATTTTGCAAAATCTGCACAAAAACCGGGCAAATTTATGTCGCCCTGCAAGAGAAATGCTGCCGAGTGGAAATAAAATGCAGGGTTCCCGGGCACTTCTATTACCTCTTCATGTCACCAGCACTGAGTGATGGCGAAAAGTAAGATTGCAAGCGGAATCGCTTTTGCTTTCCCCGGAACAAACTCCGCCCGCCAAGACGCCTCCTGAAAATCTGTGGTTCTCCCAAGTGTCCCCGACAGCTAGCAACTGCGAGGGGAGCGGGAGCCGGGAGGACGGCCAATGGGGAGGAGCGCGCCTTCGCCCAGCCCAGGCCCCGGGGGCCCGTCCTTCACCGAAAGGCAGGGGCCCTGCGGGCGAGAGGGAACCTGGTTTGATTTAATGGGGCCCATTTTTCTTCTTTGTTTTAATCACAGAGTAATAATAATAACACACTCGCCTTTATATAGTGTCTTTCATTGCCAGTGTATCACCAAACACTTTACAGATTTAATAATAGAGTTTCGGAAATAAATAATGGGGAATAATAAGAGGAAGGATAAATAACATATTTATGGAATTGTATTGTGGTTTATGGTGGTAAACAATTCCTCAGACAGCCAGCAGTAGGAAATTAAGAGCTTCGGAGGGGGAGAAGGGAAAGGAGAGAGAGATGCCTTCAGGTGAGATGGGGCTGAGCTGGGGGTCTGAGGGGGGACAGAGAGAAGGAAGCAGGGGCTGCCAGGGGGGCTCCTGGGAGGGCAGCACTCAGGCCTGTGCCCAGGAGAAGGGTGGCCGTGGAGGCTGGATTCTCCAGAAATAAACCCTGCAGATGAGGTGCGCCATGTTTATTAGGGATCATGAATAGGTGGCGCCTGGGGTCTGGGAGGGGAGGTCACCCAGCGACCCAGAGCCCACCTGCTGGGTCACTGGGTGCTGGGCTGCCCTGGAAGCTGTGGCCTCGGGCTGGGTGGCTCTCTGCAGCCCTGGCTGTCTGCTGCCTGTACTTCCTGCTCCATGCTTCCCCGGGGGGATGTGGGGGTGCATTTTCCGGGCCCCCATGGCCACAGCCAGTGGGATA
Organism: Corynorhinus townsendii; assembly: GCA_026230045.1. NCBI lineage: Eukaryota > Metazoa > Chordata > Mammalia > Chiroptera > Vespertilionidae > Corynorhinus > Corynorhinus townsendii. Next base: position 4,465,833 of record JAPDVU010000009.1, read on the forward strand.
TGTCCTGAAATCCAGCCTGGAACCAGGACCTTGAAAAGAAGGAAAACATGTGTGGACATTTCTCTCGATAGATTGACTATTCCTTCCTGAGCCTCTAGCTGGTGCCAGGCTACCCGCGTCAGCGGGGTCAGAGGTCAAGGGGAGCAGACAGGAAGAAAGGACAGGGACCTGGCCTTGCTCCTAGGCCCATGAGAAATGACCGGGGTCTCCCTTGTCGATGGCACCGAGATTGGAGAGTTAATGGGTGACCATATCAGCAGGCCATATTTCTGGCCTGATTGGGTTTTGCCTGGCAATAGTCTAAGGGCTTGGCATCCATTGTCCATTTTGTAGATGAGGAAACTGCCACTTGGAGGTGGGATAGCTTGCCCAGGGAGAGTGGGTAGGCAGTGGCCACACCAGGATGTAATCCCAGCCCCACGCTAAATCTACCTCCCTGTTCTACAGAAGCCAAATGGGACCCACGTCAAGTGCTCAGGGTCAGTGAGCGTGGCTTTGGCCGCCCTGGACCTGTTTGCAGGGGCCCCGGGCCTCCGTGAGATGCCAGCCCCAACCCGCGGAGGAAGTGCCAGGCTCAGGCACAGATGCCATGGGCTGGGGCCCGGGAGGCAGAAGCCGCCGGGACAGGCTGGTGTCTGGGGCCTGGGATGCCCTGTGACGCGGTGCTCTGCCAGATGGCCCCACACAGGGAGACCTGCGTTGGAGCGGGCCACTGCCTGGCAGGTGGCCACCCCGAGTGGGTCTGGACCCTGGGAATACACCACGAGGGTGGCTTGTGTTCCCCCTGGGAACATTCTGGACAAACACAGGCCTCTAAACAAGCAGGGCTCACCTCGCTGGGGCCTTTCGTGGACTTGACATGCACTTGATCTTTTCACTGTCTTATAGGAGGGGATCACTAACTCCTCACTCAGGGAGCACACGTTCCCAGTGTCTGCCTGCAGAGCGGATGTAACTCTGGACCCGGCTGGAGGGGCAGGAGGGGCGGGGCTGAGTGCTGGGGGTCCTCCCCTCCCAGACCCCAGGCGCCACCCAGTCATTCCATGCAAGTTTCCTGAGCACCTACTGCGTGCCAGACACTGTACAATGCCCTCTGGATGTAGCCGTGAGTGAGCCAGACAGGATCCCTGCCCCTCATGTGATTCTAAAGCTCACCGTGGAGTTATGCCTCGCCGAGCAGTGCGGACGACAGACATGGACAGAGCCTCGGCGTCACACCTGTAACCCACAGCGAGGGCCCAGGTGGCCAGTGGAGCCCAGGTCCCCACTCCTGCCTGTAGACGCTGCTCAGCGTCATCGTCCCGGTGGCATTTGTTACCGTTTCCTCCCTGTCAGCGCTGGCAGGCTGTGCGGGATCTCCTGCGGGGAGTATTGGAGACAGCCGATTTGCATGTTATTCTTTTTACAAAACAAAGCTTCCTCACTGTCTCCATCCTCAGGGATAGGGCTCCCAGCCCGGGACCGAGGCTGCCTACCTCGAGGCTCTCAGATTGTCCCAAGGTTCCGGGAGCTCTTAATGGTGGCAAACCAATATGGGCCTTTCCACACGGATCAGCCAGGCCTCCTGAGGGGCTGGGCGTGGGTACAGACCCGGGAGTCCTTAGCCTCAAAGAATGAAACTGGAGAGAGAGCAAAGGAGAGAAAGCCAGCACGTGAGAGCCTGGTGGCTGGTCCTTCTGCAGAGCCCGTGGCCTGAGAAGGGAGCAGGCAGCCCTCCCCGTCATGCTGCTGCAGGGAAGGGATCCCACCAGGGGAGGAGCAAGTGCCCTGAATGGGGACAGGGCCCTGAATCCAGGTGCCTTCCCATCAACCCTGCTTCTCCTCGGGGGAAGTGAAGACTTTTCCCCAACACACTCCCCTCAGGCAGTTCTGGAATGTTCTCATCTGTAGACCGAGGAGCAAACGGCAGCCATGGGTAGGAGGAGGGGGCCCCAGGTGCCTCAAAGTGTGCAGGTGATGGAGAAGGCGGCTCTGCGGTTAGCTGAGCACCCATAGCCCCACACCCCAACGCCTCCGTGCAGGGTCCACCTGCCGTCCTACTGTCCGCTGACAGTTCAGGATACGCCTGCTCCTTTTCCAACAGGACGACTTTAAAAACATCCGAAGATCTTGGCCCCAGGGCACTGAGAGGCAAAGTGGGGAGCTCCGCCCGCCCAGGTCTGGCCGTTTCCACCAGGTGGAGGCACCTGGCCCAGGCTCTGCTTCACACGCGGCTGGGATGCATAAAGAAACCCCAGTGGGCGGAGCCCTCCCGGAGCCGCCTTAGCTCATGAGAACAGCCTGTTCACAGAACTTTCTGGTACATGGAAACGAAGGCACCCAGAGAGTGTGAGCGCTCAGCTGGTCGTCACGGAACCAGGTAAGAAGCCCATCCAGCAGGGCATCAGAGGGTTAACTCTGCCCTCACCTCCTCACGCCTTCCCAGTGGAATGGAAATAATCCCGACCCCCCACCCCCTCCCCCCACACACACCTGTGGGATTGCAGGGCCCCAGGGGATGACAGGGAACCGGCGGTAAACACTCGGCCTCCGGACCACCGCGTTGGCGACAGGGCAGGTGGTGGCACGGCACCTGGGCTGGCGGGCCCGCGCTCCTGCGGTGAGAGCCGCGTACGGCTCGGCGTGTCCCTTTGATAAATAGCTGTACTTTTATACTCTAATTGGTACCCGAAACAACACCTCCGAGGCCCAGAGGAAGCCCTGAGTCCCTGCTCAGACGGGAGATGAAAGGGTTTCCAATGAGAGGGAACGATTGTTACAGGGGAAGAAAAAGGCAGCAGCCAGTTGGGAGAATTCTCAGAAAGTGGGGACCAGGGAAACATTTGTTCTGGGAGACAGGAGCCGGGGCTCCCGGGCTTGGAGAGCACACAGAAACAGCTGCCTCCGTGGGGTCAGGGGGAGGGGAGGGGCCCAGGGAGCTGGAAGCAGGGGGTTCTACAGCGGGAAGTCAGTATTCGTGATGATCCGGAGAGAGGGCTGGACATGGCCAGACACACGTGACGTCCAGCCCCGGAGGTAGCAGGTGAAACAGCCCATTTACACGTTTCCGAGTAACTCGGTGCCATGGGTGTGAGGACCACTCAGCATCGAGGGGCAGTAAGAACGCGGCTACTAGGGGCCCGGGCTTTGGCATCAGTCAAGGGTTCAAGTCCTCAGTGCGCTGCTTACTCACTGGCTGTGTGGCCTTGAGCAAGTTACTCAGCCTCTCTGAGACGCGATCTCTTTGTCAAGTGGGGATAACACTGCGTCCTAGGATGGCCGAGGAGGTTGAGTGACGGCTGTCATGCACGTTGAGCTCAGCATCTGGGACACACTAACACTCAGTGGAGAAGAGTGTCTGAGTTAATAACAGTTGCACGGGGTCAGGGCTTGTCAGGAAGATCGGGGTCAGAGGGGAGGAGTTGGTCTCGTGGCTTCTGCCGCAGAAGGTCACCCAAGTTCTGGGTGGTGACCCCGACACAGGGCGCCTGCTCTCCTGTCCCTGTGGTGTTAGGAAGGACAGAGCCTGGCTACAGGCCTGAGGGGACTGCTCAGGCCACCTCTCTCCTCCCCGGCCTGCTGGCCCCAGGCCTGTCACAGGAAGATGCCCGGTCCAGGCGGAAGCCAACAGGCCGTGGGAAGGGGGAGAATTGAGGGCGGATTTCCCAGGACTAACTACGAGATCTGGCCTGCAGGGGGGAGGGGAAATGATCCCGGGAGTTCATTTACTCACTGCCGACCCTCTGTTTAAATGGCGCAGCGGCTGAACCGCCTGACAGGTGAGTGGCGTTGGCACGGTGAGTGCGTGAGACTCCACCAGGGCCCATTTAAAGCATGGCGTTTGGAATGCGTGTGCGTGCGTGTGCGCATGTGCACGTGTGCACGTGTGGTGGGAGGACCTGGGGAGACGGTCCAGGTGCTAATCTGAGGGATGAGTGACCTGGAAAAGCCAGAGGAGTCTACCTGGGGGCAGGGCAGCCGGCTGGCATCTGGCGCTGGGCAGAGCCGGTTTCTCAGGCTCTGCTGACAACCTGGATGGGGTCACCTTGTGGGGCCGCCATCCTGTGCATTGTACGCTGTGCAGCAGCACCCTGGCCTCCACCCACTGGGTGCCAGGAGCTCCCTCCCTGAGTCGTGAAATGTCTCCAGTCGCTGCCACATGTCCCCTGGGGATAGCCAACCCGCTCCCCCCCTCCCTCCCGGCGCCCCCCGGTGCAGAAACCACTGCTGAAGTCTTGATACATCCTCTCCTTGGCCCCAGATACGGCTGAAAGAAACTGGGGCCAAGGGTCTGTGAACTTGGCAGTGGGCAAGGGGATGATAAGCAGACAGATGAGCTCAATTTCCTGTCTGCACGCGACCAGGAGCGTGCAGCTGACAGCATCTCAGAAGCCTTCTGTACTGAGCCTCGGTGCTTAGCCCCCTCTGGCTCTGGTGGGAGAAGCAGCCGGCTCCGCGTGTGCAGGACGCTGGGGAGCGAGGGAGGGAGCCTGGGGTCCGGCCCAGCAGGCAGCCGCCTCACCCACGCCCACCACCCCCATCTCTGGGGCCCGAGGCTCCTAGAAAAACATCTCCGGCCTGGGCAGGGCTGGCGCTCGCGCTGACGCTGGGAGTTATTGCTGGAGAAGCCAGGGGCTGCGGGGGCCGAGTGGGGAAGAGAATGTTATCACAGAGACCTGATTTTTCTACACACTCTATCAGCTCCCCATCTGTTCCTTGATTAAATGAATTACTGGGCCGCCTCCCCACGCGCCGGCTGCCGGGACGTCTCCGGAGCCCTGATTACATCTGTGGAGAGCGCCTCACACCTCACAGATGGGCAGGCCTGTCCATCAGCCTGGCAGCTGATGCCTGTTTCATAATCTGGACCGGGGTGCGGAGCCGGGCCAGAGCCGGGTCTGCAGGGTCCTCTGTCTTGTTCTCAGGACACATGTGATGGCATTTAGGGCCCACCGGATAATCCGGGATTACCTCTCAAAATCCTGAACTTAATTATACCTGCAAAGATTCTTTTCCCAAATAAGGTCACGTTCGCAGGTCTGACTTAGACATGGCTGTCTTTTGGGGACCACTTTTCAGCCCGTCACATACTCCAATCAAGATGAGGCCTCCTTGTGGGATCCTGGGTGAGTCACCCAATACGGCTGAGCCTCAGTTTCCTCCCCTGTAACTGTCCCAGTGCCCCCCCCCCCCCCCCCCCGCGGCTGTGTGCCTGAGTGCGCATTGGCGCGAGCCGGAGAGCAGGTCTTGTTCAGCCCAGTGGCTGGGCCTGCCCGGGAGTCTGCCATTCAGTGGGTCTGGGGAGGGCATTAGGGTTTGCATTTCTAGCAAGTTCCGGAATGCTGAGAACCACTGGATTAGATAGAGGGATGCATCAGAGGTGGCTAAAAAAGTCCTCCCCCCAAATAAGTACCGCACAGATCAATGTTGGCGCACAACCAACAGAAAACGACACCCAGACACCCACTCTGGCTGCTAGGCCAATGGGAAGGCCATGCAGCCGAAGGGCGGGGCTTCCGGTAGAAGACACGCTCCCGTGGGCGGGGCTATGTCTGTGTATCTCCTGTCCACCGCTGAGTGGACTCCCTCATGGTCATGGGCATGAGCCAGGCATGTGCTGGGCGGGGCCTCCCCTCTGTCAGCCCTTGCTGATCAAGGGGTTTTCCATGTAGCGCTTACACGTACAGTAAATAGGGACCAGACGTCAGTGGACCAAATGTATAGGAAGGTGTGGAAACCAGACAGAGCAGGGAATGATGCTCTCCCGCTTCTGACAGAGGCCCCCAGGGGAGCGGCGGCGCTGGCGTTGCTGGGCCTCGGTACCTGCCGGGAGGACCCTCTCTCTACATGGCAGCGAGGACCTGGATGCTGCAGGCACCATGGGGACACTCCAGGGCGCTCTCAGGGAGGGAGACTTGTTTAGCTTTGTGGTGGGGAAGATGGGCCTGTGGCAGTGTGTGTGTGTGTGTGTGTGTGTGTGTACACTGAAGGAGGAAGACACGGGACACAGGAAGATCATTGAGGCAGCTGGTGAGACAATTCAGGTAACAGATGACAAGGGCCTGGGCTGAAGCACACGCCAGGTGTGCGTCTCACTTGATGGATGAAGGTGAGAGTGAGCGAGAGAGTGTGAGGCCAGTTTCGCCTGGAAGAGGTGGACCCGCGACCAGTGCCAGTGGTACCCTGGTGCCCTTGCGCAATTTACACCGGAAGCATGGGCTTGGGCATCTCCGGGCCGGGCATATGGAGTCCCGGCCCACCTCTGTCCCCTCTCCGCTCCTGGGGAAAAGGCACATCCTCCGTGATTACACAGCACATGTTCTGCTGAGCATCCCCAGATGTTACACTGGTTAATTTCTGCGGGGATTTTTCTCTAAGCCAGCATGACACAGGCTTTAAATCAATTTGAAAGCCATTGTCTACAATCCACATGGAGAGGGTCCGCCCGTTATTCTCATCAGTCAATGAGGACAGGACAGGCTGGGACAGGTCTGGGCTGGGATGGGAGAGGGAATTAGAGACCTGAGGCCTCCCTAGATGGCTGTCTTCCGAGCACAGGGACACTGCCCATGGCTGCAGGAAGGGGCCCCAACGTGGGGTTGAAGGAGAAATGGAAAGTCTTTAAAAGGGCTGGGGATGCTCGGGGGATGCTGAGGCAGTCCGCACATTCAAGGACTTTGGCCGTGGCTCTCAAGGCCACTTTCCCTATGATTTCCTCTGTTAAATACCCCAAGTGGATAAAGTAGGAAACAAAGGGGCAGAGTCCGGGTGTGGTGGTGGTGATGTGTAGGGGAAGGTCAAAGAGACTCATGAGCAGCCAGTGGCAGCCCGCTTTGGAGCTCAAGATCACAGGGAGTATTGATGCATGAAATCGGTCTTGCCCCCAGTCCAAGGAGACAGGCCAAATTCACTGGCTCCGTCTTCACGTCCAAATGGCTCTCTTCTCTTTCGGAGTGTGCTCTGTCATAGAGCCCCTCTGTGCCATCTCCCACCCCAGGGAGGTTTCTAACTTGTCTGCCCTAAGGGGAGGGACTCCGGGAAGTTGTGTATTTGGCATTGACCTTGACCAGGCCAGCAGGTGAACTGAGGAGGAGGTGAGGGGAAAAGCTTTAAGAACGGGCAGTGGACTTGGTATGTGGGGGGTAGACCCCCACTATGGGGAGAGTTGCAAGACATAGCTTTGCTCCATTCATTCCTCAATCCAAAGGGGGGACCCTCTTCTCCTTCCCCGTGATAGCCAAGGCCAATCAAGTGACTCAATGTGGCCAGTCCCAACAGCCAGTGCCCAGCCAGGTGACTAGGCTTAGCCAATTGTGACAGCCAGGATCCAGTCAGGTGACTCAGCTTGGCCAATCCCAACCCAAGGGCCCAGTCAGGTGACTCAGCCTCCCCAGTCACACAGTCAGGCTTTGACTTGGGAGTGTGTAGTAAAAAGACATCGGGATGTTAGAATTTGTTTGCAGTGGTCTTTTGGGGCAGTGACCATGGTAGTAGAGGTGTCACAAGTAGATCGATTCTGTCCTTTAGCTGTGGCTCCAGCCATGTGGGTCTAGACACAGCCGCAGCTTCCTGTTCCTGCACTCCAGGGCTCCAGGGATCTGTAACCCTCACAAACCCTCCTTGGCCACATGGGTTCTCCACCCCCACCCCCACCCCCACCCCTGCCAGCTCCCTGCATCCACTCCCTGCCCTTCTCCCTTCTGCAGACTCCCTCCTGGGCTCCTCTCCAGGCAGTGCCAGCAGAAGGCCCTCCAGATTCATCTTGCACACTTGCCGCCCGGGCCGCTCACTCCCTGCAAAGTGCCAGGCAGATGAAACACCCATGGATCAATGCCAGAAACATACCGGCTCCACACCATCCCCACCCCTGCCAGGAAAGAGGCTTTTGACTCTCCCACCTTGGCTGCAAGAGTGCGGGCTGAGTGCCTTTAACCCCTTAAATTCTGTCTTGTCTTGGGCTGTGAATCCTAGAGCTCAGGGCCGACTCATTAATTCACGTCACCAGCCACAGAAGCTCCACAATGTATGGGTTTGGGGCATGCTCCCAGCGCCCAGCTGTGGATTTGGGACATGCTCCCAGTGCCCCAGCACTAACGTGCCTCTGCATCAAAGTAGATCATCAGATGCCACGGGGATGGCCGGGCATGGAGCAGCCTTTTGTCCAGTGGGTGGGCACCGCTGTGTCTGCTAGGTGAGGCCCCTAGGAGCGGAGGGACATTGAAACAGGTGTTCAGGAGTCCTTTAGGAAGATATGGCTTCCTGTCCTGGGGCGGGACCCTAACAGTAGGTCCTGGGTCAAGGCCCCTTCCTCCTGGTCGCTCAGCACCGTCCCCCCACCTGGGGTGATCTCTCCCAGGGCCAGTTCAGGCACGGTTTGCTCCTATGGAGACGCGGGGAAGCTGGCACGTGCCGGGAATCCAGCCTCCGAAGGCCCAGGAGAAGGGGAGAGTGAAGAAGGAAGAGGCCTTAAAACACCCCTCAGCTGTTTAAGGATTGGAGATCTGTACTAAATCTCAGGGAAAAGGAGTAATTACGCTGTCAGCAAAGGTGATATAATTTTTAAGACTGAGTTCCACGGCCATAATTTTTCCTCATCCTCCCCGTGTCTCCCCGGGGATTTAGGGGCCAATTACTGTCATTTCGCTGCCAGGGGTTGTTCCTACCAACCGCCATGCGCATCTCGCTGTCCCCAACCCGAGTAGTCCATGGAGGAGCTGGGGAGGCCAGCCCTGAGGCAGGGGATGCCACGGTCCTGTCTCTTCGCAGTGAGAACAGCCTGGCAGGAGGCCTGGATGAGTGCTGGGGAACAAGGGGGCAGGGATGATGTCTCTAGGAAGTAGGAAGTCTTCTGGTGGAATTCAGGGTCTCTGGCAGGAGGGGCCCAGTATGAGGTTGCCATACAGAGGGAGTGGGCTGAGACAGGGGGGCTCCGTCGTTGGGGTCAGCCCAAAGGGAGCCCTGGCAGTAACTTTGGCAGTTACTTCCTCTCTCTGTGCTTTAGGGGGAAATGGGTGAAGGGTGGGAGCCACCTCATCAGGTCACCCCGTTGTCATGATGCCATCCTACCTCTGTCTAGTGCTTGATTCCTGCCAGAGCATCACCCTCTTGAATGTGTTGGCAGACAGAGAGCTCAGTAGGTGGAGCAGTGGCCCCTTCCCACCCTGGCCCATTCAGCAGATCCTGACTGGATCCCATATGACTGTTTACAGCCAGATATGGGATCTGACCCCAGGCCTCCATGCCCCTCAGGGATGCACAGTCCCGCAGGCAACCCACCACCTTCCGTAGAGAGAAGTCTCATGGCTGATGCTGCTCAACCCTGTCCACCCTCCCCGAGCTTCTTGCCAAGAGGGTCCCTCCCGCCCTCCCTGGGGTTCCTCCCTTGGTAACATCCCAGTAGCTTGTATGGAGCCTTGTGCCCTGGCATTCTGACATGTGCCCTCGTTGGCTGACCTGTTGCTCACCTGGCCCTGACTCGGAAGGATCGCCTTCAGGAAGCCTTCCTAGGTCTGCAGGATGAGAGGACCTGGATTCATCCATAGCACGTCCCATCCTCTGGGCTCCACATCACTTCCTGATGGGCCTTCCTCCGATTTGTTTCCTCTTTTCTGAGTCCTGGTAACATATAGAGCTGGGATTTGAACCCATGACTGACTGCATGAGTAACTAACAGCTGTTTTCCCATCCTATCACTCTCTTCCCTGCTCCCCATCCCTCCTCCATAATTGCACAGGTTCAAATACACAACATTATGAAAATCATTCATTTCTTTAAATGTTGTAGCCTGGGTGTTCTATATGCCAGCTTCCCACGAGGGCTGTGAACCCTGGACTGTGGGTACAGCTTGGATGACTGTCTGTGATGACCAAATCGTCTTTACTGGAATGTGTGATGCAGCATCAGAGCTGAAAAAACTGTCTAACGCATTCTTCTTTTTTTAAACTGGACTTGGGAGGGCAGATAGTTATACTGCTTAGGGGTAGACCAGATCTCTGAGCCGCCCACGTCTTTACCTGCAGTTGCTTGTAAAGAGAGGAGGAGGCTGGGGAGGTAGCTGGGGAGATGGGGGTAGGATAATGAGCCATGGTGACACCAGAAATTGGAAAGTTCTTCCACTCCCCACCCACCGCCATGTGCAGATAAGACACACCAGGTGCAATGGGCTCCCTTCCCTTGGCAGGTGTCTTAGGGATCATTTGGCTGTCGAGGGTCCTGGCCGTCACCTACCCAGGGCTGTTCCCTCCCCAGAGTCAGCCTCTCCACCAGGGACACCTGTGGCTGAACATGATGTGGTGGTTGAGGGCGTGGCCTTTGGGGCGGGCTAACCTGGGGGACACCCCAGCAGACAAGTGTCTTACGTGATGAGCATCGTAACCTCAGGTTCTACCTCAAGAAGATGGGGATCAACAATACCACATCAACAGGACCGTGGAGAGATGTACACACGATGAGGCACGCCACGCAGCTGGCACTCAGACGTGCTCGCTAAATGTGCTGTTCCTCTTTCCCCAGAAAGCAGAGAGGACGGCTCGCCACCCTTCCTCAACCTCCTGTTTGATGCCAGCCATGCGGGGTGGGTGGGAGCAGAGCAGGGCCCCTCCCCTGCACCTGAGGCCGGCTGCCCTCGGAGAGCCATGGGCACCAAGTGCGTTAACGATCCAGGCAGTTGGGAAAATAATTAAGTGCGAACTTGTCATTTTTTTAATGAAGTTCTAGAGTTAGAGATTTATAATTGCTAATGAGCCCGGCTAATAATTAGTTGCTTTATAATAAGGGCGATGATCATTCAGATGGAGGCAGAGAGAGCTAGGCTCGGGCCTAATTTTTCTCCTGTAATTATGTGACATGCCCGACTGCCTGGAACGCCTCTGCCCCTTTGGTCCTTCTGCTCCAGGGTGATGCCAAGCTTCCTTGGCACTGTCCCCACTTCCCATCACCTCCCTCTCTGGACCCCAGGTGCCCAGCACCACCGCCAGGCAATGGTTTAGACCCTATGTCCACTGTCACCCGGCTGAGGGACATCTGGGGCCCCGCCTAGGTTGGCCTGGGTGCAAAGTGACAGGGCTGTGCTAAGGACTGGGTCTCCACCAGCGCTGAGCCTCCAGGCAGCGCTTTCCAACCCTTTCATCTCACCGCACATAAATGAATCACTACAATCCTGCAGCACACTAAAAAATGTATTTTTTGCTGATCTGACCAAAAACACCCACAGGTATAATTTGGATTCGTTCACACTGAGCGGCTATTGTTGTCATTTTTTTTTTTATTGGACAATCTCAGGGAAAAGAGGTCAGTGCCCCTGACGACATAGTCAGGTCATGCACGTTCTAAACAGTCTTGCCACAGGCAGATTGAAAATCGCTGCCCTAGGGGGTGACATGGGCGTGGCTTTGCAAAGGGCCACCAGCATGGCGTCCCCTGCAGTGATGAAACCTCCAGCAGCCTTGGGAGGTGGGGGAGAGGGGGTGCGCGCGCTCACAGGAAGGGAAGGTCGTCCCCAGGAGCCCATGAGAGAGCTGATGGAGGCCCCTCCGTCCCTGTTGGCTTGTGGCCCTGGACTTGGGAGGGCAGATAGTTATACTGCTTCGGGGTAGACCAGATCTCTGAGCCGCCCACGTCTTTACCTGCAGTTGCTTGGCATCGATATTTCGAATCAAACCAGTAAACCACAACCCGGAGAGTTCATTCATTTTTCCATGGTGGGAATGACTCTCACCCTGTCCCCATCCATGCCTCATGGAGCCTCCCCAGGAAATTAGTAAGGACATAGGTCTGTGCACAGACCACAAATGCGGGCTTGTGGCCTGGGGTCCACAACCGATTCAAGGGGTCTGTGAACCTGAGTGGGGGGGAAAGTTCTTTATTTTCAATAATATGAGCAGCACAGGGGACTTCTGCATCAAGAGGAAACACGTGTTTTCACATCGTGTTCCAGTGGTGGCAGATTTCTCAAAATACTGTTTATGCTCATCACTACTTTACATTTATGGTGGTTATTAGACCTGCGGCTAGATCTTGTGTTTTGAATGTGTTATTAAACAGCGCGGGAATTACCATAGGTCAGGTTTCTAAACGACAAATTGCTACTATTTGTTTATTTAAATATTTTGATAGCCGTGTTTCAATAGAATTGCTTTCTTTTATAATTCTATGTATTTTGGCTTCCCCTTCCAATTCCCTGCCCCCCACTCAAATCCACCCTTCCTCCCCCGATCCATTCCCAATGTGGGTCGGGGCAGGGGCTATGATAGAGAAGGGCTATGGGTAGAGATTGAGGGCTCATGGAGGCCCGAACTTCAGGAGGGAACCCGAGGGCTGGGAAGGACAAGACATGAGGGAGAAGGTGGCCTCAGAGCACTGGCCCTGCTGGTTGCCTGCTGGCTGAGTTGGCGGCTCCCTGGGGACTTGGAGTCTGCGCGGGGCTGTGGGTGGACGGTATGCTAAACCTGAGCCCACGCTCCAGCATTCTTTCGGATTCTGTGCACATGGGACTACATGGCGGGAAACAGAGGGATTTCTGAGCAAGCCTGGCTGAGTGGGGTGGGAGGCCATGCTGTGGCCCCACTCCCAACCACAGCAGCCGTGGGCCTCCTTCAGGGTGGTGGCCAGGATCGCAGAGAGCGCCGCTCGGGGAGCCAGTTGGACAGGAAGATTTCTTGGTGCTGACTCTCCTGCCCACTTCCTTCCATGACCAAGAGCATGTTCTAGGAATATTTTTACTCTTTTTTGTTTTTGAAGGCTTATGTCCATGCATTTAGCAAACATATTGAGAACCTGCCGAGGGCGTGACACCGCATCTAGCACTTGATCTCATGAGTGCAGGATGGAGCCGGGGAGACACCCATGAGGCACACAGTTTGCCCATAATTAATGACAGTTAATGAATAAATAATAGTGACAGGTAATTGATGTGCAGGGCAGCGAGCGACTCGAATAGAGAACTCGGTGTCCCATGCAAGCCCAGCTCTCAGTGGGCGCCCACAGACCACCACTGTGATATGTTGCTTGCTTCTGATTTTCTGTTTTGTGGAAAACGTCAAGATGAGATTCCCCGGACCCACAATGGTGACCACACACCCCAGATTTTTGGGAACACCTTGGATTTCAAGAATTCTATTCCTTTGTGCCCACAGACCACTGAAATGCCAATATTCCAGCAACCAAACACTGTCCCAGATGGCCCTTTCCCAAATACCTTCATGCGCAAATTCTCTGCGGCTGTGGGTCCTGCTTTGGGGCATGGAAAGGGTCTCACTGGGGTGTCCTACTGCTCGTCCCCACCTGCTCCCTCCTCCTTTCTCCCTCCTACCCCCGCCCTTCCCCTGCTCAAGCCTCCATCTATCTCCACCTGGTGCTACTGCAAGAAATGAAAAGTCATTTTGAAATTAGAGTAAACCAAACGGAAGGAGGAGGGGAGGCGCTGCTGCGTAAGGAGGTCATGGAATACATTCTCGGGCCGAATGGGAAAAGAGTGTTTCTTGCCTGCCATTTGTGTAGATAATGGAGCATTTTCTGTTCCGTTGCCCAGCACAGCCTATCTTCAAAGGCTCTCCGTGTGCGTCGGAGAGGATGGAGGGACTTGTGAGCAGACAGGGTAATTGGGAAAAGTAAATCTGGATGCAAAACTCTGCTCGGAAGGTGTAGGGCTCGAGGAGGCGGCGGCGGCCGCGCCTTCACAGGGGTGGGCTTGGGCGAAGGTGCTTTGCTTTTGTTTTTCGAATAAGAACAAGGATTGCTTTACCAAAAGCAGCTGGAGCGTGGACGTCCAGGCCTCTCGGAAACCCCCTCATTCGCAGGCAAGGTCCAGCACACGCGTGGAGGACAGCTGGCTGACGTTTATTGAACACATAGTATGTGCCTGGCCCAAGGAAAGCATTTTTATAGGGGCTGCCTCTTTCAACCCTAGCAGCCCTACGACTGTTTGTTTGTTGTTGTTTTTTGGTTAGTCTTCACAGGAGGATATTTTTTTTCCATTGATTTTAGAGAGAGTGGAAGGGAGGGGCAAGGGGGGAGAGAGAGAGAGAGAAACATCGATGTGAGAGAGCCACATCAATTGGTTGCCTCCCGCACTCAGGTACCTGCCCTTGACTGGAATTGAATCTGCAACTTTTTGGTTCTAGAGCTGAAGCGCTAACCACCGAACACACCAGTCAGGGCTGGACTGTGTTTTTAAACTGAGAATCACAAGGAGTTAATATCTCACTCAATATCACATAGCAGGTGAGTTGTGGAGCTAAGACTTGAATCTCGGAGGTTGATCCCAGCCCTCAGTCAGTAACACCTCGGCAGGGGAACGCTACCTGGAAGAGGTGCCTTTTTGAGGTGACTTAGAAAGAGGGTCATGTATGGAGCATGGCAAAGGCCCAGAGGGAAGAGAACAGACATGGGCACTGTGCATATTTCACACGTACCTGGTGTTAAGCCAGAAGCTTCGACTACACTTTTATTAAATGCTCAATTCGATCGCTTGAGCTAGGTATCATGATGCCCATTTTAGAGATGAGAAAACTGAGGCTCTACAATAACCTAAGATTATAGTCCGTGATGGAAAGACTAGCCTCCTAACATGAATCCATATATTCTATTCATTCCTCTGTTTGAGCAAGCCAGCAAGGTGGAGGAAGTTAGGAGGATGGTAGGGAACAATTAGCAGAAACAGCAAAACATTAGGTTAAGAATTAGCTCCAAATGCCTTCTCCAGGAAGCCCACCAAGATTGGTACCTGCTTTGGTTTAATACCATCTGAGAGCTTTAAGCTTAGCAGATCCTTTAACAAACACTTGTTGAATGAAAAAAGTGGCTGCATGAATATACATCTATTTTAATATCATCTTAAAAAGAGCAGGCGCTCTCTCTGGATTGGGGTCATCCCGCCCCCCCTCTTTGGCCCTGGTTCCGTCTTTGTCCATTTCTCCATGTCTCTTATCTTTCACCCTGGCTTTCCCTTGCCTTCTCTCATTAAGAGCTAGAAGGGAAATGCGCTGTCCAAAGCTCCCGCAGCCTCCTCACTGCTGTCTAGAGCTGCGGCTTAGTATTTAAATCCTGTTAAATAACCTGTTTCCATGGGCAATCGCAGGCAGGTTAGTAAATTCCCCACACGCTCACTCTTTAGACAAAAACGACATCCCAGGTCTGCGGAAAATTGGCCATTGTCCTTTAATGGTGGCATTGAACCGAGCAAATGTGGCACTTTAAAAGAAAGTTGTCCCCATGTAGGCCAAAAGTTCAGCCTACTGCTCTGGAAATTTCCAGCTCACGGCCCATTTCGCTGCAGGT
The DNA here is from genome assembly GCA_026230045.1 of Corynorhinus townsendii. Classification (NCBI taxonomy): domain Eukaryota; kingdom Metazoa; phylum Chordata; class Mammalia; order Chiroptera; family Vespertilionidae; genus Corynorhinus; species Corynorhinus townsendii. Next base: position 4,481,088 of record JAPDVU010000009.1, read on the forward strand.
ATAAAGGAGAAAATAAATACCCTTGCAAGGCAAGTGATTAATTTCCGCCAGCATGTCCCAGGTGCCTGCTGATGGCTGGCTTTTGGGCTCTTAATCGGTGGACCTGGCCAGGTAGGGGGTCCCATCTCTGGGATTTCAAACGGGCAACGTCTCGGCTGGCGCGTGACTTTGAGGCACAGGAAGAATGTAATTCCTTTCACGCTCTGGAAGACGGAGAGGCAGGCAGCGGGAGAGGCTGGGGTGCAATGACTCATGTCTTTTCCTGAATCTTGGTAGCTCTGGGCTTGGACCTGGGCTTCTGTCAGGATCACCACCACCACCACCTCCGTGCCTTTATGAGGCACCACTGTGTGCATGGCTCCACATTAAGGGGACCACAGAAGGATGCTGGGAGGTGCGTGGGCTGCGTGCACTGGTGGGTTCAGTAGCCACGTATTTTCGTTTCTGAGGTTGGAGAGGCAGAGCACTAGTAGACTGTCCAGTAAGGTGGGGGTAACTGGGAGATGGTAGGGGACAATTGACAGAAACATCAAAAAATTAGGCTCCAAATGCTTCCTCCAGGCAGCCCACAAAGATTCGTATCTGCTTTGGTTTAATACCGTTTTGGGGGTCTTACTCCCAGCAGCCACCCCCCGAATGGCACCACCTTCCCCCATTTGACTGAAACCAGTCACATCTTATGAATCAGTCATCTATTGCAGGGTAACAAATAACCCCAAACTTGGTTGCTCTCTGTTCAGTCCTGATTCGGCAGGTTGCTGGTCTGGGGCCCCTACTGAGCTCAGTAGCTCAGCTGGCTAGGCGGGGGGCTGGCTGGCCTAGGATGGCTCAGCGAGGTCAGCTGAATGGCTGGGGCCCCTCTCCGTGCTGTGTCTCATCCTCCACAGGCTGGTTCACGCTTGTCCACCGCGGGTCTCGGGGTTCAGACAGCAAGAGCCGGAGCTCCGTGGCCTGAGAACCGAACCTCGTCACTTCTACCACGTTCTGTGGGCCAAAAGCTGGACACCAGGCCGGTTCAGAGTCAAAGCGTGGGGGAGTAGGTTGACCGGTGTCCCTCCAAAATTCACGTCCACCTGGGCCTTGAGAAGGTGACCTTATTTGGAAATAGGGTCTCTGCAGACGTGACTAAGTTAAGGTTCTTCGAATACGCTCATTCTGGGTTTAGGATGAGCCCTAAGTTCAAGGACTAGTGTCCTTGCAAGAGGAGAGGTCCCAGGGACAGAGAAACAGTGAGAAAGACGGGAAGTCGGAGGCCGAAATGGGAGGGATGCAGCTCCACGCCAAGAAACAGCATGGCTTCCCCGCAGCTCCCTGGAGCCGGGAGAGAGGCCCTCGAACAAATTCTGCCCCTGAGCCTTCGGACGGAGCCTGGCCCTGCTGACACCTTGACTTTGAACTTCTAGCCCCTGGTCTGCGAGGGCATAAATGTGTTCTGAACCCCCAGGTTATGGCCGTTTGCCACAGCAGCCCTGGGAAACAAATGCGGGGTGGGGGGTGGGGGGAAGGTAGACATCTCTTGCCGGGAGAAGCTGCAAAGTCACGTTGCCCTGGGTGAGGAGCCAGGAAGGAGGAGAGAGAGGAGCCACGCTTGCGATCTTGCACCTCGCCTTACCAATCCGCACTCTGTTCTTGGCGGGCACCTTAAATCCGAAGAGCAGCCGCAGGACGCCAGACGCCAGACAGTCGTGACACCGAGTGGGCGCTGTTCTGCTCCAGGCTCCAGTGGGAGAGCGTCTCCGGATGCGGAGCTCCTCCATGCATCCCGCTCCATCTCAGAAGGCACCGAGGAGGCAGCCGGCCAGGACACTGAGCGGTCCGGCCCTGTGCCTCCGGGGCATCCTCAAGCATCCTCAATGCCTCACTCGGCACAGGTGGCCTGAGATGAGCAGAGCAGACCCCTCCCAACCTCCCCAGACCCGTTGGTCCTGGGCACAGGCAGGAGCAGCCTGGGAGGGGCTGGCTGCTGGGAAGGCATGTGGGCACAGGCTGGTGTTCCGTGCCACAAACACCCCGAGAGACGCCGAGGCAGTTCCGGGGTGCTCTCCCACGTGTTTCTTTCTCAGTGCCCATCTGGCGGCATGCTCAGCGTGGTGTGCGGGGCTGGACGGCCGAAGCCCGTCCAGACAGCTAGCGCTGTCATCGAGGCCGCTGAGACAGGCCGGTGCCCCTGTGGTCCACCCAGGTCCTGACCAATCACTCGAGGGCCCCTGTGTGACCCCATGTCCAGGCTGCTGCCCACAGGACCCGCGTCTTTCCTGCCACCTTCCAAGGTCCGAAAAGTTGTTCTGAGTCCGGGGTTGGGTTTCAGTGTTAGAGCGATGAGCCAGGTCAACCAGAAGCCTGCTTCCCGGAGCATTCACCAGCAGGGGAAGGGGCTAAGTAAACAAGAAGAACACAATCTAATTACTGCTGGTAAAGGTGCCAAAGAGAAATAAGAAAGTGCAGCAGGAGAGGGTGGTGGGGGGCGGGGGCATGGATTTGAGCTGAGATGAATGTTTCCTCCAAAATTCACATTCTTCTTGGACCCTCCGAATATGACTTCCTTGGTAGGATCTTGGCAGAGGTAACTAGTTAAGATGAGGTCACACTGGAGTGGGGTGGGCCTTTAATCCAATGTGACTGTTGTCGTTATGAGAAGAAGAGACACAGCCACGCATAGAGGGAAAGCGGCCGTACGATACCAGAGGCAGAGACTGAGGTGATGTGGCCACAAGCCAAGGAATGCCAAGGAGTCCAGCAACCACCAGAAACCAGAAAAGGCGAGGAAGGGTCCTCCCCCAGAGCCTTCAGAGAGAGTGTGGCCCTGCCGACACCCTGACTTCAGACTTGCAGCCCCCAGAACTGTGAGAGGATGCATTCCTGGGGCAGGAAGGCACCCCATAGGGGGTGTTTTGTTACAGCAGCCGCAGGGCACTCATGCAAGGGGAAGGGGCGTTCTAGGGGAGAATGGAGACAGGGCAGAGATGCCTTGGGACATGGGTTTTGGCTCGTTGGGCAGCAAAAGGAAGCTGGGAGGGGCGCAGGGAGCAGAGCGGATGCTCCCAGCTGCCATGGGTGCCTGGGTCTCCTGCCTCAAGGTGGCAGACAGGAAGCCACAAAAGGCTTTGGGGCCAGAAGTCACCGGTGTCATTCCACCCACTAGCTGTGTGACCTTGAACCAGTTCCATAACCTCTCTGAGCCTAGTTTCTCATCATAAAAAAAAAAAAAAAAGCTGATAATACCTGGGGAGTTCTAGATCAAAGCAAATGTGGGTGAGGCCCCTGGCTCAGTATCCAGCAGCCATTCTGCTTTATTCTAACTGACTGTGAGCAAACCCCTCGCCCCCAGAACCCTCCTGGGTCCCCACTAAGGCTGCAGGAAACGTGGCAGTTCGGAGAGGAGACTGTGAGTGAAGAGCGAGGCGGGTAGCAGAGGCGTGTCTGAGAAGAGGAGCTTCCATGCTTTCGGGAGTGATTAAAAATGGTGTTTGGTCTCCCGTGAAACCTGGGCGACCCGGGGGGAAAGCACTGCCACAAAATTAGCTCCGCGGGTAGAGGCGTGCCCCAGGTGTTTGCTCCGACTGCTTCGCAGCAGGCAAGTCCCCACGAAGGCACGGCTGTGGCTGCACGCGTGGCAGGGCCTAAATCTCCTTGAAAGAGATCAAATCCGACCTCGGAAATTTGGTTTTAATTGTGACTGTTCTTATTCATCTTTTGAAATTTATTTGAGGCCATAAACCCACTGTTTCTGCCTCACCCCGGTAATTCTATGAGGGTTAAAGTGACGGGGGACTATCACATGTCTGGATCCAGGTAAAGCTGCGGGGACTCTGGTTTTGAGCAAGAGTCGACTCACGCGAGGGAGAGTCTGGAGCTTGTGTGTAAGAGTCGGGCTCCGCTGTGAACTTCTCTTACAGGCTCAGCAACTCCGGATCCCACTGAAAACCCAAAAGAAGCCTACTTCTGCCCTCGAGGAGCTTACGGTCTGAAGTTTTTAGGGAGTGAATACTGACCGGCTCTCCAGCTCCACACAGAACAACACAGAAGAGACTCTTCCAGGGGAGAGGCAAATCGGACCCAAGAAACTTTGCTCCCACAAATATTCGAGCCAGCGGAGCCCTGCCTGAAATGCCCTTCTCCACGCCGGCCCACTTCTTCAGTTGCAAGAATAGCTCCTCTTTAGTGGTCACAACCCCCGTGAAGGGCCGGCCACCTCCTCTGGGAGGCCCTCCAGGAGTACCCCCAAGGCAGGAGTTACTCTCCTCTTCTGTACTGCATTTATTTGGTGCTGCTTATATCTGTCTCCCCTATTCATTCGAGTTCCTCAAGGATGTACGCCTTGCCTGCCCCTTTGGCCTTTATCTGGCGGCTGAACTTGGCTCTGGAGACACTTAAAGACCGAGACCTGGTCCCCGTGGCTTCTGGAGTTCCCAGCATCCTCCTGGAGGTTCAGAATGGTTCTTTCTCCCTGAGATGAATACTTTGGCCATTTCGTGAGGAAACCGCAAGGCTAATTTACTGACCTTCATATGCACACTGAGATTTTTCTCAAAGGGCTGCCAGGCCTCTCTAGGCACAGACCTTGGAGGGCTCCAGGCTGGCAGGCTTCGCAAATGGCCTTAGACACTGCGATCGCCCAGGCCTCCATAATTAAATTTTGCACATTAATCTGAGTGGGATCCCTTTGCAGCGCTTCCTTTGAGCCCTGCAGCGCTCGTTCCGCAAAGCCTCTGTTAGGAGACAGCCTCTGAAGGAAATGGAAATGGCCCGGCCGGTGTGGCTCCGTGGTTGAGCATCAGCCTAGGAACCAGGAGGTCCCAGTTTGATTCCCGGTCAGAGCACATGCCCGGGTTGCGGGCTTGCTCCCCAGTGCGGGGTGTGCAGGAGGCAGCCGATCAATGATTCTCTCTCATCATTGATGTTTCTATCTCTCTCTCTCCCTCTCCCTTTCTCTTTCTGAAAATCAATTAAAAAAAGAGAAAGAAAAAGGAAATTGAACGGCTGCCACCTGCAGGCTGGGCCTTGAAAGTGGCCGTGTGCGGTGAGGGCACCGCGCTGGCCTTGAGGGGAGCCGTGGGAACAGCCTGTGTCCTGGCAGTGGGTTGCCACCCCTCGTGGGCTTTCACTGGAGTAGCCCCCAGATTGCCGGGCCCACGGGCACTCTGCCCAGGACGGCTGCCACTGGTTCAGGCGGATGCGAGGACTCGCCGAGCACCTAATAGGCGGAGTGAGGGCGGCTCCGGGGAGCTCCGTCCCCTGGGCCTGACAGCCTGACTCTGTGGAGAGCCTGCTGAGTGGGGCTGTCAAGGTGCCTGCCCTGATGAAGTCGACCCTTCCTCTGCGTAGGCTGTGGCACCTGGGAGTTTAGAACTGTCCTTGGTTCTGCCCTCACCCTGCAACTCCTACCTGGAAACTTAGAGTCAAAGCCTCAGCCGGGACGGGGGGTGCTGGCATTGCATTGGGGGTGTTCCTTAAGGAGACCTGGCTGGGTTATGCCTGCCTTATTCAGCGCTTGTTCGGAAGGCTCTGTTAGGGGAAGGGTGGAAAGAACAATCCTTGGGTAAGTACCAGGCCAAGCCTTCTCAGACTTCCACAGACTGGGCATGTTGTACACACAGCTCCTGAGTCAGTAGGTCTGGGCTCCTGGTCGAGGGCCAGGCTTCAGAAACAAGGGTCTGGGAATGTCAGCCCGCCCACACTCACCGCAACTTGAGGAGGAGGCAATGGGACTAGCGTTTCCGAAGCACCTACTGTGTGCCAAATAGCGTGATCAAGTACCCAGCGGGACATTCCGTTGGCCAATCGAGACCATTTGGTCACTCCATAGAGTAAGTTTTTAAAAATATCTATAATAATAAAAGCATAATATGCTAATTAGACCAGATGTCCTTCCAGACATCCTTCCATCCTTCAGGACGAAGCCGGGGCTGCAAGGGAAGCCTGGGTCCCGGGTGCCTGCTGGTGGCGGAAGGAAATCCCAGTCCTGGGTGCCAGAGGGAAGCCGGTGCTGGCAGCTGGGGGAAGGAAGGCCTACTCTTGCACGAATTTTGTGCATCGGGCCTCTAGTCTATTTATACTGATTTTAGAGAGGAAGGGAGAGGGAGAGAGAGAGGTAGAAACATCAATGATAAGAGAGAATCATTGATTGGATGCCTCCTGCATGCCCCCTACTGGGGATCGAGCCTGCAACCGGGCATGTGCCCTTGACTGGAATTGAACCCTGAACCCTTCAGTCCACAGGCCGATGCTCTGTCCACTGAGCTAAACCAGCTAGAGCTCCATGGAGTGAATTTAATGTCTGTCAACTCTTAGAAACAGGGACACAAGCAGGGATCCCAGGCAAAGAGACGCTTGTGGCCTCAGAAAGACAGCAGCCTTTCGGTAGTTCTGTGTTGGGAGGGTGGGCCATTCTGTGTTATTCCTTCCATGTTTGGAAGCGAAGCATGATGGGTGAGCTCTGATCCCCGGGGTTAGAGAAGACACATTGCTATGGACTCTGCCAGCTTTGAGGCTGCGGTGGAGAGGCACACCCTGGCTCACAGAGGAAGGTGGGTAGTCACGGCAGCAGAGGTGACAGAGAGGGTCCTGGGCTGAGGTGGTACGTGGCAGCCGTGTAGCAGCGCCCTGGCCATTTGGTCTGCCTGCCTTCCTTGGGTTCCTCGTTTTCCCAGACTCCTTCTCACCCTTCCCATCAACCCTGCTCTTTGTCTAAAAAGCAATCTCCTCCTGCAGAAGGTAGCCAGGTTGGCTTCTGGGGCTTGCTACTGAGAACCCATCTGATGCACCAAAAAGGTTGCTGGTGGAGGGATATTCTGAGAGTGCCATTAGCATCTTCTGGTGCCCTGGCATGGGGGAACGGAGGCAGTGGGTCAGGGGCTACCCCAAGGATGCTTGGGCCTTGTCATTGCGAAGAAAGCCTGCAGGAAGGGGAGGTCAAGGGGCTGGTGGACAGAGCTTGGCCAAAGAGCAAGGGACCAGCGTTGACCACACAGGGAAGAGGTAGCAAGTAGCCAGGACGTGGTCCCGATGAGGCGCCTGGGCAGCTGGGCCTCCCCAACGTGCCAGCTGTGCCAGATGGAGCGTTCTGTTGTTGGGGTGGCGGCGGCGACGGTTTAATTAAATCATCCTGCTTTTTTCTCTGTCTCCCTAGGCTAGTAGGAGGGTTCGCTTTTCTCCGTTTCTAATGTGGGTTAAATATCGACAGGGCCTCTGAGGAGAGCTCTGAGCTTCCGCCACATTTCATAGAATTTAAGGTGCCACCGATCGTGAGGCGCATCACTTTATGTACCAAGAAAAAAAAACACACACACAACCCTGCCAAATAAATTATGACATTGATTGTAAAAGGCGTCTAATTCTGGAAATATTAAAACATGAAAAAGCCCTGTCTTGGAATCAATACGCGGTAATAGTAATAAAACACTAACCTCGGCGCTTATTCATGAAGCCCCATGCCCAGCCCGTGGCCCTGTGGCGGGTGCCATTCTGATTCAGCAAACGCGAGGCTTTGACATTTGAGTGAATTGATGCCCTGTCCGGTAAACGGCGGTGTTGCATCGTGGGCATCTTTGGGGTGGGATGGAGGAAAGGCCGGAGCCAAGAAGGGAAGAAACTCGTCTGGCTGCATGTGGCTAGAAACAGAAATGCATAATTAATAAATAAACAATTGAAGGGGATGGCTGGTCCAAAGAGAGAAAAGGCATCCGATTGATTTCTGATGGTGGAGCAAACGTGGGTGCCCCCGGCCGTCCTTACTTTCTGAAAATCTAAGGACAAGGCAATACAGAGACGCACCCTCCTTTTGAAAAAGCAAGATGCTGTTACGGCTAACGTCCCTTTGACCACTTAGCGATCCACAGTCCTCTCCCCTACCTCCAGCCAGAGGTCAACAACACAGACTCCTTCTGGGTGTTTCTAGGCCGTTACATACCTATGTGGAAAGGTGTATATTTGCACGTAGGTGAAAAGCATATGGTATCATCCTATGGGGCTTCCCCATTCACTTTTTAACTTTTTTGAGGTATAACTTACATAAAACAAAATGTACTGTCTGATCAGTTGTGGCAAAAATATACATCTAGGCAACCACAAGTCCAAAGAATAATACAAAGTGTCCTCTTGATTTTTTAAAAAAATATATTTTATTGATTTTTCACAGAGAGGAAGGGAGAGAGATATAGAGTTAGAAACATCGGTGAGAGGAACATCGATCAGCTGCCTCCTGCACACCCCCTACTGGGGATGTGCCCGCAACCCAGGTACATGCCCTTGACTGGAATTGAACCTGGGACCTTTCAGTCCTCAGGCCGATGCTCTATCCACTGAGCCACACCGGTTTCGGCTCCTCTTGATTTTTTATAGTCAATCCCTCTCTCCCACTGCCCCTCAGCCCCAGGCAACCTGGGATCTGCTCTCTGTCACCTTGGATCCTTTTGTCTTTTCTAGAATTTCATAGAAAGCAAATCATGCAGCAGTTACTCTCTGGCGTCTTTCACTCACAATGTTTTCGAGGTTCATATACTTGTTGCACATATCAGCAGTTGGTCCTCGGTATTGTTGAGCAGAGTTCCATGGTATGCATAGGCCACAATTTATTGATCCAGTCTGCCAGCGGGCATCGGAGTCACTTCTAGTTTGGGATTTTTTTAAATGAAGCCACCATGAACCTTAGCAGATGAGTCTTTGTATGGGCATATGATTTCACTTCTCTTCAGTAAATGAATACGTAAAAATAGAACAGTTGGGTTGCCGGTATATGCGAAGTGTATGGTTGCCTTTATAAGAAACTTCCGGATTGTTTCCCAAAGTGGTTGGTCTATTTTATACTCCCACCAGCAAAGTATGAGCATCCCAGTTGCTCTACATCCTTGCATACACTTGGAATGGTGCCCTTGTAATTTGAGCCATTCTAATAGGTGTCTAAGGTGGTATCTCCTGTGGTTTTAGTTTGCATTTCCCTAATCCGGGGATCGGGCCTAAGCTGGCAGTCAGACATCCCCGAGGGGTCCCAGACTGTGAGAGGGTGCAGGCCAGGCTGAGGGGACCCCCCTGACCCCCACAGTGCACAAACTTCATGCACTGGGCCTCTAGGGCCTCTAGGGACTAATAATGTTGAGCATGTTTTCATGTGCTTCTTTATTTTAGTGAAGTGCCTATTTAAATCTTTCCCCCTTTGCTCCCCATTGATTGCTTTATTATTGAGTTGTAAGAATTCTTTATACATCCTGGGTGCAACTCTTTTGTTGGTATACATATGTGTTGTGACTCTTTTCTCCAGTCTGTGGCTCGCCTCTTCATTTTCTTGACAGTGTTTTTGAAGAGCAGAATTTAAAAATGTTTGTAAAGTACAACTCAGAATTTTTTTTTTATGTATGTCCTAAGAAGCTGCTACTTATCCTAAGGTTGCAACACTTTTTTCTGCGCTTTATTCCAGAAGTTTTATAATTTTTTTACGCTCAGGTCTATAACGGCATTATACTGATGATGCTGGTCTGCCTGCCCCATGGTCTGGAAATATCCTCTCATCCTATGAACAAACTGGCTCCTCTTCGGTGAGTCGAGTCAGCATTCTAGGTAAAGCCTCTTCTAGTTGGATGAGGGAAAGAAACCCACCTCTCCTTTGCCCCCTCCCAACCCCCGCCCTCCTCACTGCCTTTTGCATTCCCACCCATCCATCAGAGCCGGCCTGGTTGGGAAACCCACCATTGACCACCCTATGCAATAGTGAGCTTGGCCGCCTCAGAAGGTTCTAGCATCAGCCGTCTGCGTTGCTCAATTGGAATTGGGCAGGTTGCAGCTTGTAGTATTCGCTTTTTATGTGCAATCGCTTAAATTTACGGGACTAAATTAAAGGACGTGATGTATGTGTGCACATCTTTATCTAGTGCCTTCCACACGATATCCTAACGGTCCTCAGCTGTGAGCCCCTGGTAGGGGAATGTCATCTGTCATCCCGTTATCTCCCGTGCCCAGCACCCACCCAGTAGGTGCGCCACAACCTTCGATTGCCTCTGTCCCTGGGAGCATATTGTAAACTGTCAAGCACTAAATGCTCTTGCAGAATGGCCATGATGAGTTTTGATGGCGCTCTTTACAAGTTAGCAAAGGACTGCATTTTCTCCTTCCACGAGCTCATCACTAGCTGCAACCAGCTGCCTGTGTATCTGGCGGGCAATGTCCACACACACCTGCCAATTAATTCTAAGGAGACTCTGGTGGCCTTCGCGTGTCCTTGGTGGGTCTCTGGGAACATGCAGCCAGAGCTCTAGGCCAGAATCGGGAGAACAGAGGGTCCTGCCTGCTCTGTCACTCACCAGCTGGGGAAGCTGGGCAGGTCCCCGTCCTCTCGCCTGCTTTCTCATTTGTAATAGGAGAGGCTGGGCAGCTTGGTCCCGGGGCGCACCGGACAACCTCTCATCTCAACATGGGGCTATGTCACCGGCAGGGACCGGGGAGAGCTGGGGTATCAGACAGGTGTTCACAAAAGCCATCTCTTCCACAGAAAGTCTGGGGAAGACGGAGGGAAGCGCTGGGGATCAGTAATCAACAAGAGTTCGGCTGGACAGGGAGGAAGCTCAGTGCCATCTCCCTTTAAAAATCCCAGGCCCCGGCGTGTGCCTTGGATCAAGTTCAGGTGAGTGTGCCTTCTGCTTACCGCCCCCTCCCCCGCCTGCCTCTACCCAGCTCTGCTCTGACAGCCTTATAATAATTGGGTGCCGCTGCTTAAACTCATCAGCTCCTGCTTCCTGAAAGGAAGGTTGCAATTAGCAGTCCTCACCCTGTAATAAAGCCTTTAATATCCACTTTCATGGTTCATATTACAGGCATCCAGCCTGTCCCCGCGCACGCAGTCTGTCAGGCAGCAGGCCGGGTGCCCACGAGGGAGCTGGCCCACTGAATGCCCGGGCAAGCGATTGTGCCAAAGACCCAGCAATCGGGGCCAGGCATCTGGGGAAGGTGCTGGGAAATAAGAAGGGATATTTCTGCCTCCAGGGCTCCAGGGTCAGTGGGGGTGGGGGCAGGAGGGAGAAGCAGGGGTCAGCCTCCTGCCAGCCCTCCAAGCCTCCCACAGTGAACTTCACCCAGAGCCACCTTTCATCCATTATTGGAAATGCCACAGAGAAGCAGGAAGGTGGAGAGGCTATTGGGGCTAAATGGAAGATTATGGATGGAACGCCTGCACCTGTGCATACCCGCTGGGGCCGATCACAGACCTGGGGTGGGGGAGGCCATCCCTGAATGCTGGCCGTGCTGAAGGGGGGGCACAGCGGCAGCTGCAGCCTCTGACCCCTCGCACCTGAGCGGGGCCCCTCTGGGAGGCACCTGGCCCGCTCTAGAAAGAACATTTTTTCGCGGGGTGGGAGGGTCATGCTCAGTCTCTCCCTCAGTCATTGACTTGCAGACATTTCGTGAGCGCAAGATGCCAAGCACAGAGATAAGTGAAATATAGACCATGCCTTCAAGGAGCCAGACAAACAAAACAAAACAAAACAAAACAAAACAAAACACAATTGCGATATATAAGGTGGGGATACTAGAGGCAGGCACGGAGCAGCCTAGAGGAGGGGGAGGGGCACCTGAGGGCTTCCCGGGGAAGGAGTTGTCACATACGATAGACTGTGTTTTCCAGAGTGGCCACACCCCATTTCTGTTCAACACGCGCTCTCGGTATACCTTGCCACTCCTTCATGAAGAGGCGGCATCTCGGTCTGCCCCCCTCCCTGGAAACTGGGCAGGATCTTGTGACAGCCTCAACAGAGAGAATGCGGCAGAAATGAGGCTGCCTGACCGCCCAGGCTGGGTCGAGAACGCCAGCAGAGCTTCCGCTGATTTCTCCTTGGGGATGCTTGCCTGCGAAGGTGGCTGCCATGTTGGGAGGAAGCCCAGGCGCCGTGGGGAGGCCGACAGCCCCAGCTAAGGTCCCGGCTGACAGCCAGTATCCACCCTCAGGCCTGTAAGTGAGCGAGCGCTCAAGGGGGCCCCTGCCCCAGCCACCGTCTGCCTGCCTACCTGGGCCAGGTCACGCCTAGACCTGTGAGACACAGGCATAAGATGATCGTTGTGGTTTTTAGCCACTACGTTTGGGGTGACTCGTTACATAGCAATAGAAAAGCAGACTAACTGACTCTCGGGCTGCAACAGAGGCTGGCTATGTGGTAGATGATGGTCTTCCAGGCAAAAGGAATGACCTACACAGGCACAAGAGCAGGAGGTAGATGTTTACAATTAGGGTGGTGGTATCACCATGGATGCCTGGGGGGAGGGGGCTGGCGGGAGGGAAAGGCAGGCCAGTTTGGACCACCCCGCAGGGGTGGGACTTTCTCCTGGGCGTCATGGGGAGGTTTTCAAGGAGGAGAAGGACAGTCATCTGTGGGTGCCAGGACGAGGACCAGTAGCCATGCAGACAATGGATTGGAGGGAGGCGAGGCTCATTCATTCATTCAAAAAAATCTCCATCGCCATCCATGCCAGCACCCGCCTCTACTCCACGAGTTTGTTCAAGAAAGGAAGGCAACGGTGGTGACGATGGAAAGAGACCCCTGGGATCTTTAAGGTCGAAGATCAATTTTATGGCCCAATAAACCTGAGCGATGAGGGAGAAGAGGGACTCTGGAACACTCTGGTTTCCAACTTGTGAGCGGAGGGGCATGTCAGACATAGCAAACAGGAGGACAAGGAGGGCCCGGGAGGAAGAGAAAGGGGCGCCGTGACGTTTTAAGGAGATGAGGATATTGCACAGGCGTCTGGATTGACAGCTGCTGGACCTCGGAGGAAGCGGCTGGGCTTTAAGCACCGACAGGAGATGCATCTGTAGCATGAGGCCATGGAAGGGTCTGTAGAATGGGGGGCAAACTCCTGGAGGGAGTCCATGTCTGAGGGCAGAGGGAGGAAGAGGAGGCAAGGAGAAGCAGTGAGGGAGATGGGCAGCTGGGAGTGCGGCCAGGAGCCCGGGTGGAGAGCCTGTGGGAGGACGGGGTTGGGGAAAGGGAGGGGCACCACGCCCTGCCTATGGCGGCACCATGGCCTCTGGTTCTTGTTGTGTGCGAGACGGGGAGGGGCCACGGAGGGGAGGGGATGGCATTTTCTCTGGGAAAGAGTAGATGGGACCCCATCTACGGCACGGGTGGGCCTAACTGGAGGAAAGGGCTGAGGTGAGGCTCAGGCTCCCCTCTTACCTGAGTGACTGGCGGGTAGCGTGTTGGGCAGCAGAGAGGCAAAGGGGCTTTTGGTCTCGGCTCCAAAAGAGGCGAGAGTCCCGCCAAGCCTGATGTTTCTTCCCTGGGCCGACTGCTTTCACCCTGAACCTCTCTCTCCACCCAGCATCCTTCTCCCTCCGGCGCCCATTGCTTCTGCTTCAGCTGCACCCACTTCCTCTCAGCCTTCTTAGACCGGGGGTGGGGTGGGTCCAAGTCCACCCCCTGGCCCCTCCACCTGTCACCAGCTCACAGAGGCACCAGGAGGGGGTGGCGTGGGCTCAGGGAGGCAGGAAAAGGAAGGAAGGAGGAGGCGGGAGGAGGTTGGCTTGGTTTGGGGAAAGCATGGGGCATCCGGTGTGGGAAGCTGCAATGCTCTCCCAGGACACCCCTGCAGCCGTACCCCCCCCCCCAACCCTCTCACCACCCCACCTCCTAACCACCTCACCCCTGACGCCCTCCCCTGCCTGCCTCCCCAGCACCTCCGCGCGGACTGCAGTCAGAGAAGCAGGGCAGGTGCTTAGCGCCTCTAATGTGTTCCATTACCGACGCGCCACAATAAGGTAATTATGTTGGAAACTAATAAACGTGTCAGTCTTTCTGGAAATATTTTTACTTCCAGCGAGGGGGAAACGGCGCCGTTGTTCTCCAAGTGCGTCTCGTTGCCGGGACATATTAATGAACTGCGCCGGCTCCGCCACCTCGCGGCGCGTGCATTATTCATGACTGTCTCGGGGCTGCGGGGACGTGTGTACTCCCCTCCTCGGCGCGCAGTCCTTGTTTAAGTTCACGTTCTCTTCTGACTAACTGCCCTTGGGGTTTGGGCCTCCTGCACCGGAGCCCCGCCCCCCGCGGTGTCCCCAGGGTTTTGTCCCTCCTTCCTCTCCCTCTAAGGCTTCTCAGGTGTCTGGCTCTCACGATCCAAAAAAAAAAAAGGAGGCAGGTTTGGGCTCTGGGTTCCTGGGTCCACACTCAACCACTGAGCCACACCGGCTGGGCTCTGCTGGTTTAGTTCTCTATCCACGGCTCACTTGATCCCCAGCGATTCCCGGTGCTTTGTACGAGTTCCCCGAAGCAGAAAAGGGTAATAAGGAATGGGGACCCAGGAACACAGAGGACCCCGAGGGCGGAGCCACAGGGGCCGGCGTGTGGTCAGCGGAACCAGTTTCCTTCTGCGCAGCCGGGCAGCTGCTGCCTAAGGACACACACGATCGGTGGCGAATCGTCATGTCCTCCAGACCTCCTGCTCCAGAAACGAAAGCGTCGTGGGTGGCTGTTCGTATGGCGGAGGCTGGGTGAGACGGTGCATGACATCGGCGACCCATCGCTTCCGGAATCAACTCAGTAACAGGTTGGGTGGGGGCTTCTTAAGGGTCTCTCCGTGTCCGCCAAGGGGCCACTCAGGGGCCGACGACTCAGAGAGCTGGGAATAACCTGGTCTAATCTAGGGCTAACGCCTGGATGCCGGCCCCTGGCTCTCCACCCACTGACGTCAGAAGCACCTGAAACGCAGCTGCCCGGCTGCTCCCCTGGGATTCCGGCGGGCTCTCCGTCCATCTCAGCAGCTCCCAGCAGTGTCTGATTCACGGCCAATGTTGAGAAACACTGATCGCAACAGGGTTCTCAGGTGGCTTCATGAAGCCCTGGCACCCGCAGGAAATCCTGGGGGCCGTTGGGTGACCTCAGGCTCCCCCCCTTGGCTATTAGCAGAGGTGGGATTTGGGTGGGAGTGGATGGCACCTGGGGCCAGGACCAGCCATGCATGCCTGGATGCTCCCTTTAACCTGTCACCCAATCCAGGAGGCCCCCTGGGAAGGAGATGCACAGGGGAGGGGATGGCTGGGAGAAGGGGGCAGGGCGATCACGAGCCTCCATCCCTCGGGGAGAGGTGCTGCCAACCACAGCACCGGGCGGGGCTTTCTGAGGCCAGGTGAGTGCAGGCCTCCTGGGCAGCTCTGCGTAGTTCCTTGCCCAGGGCAGGAGGGTCAGACTGCTCAGCGTGGAGGGAAGAGAGGTGGGCTCTGCACTCACTCGCTGGGCAGCACCAGGGGGAGCTGGGGAGCAGGGGGAGGAGTGGGAGCCTCACACCCAGCACCCGGGCTGCGGGGGAGGAGGAGGCAGGAGGCAGGGAGGTCTGTCCCAGGTGGGAGTCCACGCCGGCCCTCCCCTCCTGGCGCAGCCCCAGCAGAGGGAGGATGGCAGGTGGGCCACACCCGCAGGCTCGCCCTCCCAGCAGGAGAGGAAGGGCAGAGAAGCGGCTCTGAATTCTTCGCCGCGACACCAGGGCCGCTTCCAACAGGGCGGCTGGGCTTTCATCGGGCCTGGCGCCGGGGTTGCTGCAGAGTTCCTTAAGATCTCGCTTGGAAAAGGGTTTCCTCCACTGAAACAACAGCTAACGTGCAAATGGAAAACAAAACCCCCCACAAGACCAAAGGCGGGGGCGAGACAGCGCGGAGCCGCACGCTGCGCACGCGGAGTCCCGGTGAAGGCCGTCTCGCCGGCCCCGCCTTTGGTGAGAGGGGAGCAGCCCGCGGGCAGCCTCTCTGCTCTGGGACGTGGCTTTCCTGTTGGCTGACGAACGACGCGCGGATGCTTTGAAAAGCCCCCTGGGCAACAACCAAACCAAACCAAACCACGTGCTATCTTTTTTTGAGATCACTACGCTAGGTGTCAGGTCTGGAATTTAGGATGGGTTAAATTGTGTCCCCCCGCCGCCCCGCCCCAAGATATGTTGAAGTCCTAACCCCAGGGTCTTGTGAAGGAGACCTTATTTGGAAATAGGGCCTTTGCTGATGTAATTGGTTAAAATCAGATCATGCTGGATTGCGGGGGGGGGGGGGGGGGGGGGGGGAGGGCCCTAACCCAATTACTAGGGTCCTCGGGAGAAGGACAGTTGGACACACACACACACACACACACACACACACACACACACGGCAGGCTATGTGAAGATGGTGCTGAGGAACCCCTGGATCACCAGGAGCTGGAAGAGGCAGGGAGGAGACCCCCCTCCCCCCTCCGCCTCCCACTAGAAGCTTCAAAGGGAGCACGGCCTCCACACATTGATCTTGCATTTCTAGCCCCCCGGCGCTGAGAGATGATACATTTCTGTTGTCTTAAGCCACCTCGTTTGTGGCTCTTTGCTCTGACAGCCCTCAGATACAGTGCCTTTTGTGAAAAGCGAGGCTCCCGGACAGACAGGGTCCCGCAGGAGCAGGAGGATCTCCAGGAGCAGGTGCTCCAGCATCAGTGTTTCCTCAGGAACCGTCCGTGCTGTAGTCACTGGGGCTGATGACAGATACTTCCTTCTAGGAACTCAGCAGGATGGCACACCCGCATTAGGTTTTGTCACGTGACCCTCTGTCACTGGGGGGCAGACACCTTCAGAGCTAGCCTGTGCTTTGTGGGGTTCTCTTTCCCTCTGGGTTGGGGTGGTGGCAATCTGAGCCCCAGCTTGGCTACATGGGCACGTGCACCGAGGGAGACATACATCCCTGTGTTTTCAATCCCCTGAGGTCTGGGGGGTTGTTTGTTACAGCAGCATAACCTACCCTGGCCTGGCTAAATAATCTGGCTTCCCTCCAGCAGATGAGGGAATGTACAGGATGTACATTCAAAGGCTCGAGGATGTACAGGATGCTTCGGGTACGGCTGTTGGGCAAAGCAGGAGTTGCCAGGTGCTCACCCTAGTTGTAGATAAATCTCCAATGAAGATCCTGGCATGTTTGACTTTAAGGGGCGGAGCTACTTATAAATCCTACAGGGCAGTTATAACACACATGTTTAATGCAACAAAAGAAATGAACTTGTAGTACAAAGCTGCTGCAGATAAACCCACTGTGTCGGACGGGTGGCGGGTGCATGTACCCAAAACCAGTTGCTTTGTTTTAGGCGAGTTATTCCTGAGCCACTCTGCCAGCAACGCAGTAACGAAGCTGCAATCCACTTCTGCCCTGTGGCGGCGAAGTGATAATGGAACAAAAAGGAGGCTGCTAATTTTCATTTCCTGTTTTCTCTAACAAGAGGGCATGCGACCAGAGACTCCAAAGGGGATTTCACATCATCAGGACACATATTCACAGGAAAGAGGCCGGAGCGCATCTTGTGTGGCATCGCTCAGAGTCGGCGCCAGATCTGCCGGTGACCACCTACTCATGTCATATCTGCCACTTAGAGTATTTCCACGCCGCCTACATTAAGCTCCTAACCGTTGGCCCGTAACCAACTCCTAACAGTCAGGCTGGCTCAGGAAACGCTGCAAACAATCTCAGGTGCTTGTCAGGTTTCTCTCCAAGATGAAAATGGGTGTCGGGTGGGAGGGACCTGTGGACACCCCTCCTGCCCCCGCGGGGCCATTACTGTGTGAGAAACTCAAATGTATGGTGTAGCGAGCCACCTACTAAATCTGTAGTTTCGGGGAGAGAGGTGGGTAGACTATAAAATGGCGAAGACAGAGCTCCTATCCTCACCTATACACTAGCCATAACGAACCGGAACGGGGTGGCACAAAGTCCCTTCCAGATTCAGTGCAGGGTCCGGAAGTGCCCTCCCTGCCCTGTGGCTTCTTAGCCAGGGCTCCAACTGGAAACAACTGACGTGCGATACTTTGGGGAGCGTTTGTTTACAGAGAGACGATTCTCCAAGGGGAGAGCAGAGTGGGTGCGAGCCAGCGACGCGGGGCTGAGGACAAGGGGAGGGGCCGGCCCACCCCCCGGAGGACGTCCTATGCGAGAGGCTGTCACAGAGCAGCAGTGGCCTTTGGTGACAGGACCCTGCCCGCCCAGGTGACCCCTGCAGGGTGGCGGCCGGAGGGATGGGGACCTGGCCTCACTCGCCTCCCCACCTTGGTCTGTGGCCACAGCGCCGTTGGCTGACCCCAGAGGGAGACACAGAGCACAAGGCCCCCCCCTCCCTGCCCCCCGGTCCAGGTGTTCGAGCTCCCGGGACCCACAGGGTGCAGAAGGGCAGGGAGTGGGTGGGGAGCACAGAATGAAGACCTCAGCATGCACCCTGGTGGCTTCCCTCCCATTTTCCACGGTCCGGGATGCTGTGTGCATACCAGTGTGTGCGCGCCTGTGTGGCTTCGTTGAGCTAAATCTGACTATGGACTGGCAAGACCCAGAGGCACCCACGTGTGGGACTGATGCCATCACCTTTCTAGGACATCGATTCACTGCTAGGAAGTGACAGCAGAAGCCACACACCTGAGGCCCTCAAAACGGTACCTTCAATGACCCCCAGCGCCAGGGCTTCACAGAGGAGATCAAAGCCCTCACTTCCCTCAGGGCTCCTCGGGGTCCTGACGGGTCAGCTCCAGGGCTTGGCGCTCTCTCCACTCCTTCCTGGTCCGGCTAGGCGATGGGGTGCAGGTGGAGAGGGACGGAGGGAGATCTTAGTGGGAATGAACCCCTGAGGATCCCTCCACCTCCAGGTCTGAATCATAAGACATCATCATAACCTCCCAGAGAGAAGCCCCTGAGCCCGGAAACCCAGGGATGTCGGTGTTTAGCCAGCGCCTCTCTCCAAAGCCCTGGGCAAACACCAATTACTTCCTCCCCGGGAAGCTCTGCCCAGCGGAGGACGCTTCCCTGGAGGGTAGGCCCTCCGGGCGGCCCCCTGGGTTTGCAGAAGGAAAGCTGCAGCCTCCCTGGCCAGGCCCATCACTCCGGCATTTGTCTGCGGGTCCCTGCGGTGGCTCACGTGTCCCTCAGCGACCCCAGCGTGGAAGTGAGAGGGTGGCTGGGTCTGGGAGTTTCTTCATCAACATGTACATGTATCTGGAAAAAGAGGAAATGAGGCGGGGCGGGGGGGGGGGGGAGGGGCGGGCGATGGCCGGGAGGGAGAACATCTCAGGTGTGAATACAGGAGTATATTTAAAGCATATTCAAGGAGTCAATCCTTGAAAATCTGGAAGGTTGGACATGTGGAAAATGCCGAGCGGGTTTACGAAGTCAGATACCAGGAAGCACATTGTCCCTTCTCTTGAAATACTGTAAAAGGTAGACCAGGTCTATTAAGAAATGTCACACACAAACATGCACAGGTGCACACTCAATTGTATGAGCATGAGAAACAATGACACGGAGACAGAGGAACACGTGCCTTGATACCCAAAGATACAGACACAGAAATACATTAACATATGAACAAGCCTCTGCCTTTTGCTCAACGGTACACATCCCTCCACGCACTCACACATTCTATGGCGGGCCTCCCGTGTGCCTCATCACAGAGGCACCCTCTGTCCCTGGTCCGTCGAAGATGGAACACTGAGTGAGTGAGTGAGTGAGTGAATGGCCTGCAAACTAGCAACAAGGTGGACATGGCCGTGGGCCCCCAGCCCTGCCAAGTCCTATTCTGCTCCAGGAGGAGAGGCTCCTCAAGGCTTTAGCTTGGGAAGGATCAACCGAGTGAGGTGGTCGGCCTTTCTGGCTCAGCCAGGCTGCCTGCAGCCCTGAGCCTCCGGGGCCGGTGAGTGCCAGCGGGGCCGGGCCCGCACGCTGCACCTGGAAAGCCAGACTCTCCGATGAGCTTGGCACGTCCGAGGCCCCCCGGTCCTCAAAGGGGTGGCACTTCTATCTCCTCCTGACCTGGAGCCACCCCCACCCCCAAGGGATCTAGTTTGCGGTTCCAAGCGCTTTTCCAAGCCTGGCGGGGAGTTCCCCAGCTTTGGCGGTAAAACAAAAACACCAAAAGCCAGTTCCTGGTCAACCTCGGTTAAGGAACTCCTTGCTGCCCTCCTTGCACGGGAAGGGGAGCTCTGCGGACTGGCAGCAGAGTGGAGCCCGGGGATGGAGGAAATGCTACCGAGGCCGGATTCCCATCTGCGCAGTGTGTGTGTGAGTGTGTGAGTGCAAGTGTGTGTGTGTGTGTGTGTGTGTGTGTGTGTGTGTGAGTGCAATTATGTGTGTATGTAAATGTGTATGTGAGAGTGTGTGTGAGTATGTGTGTATGTGTGTGCACATGTATGTGTGTGTATGTGTGTGAGTACATGTGTGTGAATGTGTGTGAGTGAGTGTGTGTATGTGTGTGTCTATGTGTATGTGTTGTAGTGTAACCCCCATCTTACAAAGGATGCCTCAAAAAGTCGAATTATGGAGTCATTTATTAAAAGCCAGCAGCATACGAGGGAGCAAAAGCGCTCCAGACCTCACAACCCCAAACAGCTAGCCACTCTGGCTTATATGCAGAATATCACAAAAGTATCGATTACATCTTTGGGTCTGGAATGAGGAACCTGTTTCACGAAAAGCATTCTTTACAGAAGCAAAAATTGAGCAAGTTAGTTATCTAAAGTATTTACAAATCACTGAATCAACAGAAACACATTATCTGGGACCACCGGGGCAATTTAGAATAATTGTGCTGTTCACATTCCGGGACCACTGAGTCAACCGAAACTCAGTTCTCTGTAGCTACTGAAACAATTTGGGATAAGTGAGCTGTCCTGGTTCCCAGAAGAATGTGCTTCAGTAACCAGTGAGATCACAATCAATGGGATGTTCAAACCGCCATCAATGGAGTATTCAATCACACAGAAGTTCAGAAAATCAAAATAACTTTTAAATGAGTACAGAACCCAAAACAGCAAGGTTAAAATATTAAACAGCAATTTTTACCCAAGTATGGTTGCTACCATACCTCATATGTATGTGTGTGTGTATGTATGTGTGAGTGTGTGTATGTGTGTATCTGTGTGTATGTGTGTGCCTATGTGCATGTATATGTATGTGCGTCTATATATGTGTGTGTAAATATGTGTGTGAGTGTGTCTCTGTGTGTCTCTCTGTGTTTGTATGTATGTGTGTAAGTGTGTAAGTGTGTGTATGTGTGACTGTTGTGAGAGAGTGTGTATGTGTGTGAGTGTATGTGTGTGTGTGTGAGTGTATCTGTGTGTGTTGTGAGAGTGTGAGTGTATGTGTGTGTGTATGTATATGTGTGAGTGTGTATGTGTATGTGTGTGTGAGTGTATGTGTCGTGAGAGTGTGAGTGTGAGTATGTGTGTGTATGTGTAAGTGTGTGTGTGTGAGTGTGTATGTGTGTGAGTGTATGTGTTGTGTGAGTGTGTGTATGTGTACGTGTATATGTAAGTGTGTGTATGTGTGTGTGACTATGTGAGTGTGTGTGTGCATGTGTGCCTGCGGAGCTGTCATGGGGCCAGGCTGTAGCAGGTGCTATGGGTGCCCACCCCTACCCCTTAGACCCGACCATTTTGGGCGCTCTGCCAACCCCGCTGCCAGGCTGTGCATTTCTCTGCCTGAAGGCTTCTCCCCGAGCTGCACAGGCTGCTCTCCCCACGGAGCACAGCGCTTGGGCAGAGCTGGGGAGTGAGACCCTAGGGAGCAGCCCTTTCTAAGGACCCTTGGGACTTGGTGTTTGAACACCCCACGACCTTGGCCCCCCAGTGGGATGACTGTGAGGTGTGTTTCCCAGGGTCTCCTAGAGTTCACCCGTGGGAGTCAGAGTCAGTCTCCCACAGGGCGGCTGACATCGCTCCTGGCTTCCCCACGCCCCACCCACCCACTGCCCCACCGGGCGTCCCCACACCTCCCAACTCAGATCCACGCACTGACTCCTGCAGGGGGACCCAGAGGAGCACACCTGCACACCGAGCTTCTTGCGAAAGCCGGCTGCCCCGAGGCCACCGCTGGCAGAATCGCCTTTGGGTCAGGCCAATGTCCCCAAGGAGCCAGTCCCCATGGGAAGGACCGAGGCGGGGATGTCAAGGAGGACGGCTGTGTCTGGAAGGAGATGGGAGGACTCCTCTCTACTCATGAGACTGGAGGCTTGAGTCCAGGCTGGGAGCCATTGCCTGGGGCTCCATCCCCTTCTCCATCACCCCACCCCAGCACCAGCCGTCTGCGACCGGCTACTACGTGGAGTAACAACGCCGCCTGGGGACCGGGGGGGGGGGGGGGCTCTCGGAGGGTCTCCTTCATGGTTTCTGGGCAAATGGAGGGAGGAATAACCAAGCTGGGAAATAGCAGAAACGGGACACCGGGTTGGTCGTTTGTTTTTGGCAACTCAACCTCTCAGTAACCCAAAGAGGCAGCCAGTTGACAAACACAGAGAAATGCACTCCGGTATTTAACACGGAGGAGAGAAAAGGCGTGGCTGAGTTAGAAAGAGGCTTTGCTGACGAGCCGTTGGTTCGGGCTGGGGGGGGGGGGGGCGGGGGGAAGGGCTGGGGGGTGGAGGGTTATAACTAAAAGGTACAGGGTTGCTTTGGGAGGTGATGACAATGGTTTGGACTGGACTGTGGTGAGGCCCACACAGACCTGGGAATATACCAACACCACTGCATGAGATTCTTCACATGGTGACAGGTGTGCAATGTGAGTTCCCTCTCAGGAAGGCTGTTTTAATAGGGGACGGTTGGGTGCCGAAGGAAAAATGTACCTTCGGGGCTGGACAGGCCTGGCTTTGGTTCCAACGCTGCCACCTTCGGAGGTCCACGCACAAGATGTGTAACCTCCTCGAAACCTCCGCTTCTGTGAGCGAAAATGCCATTAGGGCCGTTGAGTAGACTGAAGATGCTTTATAAAAGCGCTTTTAAAGTTCTTGGCACGTAAATGGTACTCGGTTTTAATAATTTTAATAATTATCATTAACACCTGAAAATTATAC
This sequence comes from Corynorhinus townsendii, assembly GCA_026230045.1. NCBI lineage: Eukaryota > Metazoa > Chordata > Mammalia > Chiroptera > Vespertilionidae > Corynorhinus > Corynorhinus townsendii. The sequence continues at coordinate 4,503,887 of JAPDVU010000009.1, forward strand.
AGAACCCGCGACTATAAATCACCCTTGCATATTAAATTCTCATCTATTGGCAGAGAAGGTAATTAGTACCCAAAGGAAGCCATCCTTTCAAAACGATGTTTACCTAGTAACCTGGTTGAAGTGGAGAACAGGGTAAGAAAAGGGCTGAGAAAGAGCCGCGGGATGGTTACAATCTGTCTTAGGAATTCTGGCCTCAAGGAGGAACGGCCACCAATGAAGGGGCAGGCCTGCCCTTGGTGAGGCCACCAGAAGGAAAGCGATTTCTCTCCAACTTGGAAAACCCGTAGGTAAAGTGGGTGAGAGGCTTCTGATAACAGTAAGGGACATGGGTTCGGGGGGGCTGAGGCCAACAGGGGACCCAGATTCAATTGTCCAGGCCTGGAGGCCGCTTGGGTGCTCTTGAGGGGAAAGGAGAGAGAGCTCAGGAGATCTTAAAGTCAGGTGAAATTTGGAATCACCGGGGTACGTGCCGTATCCAGTCCACGTTTTGTATTTTGTTAAGTCTTGATACAGACCCAATTGGTTTATTCATCTCATAGAAAGGAGAAAAAGAAGTCATTTGCATTACTATTGTGTATCCAGAGGAAAATCAAACCATGATTGAAAGTATGTATTTTGTTTTGTCCTAGCATCACCTCTTGCTTATCCACCTCCTAAGTGCCGAAGTTCTCAAGGGAAACAGAGTTAGAGTCAGATGCCCGATCCGCACGCTCACAAGTCCGCCTGGCCTGCCCAAGCTGCCTGATGCTAGCGGAAGACTGGAGACTCATGGGTCAGAGACGCAGGATCGTGTACCCCAGGAACAGTGGCTGGCAGCATCTCACGGTGCTGGCAATGGTTCCCCAAGGCGCAGGTCCTATAAGGCAATACAGGTGGTACCTGTGCACACACGGTCGGGTGTGTTACAAGACAGGAACCCTGAGCTGAGGGAACCGGAGTCTGTTATCAAGGACAGCCAACACGCCTACCTTTTGCTCCGGGCGTGACCTGCAGTCTTCCAAAGCTGTTCACCGTGCGGCCCTCCTTACAAAGCCAGTCAGCGTCTCTGCTTGCGAGGTACACAGGAAGGTGAGAGACCCGAGCAAAATGGTCTCCCAACACCCAATAGCTGTGTGAGCTTACGCCTCAGTTTCTTCACCTGTAAAATGGGATCATATCCATCTGGCATAAAGTTAGGGGGCGTAAATACATCAGTAGAGTCCTCTGTGCGGTACATGGAAACATGGACCCCTTCCCATGCTCCATCCACCCCTCCCATTCCGTGGGAAATATAGAAAGGCCATCTGTAAGTGGGCTGTGAGGCCTCGGGGACCCGGCCAGCAACTCGTCTGAGGCCAAAGAGAAACTGCTTCTAGATGTGCGTGAGCCTGGGCTGTCAACAGCTACTGTGTCGGTCTCATGCAGGGGCCCATCGACCTTGCCCTGCGTGCCCGGCTTTTCTGTTTGCTGTGCTCTGTACAACCTAGCGCTGAGAAAGCCCGGGTGGCAGCGAAACAATAGCACCGGCCCGCCGACCCAGGGGTGGCCCGTCCGAAGGCCAGAGGAGACGTAGCGGTTCAACCTCACAGGTGGCAGCCGGCGCCGCGGTCAGCTTCACCCCTGGGCCACCGCGGTGTGCGCGGCGGTCCTGACCCACCCCCGTCCTTCACGGCCAGTCCTCCCGGGATCCGAGAACCGTACGCCGGGACCTCTGCACTCTGCATAACATCTGGAACACAACAGACGCTCCCGAACGAGTCACTACTTCCTCCTGCCGCCTCCCCCTGCAGCTAAAAGACGGCGCGGTGAAGACTCTGATTCTGTGCAAATTCCAGCCCCTTGCTCGGCCACTCATGAGAATCCACTAAAATATTACCCGTCGGAGGACCTTGCCCTCCTGGGTTTTGCTGCAAGGTGGCAGCCTTCCCGGCGAGCGGGATCTGAGTGTGTCTTGGTCCCATTAGCAGAGCATCGAGGGTGATCAATTTCAGCCGCAGACTCACCGTTCAACAATTTAAAAAACCCTCCCTCCGCCAGCCCCGCCGGCCTCAGCCTTTGGTGGACGGCCAGGTCACCTGGGGAGCTTTAAACACGCCCCTGCCTCCAACACGGAGGAGAGCGTGCTCTGATTGGCGGGGGAGACGAAGAAGCACCAATAACTTCAGAAAGTCTCCAGGTGACTCCCCAACAGGCAGCAGGGCCAGAGGGCTGCTCTCATGGCTCGCTCTCTCCTACAGACAGCGAAGGGCAGGGTTCGCATGTGCTGCTTTGCAATTCCGAGGCGGCTTCACCTGAGGGTAATTGGTCTCACTTGGAAAAGGTCGCTAGACATTTGCAGGAATTTCACGGAAGGCAAAGGGAGCGGTGGCCTGGGCCACGGGAGTGGCCCACAGGGAGATTAAAGGGGGAGGCGGTCCCTTCTCTAACAGAAGACGGAGGAGCACCCTGTGAACGTTGGGGTTCCACCGGGCCTTCCACCAGGTGCTCCCCGAGTGCTGGCCAAAGGTCTCAGCTCCCCGGCTCCACCGCCCGCCATCAAGCATTCTGCTCGCACACTTGACTTTGAAAGGAACTCCAGTCCTTGCCTGGCTCCCCGGCAGACTGGATTATAGGATTACATTTTCACCTCCGGGCTGGGCTACGGGGATTCCGCTCTCCTCTCTTTCCTTGGATGTAAACACTCAGTGCTAAAGGTGCTAAAGATTTTCTCCCTTTCTTCTCCCATCTTTCTTTGGAAATTGTCCTTCGGTCGTTACTTTGGTTTTGCCGGCAGATCCCGAAAGAGAAACAAAGGCAAGACCCATCACCGGGGAGGGGAGGGCCTCCTCTGTCCCCTGTTCTGAGGTTACCTGTGATGCTGTTCACCCTGCTCCCCCCTCCCCCCCCCCCGCCCCGAGCCTCCTCCCCCCCATTGGTGGAAAGCAAAGCTGCACACGTGGGCTTCAGGCCGCCAAAGTCAGAATTTTTTATTTGCTTTGAGCTCGTGTTGGATCCCCATTGCTCATCAGCATGCAAATCACTCAGGTAATGGAGACACCCGGAGTCCGGGTAAGCCTAACTCCTTTACGGCATTCAGGCTTCACGCAAATTACCTGAAACTCAGGTAAAAGTGGGCTTTACAGATGGGCGAGCCGGCTGGGCGGAGCCTTCGTTTCTAAAATTCAACATTTCCTGGTGCCGGGCTGGAATGCAAGAAATCAGAAACACCTGGGGACCTGGAGGGGTAGCTTTCCGTCCGGCCGCTGAAATAGCAGCCTTGGTCCCCAGGCTGCTCTGAAGGCCACTGGGCTCAGGACCTCCTACAGACCCCAGACTGCGAGGGGGGAGCCCTGGAGCCAGATTTCGCTGCAGGGTGAGCTCACGAGCTGAGCAGGGTGGGCCTTCCTTCATGTCTCACCATCGGAAGGTGCGGGAAGTGGGGACGGGCTGGGGAAAATGGCCCACGGAGGAAACAGAGTTCCTCTGTGACCCGACAGGCTTTTTGACCATAACTATTCAGGCTGGAGTGTGGGCCCTCAGTAGGAGTTTGGGGAAGGGGCTTGGGGACGTCTCCCACCTTCTCTAGCTGAGCCCTGAGGGTTGGGTGGCTGCAGCCCGCAGTTGGCCCCCCTCCCATTCCTCTCCCCTCCCCTGTGCCCATTATCTAGGGACCATGGCACAGAATCAAGAGCCTTGTTCTATCCTCTTCCTGGGCACCTGCTGCTCCCATCAGCCCACCGGAAGGCTCCATGGACATCACAGGCCTGTCACCCCGGTAACAGGCAATGAGGTCAGGCAGCGGGGGTTTGATGGCCTCAGGCAGGGAAAGTGGGGGATGGAGATGGAGGGGGGACCAGGGTTTGGGCAACGAGGCTCAAGAGGGATTAGACTAGACAGAGGGAAAATGAGAACGCAGCCAGAGAGCTTTCCAAATAGGGCGGCCTGCGGAGGCCTGGCCCCCACTGATTGGCTGAGTTGGCTGTCACTCACTGCAGGAGCCGCCCCCTGCCCAGTGCCCAGCTCCAGAGTCTGATGGCCCATTTAGAGCTCATTCTGTTGTAATGTGTTGGCTCAAAGGTCGGAACAGACTTCTTAGGAAAACAAATGTCATCCTGGCCCTCGGTGGGGATCTCGACAACAGTTGTCCCAAAGTTCAGCCCAATTTGAGCTTTATGTTCCCCTTGGGGGTGGGAGTGGCTTATGGGGGGGTGGGGGAGGGGAGGAGAGAAAAGAACAGCCCAAGGAAAATGGGGGTGGGGATGGGAAGTAATATGTCCAGAGGGTCTGGGTGGGAGGAGGGAGGACAGGGAGGGCTGATGGGGCCCGGGAGGCAAGGAGAGAGGGCACTTTATAAATCACCAGCTCCCTTTTAAAAATAGAGTTTAATCTCCCTTAGCTTTGCTTTTGAATGTATTAGCAGTTTCATTTCCTTGGGTAATAAGTCATCCCACTCCCAGCCCAGGGATCAGTGCGGCCCAGACCTGGCATTTACCGTCCTCACCTTTCAGGGAAGATTTTTCAGCCGTGTCATCCTCAGATCACTCTCAGCCCTCACCCCGTGGGCCCGCACCCCCAGGCGCCTTATGGATGTCTCGGGGACCCGTTTTACTGACACTGTCGGCTCCAGGGCTCGCTGGGCCCGTGCCTCCTGGTTGTGAAGGGCGACAGCAGCAGCCTGTGGTGAGACAGAGAGAGGGAGAACCAGTGCGGGCAGGGCTCCGACACCCCATGGCGGGCTGCAGGGGCCACGTGCGTCGACTTAGCCGGAGGATCCGAAAAGCTATTTCAGTGCCATCTCCTCGCAGGAGACTGGCAGATGCCCGTCTGTGCGATGCGTTTCCTCTTCCTCCCGCCCTCTCTGCCAAGGAAAAAGGCTCGATTGCCAAGGAGAGTGCGGTGCTTTCTCACCAGGAAAAAGGCTTTTCCAAACCCCTTCTCTCCTCACATCCCAGGAAAGGCCGCGGCCTAGCACCCCGTGCATCTGGCTGGAAGCGAGCACGGGGCTCCCCTCAGGAGCCAGCGCCCCTTCCTGAATGACATGGAGGGTTTCTCCCATGGTCTTCCAGTTTTCAACGTTAGTCCCACTGCCTGGCGCTTACTCTACAGTGTGTCACCTGCCTCCCCTCCCCCTATGGCGGCTCCCTCCTCCATATGGCTATGTGCAGGCTGGTCGGATCAGTAGTGTGACTCCAGGTCTGTCTGTCTGTCTGTCTGCACAGCCAGACTCCATTGTTGTCTGGTGGAACCTGATCCCCAAGCCCAGACCAATGCGCTCAGAAGCTCTGGGGTATCAGGACTGTGGAGGTGCCCCAAGGGTTCCACAGGGGCCATGTTTGAGAAGCACTGCCTTGCTGCCCCCGTGCAGTCTGGGACCTCAGCGTCACCCAGGAGCTTCTTGAAAACCCTGGCTCTGGCCCCCCACCAGGCCTGGCGAATCAGAATCTGCATTTTAACATGACCCCAGGGGGACACAGGAGTTGCCACCACCTCCTCCTGCTGTCGGCCCTGCTGTGCTGGATGCGGGGTCACAGGTCCCCAGGATAGGAGAGAAGGTGACACGTGTCTCCTGGTTGTCATCAACTTGAGCCATCTCAACCTACCAGGGAAAGGGGCTGGAGAAAAAGGGGGAGGGCAGAGAGGAGGGGACCTCCAGACCCAGCCTGCCAATCACACGCACATCAGCATCCCGGAGGCTTCTTGAATCAGGGCTGGGAGGGTCCTGCAACCCTGCAAGTGAGATTCAGAACTGGTGGTCGGCCCGGCCAGCGTGGCTCAGTGGTTGAGTGTCAACCTATGAACCAGGAGGTCACAGTTCAATTCCGGGTCAGGGCACATGCCCGAGTCTCTGGGCTGGATCCCCAGTAGGGGGCGTGCCAGAGGCAGCCGATCTATGATTCTCTCATGATTGATGTTTCTATCTCTTCCTCTCCCTTCCTCTCCGAAATCCACAAAAATCTATTAAAAAAAAAAAAAAGAAATAAAAGAACTCGTGCTAAGGTGGGGGCCGCCAGCGCTCCAAATCCCCTTTTCCCAGCAAAGCGCTCCCGTGGCCCCGGCCTGGCTCAGGAAGCACCTCCAGATGAAAGGCTGGCAGAGGGGCGTCTGGTGGGGGTCCCTCTTCCCCGTCAAAGCCCCCACCCCCGGCTGTTCCTTCCCAGAGCCAGCAGCTGTGACTGGACTGAGGGGCTCTTGACACCTCATGCATTTGTGTCTTATCTGTCAAAATCATAGCTCAATGTCAAGGCCTTAATGGCTGAGCGTTTTCTCCAGATGAGTGCTGCTCTCCTGTTAATGGGCAACACCTGTGCTCTGCTGCGGGGAGGCGAAGCCGGGGTGGAGGAGGGGTGGAGAGGCAGGCCAACGCGGTCAGCTCAGGTGGGGTCTCAGGCTACGGGGCCGCTCCTGAGCCACAGGTTGCTGTGTGCATCTCTGGCGCAGACCACGCAGGAGGCGCTCCTCTGTAAACCCACTCCATCTTCACCACCGCCCTGAGTGTGAGGCACTGCTCTTATCCCCCTTGTCTAGAGGAGAACACCGAGGCACACCGAGGCCAGTTGGTGGGATCTGAACCCAAGCATTCTGGCTCCAGAGGCTGTGGGCAGGGCTTCCTGAGGATGCGCTGGGGGAAGCAGACCATGGGGAGCAGGAGTCGGGAGCCGGAGCAGGGTGGGGCAGGCTGGGGCAGGCGAATCCAGACCACGGCGGCTACTTTGTGACGGACCTGGATCTAGGACCGGTGTCTTTCGACTTCCAGCCTAGAGCTTTCTTCCTTGCACCCCTGTCATCTTACTCTGGCCGGTCCAGATATCTCAGATACACAGGCCGAGGGGCACCCCAGCAGCCAGGACCCGGGGGATGACAGGGACGGGGGGGGGGGGGGAGGGGAAGGTCGAAGGTCAGAAGCTGGTGGAGGAGGGTGTGTGCGCACACACCACTCACAAGTTCTCCTGTTATACTCACGGCTCCCTGTGTCTTCCAATGCGTTTATCACTAAGGGAACTCAAAGACGTACTGTGGCATTTTTCGTTTGATATCTGTGCTTCTCACTAGGCTGAGCTTTGTGAGGGCAAGGGCCATGTCTGCCACAACATGTGGAGTCCCCGACACGCATGGCTCCTGGCACAGCAGACAGCAGTGGCTGGACGAATGAATGAACCAACATGAGTCTGCCTGCCCTTCCCCTGCACAGTAATGACTCATTCACGTATGTTTTCCTTCCAGACTGAGCCCCCCCTGACCACACAGACTGTCTTAGCTCTGTGCATAGAGACCCCAGAACAATGGGTGGCTTCTTCTGTGCTTTAAGAAATATGTCAGAGAGGAAGAGAGAGGGTGAGAGAGACAGACACATCATTGGTGAGAGAGAATCATTGATTCGGCTGCCTCCTACACACCCCCTACCAGGGATCCAGCTTTGCAACCCGGGCATGTGCCCTGACCGGAAATCAAACTGTGTCTTCCTGGTTTATAGGGCAATGCTCAACCACTGAGCCACACCGGCCGGGCTTTTATGTGCTTCTTAAGATGAACCCAATCAGTGTCTGATGTCCAATGGGCCATCATTGCTGTGTGGGGCAAAGATTCTGCTGGATCAAGAGTCTCCAAAACACGGGACTGGATTTTCACACGTGTCCTTCTTCGTGGTGTACCCACAGATGACCACTCCCTGAGGGAGGGACCCAGCATCTCACTTCCTGGGTACCAGAACTGAGCCGGGGCCACAGGCAGCTTAACCCACCCGCTGGAGAGGCTGACGCTTCGAGGTAAATAATTGCTACAAAAAGGCTCCACTTAACCCTCTTTTTTGCAAACCTGTGAGTCAACCCTCAATTAACCTTTTCTCCCAGATCCCGCTCGATGCAAAAGGTTTTGTTCCGAAGGCAGGAAAGCTATTTTCAGAATTACCTTTGTTATTGGATTGATACCATAACAGGATAGGTCAGCTCTGCCCGTGCCACCAGCAACACTTGTCACGGCCACCAACGGGCTGTAAAACGCCATGCCCCAGGGGGAGGGCTGCCCCTGGTCACGCCCCTCCCAGCCTCCCAGCCCCTCCCTGCCTAGTCCACCTGGGCGGCTGTAGGGAGGCATCGGCATTTTGTTTAGAGATTCCATTAAAATGACGAGGTCCCCTCTTCTCTTCCATCGTCTCCTGGCATCTCCAGCGGGACCTGGAACCCATCTTTGGCCGGCAAACGGTGCCTTCTCACGGATGCGGACAGATAGCAAGGCCTAGGGAGATCTATTTTTGGAAAATTGTTAAGCTCATATACCAACCTTATTTTTATCCCAAACTTTTTTTTTCATGAGCTAATAGGCCAGTTGGCTCTGCTCAGGGCACCTGCCAGGAAACAGGGGCAGAGGGCCGGGGCGGGGGGGGGGGGGGGTGGTGGCGTGCAGACACGAGTGAGATGATGTGAGTAGCTCTGGGCAGGTCACAATGCTCAGGGCTTCTGTTCCTCCAAGAATGCCTCACGGAGATATTGATTTGCTTGGTCCGTGCCCTCTTTATATTAATGAAGTAGCCACTTCGATATTCTCTGAAATGTCCCAGATATACGTCCACTGACTGGGGACCCTGAGAGCCACCGTTTCTCATCCAAGTAGTTAAGGTATTAATGGGCGGCCAGGAGGAGAATGGATGCAGGGTGGATGAATAAATGATGAATAGCCGTGAAGGAATATTATGCGGCCATTAAAAATATATACGGGCAAAGAATATTTAATGACCTCGGAAATGCTCACAATATAACATCAAGCCTAAAGAAGTAGGCCTTGGAACTGCACATTCAGGATAAGCCACATGACACATGTCAAAAGAAATACCGCCAAGGGGCCTTTCTTGACACGTGTCAGGATTCTCATTCCCTGCGACCTGCCCGCATCCCATCTACTTTTAAATGTTTCATTATTTTAGAGACCTCTTAAAGTACAAAATAGGACACTCTCCATGTAGAAATAAATTCTAATTACACAAAAAAATTAATAAATTCAAATTACATAGAAATGAAAGCTGTTCCCTGCTGTAACCACCATTAATCATTTGATATATAGTCTCTAGAGCATTGAATGTAATATATATGTGTGTATAATATCTCTGCACCTGTGCACATATGCATATGCCTGTGCGTAAATGCATGTACACACATAGGTATAAATGCTACACATACACATAAGATACATGTATATATAATTGTGGATTTTTAAAAAAAATATGTATTTTTTTATTGATTTCAGAGAGGAAGGGAGAGGGAGAGAGAGATAGAAATATCAATGATGAGAGGGAATCATTGATTGGCTGCCTCCTGCATGCCCCCCAAAGGGGAATGAGCCCGCAACCCAGGCATGTGCCCCTGGCTGGAATCAAACCCGGCACCCTTCAGACCAAAGGCCAATGCTCTAACCACTGAGTCAACCCGGCCAGTATAAATGTGGATTTTAACACTAAAAGGAAAATGACGAGATAAAATTATACATGTGCATGTGATTATTCAGATTATTTTATGTTGAGGACATCCGATTACTTTTCTGATTAAAATTCTTTTTCTTATTAAAAAAAAACAAAACACTTCTGTGCCCACACTCAGTTGGCGATCCGTGTAGGACACTTAGCCATCCGTCCCCCTGGCTGGCAGCTCCCCATGCCCGGCTCATGCCAACGCCGGTGACCACCCTCTCCAGGGCTTTGCTCCGCTGGAGGGAGCAAGGCAGTCACAGGCTGGAAGTGCCAGAGAGTAAGTGACCTTGGACGCCCTCCACCAATGTCACTTTCTGGGGACAACTACATGCAATCTACTCCCGTGGCGTGGCCTGGGCTCCTGGGAGTAAGTAAAAACCTGGGGCCTTTGTATTTTTCCCAAGTTCCCCGGGGGCATCCCTGCTCTGGACTGAATAGCATCCCCCCAAAACCAGATGTTGAAGGTCCAGTCCACCACGTGACTGCATTTGGAGATAAGGCATTTAGGGAGGTCATTCAGGTTTAAGGAAGTCATATCTTCTGGACTCACCTCCCAAATAAATGACTTCTTGAATCCTTGTGTGGCCGGCAGAATAACAGTTCCCCAAAGACCACCACGTGCTAATTCCTGAGACCGGTGACTATTTATCTTCATGGGAACAGGGACTTTGCGAATGTGATGATTAAATTTAGGATCTTGAAATGGGTTAGCCGGGTGGGTGCAATGTGAGCCCAGGGTCCTTATAAGAGGGAGGCCGGAGGGTCAGAGAAGTGGATATGATGAAGGCTAGAGATCTAACCATTGCTTGGCTGGAGGGGCCCACAAGCCAAAGAATGCAGGCTGCCCCAGAAGCTGGACCAGGCAAGGAGCAGAGTCTTCCCTGGGGTCTCCTGAAAGGCACACAGCTCTGCTGGCACCTTGATATTTAGCACCATCAGACTTCTGATCTTCCAAACTGTAAGATAAGAGATAGCCTGTGATCATTTGTTACATCAGCCCTACGGGATTCAGACCCCTTATCTCTTGGCCGGCGTTTGGAGGAACCACCCCAGGCCACCATGAGGACTTGGTTGTCGCCCTAGGCCAGTGGTCGGCAAACTCATTCGTCCACAGAGCCAAACATCAACAGGACAGCGATTGAAATTTCTTCGGAGAGCCAACTTTTTTAAACGTAAACTTCTTCTAACGCCACTCCTTCAAAATAGACTCGCCCAGGCCGTGGTATTTTATGGAAGAGCCACACTCAAGGGGCCAAAGAGCCGCATGTGGCTCACGCGCCGCAGTTTGCCGACCACGGCTCTAGGCAAAGAGGGAGCTCTGGGCGTTTTGAGCAGTGGGTGGTCTGCTCTGGGTCCTGTGTTGAGAGGGGTTGTCAGGGGCAGGGATGGTGGTGGTGGCTCGGCCAGGGTGGCCGTGTAGTGACAGAAGGGACCTGGATAGAATTCTGGAAAACTTGACATCGAGCCAACAGGATTTCCTGCCTCATGGGATGTGGACGTGGGAGAAGGAGAAGCACCCGGATGGCTCCGAGCCCTGGCCTGAGACACTAACCAGAAGGCGGACCTTGCGCTCTGCCCAGATGCAGGACGTTTGTCTGCTAACGAGCGAGGCAGCTCCCTCTGAGGGTGAAATCTCAGCAGGACCCCTTGGTATGGCAATGACTGCCCTGTGATGGACGTGTCAGATGAAAGGAAAGGGCCGTCCCAGGAGTCCGTCCCTGGAGATAAGAATGCTCGGTTGACGCTTTCCGTACGTAGCTGGTCAGCGGGCCACCGAGCAGGTCGAGAGGAGCAGCAGAGAACCCAGAGGGCTCAAGGCCAAGACCCAAGGTGACATCCTAAAGTCAGCCTCAGGGTTGGAATGAAGCATCTCCTACCTGCCCCTGGTTGGGAGACCCCAACCTCAACCCCAGCACCCGCTCTTAGGCCACTCTGTGCTTCTGCCCACGGCACGTCCATGTGACTGTCGATGAATGGCTCCTGCAGCCCCGCCTCTGAGCTGCGTTGTCAGGGCAGGGGAGGTGGGAATTGTCAGTGATGCTTAGCCTGGTTACGCAGGACCCCTCAGAGCATCTGTATTTCTCTGCAGGTTGAGCTCCAAGCAGAAGATACTCTTCATGCCAAGGACACTAAAGACTCCCCACCCATCCCCACCGAGCTCCGAGGATTCCGGCTGTGGCAGAGGAAACACAGCCAAAACAGGACAGAAATAAACACTCTGGTGGAGAGACCGAGAGCTGCAGGGTCTGGCTGTTGCTGCCAACATCTACGGAGCATATGGCGGGCCCAGAGCCTGTCAAGGAAATGAATCCCCTGAGGAACTCGGAGCGCACATGCCTCGGAGGCACCAACGGGGACAAAGCTTGAGTGACAGTGGCCTCAAAGCAGGCGCAGGAGGCCCACTTCACGCCGCGTGCCGTGGAATAATGTGGGGCCCAGAGGACCTCAGCGGGCCGCCCGCACTGCCCCTTGGCTGTGCTCATCCCCGTGTCTGAGTGAGGAAGGTGGGGTCCTGGTAGCAGAACCTATGACAGTCCTTCTGGTTCCTTAAACCCAATGAGGTCATACAGTCGGCTCTCCAGGCAGAGGGTGGATCCCTGGTTGCTATACAGGCAGTCCTCGGGTGACGCTGGACTCGACGTACATCGTTTCGTGGTTACGTCACCATCTCCCGTTTATTTATAAAAAAAAAAAAATTGTTCCGTCATTTCGATGTATGTACATATGTGCTTTATGTTTTTTATTATTTATTTACCACAAGTAACGGTCAGGAATTGTTATCTTTCTTTTAAATTTCTGTTTACCGTTTCACTTCATCACTGCTGAGTATGTGCTCCATGTGAGTGACGGAGGTGCTTATGTAGGTGGGTTCTGACTTATGGTGCAAATCGCGTTACGTCGCGCCATAGGAATGGATCTCCGACGTAACCCGAGGACCTACTGTGTGAATGTGCCCCCAAATCCATAAGTTGACGTCCTAACTCCCCAGGTGATGGGGTTAGGAGGTGGGGCCTCGGGGAGGTGATGGGAGGTGAGTAGGTCACGAGTGTGGAGCCCCGCCGAGAGGGATGAGTGCCCTGATGAAGGAGGACCTGGAGCTCTCCCAGCCCCTCTAGCATGTGAGGGTAGAGGAGCAGTCTGAGGCCCAGAAGAGGGTCCTCACCTGACCACGTGGGAGCCTTGAGTCTGGGCTCCCGGCCTCCAGGATGGGGATGCAAATGCCTGCTGTGGATAAGGCCCCTCCTCTGGTGTCAGGTGATAGCAGCCCCAGTGGTCGCGGACCGTGGTCCTCACCCATGGCGCTGCCAACTCCATGAAGCCCAAGGTCCTTTGATGAGTGTTGACTAACCACTTCCTCCATCCAGGTACAAAATTCAGTGGTGAGATGCCAGGCCTGGTCCTTTCTCGGATGGTACTTTCCGCCACGTGGACGGAAGGGACCCCTTTGACAATTTGAGTCGAGGTGCTGGTATCCACAGACACAGCCTGGGCAGGCCACCCCTCCCACACCGCGGGGTGTCCAGGACCACCCCCTCGCCTCCCCCTTCTGGAGTGACTCCAATCTTTCCTCTACAGTGAGACGTGGGTGAAGGGTGGAGAAGCGCTTTTCCCACCATGGGCTGCGTCCTGGCGGTAACCTCTTCCTCTCCTTCCTCATCCCCATTGCCCCTGGGGAGGACACTGTGTGGGGAGGACACTGTGTGGGGAGGGCAGGGCATCTGGTTCGTTTTCTGTTCATCGGTCACTCTGTGAACATATATCTATGCAAGGTTTACTCTGTGCCAGACCTGTGCTAGGCGCTGTCGGATAATAGGCTCTCAATAAATATGTGTGGGCCTCCAGGGACATAAACCTTATGAGCACACCTGGGCAAGAAGCCAGCTCTCACATCCAAGTGTTTCCAGACCTCTTCCCTCCAAGTGATGTCCGGGGGAGAGGGCAGTGGGCACGGACTGGGGGGCACCAGCACAGGGAGGGGTGGGACCCCAGGTTCTCTGCATGGTGTCCACATACGCCTGGCGCTTGCCAGACCTGCCGTGGCCGGGATGACCCTCCCACACTGCTGGTCTGTCACCCTTGCAGGAAAAGCACGCCAGCCAAGGGCCTTGGCGAGTCCACCCTCCCAGCCCCAGCTTCCAACCCAGGCTCGGTTCCTTCTCGCCACCACTCAGGCCTGTCGGCAAAAGTGAACTTGATCTGCATTTCTGACCTGCCCGTCACATGGGTCCCAAGTCTCACCATCTAGAGTTGATGGATCACAGCTTCCGGACAGGTTCCCAGCCAGGGCAGAGCCGCGGACGAGCAGTCACCCCCCGTTATAAATATCTATAGAGTGCAATACCAAATAATTGTGGGGCATATTTCACCCTGCCTGTTGAACACATGGCAAGAAAGGAATTGATCCCTGCTGTTTCATTTATTAGATGGTGTAATACCACAAAAATCGTTTCCACAATATCCCAAACTAAATCATTTATTCTTGACAAAAATCCAATAAAGAGCTCAATCCTTCTCCGTAGGCAGATAAAGCACAGATTAATGGGGCTGCCTAGATCAAAAAAGTGCTGGGCACATGAAAGTGAGACCGAGAGAGAAGGCCCCTTCCTCCTCCTCACTTCCCCAAGGCTTCCCGGGCTCAGGGTTTTATTACAAAAAAGCCGTCTAAGTATTACAGGCTAATCCGTAAATCCCAGCCTAGTAAAATATGTGACGGATTTGTAAATTGTGCCCTTTACAAATCTGATTGAACTTTTCTTTTCTTTTTTTTTTCATTGGGAGTTTTTGCCTTTCACTTCTTTCTCCTCTCACCTTTTCCCACCTCCCCCGGCAGCCAGGGGCCCTGTGATGGGCAGAGGGGTGTGCTCAGCCCCCTCCCATGACCCCACTCTGACTTGACTGGTGGAGGGAGGGTGGGGATTGTTGGGGATACAAGAGGCTGAGAAATCCGTGAGTCTCTCTCTGTGTACTGTCTACGGGAGCTCCGGTGTGGCCGGCGTCAGGGGTTGGGGCACCCTGGCTGCCTGGTTTCCACGTGGGGAAGGGCTGTGGCGGTGGGGAGTTGTACCTCATTTCCTGTGGGAAGGGGGGGGATGGAATCAAGCTGGTGGTCCTCAGAGCCACAGACGGCTGGCTGGAAGAGCCTTTGCAAGCAGACCTCCTCCTGCCCGTGAACTTGAGCCTTGAACTATTGTAAACCCCACGGCAGGGGGGCCTCCAAGGTCCATCATGTGTACCATCCCACAGGGATTTGCCGGGGATTGAGCGCGTTCCCAGAGCCAGGACTCTGAGGGCTAGAGCCGAAGAAATCCCTGGCAAACTTCTCTGCTGATAAGTTCTGATCTGTCTGCACTGCGAGAAGCTTCTAGCTTTCTCGGCCTCATGCCACTCCCCTTGCGGCGCTGGGGTCCAGCACCTGCCACCTGTGCTGGGTGGCCAGTTACATAGCCTTTCGCAGCCTCCGTTTTCCCATCGGAAAAAGGGGGATGGAAATCTGTGCCGCACGGGGTCGTTGTGCAGATTAGAGAGAGGAAGCCAGTGAAGCGACGCTGCCGTCATCGTCGTCACCGGGACACAACTCCTTGGGGAAGGCTGTGAAACGGAGGATGAGGATGGCCAAAGGCCCTCCCGAAAGTAAGAGAAACGATATCCTTCCTTCAGCAACCCACAGCCAGCGCAGCCCCTCCCCGCTGCCACTGGAGCCCTGGCTGGAGCCCAGATGTGAGTCTTTCAAGGAGCCGCTACATCCAGCAGCTGGGAAGCAGATGATGGGTTGGGGACCAGGGCGCTCTGCCTGGCTCTGTGCCTCACGTAGTTCTGATCCTCCGGGGGCTGCACCCCAGCACCCCAGGAACATGACTGCTTCCTCCCCTTAGAGATTTCCACAGGCAGAGAAAGGAGCTGGGATGGTTGCCCTGGCAACTTTTCTCCTCCGCCTCCCTTCCTCCCCCTTCCCGACACTTAGGCCCTGCTCGGAGCTGGAGAGAAACGGAGAGAGGCCGGCTCTGGGGCCAGCAGGGTTATGAGAGGTGAGACAAAGCGGCCACCCTCGGGAGGACCAGAGCCCTGGTCCCCTCTCCCCAGTTCCTGCTCATTCCCTTCCGTCGCTGTCCCTGAAGCCATCCCCCTAAAGTTCCAGGGCGACGGCTGCGGAGGGGTGCTTTCTGCCCTTTCCTCCGTCCTTTCAAAGCGGCCTTTGGAGCGGGATGTGGGAGTCTAGGGATGCCTTTCCCGGTTACCGGAGTGTCGTCCGTCACTTCCTGCTCAAATGAGTCCTAAGATGGACCCTGCGGTGCCGGGCTGCCTCAGAGGGCAGATGGAGGGAGGGAGGGAGGGATGGGGTTAGGTTCAGAGGAACCGAGAGCCTGTTGGCTAGACCCACAAGCGCCACAGGAAAGCCAAGCTCCCTGAGGACAGAGGCTGCGATGAGCAGGTGACCCAGGCGGCTGAAGAGCAACCTGTGGCTCGGGCATCGGGCCTTCGCTTTCTGAGAACATTCTGGAAGAAGTGGGGCCTCCATCTGCTGGGTTCCCGAAAGCAGCGGGGCGGACCGTGGGACCTCGATCTGCGCCCACAGAGCTGAGCCGCTGCCTCGCGGTCCCTGGGAGCAGCCAGGCTGTGCTCTCCCGCGTCCCTGGTCCACCTCTCTCCCTCGGTTTCTGGTGGAGGTTTTCACGCTGTGTCCCGCATTCCAGGCAGTTAGCCTGGCAACCGGGAGAGCCTCTTCGTCGTACCTTTCCCAGGGCCCCCGAAGCCCGGCCCGGATGGAGCGCCGGCTCCTGCCCTTCGGTGGTTGGCATCGAGATGAGAAGATGCAGGTTGTCCTGCCAGTGGTGGTGGTGCTGGCGGCAAGGAAAGCTGAGGGAGGGGCAGTGGGGGGCGGGGGCAGTCCCCGAGCACCTGAGTGTTCGCGTGTGCATGTGCGTGCGTGTGCATATGTGTGTGCATGCATATGTAGTTAAATAGAGATGTCCTCTTTTGTGGATTCAGGTGATGGCATGGCGGTGCTTTTTGGCTTTGAGGAGAGGGTGGTAGGACAAAGTGGATGCAGAAGAACTGGGAAAATGAGGGTCCCCTTCAGTGGGAGGTGACATGGTGTCCCTCTCTCCATCCACCACTCAAAAGGCCCAGTTGCCAAGACATGGATCTGGGGCGGGGGGAGGTCTCAGTCGATGGCACAGCCTGGGGTCTGGGTGCGGGAGCTCCTTAGTCACTACCTGGGCCTCGTTTTCACCCCGTTGTCCAATCGGGGCCTGTAGAATGACCGCCACAATGCCACTGGAGCCGCCTGGGTCCGCTTCTCTCTAATGGAGGGTTTTAAATAAAGTTTTATTGATTTTACAGAGAGAGGAAGGGAGAGGGATAGAGAGATCGAAACAACGATGAGAGAGAATCCTCGATCGGCTGCCTCCTGCACGCCCCCTACTGGGGATCAAGCCTGCAACCCGGGCATGTGCCCTGACCAGAACTCGTGACCTCCTGTTCTTAGGCCGACACTCAACCACTGAGCCACACCAGCCAGGCTCTCATGGAGAATTTTAAATGGAAGGAGGGCAGGTGACAAGAACAAGAGACACATGAAGCAGGGTCCTCATGCTGCCTCCACACTGAAGGCGTCTGCATGGGCTCCCCAACTCTGCAACCCCCATCATCTTCCCATGAGGCCTCAAGTCAAACCCCCAGAGGGGGGCGCCTGGGCCCAGGCAGCGCCTGGAGGGCCACTGGTGTGATGGGTAGAGGGACTGGTGAGAGCAACCCCAGCAGAGTCAGGGTGAGCGTTGCAGTAACCCCTTATTTATTGGGCTCCTCCAGCCCCGGAGTGGCTGGCTCTGCTCGATATTTTATTCCTGTTGCACCTGCTCAGGCAGCAGGCTGCAGGCGCCTTTGATAAATGGATTGAAAGGTTTGTCTAGCTCTGCTGAAGCCTCTGTAAGTGCCTCTGTACCTTCCACTGAAATTACATTGCCCAACTTCCTGTCGTGATTTCTCTCCCCAGTGACTCCTCTCTCCCTATTTGCCAGCTCCCACGCACTCTCTCTCCTCCTCCCCCTCTATGCGCGTGCACGTGATATGCAAAGATACAGGTGTGCATGCACTCACACACTCACCTGTACACAGGGCACCAATGGACAAGACACCAGAGAGGGAATCTACCCACTGATAAGGAAGTGCACCATGCATACAGCACACACCCTCATGTGCACGGTCCCTCATGTTCACGGTCCCCCACGTGCACCACCCTCACGTGCACCACCCTCACGTGCATGGTCCCGCACGTGCACACACCCTCACGTGCACCACCCTCACGTGCATGGTCCCTCACGTGCTCGCACCCTCATGTGCACCACCCTCACGTGCACAGACCCCCACGTGCACCACCCTCACGTGCATGGTCCCTCACGTGCACACACCCTCACATGCACCACCCTCACGTGCACGCACCCGCACGTGCACACACCCTCACATGCTCGCACCCTCATGTGCACTCACCCTCATGTGCACCATCCTCATGTGCTCGCACTCTCACATGCACCCTCACGTGCATGTACCCTCACATGCACGCACACACCCTCACGTGCACAAATGCAGGTGCGGTGAAACCTTCAGACTGCCCGTTCTGCGCCCATCTGGTCCCTGAGCTGAGTGAATGATGCCAAGGGACAGTGCAGGGCCAGGCTCCCCAGAGCCAGGGTGGAGCTGACTGGCCAGACTCCAAGAGGGAGAAGCATGGTGCCCAGTGGGTGATCTCTGCTGGAGTGTCCGGTGGAAGGAGCCCTCTCACCCCATCCACTGGCTGCCTCCCCCAGCCTTCCTCCTTCCTCCTCTGCTCGCCCAGCCCGGCAGCTCCCCTGGCCAGCTGGAGGCTCCATCGCAGCCACATCTGAAACAGCTCAGGAGCTGCTGAGCCTGGCCGCCAGCCGTTTCCATAAATAACTTGCTGGGCCTGGCTCCTGGCCCCCCTGGTGATGATGTCATTGGCCACTGGCCCACCCGGTGAGGTCACAGGCTTCCCCTTCCTCTGCGCTCCCGCCCGGGTGGGGCGCCAGAGGCTCCCGCGAGCCTGTCTGCACCCCATCCTGCTCCAGCCCGCCAGGCAGGGGATGGAGGTTCTCCGCCATCTGGGACGGGATGCGTGGCGGTGCCAGCCGGCGCCTTCCCCCTCCTTGTCGCAGTTACGGAGCAGCCTCCCAACTTTCCGTCTCCCCGCTGGCTTCTCCCCTCGCCCGGATGGAGTTTCCAAGTGACAGCGGACTCAAGTGTTCCCAGAGTTTCGGTGAACGGCTGGCACCTCCGTGGAGCCCAACCAGCCCCACATCCGGGCCCCTCCACCCACACGCGGTGTGACTTCCGACAGGCTGCTTAACCTCTCTGTGCTTTCAAGCCTTTGGGTTGGAGGTCATGATAGGACCTGTCTGTCTCGAGGGCTGTGGTGAGGCTCACACGGGCTCTCATGCCTATAAAGCAGCACATTCGTGGGCGATGAATCTGCCGATTCTGGGATCACAGTTCCATGTGCAGAGACGATAGGGTGAGCCTCTGTGTGTTGGGGAGTAGTGGGGCTCTAGCTTTTTCTGTTTTCAAATACGTGATGGGCAGAAGCATGGGCGGTGTCCTCTCCATGGCTCTCACCACCCCCCCTCTCCCCCAATCACCGAAGCGGCCGTTTCCCAGCGGGAGTGTCCCCCGTCTCCTCGCCCTGGGCCAGCCGTGTCCCCAGCTCATCCGGGAACCACCCACCACCTCGTGCTGGAAGAGCGCAGAGCCTGGTGTTAGACACGTTGGAAGCAGCTCCTGCAGGGGGCGCTCTGAGCCCCCACCCGACCCCACCCTGCGATCACTCCCAGCAGGAGCCTGGCTCCCTCCCTGGTCGGCCCTGAAGTCATTCACGCAGACCAACCTCCTAAGACACAAGCTGACCAGCCAAGGAGCCCGTGGCCATTTGTCCCCAGGTGTGTGTGTCTGTGGAGGCGCACACTGAGGTGGCCGTGGGAGACGGGCCATCTGTGGAGCAGGAGTGGGCAAGTTTTATCCTGTGGTTTCTAGTCCAGTCCTGTCTCAAAGGTCGCCGCGGGTCACATGTGGCTGCTGAGCAGTGACACAGGGCTCGTGAGGGTCTCTACGTATAGATGATGCACCAGATTTCAGTCCCTTTAGTAACAAAAAAATACAGAGGCTCATGAACAACTAACTCCTTTGCAGTTATTACATTTTGAAAGGATAATCCTTAGCGTATGTTGAGTTAAATAAAATATACTATTAAATTAATCTCACCTGTCTTTTGTTTTTATATGTTTGGGTTATAGTTA
Organism: Corynorhinus townsendii; assembly: GCA_026230045.1. Classification (NCBI taxonomy): domain Eukaryota; kingdom Metazoa; phylum Chordata; class Mammalia; order Chiroptera; family Vespertilionidae; genus Corynorhinus; species Corynorhinus townsendii. The sequence goes on from JAPDVU010000009.1 coordinate 4,523,606, forward strand.
TAGTTATATGTGTGTGTGTGTATGTTTTACTTTTTCAATGTGGTTACTAGAACATTTGAAACTACAGATGTGGCTTGCATGCGATTTCTGTTGGACAGCACTGGGCTACTGTCTTGTTGAGTTCTGGAAAATACCCATTATTCTCCCTGTCCCGGGGGTTCTGACCTGGTTGGCAGAAACCGACAGCCGGTACCTTCAGCTACAATACCCCCCCCCCCCCGCCACACACACACACACACACACACATTCAGAGTTCCCAGATGAGAGAGATTCCTGTCTTTCTCCCCCTGTGTGGTTTCTGCCTACCCACCGCCCAGCACCCTGAGCTCGGCCTTACATCCTGAAGGGGAGGCTTACCAAGGTTGGCCAGGCCCCCAGCCTCCAGTGCCAGCAGCCCCTCTGGGTTTGTCACACCCCCAGGATTTTGCTCATCCTGGAGCCCCTGCCTAGAAATGCTGCCCCTCTTCTTCACGGAGATGGGTCTTATTCGTTCTTTAAAAATCTAGGCCAGAAGTCACCTCCTCCATGAAGCCTTCCCAGACCTCTTTAATAGACAAATCACTCTAGGCCAGTGGTCGGCAGACTGCGGCTCGTGAGTCGCTGTTTGCCGCCCTGTTGACTAATGAGTTTGCTGACCACTGACCTAGACTCTCGATTCCAATAATTATGGGCTGTTGTTGTTCCTTGTGATTAAGCCCCTATCCAGTGGTCGGCAAACTCATTAGTCAATAGAACGGCAAACCGCGGCTCGCTAGCTGCATGTGATTCACGAGGCGCAGTTTGCCGACCACGGCTCTAGGCCATCAGAGAACTGTGCCCCAAACTCAAACTTTCTATGAGGAATTTTCCCCCACAGAAAGCATGATGCAACAGCCATTTCTATTCATGTCAATCCCCAGGACAATCTTAGAAGGCAGCTACTCCGATGGTGCCTTGTTGCTATATGACAGTGGTCTGCAAACTGCGGCTCTGTTGACTAATGAGTTTCCCGACCACTGCTATATGAGGTCACGGAAGCACAGAGAGATGAAGCATCTTGCCCAGGACGGCAGTTTAGAGAAGAGGAAGCAGAGTTCCAACCGTGGGTTCAGTTCCCTGGCCATGCTCTTCCGGCCAGGCCTCATGCCCATCACACAAGGGAGATTCCTGGTGCCTCCGAAACACGAGAGTGTGAGAACCAGGACCTCGGTGTGTCCATCGCTAGCCTCTTCCTGCCTTCAAGCCACGTCCAGGTCCAGGTCCACAGTAGGTGCCCAGGAAACGTGATCCGCCTGAGATCAGCATTGAACACTTGGCTCTTCAAAGCCCTCTCCTGGTTGTGCTTTGAAACCGACTCCGATGCCCACACCTCCGCGAGGCTACCTCCTCCCCCCTATCCCCCCCCGCCCCAGCCCGCCCTTGCTCCTCCACTCTGCCTCTCCCTGCCTCCCTGGGGTCCTCTCGGGCGCCTGTTTAAAACTCAGTTACTATCCTGCGACCTCTGCCAGCCGGGAATTAATTCCCCGGTTACCACTGCATAAAAGCGAAGCTCTCTCTTAACGGTCTCTCCACGCTTGCCCTTTCTTTTCACGCAGGCCCTTCTGCACTTCCAGGGAATAAATAAATATGGAGTACCTTGGATCAGCCTTGAGGAGCGGCAGACCTCAGCCTGTGTCGGGAGCTGCCTAGAACCTCAGACTCCGTCGGGGGAGGGGTCGTCTGGAGGTGTGGGATTGGCACCCCTCTGTGCACCCCAACCTAAAGCGCTCTATCCCAGGCTCGCTGGGTCTGCACCCACCAACCAGCGGCAGGCTCTGGCTTGCAGGCGTAGTTGGGGGGGGGGGAGGTGTGTGTGTGTGTGTGTGTGTGTGTGTGTGTGTGTGTGTGTGTGTGTGTAGTGTGTGTCTGTGGAGGAGGTGGAGCCCATGACCACCCCCACCTGTGACTGAGTGAGGTCTTCTCAGGGAGACAGGTGAGCCTCATGCTCCAGGATGGGCTGCTCCGGGGGTCCAGCCCTGCCCCCACCACTGGAAGGCAGATCTGTGCGAGGGCCTTTGTGGGCTCCGGTCTCCTGTTGTGAGTTCACTGCCATGTGAATGTTTGGCTCCAGGGACACGGCTTTCGGGGGCCGTGGGTCACTCGCAAGTACGCCTTTGAAGCCCACAGGGCTGGCTCTGCGGCGGCAGCCCTCAGCGGGCCTTGGCAGAGGAGCTCACGGTTAGGGAGTGTCTGTATCTGGGCCTTCCCAAACCCCACACCCCCGTCCCGTGCCTCCCCACCTGCCCTAAAAATGTTCCTGGTGATGGAGGCAGCTATATCCAAGATAATTGCTTAATTAGGGGGAAATTACTTAAATCTCAGCAGCAGCGTCAGCAGCCAGTGGGCCTTTCTGACGATAAAAGCCTCTCAGACGCAGCTCAGAGAAAGGAGATCGCGGCCCACTCCACACCCACGCCCCCTCCTCCCGGGAGAAGGGGAGGGAGAGCCTGGCGTGGGTGTCACTGCCTGGTCTGGCTCTTTAGCGCACACGCACACGCGCACACACCCACGCGTGCATCACCTTCGGCACCGTCTCAGCTGGGCTCTGCTAGACCCGGGCAAGCCTGCGGCTCTGCCCCAGGCCAGGGCCCACGCTGCTTGGGAAAGGGTCAGAGAGCAAATGTTGCAGGCCGTACGGGCCATGTGATCTCGGCCGCAGGTGGGCCCTCGGAGCGTGGAAGCAGGCAGACATAGGCACTGGCACGGGCATGGCTGCGTTCCAGTCCAGCTTCATCAAACTGGCAGCAGGGCGGGTTCGGCCCCCGGGCCAGTCGCTGACCTCCATCCAAGGCTAAATGCTGGGGATGCAGCTGCTGGGACTGGCTCAGGGGGTTCTTGGTGCAACGGGACGAGAAACGCCCCACGCCGTCCACGCACCACGGGCCCAGGGAGCCGAGGAATGACCGCGCTCAGCTGCTGCCCTGGCGTGGTTATAAAGATGGGCTTGGCAGAGGCCAAGCCTGGTCTCCTGTCCTTACTGCATGATCTCAGGCCAGGGGCTAAACTCTCTGAGTTCCCGATTCTCTTCTCCAGATTGAGAGTAGCAATCCCTCCTTCCTCCCGGGGTCACGGGGACCATAAGGGGGGCGGTGAGGGTGCAGCTGTTCGGTCTGTGTTCGCGTGGCGGGGTCTCCTTTAGGAGTGGGAAGAGAGTGAGCTTGGGTCTTCGTGCTTGGCTCTCAGGAGAGCCCGTGCTGGAAGGACTTAGGATTTCTGTCTCCTCTTTCTCTGAAGGTGCCATAACCCTGTCATTTCTTCTGACTGTGCTTCCGGGGAACCACGGAGCTAGCCCAAAGCAAGTGGGAAGCCCGCCTCCGTGATCCAGTGGCTTCTCTGGCCGCCCTGCTGCCCCGACAGGCAGAAGCCGGCCTGGGTGAGCGGACTGCCCGCCCCTACGGGCTGCCCTCGCCTTGCAGGGGTGTTGTCCTGGCGGGGAAAGCCGGCTTGCCAGGCTGCCCACAGGGGGCGCTGGAGAGCAAGCACCTCGGCCCCTGCTCCTCCCAGCACCCATTCTGTGGCAGGCGGGCACGGCCATGGCATACTCAGCCCCAGGGCGCCTTAGGGGCCGCACCAGCTCAGCCAGGCTCAGTGACCCTGAGTGGGGGCGGCTGAAAGGCTTAGAAAAGACAAGAGAAGGAAAGCTGGGTCTCCGTGGGACACTGCTCCCTCATGGAGAGACAGCGCCACGGACGACACGCCGTGTCTTTATTTTACAGCAGATGCCTCCGGGCAAAGTGAGGGCGTGGTCAAGATGTTTACAGCATTCTCGTGGGTTTCGATCCCACTCAATTGCATGCACCTGACCAAGCTTTGTTTCCTTGCAGCCTCTATCACTCAGGCCCGTGGGGCCAATGTTCGGACCATAGGTTCAAGCTGACAACTACAGCTGTTGGCTATCATTGTGCTGGGAGGGCTCTTCCCTCCAAACGGGGACTTGCACGTGGCCATGAGGGGACTGTGCCCTCTCATCAGCCTGAGGCTTGAACCTGCCCAAACTCTGTAGCTGCACCCCACACCATTCTTCACTCTTGATTCTCTCCCCTCTTTCTAGACTGCTTCCTGCCCTCCAAGTGCCCTCTGGACAGGGCCCCTCAGCCCGAGACCCTCTCCTCTGCCCCTGGGAACACAAGTAGCCGTCGCCTCAGTTGTCCTGGGCTGGGGAGACCTCCATCTGAAGGGAGCAGCCAGTGATGTCATTGGGTTTTGGGGCCCAGATGTCCCCCCCTCATGTTGGCACCAGAAGACACTGCGTGCCTGCATCAGGGTGGGTTGCTAAATGTGGGGCAATCTGTGGGGAGGGAGGGGACAGAAGCCCCAACAGTGACAATGAGCAGTGACGATGGTGCAATGAGTGTAACAGGACAGAGTATGACAGAACTTGGGGTCATGGGGTCGGGAAGGATGCAGCAAGAGCAATTCAGGACTGAGACCCTGGGGGCGAGGCCAGTGCTCAGGAATAATTGGGTTCTGGGCACCGGGGTCTTGCAAGTGACCCCAAAGAGGCTGCTGAGCCCCGGGATGCTTCTGGGAGAACCGTCTTAGCCAGGAATGGCGGTGCTAGGATGGAAGCGGGCAGGACTCTGGCATAGAGTAGGGTTCGGGCATATTATCATCTGGCCAACATGTACACAGACACCAGTCCGCTGGCATGTCCACGCCTGTGTGAGCGGAGGCCCGTGTGCTTAAACGGTCACTACGCGGTGTCGAGTCCAGAGACCAGCTTCCCTGAAATGGCAGTAAAATAGTTTGTGTATGTAAAATAGACTGCGGAGCCCTAGCTGGTGTGGCTCAGTGGATAGAGCGTCAGCCTGTGGACTGAAGGGCCCCAGGTTTGATTCCGGCCAAGGGCACATGCCCAGGTTGCGGCTCAATCCCCAGTAGGAGGCATGCAGGAGGCAGCCAATCCATGATTCTCTCTCATCATTGATGTTTCTATTTCTCCCTCCCTCTCCTTTCCTCTCTGAAATCAATTTAAAAAAGAATAAAAATTTAAAAAAATAGACTGCTGAGTACAAGGACCCAGTGGAAGAGGAGGGATAGGACTGAGATCCCGGGACACGACTGGCCTGGGAGACACAGGGATGTGGGGAGGGAGCTGTTTGGGCTCCCTTAGCTGACAACTCCTTCCTGGGGTCTGTTTGCCCCCCACTTTCACGCACAGTCCCCTGGCCTGCTCCCAGGCTGCTGCCGAAGCAAATGAAAGCAGCACCTACTACTCTGCCCTGACCATCTCCACCCCTCCCAGGGGACGGGAAGGAGGTCAGGCCCGGGCGCTGGGGCTGGGGCTGGCAGGGGTCCCGTCACGGGGGAGAGGTCCTGGATCCAGGCTGTCCGCTTTGAGGCTCCTGGGCCCAGGGAGCAAACCAGGCGCCAGCAACAGAGCACGTTAACGGGGCTGGCGCGCATCACACGGTGAAGCGGGTTCCCCACCTGCGCTGATTCTGCGCCCGATCTGCCTGATCCCCTGCCCTCGCATAGGCCCGGCCTCCCCATCCAGCCCCATCTGCACTGCAGCTGCCTCCGGACCTGAGCCTGACGGAGGCCGGGGAGTGGGATGAGCCCCAGACCCTGCAAGCTAGCAGGAACTCTGAGCTCAGCCCCACGCCCGCCTTCTGGCCTTGTTCCCAGAACTCAAGGCCTGCCCGCATCGCAGTCCCAGTCCCAGCTCCCTGCTCCCTGCTCTTTGCTCCTGTCCACCACCTGTTGCTTCAGCAAACCCAAGATCCTATCATGGTTCTGCTCCCCCCACCCCTCCGCCCACATCGGGGCCCTGCGTCTCTCCTGCCACCACGCATGGGTCTGCCCGCCCGTCTGCCCCAGGGGTGTCTTAAGCCCCTCCCTTCATCATCTTTCTTTTTATGACCATTTTCCCCAACTGGTCTCCTTGCTCCCGGCCCCCCACCCCCTTCTCTCTAACACATGCTTTTCAAAGGGGGGCCCCGGGACCAGCGGCATGGGCATCCGGGAGCTTGGCAGAGATGCAGACGCTGGTCGTGCTGCGTGAGAACCTCCAGGGGGGTGGGCGTCTCCACAAGCCCACAGGTGACGCTGCTGCGCGAGGCTGGGAATGCCGCCCTGCAGCTTCCAGAGTGTTCTTCCTACAACCCAGACCGCGTCTTCTCCCGCACCCGCTCGGCAGCAGTGGGTAACTCTCTCGTGCCCCCAGAATTAATTTTTAATTACCTCCTTAAGCGCAGTGTTCGAGGCCCTTCGCCATCTGGCTCACACTTCCCTTCCCAGCGTTCTCCCCGCCCGGCCCAGCCCTGTAAGCATCCAGTTATCCCCTCTGACGACTGAAGGTCAGGTGTAAATGTTGCCTCTGTGAAGCACTGACCACCTTCCTCGTCCTTCTGGGGGGTGTAACCACGCCCCTCCATGCTCTGAGCCGCTCTCCGAGCGATAGTCCTAACAGGCTATGAACACCTGGGGACACATCGGCCTTGCTCATCACCGCCAGCTGCCGGAAGCAGCAATCACGGTCTGCTTCAGCCCGTGCCAAGCCCTGGGCTGGGGTGGAATGTTTATAGATGACAGGAACAAATTGAACTCTTGACCTATCAGAGTCCCACCCTCACCCCCAGCCATCCTCCAATCCTACCCACCCCACCATCTAGATCCATTGCCCACCTGCCTAGACCCAGGGCTTCCTGAGGCCTCTGTCCATCCCTCCTGTACTACTGTGGGTCCATCTGAGCCAAGTCACTTCCAGGCCGGTCATTGCACAGCCAAGAGGTGTAGGAAGAGGGAGGGAGGGGGTCCCCTGGCGTCTTGGGCTCCTATGAGTCTGTTCCCCATCACAGGGTGGGCTGGGGCTGGCTCCTGAGGTCCCTTCAAATGACAATGTGAGTCAGTGTATGGAGGAAGGCTGGTACCTGGATACTTCAAACCAGCAGCCCCCCTCCTGGTACTTAAGACACCAGGATGGGACGGGAGGGGGGGATTAATTTATTTTGCCTCTGTGGTTCTCTTTTTCCACTAGATTTACCTTCCTAATTACGTCTGCTTACAGCAGCATTACAGAGTTTGTGTTCCCTGTGCACACAGCAACTGGTATAATAAAGGCAGGCGGAGGGAGGCAGGGTGGTCCGGAGGTGGGCTGGCGGCGGAAAGTCATGGAAATTAAACCTCTGCCTCAACCCACAAAATGCACAACGCCCAGGTATGCCATCAAGAACTGTAATCGGTTCAATGGGGCCTTAGCGACCTAATTACCTTCAGGGGTTATTTTCGACCCGTCATCAGACCCGATCTTTAGGTGTGTTTGGCAAACGGATCAAGCCAAGACGCCGCATAGTAGGGCTCTTGCCGGCTGCTAGGGCCAGACTGAGGAGCAGCAGTGAACTTCCATCCCCTCCGTGGTCTGCCCCTTAGGACTTGGCCCAGGACCCCCTCACTGAGCTCTGGCAGCCCCTCCCATCCAGGGCCCTCCCATGTCTCCCAAACGCCCATGTTGGAGACCCTCTCTGAAGAGAATGTGCTGTCCTCTCTCTCCACCTCCCACAGCTCAGCTGTGACACATGAAGTCTCTTGTGATTAAGCACACCCACGCCAAACCCACGACCATGCGCAGGAAACCAGAGCAAGCCTGGGTCCCCTCTGCAAGTGAGAGCAGGGTACCCATCCCCAGCTTCCCTCTCACCTGCCCTGGGGAGACACCCCAAGTCCCCTTCTTGGTTCCCTCTCCCCCTCCACCCCCCCCCCCCCCCCCCCCCCGCCCAAACCTGGTGCTCAGGTCTCCTAGCAACCTTGACAGGCAGCCAGCCTGGCCAATCACCTGTGGCTGCTGACATCCACCTGCTTTCCGAGGCTAGAGGGAGCCTGGAAACCAAGTGCCCCACCCCCAAACCCGCCACGCCTCAATGCCCCCACCTCTTCGAGGTCCCTAAAGAGGCAGGCACGGTGACCAGAGTTTCTCACCTCACCCTGTGCTCCCCACCCAAGGCCCGTTCTGCGGCTTCATCTGTGACATTTAACATAAATAGTTTCCTATTCCCAGCTGACCTTTAGTGGCTTTTATCATCAGCTGTGGTTCCTGGCAGCCGTACAAGAACTGCTGTCTGCTGCCCGGTCCATCCCAGCAGAACGCCCCGAGGAGGCCCCCCGTTCTCGCCACATGAAGCCGGAGGCCCCTGGAGATGTCTGCTCGGACACCGGCCTGCCACTCTCCGCCGGAAATATCTATACACGTTTCAATTAGGATTAGCGGGGAAGTCAGTTATTAAGCAGGTGGTTATTATGGTAATGGAGACACTCCACATTAGCTGCAGCGGGCCGCTCTCGCCGCCTCTAATGGCCGAGTTTTAAACCCCTAATCCCTCCTGATGCTCAGTTGCAAGTGTGGCAAGACAGAAACGGGAGGGAGGGTGCCAGGCACAGCGGTGCTACGCTCCTCCTCCCCTCTGTGCCTCACTCCCCTCTCCCCACAGACACCATCGCCAGGAGGTGACATGCTGTAGACATTAACCCTCCACCTGAAACCACAAGTCACATCTTCACACCCTAGAAGCAGAAGCCACCCCAAAGCCAGTGCCCGCCCCACCAAAGCCCCCCAGCACCTGCCCTGCTGTGTGATGGCGAGCTGTCATCTCAGAGAGCATTGTGCAGGGGTTGGGGTTGGGGTTTGGGCAACGGCCCTGCAGATGCTGAGGGTACAGAGGCGTGTCAGAGACCCCGAGGCTGGAGGGCGGGACAGCCGGGCTCTGGTCTCATCCTTCCAGGTGGCCTCGGGCAAGTCACATGACCTCTCACAGCCCCAGTCCCTCCCTGTGTAATGGAAGGCTGCGTCAGGAGCTTCTGACCTTTGCCCCGCCCCAGGCGTTCCCTGCTCAGCCGTGATGGTCTGCTATGGACCCAATTGTGTCCGCCCAAGTTTGTGTTGAAGTCCTAACCCCCAGTGTGATGGTATTTGGAGGTGGAGCCTTGGGAGGTCAGTAGGTTAGATGAGGTCATGAGGATGGGCCCCTTTGATGGCATCAGTGCCCTTATGGAGGGTTGCCCCCCTCTGCCCCAGCACGGTACACAGAGGTCATGTGAGCATACAGCAAGGTGGTAGCTGCCTACAAGCAACGAGAAGAGGCCTCAGTATGAAACCTACCTTGATCTTGGGCTTCCAGCCTCCAGAACTGTGGCAAATAAACGTCCATCATTGACGTATGTTGTCATGACAGCCCAGGCTGACGAAGTGAGAGCCCAATGCAGCAGACATTCTCACGTCAGGCAGGCCTATGTCAGGCCCGGAGAGCGTCCTGGCAGCCTGGTCCTCCCCCTCCCCCTCATGCCCAGTCTGCTCTCTCTGGAGGGAATGCTGTCAGAGGTGCCTTCTGGTCTCACTTTCCCACATTTCTGCCCGACCTGGCCACGGTGGCTCGGTGGTTGAGTGTTGACCGATGAACCAGGAGGTCGCAGTTCAATTCCCAGTCAAGGCACATGCCTGGGTTGCAGGCTTGATCCCCAGTAGGGGGTGTGCAGGAGGCAGCTGATCAATGATTCTCTCTCATCATTGATGTTTCTCTCTCTCTCTCCCTTTCTCTCTGAGATAATAATAATAATAATAATAATAATAATAAACATCCCTGCTCAGCCATCTCTCCCTCCTCCTTACCTAGGCTGGGCCATGGGCAGCAGGTCTACAGCCGCCTGTGCCATCAGCCTCTGAAGTCATAATCTTGGTCCCAGCCCTTTCCAGCCCTCTGACCAGAAGCCACAGAGCCACCAGGCTCAGTCTCCTCATCTGACAACATCTGAAGGGGATTGACAAGATAATGCAAGAGAAGCCCTCGGCGTGGGGCGTGTAAGATGGGAGTGCTCAAGAGGGGTCCTTATAGCTGCGATTATTTTAAAGATCATCACAAGAGGACGGGGGAAAAAAAAACAAAGAAAAAGCCTGCAGTGGCTTCCTTTTGCTTGAGATCTGAGGAGGAGAAGAAAGAAAAGGCAGAGACCAAAGAGCAGGTGAGAAAGGACAGAAGGAAGCCAGGACGGGAAGCAAATGTTGAGAGAGAGAGAGAGAGAGAGAGAGAGAGAGAGAGAGAGAGAGAGAGAGAGAGAGAGAGAGGAGGCAAAGATGTCTGCATCAGGGAGGTGCACTCTGCAGGGCAGGCAGGCAGACGTGTTTCATTTGTCTCCTCCTGCGCAGCTGTCCCAACAAGAAGAGAAAAGCGTATGAACCGGAGGAGCCCAGACAAAGCTGCGGAGGGAGACGCCGTGCTGACGCGCAGCTCGGTCCGGGCGGCGGGGCGGGCGGGGAGCCCGGAGAAATTATCTTGCTAACCCGCTACCTTGGTCCCGTAATTGCCTGCACGCAGCAGCTCTGGCTCTGGGGGGAGGAGCCGCTGGAGAGCCACTCGGTTGGCTTCCTTTAATCTTTTGACACCGCCCGTCACGGAGGAGTGTGTAATTAGGGCGCCCTGCGCCTCCCAGCAGCCGGGCTGCTCGTGCCTTGAAAGAGAGAGTGGTACTGCCTCGGCCTCGGCCTCCGGAACCGGTCGGGCTCCTAATTGGCTTATTTGCTTCCCTTGGAGTCTGTGCTGTGTTTCTAGGGATGAGCGCTGCCTCTCTCAGAAGCTAATGGGGCAAGTCTTCAGAGGCCTCTAAGCTAAAGGGGCCCTGATGTTGGGGCGGGGGTCGGGGGTGGGGGGGCGGGCCTGGTGCGCAGCTGGAAAGCTGCCCACAAGCTGGCCGCCTGAGGGCGCCCACCTGCCCCTTAGTCTGAGTCATCCCTGACCACGGACCTGGCCCCTCACGGCTCTGAACCCCCACCCCAGGTCCCCGCCACTTGCTATTTTATTTAGATTTATGTAAAATAGATTTATATAGAAGTACATACAATGCATATAGAAATAAAATGTATATATGAGCCAACTCTGGAGACATGCATATATAATAACAAAATACATGTATGTGTACATGTGAGCCAGCTCTGGAGACATCCCCACCCACTACCCCAGCACGAGGCGTGACGTGTTACTGCTCCGTGGCGAGGCCGGGAGCCTCCTGTTCCCACACTGGGCTGGCCGAGGGTTTGCAGCAAGAGGCAGGGAGGACCTGGGGAGGGAGAAGAGGTCTGAGGGAGGGTTCGCCGTGAATGTTTGCAGAGAGGAGGCAGAGGGAATCAGGGGTCCATTCTGACCCTAAGTGATGTGGAAATGGGTGACCATTAACCCCGCAGCCCACATGCTGGGGGTAGGTGTTCAGAACCGGCTGCCCCTCCTTCTCCCTGGGGACCTGACCTCTCCTCTGTGTTCAGGAATCTTCCCTCCATCCGGCAGCGGCTCAGCAGCCAGTGGAGAGAAGAGCCGCAGGGAGGCCGTGTCTGATCGCCCTGTCCGGAATACAGAGCTCTGCACAAAAGTGTGGAGCCCACCAGAGCAGGGGGAGGGCTGGTCTGGGGAGGAGGCCACCCCTGGGACCCCCCTGGCCCATCCTTGGATTTCCTCATCCCTGGACCTGGGAGGTGAGGGCATGACCAGAGGACAGGACACGTTTCAAGCAGGGCCTGGGAGACTGCACAGTCCCTGGATGATCTGCCCAGGCTCCGAGGTCCACAAGCCAGATCAGCTCCCCGCAGTGTGACCTTGGGCATGCCTCTCACTTCTCTCTGCCTCTGTTTTCTCATCTGCACAATGGGAAAATAATGGAATAATAACGGAACACCTGAATCACGGAGAAAATCTTCGCAAGGACTAAAGATAGTGAATACAACGTCTTAGCACGCAGGGTGAGCTCCACAACATAAAGTGTAGGGTTCCTTCCGCATCTTCTCTTAAGTGCCTGGACCCCAGGCAGTTTGAAGATCCTAAATCGTTCCATTGAAAGGCGCCTTCCGGGTCTTCCGGCTCACCCTTCTCCAGAATGCCCATCTCGGCCACCAGGCCCCCCATGTCATTGCTCAACAGCATTCCCAGAAAGGAAGGTTGGGTTTTACTTTGGCCCAACTCCGGGGTCCTAGCACGCCTCCCCTCTCCTCCCCGCCTCCACATAGCAGCCCTGCATGTTCCGGAAACTGACCGTGAGCCTCTCTGGATCCTGCAGCCCAAGGGGTGGTGCACGGGCCTGCAATGTCACCATCACCGGGGAGCTGCTAGAGATGTGGGATCTGGGGCCCCACCTAGACCCCCAGGTGAGAGCCTGCACGTGGGCCAGGCTCCAGGTACCTGCACATCAACTCTGAGAATCGCTGCTCCACACCAGCAATGGCCTACCTCCCTCCTCTCGTGGCGCACACAACTCCTTCCTGAAGGTCTGCAGAATTGATATCATTCTGATTCATTCACACCGGACGGCTGTTGTGTTGGCTGTTGTCGTCTACTTATTGGACAGCCTAAGGGGGAAGAGGTCAGCGGCCCTGACTCATAGTCAGCTACGGCGTGTTTTAAACATTCTTGCGGCCCACGGTGGGAAATCGCTGCTCCACATCATTTGGGAGCGGGTGTGGCTCTCACCTCTGGGTTGCGTCTCAGCGATGTGTCAGGAGGAAGTGTGAGCGGCTGAACATAAATCGTTAATAACAGTTACAGTATCAACATCTGCAAGTCGTGTCATTTTAAAAACAGGAAATTAGAACTTTAGAGCTGATTCATAGTAATTCTCAGCATGGTGCCACCTCCCAGAGGTGCCTTCCGATTTGCTTTCTGGAGCGAGTGAATCACAGGGCTGCCCCACACTGTCCCGGAGACGCCCACAGGAATGTGTCCCACAGTGGTGGGACCCGTTCATCAGGCGTCCTGTGAACGGGAGTGAAGAGAGAGAAACCATGGGTCCCACCTGCCCCCCTTCCTGAAGCAGGATCCCCGTCCAACAGGTCCCGGCGCGATGGTCAGTCAGAAGGTGTGCCCGCGGCGGCCATGTCCCTGATTGACAGCCCCCGTCCTCGGAAAGGTCTTCCTCTGAAATATGACCCCCCCCCCCGGACTCGCACCCATGGACCCTCATTCAGTCTTTGGCATCATACAAAATTAGCCTAACTCCTTGCTCATGTGATGCCTGCATTTGTTTCCCGGGGGTTCCACCAGCTGGGGGAGGGGTGGGGGGAGGGGAGCTTAGAACAACAGGAATTTATTCTGGTCCGATCTGACTGGTGTCCTTTTACAAAGAGGAAATTTGGACACAGACATACACACACGGACAGGAAGAAGGAGGCCAGCCACAAGCAGAGGAGAGAGGTCCAAAGAGACCACCCTGCCCTCACCGTGACCTCTGACCTGGCCTCCAGACGGTGAGAAAGTCAGTCTCTGCTGTGTAGGCCTCCCCGCCTGCGGGACGGGGGATGGCAGCCCTAGCAACCTGCAGCGCTGTTACTGCGAAGGTTTGGGGGAACGTCGATCCTGTAGGCTGTCAGCTGCGGTTGTGCGAAAACAGGGTTCCGTTGCCACACAAGTTTGGGAACCACTGGGTTAAGCAAAGCTACATGGATTCGCCACACAAGTTTGGGAACCACTGGGTTAAGCAAAGCTACATGGATTTGCCCTTTTTTTTTTTTAGTTAATCCTCACCGGATGATATTTTTCTTCCCCACTGATTTTTAAAGACAGTGAAAGGGAGGGAGAGAAACACACAGAGAGAAACATCCATGTGAGGGAGACACATTGAGTGGTTGCCTCCACACACTGCCCTATGCCTGCAACCGAGGTATATGTCCTTGACTGGAATCGAACCCAGGACCCTTTAGTCTGCAGGCCAGTGCTCTATCCACTGAGCCAAACCGGCTAGGGCTGGGTTTCCTTTTTTCAATGCCAGACTCAGCTGTGCCCATGCGAACAGGTGCCTTGAATCTCTGGGAGGGGACCGACTTCGTGGCATTTCCCAGACTTCCTTGAACATGGAATCCTTTCCTTGCAGAGCAGGCATGAGATTTGTATTCTGCAGAGCATACCTTCCGGCATTCTGGAAATCTCCAATTCCACCCATCACTCTGTATCAAGGTCTCTGCCTGGGCTCCCTCCTCCTCCCTGCCTCCCTCCCTCCCACCTGCGGGGGCCTGGGGGGAGGGCTAGGGGCCCGGCCCAGGGGGGCTGGGGAGGGAGGTGGGTTCCTCTGGCCCCACCCCCCCTGCCTGCTGCTGGAGGGTCCGTCCATCTCCCTTATCAGGCGGGTAGCAGGGCAGCCGAGCGGGTGTTTTATGGCCCTATCATGTGTGAGATCTTGCCCATTAGGGAGAGGCTGTCAACGCAAAACATAGATTTCAAGACTCTTCCTACTCTGGGTTTATGAATAACCCCTCCGATCATTAGAAGTGGAGCATTTTTTAAAAATCCAATTTGTTTCCCACCTCGAAACCCATTTACTTTGCTTTCCCCCAGCCCTCCGCGGTAGGAAAGGGGGGCTGGAGGCTGGCGCCTTCCAGAATCCTGGCCCGGAAAACGTCCCACCCCTGGGGTTATCTGTGACTCATTCCCTGCCACACAGTGTGTCTTCCTATGGGAAGGCATCTCGTGAGAGTGGGACAGAGCGGGCGGGGGTCAGCATCCCCAAGGAAGGGTGGGCCCGTCCCAGAGGGACATGAGGGGGGCCATGAGGAGACGCCCGAAGGGCTCCCCAGTAGGGAAATGTGGGAAGGTGCTCATTTTGATTTGGCAAATCTAAAATAATGTACAAATCCGAGATTAAAAGCGAACAAACGTAGGAAAGTTAGGCAAAAGGGTGTGGAAAAATCTCCGTTTCTGTCTGTCTCCTCCCCAGCGTCTGGAGCTAGGGCACGTCCCCGCCTCCCCCACGTCGTGCGGCCTCATCACTCTGCCGTGAAAACTGACACGGAGATTCATCGCACGCGTGCCCTCCTTCGCCGCTCATCAGCCCACCGCCGGGACAGGAGCTGTTCATCTTGCTTCCGCGCGGCTTGCAGCCCCCAGAACGCTGGCGAGGGCACCTTGCGCGGCTCCGTGATCACGTGGCCGCGGGGGCCCTCCCGCAGGCTGGCATTCTCTGAGGTCGCAGTCTGCCCGCCAGCTCAGGCCGGGCCAGCGGGGACAATGTCTTCTCGGCAGGCCAGACACATCTCCCGGAAGCTGGGGCTGCCCAGGTCGGGGCCGGCCCCCTCCGTCACTCAGCAAACCCTCGCCCTGCACCATGTGTCCTGGGCCCAGAACAGCTGTGTGTGCAAACGCGCGTGCGAGGGTGGGGCGGGCAGGGATGACCAGGAGCCCCGAGGAGGAGGTGGCTGACGCTGGCGGTCTCTGGGAAGTGACCTGGGCCCGCGAGGATGGCGAGGGGTTAGTTCCTCCAGCAGGTGAAACGCTGTGCCTTCCTCATTATACTCACCGCTCTCCGAAATGACCTTCTTTGTATTCCGTGACTCATCGGTTGTCTTTCCATCCTCCTAAAATCTCTGCCATCTCCAGCCTCATCAAATAATGAAGCCTGTGTCTGTTTTGTTTGTCCGTGTGTCCCCAGTACCTAGACCAGTGCCTGGCGCACCGGGAGGTCCTAAAAAAAAATAAAAAGTATATCAAATGGTTGGGAATGAAGGCAGAGGGAAATGAAGACATAGGGGAGGGTCAGGGTGAAACGTCTTTGGCCACGAGGGGCAAATACCTGCTTTGCAAATGGCCTCCCAGGAATCTCCTCCAGACTTCCCACCTGGGCAGTGCCAGGGGCCTTGCCCAGAGGTCAGTGGCCCTGATAGTTTTCTTGATGACTCCCAGGTCACTGGGGCTGCCGTGGACCGGGATGATGGGTGGGAGCTGCTGACCAGCCCCACCCCACACCCATCTCGGGTGCACACGTGGCCCCCACTTCTGCCTCGACCGAGCCTTGGTCCCTTTTAGCTCTCATTTGTACGTGGGCTTCAGCCCAAGCTAAAGCCTCAGCAGGAATCCGGCCGGGTTCCCAGACACTTAATTGGAGCTGGGCTCGTCATTACCGCACACCTGTTCCCCAGCACCATATGGTCCGAGGTAAACAGCCTGTAATTGTTTATCCAAAGTCAATTCGGCCGCGAGGCAGGGAGGGGCTGCAGGGGCCTCCGTCCCTAGCTCCCCCGAGTCACTCCAGCTGCCAGCAGTCCCCAGGCGGCTGAAGGACAGAGCCCGGCACAAGGTGAGGGAGTCCAGGGCCCGCATCTGCTTCTCCACCGGCTCCGAGGGCAGGTCCCCGCCCATTGAGTGAGCTGCCAGGGGCTTGGCAGCCATGCCTCTCTGCCCTTCCAATGTGGCCGAGCAGGTGGGCCCTCTCAAGGCCCGGGCTCATTTGTCTCTTCCCCCTGAGGAGGGCCTGGGCTTGGACCGCAGCCCGCGGCTCTCTCACTCAGTGGCCTTGGGCGAGTTGAATATCTCAGACCCTCAGCAGCGGCTAGCAGAAATGATGGCGGAGCCTTCTGCCTCCCAAGGTCATTAACGCCAGAAGGAGGCGGCATTTACGGTGCATCCTGACGTCCGGCCCGCTGCTGTAGACACAGGCTGTCATTTAACCCTTGTCCCAGCTCTTGGAGGCGGGCGCTTGGATTAGGCACACTTTACAGATGAACACAGTGAGGCCGAGGAGGATTAAATCTCTCGTCCGCCGCCACCCCGCCCAGACAGAGCTGAAATTCTCCAGCTCTGTTGCTCCAGAACCCAAGCTCTTGACCACCAGGGTGAGATCAGGCAAACAGCGGGCCTGTCGTGGGGCCGGGGGCATAGAGGAACCCAATAAACACCCACTCCCTTCTCTCTGCCCTTCCTTTAGTGAGCGTGGCCTGCCGCTGCCCCCATCCAGGCTGCCAACGTGCCTGCCCCCAGCACAGCCTAAGTAGGGCAATCCTGCCCCTCCCCGGGCCACAGAGAATGCCCTGTGCTCGCTGGCCAGCCTGCTCCGGAGACGAGGTCCTTCCCCGGGGGATGGCCGGTGCCTGGTCGGCCTGGCGGTGATGCAGGCAAGTACAGGCAGCCAGCAGGGCCCGGACAGCGGAAGACACCTGGCCTTGGAGGAAGCAGGAGGTGTTCATCTTCAGAAAGAACAAGGGGCCCTGAGTAGTTGGGGGGGCTCCGGTGGAAAAGGCGGCTTCATGCAGGAAGCAGAGTGCTCAGCACCTGGGAGGGAGCCAGAGCCTGCGGAGCGCACGCTACACCCACCTGGGGCTTCCTTTCAAAGCGCAGGACGGGGCCCTCTCCGCGTTCCTCCGGGTCCTTTCCCTTCCCAG
The DNA here is from genome assembly GCA_026230045.1 of Corynorhinus townsendii. Lineage (NCBI taxonomy): Eukaryota > Metazoa > Chordata > Mammalia > Chiroptera > Vespertilionidae > Corynorhinus > Corynorhinus townsendii. Next base: position 4,540,737 of record JAPDVU010000009.1, read on the forward strand.
CCCAGACCTCCTGGCCTACGCCAAGCAGCTCCGGGAGGATGGATGGTCTCCCAAAGCCCCGGCGAGTAGGTGCTGTGTCCTCTTAATCTGCACCGAATTGATCTTTGACATGATGGAGGGGTCCCGGGCCCTGCAGCGCGGATGGATCCCTCTGCTCCAGAGACACCGGCTCCTGCCTAGAGCCTGCCTGGACCGGGCAGCAGCCTTGTGCTGAGCCCAGGTCAGGCTCTGACCCCCGAGCAGTCGGCAGCAGCTGCCCCTGGGCCCAGGCCTTGAACCAGACCTTGCAGGAGGCTCAGAGAAAGGATGGAGAGATAGACATCAAGCTTCCCGGACACACACACACACACACACACACACACACACACACACACACGTACAGAATCTTAAAGACAAGCTCCTGGAGGCACGCCTGCGGCCACCAGGAAGCCCAGCACCTGAGGAGCAGAGGAGGGCTGCTGGAGGCCCCGGGGGCAATTAGGGATGCCTTCCCCACAGGGGGTGCCCCAGGGGGCTGGGATCTCTGATTCCCCTGGGCTCCCAGTCGCTCTGTGGAAGTGAGGGGCTGAGGCAGGAGCAGAATCTTGTGAAGGAGAAAAACTATGTTAGGAAAAAGAGAAAAGAGCTTTTCCTGGCAAATCTTCCATCTGCCCAGGGGGGTGCCCTTTGAAGAAGGGCAGCAGTGCTGATGCCCACGTCTCCAGGAGGAGGAAGGCATTTTAAAGGAACTTAAGCTGCTGCATCAATTGGCCCCTCAGGGGATGCCTGGCAGGAGGCTGCTGGAGTGGCTGGTTAAGGGGCATGGGGAGATGCCCTCTGCATGGAAAAGGGGTGCAGTGTCCCAGCAACAGTGCATCCCTCACACCCTGCCACTGTGAGCCTCGGAGGAAATCCTTGTAAGTCAAACAGGAAGTGGGTCCTGGGTGGGGATGGAGGTAGGGCAGAGGACGGAAGGGAAGGGAAATGAGTACACACTAGATCTTGTTCTACAGCAGGCACAGGGCTGGGCGATGTATGCACAGAACCTCATTCAATCCCCCCAAAACAATCCTGCAAGGTAGTATTGCTCCCATTTCACAGGTGAGACAACTAAGGCTGGAGAGATTAGGTCACTTGGCCAAGGTTACACTGTAGGGAGCAGCTCTAGGGTCAAGTCTCGGGCTGACCTGTGTCAGGGCCACAAACAAGTCCCAGCCTGGAGGGCAGAGCTCTCCTAGCATAATTAAGCCTGACCTTGTAGCTCTCCCTAGTTCCTTCCTAAGTAGCTAATGGGCTGTGGGAGGTGCAACAAGTGTTGCCGAAACAAGAACGTTTGTGTACATGTTCATCTACCCTTGTTTTAATCAGACTATGAAATAAAGCATCGGCTTGCAGGCTGGGTCTTTTGCATCCTCATCCAGGCAGGGGAGATCCACCAAGCCCCAGCTGTATTCTCTTGTCTGTCTTTTCTTCAATCCTTCACCGCACCTCCTCAGGTTCACCCTTGGGGCCAGGCTGGCACATTACACAACCAGAGCTGGCATGGGAACCCAAACCACACTGGACCATCCCGTGAAAGCACTCGGGGCAGGGCAGGGGGAGCGCTGGGTAGAGTCCCCACGTCTCTGCACACTGTGCCCCATGGAATTGGGCTAATCCCTGGAATTGCAGGGACAGCCAGGGCTGGCAGGGGGTGAGGGGGGGGAGAAGGCGTCCTCTCCGGGGCTCCTCCTCTCATCAAAACACATTTCCAGACCTGACGGCTCCCCCTAGCCCCCCCCCCCATCAGCCACTACCAGTGGCCTGCCACCCCCTGGGTGCTCCCTGGGCCAGCACCTGTGGCTCTCCAGCTGGGGCCAAGCTCAGAACTGGGGAGCTATTGCCCCAGGAGCTGCCTGGCCAACATGAGATTGGAATCAGAGAACTAAAGCTCTAGCTTCCATCCCATGGGGGGAATAATGTTAGGGGGCTCCTCACCATCTCCCTGGGTTCCCCAACGGAGTTGAGCATGGCTGCCCATGGCATTGACCCGCATTCCTTAGTGGCTTCCTCCCCGCACCGGTCTCACTTCCCCACCCATTACAATGCATCCTGGCATCTCCTCCCAGATACACCACCTGCGCTCCCACCCCATCTCAGGTTCGCTTTCGGGGCGGGGGGGAGGGCACCCTAAGGCCTCCCGTGAGTCCTTCCTCCAGCCTGCGCCCTCGCCGAGCCTCCCGACCCCATTTATCAGGAGCGAGGCAGCAGGTATTTGCCTTAAAGAGACGTAACTAATAAGCAGATCACAGGGGACGGAAGACACAGGATCAAATGCCGCCTGCCCGCGCGAGGCCGCATCTCCACGCACAGTGCCAGCTTTATAGTCCGGCTGTGGCCGCCCGGCCCTCTCGCTGATGAAGTGCTGTAAGTGTCGAGTAATAATAATACCGTAAAACGCTGCAGCACTCGAGAGCGGGCTTGGGGCTCCAGATAAAATGCCAGACAGACAGATTAGCGGGCGGAGAAGTGTTCTGGGAGCCGTCTCCCCGCAGCTCCCGGGGCCTGCCTAACAGAGAAGCCCAATCAGACCACCCCAATTACTCCTCGGGGGCTAAGAGCTGAGGGTATCATTGAACCCCGCTCAGAGCTGGTGTGAGGTCATCGCCTGTGCTGTGCAGAGCTGATGGCGGGCTCCGGGGGCGGGGGGGAGGGGGGGGCTGGGGCCAGGCAGGCTCTGGGGGGCCGGGGCAGGGCCCTGAGAATAGGGAGGAGGGAAGTGTGCTCTTCTGGGGGTGGGACTGGAGTCCTGCAACCGGTCTTCTGAGCTGATCTGGGGATCTCTTCCTGCAGCTCCCCTGTCTGTCCTCGCTGAGGCGTACCCAGAGCCCAAAGCCCAGAGCCCAAGCCCAGCAGGCCTGGTCCCCTGTGCTGCCCTCCTCGGCCCCCTCCTCTGGGGGCTCCAGGGAGAACCCCTGTCAGGCCCTAGGAGAAACTTTCCCCCGAGGAAGAGCCCAGTGCCTGTCACCTCCAGTGAAGAGAACACGACGGGGCAGGACATGGTCCGAGAGAACCAGGACCGGCGATTTGCTTGCCCAGGGGGCATAATCGGGGTGAAGGAGGAGAGCCCACCCAAGGCGGGTTGGGCAGGGGCCGTGAGGAATGGAGGGAAGGAGAGGTTCCGACTCTGGGGCGGCTGCCTCCCGCTGGGAGGGACAGGTGGTGACACCCCAGGGGCCACGCAGGGCGAGGCTGCCTCAGCCCCAGTAGGTCCAACCGCCCGTCCCCCTGCCAGTCTCCCCCCAAGTGAGACACGTCAGCACTCCTGCTGCTGCCCCTGTTGGAGAATCGAGGGGGCGCCCCTCCCCCCAGGTGGGAGCGTGCTGTGCGTTTTGCTGAGTGGGGAATCTTTTTCCCTAGAAGGCCATGGACTCTCTGCAATGTATTCGGCTCAAGGTGCACATCACAAAGAAAGAAAAAAAGAAAAAAGGAGGGAGGGGGAAAGGGGAGGGGAAAGGACGAGGAGGAGGCAGCAAAAGCAGTTTACACCGAGACTTATATTGGAGAGAAAATAAGCAACGTTTGATTTCTTCGGAGTCCTTCACAGAGCAGAACAGTGCGGGTGTTGCTGGACGGGTGTTGTGTGTTTTAGTGAAACACAGATCCCTGCGCCCCACAACTAACCTTTCAAGGCTCACCAGTGGGTCTGTTGGTCCTAAGGGACAGGGGCTCGAGGGGGAGGCGGGAGGGGCGCCCCATGGGAGCCCTCCAGGCCCCAGAGACAGCGCGGCCCACGGAATGCACCGTGTTGGGAAGAGCAGAGAAACATTCCCACATATGGACGCGGAATTCGCACGTTGGAGTCACTCCTGAGCCAGCGATGAGCTGACGGGAAGCAGAATCGCCGTGGGCAGGGGAGCTGGGCCCCAGGTGATGGGGGGGGGGGGGGGACGGGCGGCGGCTTGACGGTGTGGACGAGACGAGGGGAGAGACCCAAGGCTTGGGGAGAAACCAAGGGCAGGAGGAACCAAAATGGGGTCCAGGAGGCCAAGGGAACAGGGAAGGGTGGGTGGCTGGAGGAGGTGCCATCCAGGGAAGAGACCCAGTGGGGGGGATCAGGAGCCTGAGGAAAAGGCTCCCACTTCCTCCTTCCTTGGGGGGTCTTGGGGGGGGGGGCGCGGGTCAAGGGTCCCATGTGGTGGGCAGAGCAGGCCCCGTCTATCCGCACATATAGACACATTCTGAGGTTCTGGGGGTTAGGACCTCAAGCCCCCTTCAATGTGAATGTGGGGGTACACTCAGCCACTCACGGCAGAGGTGGCCCACGGCAGGGGTTTAAAGGACAGGGCCCACCTGAAGGGTTCCTTCCTTTAGTCCCCCCGTGGTGGGCTGGCCGGCCCCCTGGCAGAAAGCAGGCACCCCTCATCTGAGCGAGCCCCAGCTTCCGTCTCGTGCCACTTCCAGGTCTTTGCTTGGGCAGGGCTGCGGTGTCGGTGACCCTAAGTCTAAGGTAGCGAGCGGGACAGAGGCCCCGGAAGGGGGGGACCAGGCTCTTGTCATCGCCACCCCTGTTCTGCCTTCTCTCATCCTCAGGGCTCAGAGGATGCTGGAGGGCAGGGAGTCTCCATCAGCTTGAGTGAAAATGTCTCAAGGAGACAGAGGCTGGGCCGCTGCTGGTGGAGAGGAAAGGGAGGGACAGCGGGGGGAGGGGGCCGGGGGGGCGGGGCACAGAGAGGGGGCGTGGGTACCACTTGTCACTCAGGAGGAGGGAAATAGAATTGGCACTCTCCCTCTGCCGCATGCCGGCCTGTGGGGTGGCAGAATATCAATGCAGACCCACAGCAACCCGACGAGGCCGTCTCATCTCCGGCCCCATTCACAGAAGAGCAAACAGAGGTAGCGCGTGAGGTGACTTTCCAGCTCCACAATTTGCAGGTGGAGGCCAAGGAATTTTTGAAAAAATATATTCTTATTGATTTCAGGCAGGAAAGGAGAGGGGGAGAGAGAGAGAGAGACATCAATGCTGAGAGAGAATCATCCATCGGTTGTCTCTTGCAACCCCCTCCCCACCCCCGCTACTGGGGATGGAGCCCACCACCCAGGCATGTGCCCTGACTGGGAATCGAACCAGTGACCTCTCGGTTCCTGGGTCATTGCTCAACCACTGAGCCACGCCAGGCTGGGCAAGGAGGCCACAGAATTTTAACCCAGGTTGTCTGCCGAGCCAGCTCCCGGTCCTCCTCGCCAAGCTCACAGTGCCCGTTAGGGCCCAGCTGGCGGGAGAGGATCCTGGGGTGCAGGCACGGAGGGTGACAGCCCCGTTTCCCCAGGTCTCCAAGGGGCTGGGAGTTATATATCTATCTGGCGTACACCACTGGGCACCAACCGGCCCTGATGAATCCGCTGGAGGCCAAAACGGTGAGCCCTGCCGGAGCCGACTTCCCATCACACGTCCCCCACGTGGCTGCAGCCTAACAACTCCATGAATCGAAATAGACTCCGGCACTGAGGTCCTGGCCTCTGGGGGCCCCCGCGCGGCCCATGTAATTTCCCCGGAATTGCAAATGGCAAAGACAATTGGATGTCAGAGATAGTTTGAGTCTCCACTCAGGCCTGTGACTTTTATGGAATTCTGGTGCGACAGCCTCCAGGCTCGGGGGAAATTTCCCCAGTGGCCGCGCTCCGCTCTGCTCCCAACATGCTGGCGCGCCTATTGAATCCTGCGCGGTGGCCTCCGGGGCCCAGGATGGACTCTTTTCGGGGATCCTGTAACCTGAGAGCTTATTTGCAGCCTCCCGCTGCCCGCAGCTCCAAGCGAGCATGTGCTCTGGTGTCAGAAACTGTGCCTGGTGGCTGTCCATCACCCTGTCCAAGCATCACGCCGGACAGCCCTGCTTGGAGCAGAATCAGGTCGGGGGTCTGTCTCCTCCCTAGAACCAGCAGCAAAGTCAGGTGCGGGGGGACTTGGCTCCCCGTCCCTTCGTTCGAGGCCAATGAATTTAGGATTTCCCCGTGTTGACCCCCCCCCCTTTAGCCCCCCTGCCATTTTCTGAGAGCCTGGAGAGTCAAGAATCACCAACCCATAGCGGTTCTAGAAGGCTCCGTGGGTTCACAGCTCAGCAGGCTGAGATCATAGGACTTCTTTGCACGGAGAGCGCATTTCTAAAACTCACCCGCGTACCTTACGTGGCCCATCGTCACGGCCACCCTGTTGGGGACATGTTGCAAAGCTCCCTTGACCGAGAGGCACAATGACTCGCCCAAGGTCACACAGAGCATTGGGGAAAGTTGGGGCTGGAAGGCTTTTTGGTTTCCAGTCATGCGCTCTCTCCACTCTTCAGGCTGCCGCTGTTCTGTCCCCCAACCCGCCCCCCCCCCCCCGTCCCCACCCCCGCCCTGGATTCTTCCTCTCTCCAACCCTCTTTCGTGCCCTTCCATGGCTGTCTGTCCTGCCTAGTCCTGAGCGCGGAGTGCTGCCCTTGGCGGCCTGCAGGAGGGCACTGCTCTGCAGCCAGCTGCCCTGGCTCCGCTGAGCGAGTGATGCGGCTTCGGTCTTTGATCTGGTAGATCCAGGAGCCCGGGCCAGCGCGTTCCCTCTGATGTGTATGTGCAGGGAGACGAAGGGGCTGGCCCTGGCCCCTGCCCCGCCCCCTCCCCAGCCTGGAGCGGAGGTCCCCTCCCGTCAGGGGAGCCTGCACTCCAGGACACAGCAGCTCCTCCACCGGGAAACCGCACCAGCTGCCCCCGTGGGAAGCCCTCTGACGGAGTGATGGATGGGCCCAGGCTTCACTCTGGCTTACCCAGGGACATGGAGCAGGGTTTCCAAACCCAGTGGCACCGTGGACACCAACATGAGCGAGAAGAGGAGTGGGGAGGCGGAGGGGAGCAGATCTGCTTCCAGTGTTGCTGGGGACAGGGCTGTGGGGAGGAGAGGGAGGGTACCAGCCCACACCTCCAGCCAGGGCCTTGGGTGGAGAAGCAGGAGCTGGAGGGGCTGGGAGGCAGGATGCTGGCTCCCCAAAGGGTGCTCGGGCAGTGTGCCCATCTCCGGGGAGACAGCCGGAGGGGAGCCCCCCTGAGGCCTGCACAGAACGGGGCCTTGGACTGCTGGGCGGACCCGTCCACCAGCTCCCAACTTCCCTCTCTGTCACTTCGGAGCAGATTCTTGATGTTGAGAGAAGGAAGGGAGCTACCCATTCAAGTGGCAATTAAAAGGCCCTTGCTGGCGCTAGGCATGAGCGCGAGGCAGGCAAGGCTTAATGAATCGCTCCAGCCCCTGGAGCCTCGTCGCTCAGCCAAGAGCTCCATCGATCTGTGCTCTCACCCCGAGAGGAGCTGGCGGGAGAAGCCAGAGGGACACAGCGCTGTGGCTGTGGAGGGCCCGGCCCCAGGCTGGGGGAGGGTGCTGTTTCTCTTATTGCCCCAGGGCACAGCCACCTACCACACACACACACACACACACACACACACACACACACACTCTCGCGAGCCCTTGCAAAGGGGCAGAGCCTAGGGACTCCTCCCACTCACACCTACCATTCTGTGTAATTATAAGAGAGCTCTTGGTGGTTTAGATGGTCACTCAGCTGAGGGGCGCTTAGGCGAGGGGGGCGAGGGCGGCGGGGAGAAGGAGCAGATTGGAGGGATGCTCCAGAGAAGGCAGACATCCCTCTTGGCTGCTTTGCCCTCTCTCCAGAGCTTGTAGCCTGGCCAGGGATTGCAGGGGCCTTCGGGAAGAGGGGATCGAAGATCGCTGTATCCTCAAGCGAGGATGGTCCTCGTGGGCAATGCAGGGCGTGGATCGCGTGATGCTCGGAGGCGAGGTCTCCCAGTGCGGCAAGCACCTTAACTTTTAGGCGAGGTGAGTGGTCATCTTTGCTGTGATGATCAGTAAGCCTGTTTTTGGGCCAGATACCTGCGTAGCGAGTACTAGTTTACCTGTGTCTGTGAATCAATTCTAAACCCTACGGTCCCCAGGACAGACGTGGAAAACAAGTCTCACCTTGAATGCGCGCCCTGGGTCTTAGTGCCCGTCACTTCCTGGGGAATAGCGTTCGGCAGGACTCTGAGGCTTCATCCCAGACGAACATCAGAATCCCAGAAGCTCCGTCTGCTTGGGAAATGGAGGGGTGGCACCCAGTCTGCTGTCGGTTCATCCTCTCCCAGGGGGTGTCAGGAGTCCCGGGGTCTTTGTGTACAGCCCTGGCCTAGCGCTATGGTTGCGTGACTGCTGGTGACTGACGTTGGGGATGCCCCACAATGCCAGCAGGGGGCCCCTCCACCCTGTGGTCTCTCTTCCCGCCCCCCCCGCCCCCCCCCCACAGTAGCCTTACTTCAAAGAGGGCACGGTGTCGGCTGCTTCTCCTCCAGAAGAAAACCAGACACGCCCGGGACCACGAGAGAGCCTTGGTTGGGCAAGATGCCTGCTCTGGTCAGCCTCGGTGCTTGGGAAAACTTCTGCACGAGCCACAGTGCCAGGCACGGCCGTGGCACACCCAGGGCTGATGCTCTCACATCCTGCCCATCCCCACGCCTCCTCTCTCCCTCCAGACCCCCGCCCACAGCTTCCGAGGCCGGCAGGCCAGCAGGGCCCCTCCCTCCCGCTCGCCGGCTCTGCGCCCAGCTGCGCGTGAAAGCAAAGCGGCTGTGACCATGATCTCCTGGCTCTAAAGACAGACAGAGGCTGCTGCTTCTGAGGCCCGTGTTTCTTTGAGGTCGGTTCAGTCTCTTGGGTCTCAGCCACCCGCCCAGGACAGGATGCTGTGTGTCTGGGGGCGAAGGAGGAAGTCTTGGCAAACAGGCCCAGCTGTTCCCACGAGAACCCGGGCCCTCCTCCTTGCCTGCGAGGTCGCAAAGCCTAAGGCGTCCGAAGCTCCAGGAGAGTTACTATCTGTCCTTTCGACCACCTGCAAAGGGGCGTGTGCTTGTGTGTTCCACCGTCAGCCCTTCCGCGCATCACGCGGCCCTTTCGGTCGATGGGGAATGGGACGGTCCCCCACGCTGGCCATTCCCCACCAACTCCGTAAAGGACGCACGCAACGGGCTGTCGCGGTGGGCATACATTAGGAACACTGGCCACGCTTGTTCATGAGCGAACCCGAGAGCAGTTGAGCTTCGGGAGGTGGGTGAGGTACAGGCGGCAATGGGGTCGCGGGAGCCCATGCACCCTCTGCTACGCCCCTTTTCCGCTGCCACCTGGACCGCAGAAGGCGGTACATGCTTCCAGAAACGTCTTGGAAGTCATTAGATCCACGGCTCCCATGCAAGTGCCCCTGCGGCTCGAGACAATTAGGACTGATGACAATAAGGCCCCTGTGTCCTCTCCTCGGGACAGCAGATGTTCCCGTCACGTGGGCTGAAGAAGCCCAGATGTGTTTGCGCAGAATAAGGCTCCGGGGCCTCCCAGGAACAGGGATGAAAGAGCGGAGGCCCAGCAGCTGGTCCGCCAAGGAGGCGGGTGCAAGCTGGGCCTGGGGCAGGGGCCTGGCGCACACCAAGGCGGCCGGGGCGTTACTATGGAGAAGGAGCCAGAACAGCGGGGCACGGCCTGGAGGCAGCTGCACCAGACGCCGGGGCCCCGAGGTGCTGCTGGACCGCCTGATTGTCTGGACCCAGGAAGGGGTGGGGGAAGGCTCGGGCTCGGAGCTGCTGCACGCTGTGCTGGAGTTCGCACAGTATGGGGGGCCCCAGGCACCTCCCTGTTCACTGCAGGCGTGCACGGCACAGAGAACAAATGGGACAGCGACCAAAGCAGGCGGGCAGATGCACGGGTGACGGAAAACAGGGACCCTGAGGTTGGGTGGCATCTGGGGAGGTAAGTGTGGGTTAGAAGTGACGTTTCCCCAAATGTCCGCCCCCCGCTTTCTCCACTCAGTCGGTGACATTTCTGTCCTCCTGATTCTCAAGCAAAGCACCCGAGCACCATCCTCCACGTCTCTTCTCTCCGGCCCCACCCTGAGCACTCTGCGTTCAAAGCGGGCCTAGAGGCCAGCCACTCCCTCTGTTGTCACCTCACCGTGGCCCAAGCGGCCACCAGCTCCACCTGTATGTGAAATCTGTGCCTGTGCCCACCCTCTCCCCCTTCTCTGCGCTGGGCATGCGCATATCCAGGGGTTTCTTCAGCTGTGGCCACTCTCTTCCCAGTAGAATGGAAGCTCCCCGAGTCCTCAAACTTTGTCTCATTTGGCCTCTTATGCTCCCCGGTGCCTTGAGCGGTGCCGGCACAGAGCCAGTAAATATTAGTTGAGTTCATCGCAGCTAAAGACTCAAGACCCCACAGGTCACTCTGCTCCAGGTTCAGCTTGTCCCCTGACTCAAGGGCCCTTCCCCCACAGGTGGGGGGAGAAAGGAGCCACCTTAACGGAAGACGTGCCCGATGGTGATCAGCCACATGAGGTGCACACACTGTGGTTTCACTTCTGTCCAGTCCCCAGGGAATGAGGTGTAGCAAGGGTGCTCCGGACACCGTTGGTGAGCAGAGTGGCCGGCATTCCCTCCTCATGGCCCAGGCTGGCCCCCCCTCCTCTGTGCTCTCTCAACTCCTGGGGCTTCTAAGTTGATGGATGTGACAATCTTAGCACAGGACTCCCCGGGCAGCCGTGGGACTTCGGTCTCTGTATCCCTGAGTCTACCTGGGATGCCTAGGACCACAGGTTTGACTCATGGCCGCTGTCCAATATTGCCCAACGACAAATGCATGAATGGATGAATAATGGATGAATAATGAATGAATGCATACACGAATGTACAAATGAATGAGTAAATGCATGAATGAATGAATGAATGAATGTGAATGCATGAGTGAATGAATGAGAGAAGAAGAGAAAAAGCAGGATGGTGGACCCCAGACCAAAGTTGGCCGGAGCCCCCTAGCACCAGCTGGACACACTCTACCACCCGAAACTGGGCAGGACTGGACAATCCAGGGGGAAACACGCCCGCCCAAGTAACAGGAGAGGCAGACACCTGCATGAAGGGTACCAGGGGACACTCCCAACAATCCTATCATCACACAGACAAACTGCCGCAGCTGCTCGGAGTCCCCTGAGCAGCCCGGGACCCCAGGGGACGACAAGCATGCCAGACACCGGACGGCTCCCTGAGCCCTGGCAGGTCCTACGCAGGCAGATCCCTAACTCCACTCACCGGCAATCTGTGTTTATGGGCCTGTAATCAGATGGAAGCGGGAAGTTTCTCACGAGAATCATCTGTCAGCCTTGTGTGGTGTCCGGGCCCTGCGCTGGGAGCCTGGGTGATAAACACTGAGCGCTGCTCCAGCTCCATGGTGTCTCCAGCGACTCGGGGGTCATTTTTCAACCAAGCACTAATCCCAGGAACTGGGTCTTCCATCAAACACCGTGTCTAACTGGCTGGGCATCTGAGACGCTGATGGTCCCCAGTGGATTCGAGAGGTGAGAGCGATCGCGGGAGATGCAGGCAGGAGCCAGGCTGGCCTTCACTTCGGCAGACGGGCTCGCATGGCCGGGCGGCTGCCTCGCTCCGAGACAGACACCTCCAGGCACCCATCAAGGGATCCGCCACGGAACCATCCCCAAAAGAAAAGAACAGAGGTTTCTCGTATTCCAAAGGATGCCCCACCCAGCCAACTTGGAAACCCGAAAAGCGCAAGGCTAAGAAAAATAGCCCGTAACTCCATCGCCTGGAGGAAAACGCTGTACCGTTTTTTGGAGCATAAATTTCTGGACTTCTTTGTTCTCCCCTCTCCCTCCCCCGATATTTTTTCTTTATAAAGACATTTAATATTGTACACGTGGTTTTCAAACTTGCTTCCCCGGCTTCACTAACCCGGATATTGTGACGATTTCGCCCACCACCGTCCTTCCGACAGCGTGATTTTTAACAGCCACGCTAATTGCCTTGGCTGGGCCCCGTTTTGTCTCCCCTTCTCCGATGGTGTAACAGATGCCGTGAAGAACGGATTGCGCATAGATCTCTGTGCGAATCCGATTGTTTCCTTAGGATACATTCGTAGGAGTGGAATCAGGCCGGGGCAAAGGATACCTACATTTTTCACACGCCCTTTGATACTTTCTGCGTTATCTCTCGCTGTGCTCCATGCCTTTAGGAATAGCCAAATCTTCGTGGAATGCTTTTAACCAGTCACCACTCTGGAGGAGGACCGGGCACGGAAAGGGACTCCCTGCTGGTCACCGAGGGGCAGAACGGGCCGTCTCCCCCACCGCTCACACTGGCCGCTTCCAGAATCACGATTTATTTCCTGTGTCTGCAGCCGATCTGCAGACACCGTGGTGGTTGGGAGGAGCGAGTCCTCTTCGGAAATGAACTTTGAGCCTCCAAGCTCCTTCTGACTCTTGGATCTTTAGAATTTATTCAAAAGTTAGCACCGGCTCTTTGCTCTTTAACACTGACCTGAGCGTGGTTACTTAATTGGATGAACTGGGAGGGGCCGGTCTGATCGGGAGTGAAGGTTGGCGATGAATGGGCCTGGCTGGGGAAGACCCACTGAAGGACTGGGAGGAGCAATTCCATGAGAAAGGGTCTTGACTTTCCTGGGACCGGGGAGAACACAGAAGCCTCTCCCTGTTGCTGGGCTGTGTGCACAGCTTGCGGTGATTGACAGCTTGCAGTGATGGACAGCTTGTGGCCTTCCCGGGTGGCCAGTTTAAACGCACCTGCAGAGTCAGGGCTTGGGGAGCAGAGCAGGCTTCGTAACTGCCCCGGGCCCTCTGCTGTGTAATAGCCATGCATTCATTCCTTGTGTGTGCTCCCCATGCAGAACTCTCCCTGGAGGGCCACGTAGCATGGCGCCCAGGGGAAGGGCCATCCTTCCGAAAAAATGTACATGGGGACACAATCGGGGGTCCTTCAGCCAAACCACCAGGCGGTGCCTCTCGTCCCTCCTGGTTGGAGGGCCTCCAGCCAAACCACCTGCTGCCGCCTGTGACAGACAGCTGGTGAGGAAAGCACACAGGCTTCCAGGCCAGAGAGATCTGTGCCCTGAACTCTAGCTCTGGCTTCACGGTGCAGCCTTGGGGAAGTTACTCCACCTTTCTGATCCTCGGTTTTCTTGTCCCATGCCTTGCTCCTGTAGCAGGGTTCCATGAAATGTCTCCTAAATGCGAAAGTGTCTGATGCACTGCTTAGCACATAAGAAATGTTCATTGGGCATTATTTATTTACCTTTTTTTTTTTTCTTTCTCCGAGTCCAGGCCTGCCGTCCCCGAAGGGTTCAGAGCCCTGTACCGGGGCCCTGGCTCCAGTCTGCTTGCTCTAATCACGTTGGAAATGATCAGGTCAGCTACATGATGCTAAATTGTTGATGATCCTTCCAGAAATTCATCTTGAGTAAATACTCATGGATATGCTACCAAATTGTTCTTGACAACATTGTTTATAAGACCTGAGGACCAGATGCAATCTAACTATCAAGAGGGAGTAGACCAAATGCAATATAAAACGTCCATACTCTAAAACTCTATTCAATATAAATTTCATTCAGTCCTTGAAGTGAAAAATGGCCACCCCATTCCTGGCGCCCACTCACATTTCTTTAATTGTCTAATGAATTGGTGGGCATCTTTTTATTTGTTTATTGATCCGTTGTGTTTCCCTTCGCATTACTCACCCACGTCCAATGTACGTATCGTGTTGGGTTATTTTAATGTGTGTGTTTTTTTTCCTTATGGGTTACCTGATCATTTTGTACATTTATAAACTGGCTTTCTGTTTTGTGCTGTAAATATTATCCCCTGTTTTTCTCTTGTCTCTTGACCTTAGTTTGTCTTTATTTTCTCCACTGAAGTCCTGGTGGAGAAAACTTTTTCGTATTAGATTCACCCATCTTTTCCTATCCGGCTTCTGGATCTTATGTCCCACTTTGAAAACTGGTTTCTAACTCCAAGGGTATAAACATAGTCACCCAAATTCTATCCATAAAAACACACACACACTTATCTCTTATTGCTTCATCTTTTTAACATGGAAACCCTTGATCTGTCTGGAACCTAGTTGGGTGCCAGGAGTTCAGTGAGGATCCAGCTTTATTTTTCCCTCCAGGAGGTTAGCCAGTTATCCCAAAACCATTTGTGGCATAAACTCCGTTTCAGTCAAATCCTATTCCCAGGGGCCTCAGGGACTCCTTCGATGAAAGCTACGGACCCTCTCCCCGGGGAAAGGAAACGTCCACATAATTCACACTAAATTTCACAAATGATTTCAGCACAGCCCATGGACCTTGCCAAGCCCATTCACTGATTCCCACGGGGTCTGCCATCTCCAGCTGAACCCCCTGACTTTAGCTGAAAGAAACAGCCCTCACACGGTGGGGTTTGGGACTCCACCCCAGGTCGGCGGGAGGGATTTGGGGGTGGGCGGTGTTCCGGAGAACAGCCCCAGGACCTCTTCGGAGCAGGTCCTGCAGCCTATCCCCAGGACTGCGGGACAACCCCAGGACACCACCACCATGACTGTGGAATTCAAAGCACATCACTTGGCATTCTTCTGGCCTGAGCTTCTAACAGACAACAAGAGGTCCACGCCCACCAGCCTTTTTCTGGAGCGCACGGAGCTCTGTCTCACAGCTCCTCCCGGGCCCAAGGGCGGGGACAGGTGCGGTGCTTCCCCTGACTCAGTTTCCCTGGACTTACAGGCTCAGGCACTTCCGACTCTCTTTTCCCTCCACCTGCCCACTCCCCCCGACGCCTGCTCTTCAGGGTCCTGTGTGTCCATCCTCACACACCCACCCTTACTTTCCCCACCCTGAGGCCGCAGCTCATCTTTGTCTGTCTGGCCCCTGAGAAGGAAGGTCTGAGCTCAGCTGCCCGCGGCGCACCCCTGGCCCCGACTCAGCGGCCACTCTGACCTCGTCACAGAGCTTGTCCGACCGCCTGTCTGCCTGTCTCCCCCGGTCCTGCTCCAGCCCTCCGCCTCAGAGAACTTTCTAAAGTCACACCTGGGCGCCTGTCAGAGATGCCAATTCCTGGGTCCCAGGCAGACCCTCTGAATCGGGATTCTGGGGGTGGGGCTCCTCAGGGTGGGAGCTGGCAAGCCCTCAGGCAGGCCCAGCTCCGTCATTTGCAGGGTCCGAGCACAATGAGAACGGCCGTTCCGTGCATTTCTCACCTGGCTCGGGACTGGGTCCAGGTGCGTCCTCTCCGGGCCCCCATCCTGGGGACCCCTCTCCCACCCCCCCTCCCCCAGCTCTGGGAGACTCTTCTCCAGGCCCTCCCCTCTGCCCTGGCCCTGCCAGACACGTGTTAAACCCTAGTTTGCATTTCTACTGCCAACTCTGGGTATCTTGTTCAGGCCTCAGCTGGATTAGAGAAAATCTCAGATCCACATTATTTACTGGGATAAAGGTATCTCTCTCTCTCTCTCTCTTTCACACACACACACACACACACACACACACACACACATGCACACACACACGCACGTTGGAGGTGGATCCAGCCTGACCAGGGAGACAGCCACGTTGGCAGCTGCCCGGTGTGCACAGCCCCTCGGCTTGTCCTGGGAGATCTGCATCCTGGCAGGTTGACGGGGACGGGCACCGAGGCTGTGACTCCCTGAACTCCAGAAGCTTCCTCCTGTCAGATGTCCAGACGTGACATCTGTTCCCAGCCCAGAGGCCTCCGCTGCCCCGGCAGCCCACAGCCTCAGGGCCCAGGTCCAGGTCTGAGCCCAGCCCCTTCCTCGCCCTCCCTGCCTCTCCCTTCTCTTCCCACTCGGCGGCCTCGGGACAGGGACGGGGACAGGGATCGGAGCCTTTCGAACAGGATCCAGCTCAGGGGGGAAGGAGGAGGCAGTGCCCCGGTGACCCTCTGCTCCTGCCCTCTGTGCTCAGAAATTCATCTCCTTTCAACACACATTCATTGAGCATCCGCTTAGCTCCAGTGTAGGGCACTTGGCTACGGTGCAGGGCCTGGGGGGAGCAGATTATTAAAACCCAGTCCCTGATCTCGAGCAGCCCACAGTCCAGTTTCTGGAGATGGAGACAGCTGTCATGCTGACACCTTGGAACCCGCTCGTGCCAGCACATACAGGCCCATCCCAGCTCCTACCACCTTGCAAGAACCAACTGCTAAATCCTCAGGAACAACGCGAGCCCATTATGAAAGCACTGAGAGCATGAAATTGCCATTTTCGGACTATTTACATCAAGCCAATGGGCAAAGGCCACAAATCAGGCTTTTTCTGGGAGAACCACGGCCGGATGCGCGCGTTATCTCTCCTCCCCGAGCCCCCACGTTTGCATCTTAAATAGGATTGTAATTGCATCCGCCTCATCCACCGCACGAGGTTGAAATGAGCTAATCCGCAGTAAGTGCCCAACAATTCAGGGCTGTTCTTTTGTAAATGTAAGGATCTCAGTCTACAAAGAGGTGACACTGACACTGTGCTCAGCCTGTGACAGTGTCCCTGACACAGATGGGGAAGCGGCTCGCCCTGCTGGGGGGCAGGACCACAGCCAGGAAGGTTTGCAGGGGAGCCTCGGAGGTGATGGTAGGGCAGGTGGACCAGGAAAGGAGAGGCCTTCCCAACGCAGGGCAGGGAGCGTGGAGGGGCGGGCAGAATGGCCTGCAGTGGCAGCACCTGGGCCCGCAGGGGCGAGGCTGGGTACAGGGCACCTGGGGGCTCTGTCCTGCACCAGCCTCCAGGATGACCCACTCTGTCCAGAGGTGGCAGGAACGTCCCCAAGAGTCGCTGGCAGATGGGGCACCAGGAAATATTGCTGCTGACCCCCCAGCACCAGTTCTCCAAATCAGGAGCATCGGTGACTCCCCAAGATTCTCCAATGCATCTCCCACAATCCCCCAGGCTCCCAATGCTGGCCTTCACCCCCCATTCCCTCCCAGGCCTTTTGAGATGAGAGAGCCATTTGCTGTCACAGCCACACCCTCCTTACACACATCTATTCTCCCTTGCTCTGTGGGATAGGGTGTGTGGATGCAGAGACTTAGGGGATGACTGATGGGACAAATCATGATAGACATTCTCTCATCAGTCCATCCTCCCCCACCCCCAACTCCTCACCCCCCCATGACCCATTCTCTCTGCCTCTCAAACTCCCAGGAAGTCATCCCTCCTTAGCAAGCCCATGTCATTCCTCTGTTTGCCAGAAGGGGTCGCTACTTCCATGTGCCCCCTAACCCTCCTGGATAACAGGGCTTCTCTCCAGCTCACCTCCATCCTCCACCTCCCAGCCAAGCAGCAGAAAACGCAGTCCTCCACACCCACCGACTACTGCGTCACCTTCAGAGAGGCTCACCTCCGTGAGCAAAAATGGCTGCCGGGGCTCCGTGCCAACCAGGGTCTCATCTTATAAGCCAAACATTTGCCTTTTGCTAGGTAGTAGTCAAGGCCTGCAGAGGGAGCTTGGCGATTGTCAGGACTATTAAAAATTGTTTAAATACTATTAAGTGGTCATCTTTATTGCCATCCTCATCACTACTTAACATAGGTGGGAGCAATGAAGCCAACTGGATCTCTCTCCCCACCTTTGTACTCTAAGGGGCACCCCACCCCAAGGACAGCAGCTTCTGCCAGAGGGACAGGCCTGGGTGAGGGTGTGCAAATCAATGGCAAGCATGTTCAGAATTGCCACTCCTGCACCTGTGGCAGGCATAACTAATGGAGCCCCAATCTCATTCCCCCTGCATCCAGATGCAGACTCTCGCCCTTTTAACACAGCCTGCCCAGGGTCACCACCAGTTTATTCCTGCTAGAAATTTGAAAGGAAACTAATTTGCTATCTCAGGGCTGGAGTAACCTTTCGAAGTCTGAAAACAATTGTGGGAAAATGACTTTCAAACCACTAATCTGGGCATAAAGCACAAGGAAGTACATAATAACCTGTGCAGAAGACAGAGCTGTGGAGATATTGGATGTAACTCCGGAATGTTCTCCTAAATCATATAGCATTTTATATGAGATTCTGGTACTGATGACAGAATAAGTGTCAGGGGACTGAGGAAATTTGGGGGAAAGCCGAACAATTGAAGAAATTATATGTACTAACATATTCTATCTGCATATTGAAAAAGAGAGACATTATCCTATTTCACCCGTAGAAAAGGCACCTCGGTTCAGCGTGGCAACCCTGAGGTTGCTCGGGAGCCGGAGTTTGAGGAAAGAGCACGGAATTTGAAGTCAGGGGATAGGATTCTGGTCCACGTCCTGTTAAGAATAACGTGTGACCTTGGGCAAGATGCTCAGCATCTCTGTGCCTCAGTTTCCTCATCTGGAAAATGGAGACAATGGCGTCTACTTTGCTTGGTTACTGAGCAAATTAAGAGCAACCACATATGCAGAAGTGCTGAGTCCTGAATCGCTGCTTCTGGGACCTGGTGGAGATGGGGAACAGGACCCTGACTGGAAGCAGGGAAGACGGGTCACCTTCCAGTGAAAAGGAGCAATCCCAGAGGGCATGGGGCACGGCTCTCGTCCACCCTCACTCGGTGGAAGCTGGAGGAGCAAAACCCTGGACACTTGGCCAGGAATAGTTGGGTCTATTCAGAAAGGGTCCCATCCATCTTTTTAACTTGTCCATCCCTGCAAATCTCCTTTCTTCTCCTTCCTCTACCTCTGTGATCCCCTCTTCCATCTCCTAAGGGCAGCAGAAGATCCCGGCAATGTGCCTATAAGCTCGTCCGGGAAAGTGGGGTCCAGGATAGGGATGGAGGCCATGGTCTATGGGCCTGTCTTTCACCCAGGGCTGCCAGGAAACAGGTAGCATGCTCAGACAGAGTGATTGGGAGTCTTTGGTAAAGGGTAGACTGAAGGGGGACCCAAAGGGATGGTAGTGCATCCCAGTGTTCCAGGACTGAACAGCAAGGGGTGGGAGCAGGTACCCGAATCTTGGCAAGAGCAGCTGTAGTAGAAAGCAGCCCCATAGGAGCTGTGGCCTTGGGTGGAGGGACATGGACAACCCCAGCCGCTGCCTGGAGGGAGCCAGGGAACAAATACTCCACCCCCTCTCCTCTCATCCTCTGATCGCCAGCGTGCTTCCCACTGGCCAATCCCAACTGAAGGAAGCAACAGGCAAAGTTGCCCCTGGATGGTCTCTGGGACAGCCAGCTCCTTGCAGGTGGAGAAGGTGAGGGGACACCTAGAAGGGGGACAGAAAACCCGCAGCACAGCCAGCAACTGTAGAAATGCTGAGACCAAGCAAGCCGGCCCTGGGGTAGCTGGGAGGGTGAGGGCCCAAGAGGGTCACAGAGGCCTGGAAAATAGAAAGCAAACCACTTTCAGAGGAGCAGAGGGAGCCTGCGAACCACCATTCGCACTTGTCTCTGGCACAGATCACATTCCGGCCACGCTTACAAGCCAGGGCTTGAGTACGTGCTCCACCTGTGGCTGGTGGGGCCTGAACGGAACCTTCTAGGGCAGTGGTTCTCAACCTGGGGGTCGCGACCCCTTTGGGGGGGGTCAAACGACCCTTTCACAAGGGTCGCCTAAGACCATCGGAAAACGCAGACATTTACATTACGATTCATTAACAGTAGCAAAATGACAGTTATGAAGTAGCAACGAAAATGATTTGATGGGTGGGGGTCACCACAACACAAGGAGCTTATTAAAGGGCCGCGGCATTGGGAAGATTGAGAACCACTGCTCTAGGGCTTCTGGGAAAGCTTTCACTCCCTGGTACAAGGAGATGTGGGAACAGAACCTGCTGTTGGATACGGCTGGGTGCCGGCAAGATGTGTGGCGCTATGGCAGCCGTGCTGCAACCACGAGGCAGCCAGTGTCACACTGAGAAGGAAGGAGCCTAGAGGTGGCAGGAACCTGGGCCTGTTGTCACAGAATCGGGACACGACTCCGGCTGCACTTTGCCTCCAGGCTTTCTGCTAGGTGAGCAAATACATATCCTTGGTTTTTAGGCCACTGGCGTCTTCTCTCCGGAGATGCAATTGCCAGTGGCTCAGCTGAGATGTTCACGTCGGGGGGATGGCTCGGGCAAGTGGACTATTGATTTATTTTTGTTCACCACTGTATCCCAGGCCCCGGCAGAAGGCTTCACGCACAGTAGGTGTCCAGTCAACATCTGTTGAATGAACCAGTAAAGTAATGAGTGGATGGGGGTGTATGAGCGCCGGGAGTCACCTCGGCCTTTTCTCTCTGTCTCTCCCGATGGCTCAGAGGAACTGGGTCTTCCCCGGGAGGAGGAGGTCGCGGGCTGCCAGCGCGTCTTCGGGGGAGCGCGGGAAGGCCGGGCCGCCGCACACATACAGATGACTCATAAAGACGTATTTTTACCCCCTTCCAATGGTGATGTTCCTGTAATAAAGAATTTAATAACCCGCTGTGCCTGCGCGGAGAAAAAACTCATTTGTTTAATAGGCAGCAGTTTGGCTTTGTCATGTTCATTTAGTTTTTAATGACACACAGTTGTGCCAATATTGATTTTAGCTTATAGGGACTCAAAAAAATTTACTGTCTAGATAGATCAAGATGCCACCGTTTCATCTTGCCTGCTCTGAAGACACATCGCCCGCAGCTCCGGCCCGGGAGGAGCTGAGAGCGGCTTCGGGGGGTGGGGGTGGGGGGGTGGATAGAGAACCTCCTCATTGGCGACTCCGCCCTGTCTCTGTCGCAGCGGCTCCCAGCCTCACCTGCTGCCCCCATCAGAGGGGAGGGAGGCCGCTGCTGGGGGAGGCGGTGTGTTTCTCATCTTCAAAAGCAGAGCAAGACGGTGTCAAGGAAGCAGGAGTTAATGTTCCAGGCACACACTCGGCCATGACTTATTTGTGTGTGTGCACGTGTGTGCATGCGCGTGCGCGCGCATCCACTCAAGTTCACGAGCTGGGGCCCTGCCGGTTACGCAGAGAGCACCTTCAAATGTCATGTGGCCCCGCAGGTGGAGCGCACCTCTCTTTAACATTACTTACCGTTTTGCTTTTCTTTTAACCGGGGGCTGTTTAAAAATAGCAAAAGGGATTGTGGAGAGGAGCCAAACCTTCTCTGTGTTTTCTGAGCAGCCTGTTTCAGCAGAAAGACATCCAGCAGACCCCTTGGAATTTGTGGCTTTGACGTTTGTAATCTTGATGGTGTGTAGCCACAGTTATCGGAGAAGAGCGCCGAAGAATGGGCTGGAATGGCAATCACCATCATTTATTCAGCACACACTATGTGCCAGGCCCGCCGCCCGTGGCCATGTACAGGGCCATCTGACGCAGCCTCCACGTCAACCTTGTGAGGCAGGCGGGCAGGCAGGCGTTTCTCTCTCCATCTTGGAGGAAATGGCTGCGTGTGGAGGGAAGGCAATGGGGCCAAGGTCACAGAGAGGAACTGCCCCCGAGCTCACAGATCTACTGTGGCCCACGTGTTCCGTGGCGCCGGGTTCCAGTGGTAACCAAGTGTAGTAAAGTGGTGTCCAGAGTGGGTCCCTCTCCTAGGGAGCGCCCCTCGCTGGCCAGGCAGCGTCTGCACCTGGGGGCGAGTGAGTGGGTGGGTGGTACGTCCAGGCCACGGCCATACAGGTCGTACCCTTTGCTCTCTGCTGCAGCTGGGCGTGGCCAGACTTTCCCAGGGAGCCACGGGGCATAGGGAGAACAGGAGTAGCTCTGTATATAGCCATTAGGACAGCGAATCACATGACATCCAATGCCGTGCCGTTGGCCTATTTAATCTATTTAGGAAAGTTTTAGGGAGCACTTCTCTGCACGATGGGAAAGTCTGTGAGAATTGATTCTCAGATTCACAGACTCTGAAAGGACCTATGCATCACCCATCCAAGTCCTGTCCCCAGAGGGGTGACGTGACCTGCCCAAGGTCGTGCAATTACATTGCAAGTTGCAGCCTTTATCGCATCGGACCCTCAGCAGGCATGCAAGCCCACAAGAACCTGGGCCCTATTGGGTAACTGGGTTTTGCACGCATTGTTTCAACTGGGAGTGCCACTTCCAGGGTGTTCCCACCATGGTGCTCATTAACCACCCGCCCACCACCCGCAGCTGCTGTGCCTCTGCCTACCGTGGCCAGCTTCCTGTCACTCTCCTTGCAGATGTCTAGATCCTTAGCACCGCTTGCAAGGGTGGTCCCACAGGGTCGGGATCCATGCTTCTCCGGCCTCCCCTTGCTCCCCATCCTGCAGCTTCTGGGGCTTTCCTTCAGGACCTCCCTCTCCCACAGGATCTTTGCTCATGCCAGACACACCTCTTCTTGCCCCTGGGAAGGCCCCTTCCCTTCAGACCTCAGGCCAGTGTGCTCTCATAGCTTTTCAAGGAAGCACTGACCTCAAACATCATTTTGGCCCTGGCTGGTTTGGCTCAGTGGATAGAGCGTCAGCCTGTGGACTGAAGGGTCCCGGGTTCGATTCCGGTCAAGGGCACATTCCTGGGACGTGGGCTCGATCCCCAGTGGGGGGCGTGCAGGGGGCAGCCAATCATTGATTCTCTCTCATCACTGATGTTTCCATCTCTCCCTCTCCCTTCCTCTCTGAAATCAATAAAAATAATATTTAAAAAAACATTAAAAAAAACCCACATTGTTTCATGTTACTATTCAAAGAGACTTGAATATCTGTGTCTCCTACTGGACTGCAGACTGCAAGCGCGTATTGCCGTGTCACAAGCCGCCCTCAGACGTGGTGGTTTTAAACAACCACTGCATTTGGTTCCTGCCTCTGCGGGTCAGGGACGTGGAGACGGCGCGGCCAGGCAGCTCTCCCTCCCATCTCTCATGCAGTTGCAGCCAGATGTCAGCCGGCCGGGGCTGTGGTCATCTGAAGGCTCGACTGGGCTGGACATCCGAGGTGGCGCCCTCGCACGCCTTGCTGTGGCTCGCGGCTGGCTGGAAGCTCAGCTAGACTGTGGCCAGGGCATCGACGTGTGGCCTCAGGGGGACTCGGGCTCTCACGGCTCCCGCGGTGAGCTGCGTGGCTTTTTCCGATCCAGCCTAGAAGTCACTGGGTGTGATGTGACTGCAGCTGCGTTGGACACATTACAAGCGGGAGTCACTGAGGCCCGCTGGGGTTCAAGGGCAGGGGCGTGGCCTCCACCTCTGGATGGGGGAGTGGCGAGACCACATGGCAGAGGAGCATCTGGGATGGGAGACGTTCGTACAGCCGCTGTTGACAAATGCCATCCGCCACACAGAGAGAACAAGGCTATTTTTCCTCCTTTCATCGAGTCCCCGGTACCCAGCACGTGGACTCAAAACTTATCTGACAAAGAAGTGGACAGACAAATGGAGGAATAAATACAACAGTGCTGTGTTCTGAATGTCCGTGTCCCTCCAACATCCATACATTGAAAACCCAACACCCGTGATGGTGGTGTCAGAGGTGGGCCTAGAGGAGATGATGAGGTCATAGGGCCAAACCCTCATGAGTGAATGGCTTAGTGCCCTTATAAAGGAGGCTCTCCCATCATGTGGAGAAAAGACAAGAAGTCTGCAACCGGCAAGAGGCCCTGACCTGCCCAGGCCGGTGCGGCTCAGCTGCTTGGGCGTCCCGTGCACCAAGAGGCGGAAGGTTCTATTCCTGGTCAGGGCCCAGGCCCAGGTTGTGGGCTCCATCCCTGGCAGGGGGTGTGCAAGAGGCAGCCGATAGATATTTCACTCTCCCATTGATGTTTCTCTCTCCCTCTTCCTCTCTCTCTAAACATCAATTAAAAAACACACATACTTAAATTTTCAAAAAAGGAGTCCTGACCTGATCCTCTGGCATCCTGATCTTGGGCATCCAGCCTCCAGAACTGTGAGGAACAAATGTCTATTGCTTAGCAGTCACTCAGCCTGTGGCGTTCTGTTATAGCAGCCGGAGTGAACTAAAGACATGTAGGTGCAATGAAATCAGGGAGGAGGGAAGGGAGCAAGGAAAGAAAGAAGGAAGGAAGGAGGAAGGAAGGGAAGGAGGGAGGAGAGAAGGGAGGGAGGGAGAGGAGAAGGAAGAAAGGAGGGATGACAGAAAGAAGGGAGGGAGGGGGAGGAAGAAAGAGAGGAAGGAAGGATGGTCCAGGAAAAAGGTGACACTAAGCACCAAGCAGCAGACACACTTGGGCCTGCAGGAACACCAACCCTGTTTGGCATCGGACTCCCCATGTTCCTGTCCCTCAGGTGGCTGGCTCTTCTGCTGCCCCCACCGACACATCCAGGGACAAGTCCTTGTCGACTTGTCGGTCTGAGCTCAGAAAGGTAAACGCATTTCCATGTCATCCAGAGAAAAAGAACAGGATGATAACAAATCCGCTGTTTTGACGTGACGGCAGCTGCGTTGGGTACGTTGCAAGCACGAGTCACTTGTGCTTGAAACTCTTGGAATACTTGTTTTTAAAACCCTAATATCTGTGGGGCGGGGTAGAAACACTGAAAATTCGTATTAAATGGGTATTTGTAAGTCAATCTCCATGGGTTTGCATTTTTGGAAGAAAGTTCTTTACAAATCTAGGATTTCATGTTCTCAGAACTCAGGTAACTCTACGAGAGTGCTTAAAACTCTCAGAACTCACAATGGAATATCAGTGACACTTTTTGGAATGTGCTTGAAACACTTGGAATACATGCTTTTAGAAACTTAGTATCTGTGGGGCAGTGTTGAAACGGAAAATTCATATTAAACGGGGATTCGTAAGTCAATCTCTATGAGTTTGAGGTTTTCGAAGAAAGCACACACACACACACACACACACACGCACGCACACACAAAACAAAAACACAGCACCACAGAGGAAGAAAGCAGACAGGCGCCTAGTGCATTCCAGGGCCCCGAAGAAATATAATTTAATGATCTAAGCGTCCTCATTTTGCACCTGTCACAGTTGAGAGGTGACTGTGTTTCACGCCGCGTCCCCCCGTGGGGGACTCGGAGCTGAGACAGCTTCTATGTTCCTAGGCCAGCGGTTCAATGACGTGGCTTCCTTTGATTTACTCCCCTGGGTGGGTGGCAGTTAATAAAACTTCAGGCAGCTTGGTCAATCACCCGTCCAGCCGTCCTGACAGAGCGGGGCCCATGCGGAAACCCTGACGCAATCTGGGGCACACACAGCCTCTCCCGGGCCCGCCTCATGGTCCCAGT
Source organism: Corynorhinus townsendii (assembly GCA_026230045.1). Classification (NCBI taxonomy): domain Eukaryota; kingdom Metazoa; phylum Chordata; class Mammalia; order Chiroptera; family Vespertilionidae; genus Corynorhinus; species Corynorhinus townsendii. The sequence continues at coordinate 4,565,695 of JAPDVU010000009.1, forward strand.
GCCTCCTGGGCTCCTGGGTGCTGGCGGCCCTTGGGTAGCCAGCTGGGGGCACGTCCGACCAGTCCACTGGCACAGCCTCCTCGCCCCAGCCGAGGCTTCTCTGGGGAGGAGGACAGGAGCTCGCTGAGCCTGCTCATCACACGGTCAGGAGTCCTTGGCGCTTGCACAAACAGACCCCACACACATTCGAACCTTCACCATCAGCAAACCCCACACTCCTGAGTCCATTTTCCCTCCCATTTACAAAGTGGCAATTGACAGGAAATGATATTGACAGACCCAATGTAAGTACCTGGCAGGAGCCATGCTGAATCCATTAACCAGAGTGGAACTCAGCTGTGATTCCGTGGGCTCCCCACATCCAGGATTATGCCCAGTCAATAGTCAGGGGTTAATCTTAAATAGCCCCCGCCGTCTGGAAGAAGGAGGGTCCAAATGGCACATGCACCTCTCTGGTATATGTCTTACCTACTTTAATAAATAGCTCTTGCCTGCTTCCTCTTTGTATTGGGTGCTCACACTGTCGTGTCATTCGTCCTATAACCGTATGAGGCACACGGCATCATCTTTCACGTACAGAAGAAGAGACTGAGGGTCAGAGAGGTTCAATGGTGGGTTGCAGGTACCACAGCTGGTGAATGGCAGGAAGGAGACTGTGATGCAGAAGCTGGATCTTCTTCCTGTTTGCAGGGTGGCCTCCTGCCCAGGGGGCTGGCCCCTTTTCCTGGGGACAGGTATGGCCTCCTGCAGTGCAGGGGTCGGCCAAGTGCTTCCCTGGTGTGAGTGGCCACGTGCAGGGACCACGTGCACTGGGGGCCTGTGAGGAAGTGGTGCTTGACCCTCGCAGAAGCTCTTTCAGGAGGAGAGTGACCTGGAAGAGGGCAGGCCTCCAGCCTGCGCCTTCAGAACTCACTGGTGCCCGCCGACACGTGGGGATGGGGCTACCTGGAGCCGGCGACAGTGTCAGGTCCTTTCTGAGCATCCACGCCTGCATCCTCCTCGTCGTAACCCCGTGAGGCCTCAGGGACATGGTCGTATTTGATAGATGAGCCAACTGCGGCATGAGGAAGGCAGAGAGTGTGTCCAGGGCCACGTAGCAGTGAGGGGTACAGCTGGGATTTGACACTCCTAACCAGCACCCCACCCCACGGTCACCCCTACTGTCTAGCACGGTGGTTGGCAAATTAGAGACCTGGCCTGTTGTCTTTGTTCAGGCCGCCATAACGGAGTACCACAGACTGGGGGCTTACACGACATTTATTTTCTTGCAATTCCGAAGGCTAGAGTCTAAGATCAAGTTTGCTGTCTCTTGCGGCCTCTGGCCTCGGCTTGCAGGCGCTGTCTTCTCCCTGTGCCCTCACATGAGCTTTCCCGTGTGCAGGCGTGTCCCGGTGTCTGTGTGTCCAAATCTCCTCTCTCCTAAGGACTCCAGTCGGATGGGATCAGGGCCACGCTAGGGGGCTCATTTGAATTCACCTTTTTAAAGGCCCGTCTCCGACGCAGTCACACCCGAGGTACCGGGGTTAGGGCTTCGACAGATGGATTTGAGGGGATTCAACTCAGCCCATGCCACCTAGGGGCTGGGGGAGGGGGAGGGTGGCCAGGACTGGGGACAGAAACAAGAGAGAAAGCTTTCAAACGCGTGGGGCTGCCTACCTGTGTTTCCGGGAGCTGGAGTAGGTTTCCTTCTCTGAACAGAGGAGCGCGGGAGGCGGGGGGGGGGGGGGGGGTATGGGGGAGGGTGTTAGGAGGGGGAATTCGGGTTGTGGGAGGAAGAATGGTAAGGCGTGCCCTCCCTCCCCCGCCCCCCCTCCCCTCCACGGGTGGCATTTGAGACAGGTTGGCTGGGACAGGGCAGCAAAGAGCACCCACCAGCTGGGAAGAACAGGGACGAGGCTCAGAAGGAAAGAATCAGGATGGCGCGGAGGGGCCTGGGCGGGCAGCTGGACCCAGGACAGCCCCGGGCCTCGGGGACCAGAGGTGGGGCCTTAGCCAGTGCTCTTGCCCACCAGCCCTGGCCTGTGGGGTGTCCAGGTAATTACACCTTCTCCTCATTTGTGCGGGGGATGCTGGCAAGCGGGGAACCATGACTGTTTACTGGGTCTATTTCTCAGGTTCCGGTCAGGGGTATCATGTTTAGTAAGCGACTTATTCACAACACTGGGAACCTAGAGCCACCCGGCACCGGGAACCCCCGTGGGAGACAGCAGCCGGCGGGGAGCTCTCCCGCGAACACAGTGCGCTGCGAGGGGGGAAAACACGCAGAACCAATTCCGCGCCTTAAACACGCACCCGCGGTCATGTGCTCCGAAGGGGATTCTCCGGGGCCCCCGGGACGCCGGGCCTCCGACAGCCCCTGCCCTTCGGGTGCAGCCACGCGCGCTGCCTGGCCAGAGGATCAATGGGCGAAGAGTCGCGTTTTTCCATGCCTCGAATTGGAAGCAAAATGCATGTGGCAATCGAGAAATCAATTTCCAACCTCGGGGACCTGCCAGGAGATCATCCTTCTCCCCGGAAAGTGGACATGAAAGGGCGGGGGGAGCATCGGGCTCAGCCAGACCGCGGCCATGACGGGGGGGCTGCAGGCGGGCCGGGTGCGGGGGGGGGGGGCGGGGGGGGTGGTGGTGCACTGGGTCTCAGATGCTCTCCCCCTCACAGGAGTCATGGAGGGGGGCAGAGACCCCCAAACCTAGGATGTGGTGTGTGCATGTGTGTATGTATGATTGTGTATGCATGCATGTGTGGTTTGCATGCACATGTGTGGTTATGTATGTATGGCTGTGTGTGCATGTATATGTGACTGTGTGTAGCTGTGTGTGTGTGTGTGTGTGTGTTTGTGCTAACTGACCACAGTGCCCTATGGTTTGCACCCCAAGGTGGTGGGACAGGGTCTTGGGACAGGCCTCTGAAGCAGAGCCTGCGAGGGGTTCCTGTGCATGTGATTTCTGGAGACAGTGGTCTCGGGAGAAACAGGTTAGGCCGAGAGGGACTGGGAGAGAAGAGGAAGAGGCAGGCAAGGACAACTTAGGGGGTCCAGCCTCAGCCGGGTCCTGGGAGTTCTGCAGTGTCAATTACACCACCGATGTCCCCTACCCCAGGGCCAAGGGGCCTGGGCCACTGCACCCGGCACCAGTGGGTCACAGCCATGCCCCCCGCCCGAAGCGGGTCTTGGGGAGAAGTGGCCTCCAGGAGGGCCAGGTGCAGGCTGTATATCGCAGCGCTGCTGCCGCTGGGAGCACAGCCTCCCCCCCTTCCCCCCCAACCCCCCAATCCCCGCTTAAGCTACAGGAGGAGGGGCACAGGCCAGGCCCAGCCAGGACTACCGGTGGACTGGCCGGCCCAGAGAGGCCTGGGAGCCCCCGCCCCCTGCTCACAGCGGCGTGGGGGAGGGGCTCAGTCTTTTTCTCTGGGGTGGGAGGGGGTCACATCCACAGGGTGGCCACGCCTGGAGACCGGTGAATACACAGTGAGTGGACTATTGAAAAGGCCGTGATTGATTCAACAAGAACCTGTTTCCAGACACCGTGGCCGCCCCATGCTGCCCGCTGCCCGGGCTTGTCAGAAAGATTAAATCGGAAAATACCTCGTCCTGAGCGCTCCCTCCCCCCGTGGCAGACATGGCTCTGCGTCCGTGTGCACGCCGGCTCACTTGATTCTCGTGAGAAGCCTGGGAGCAGGGGTGCTGTTGTCCTGGGGGACAGGCGAGGAGATGGAATCCCGGCCATGCTGAGTAGCTCGATGGAGGTGGGCAGAACTCGCCGGCGGATGAGCATCGGCGCGGAGGCCGTGAGCCTGGGCACGCCCGGGACCACGGTGATGGGACTGGATGTAGCCATCTCTGCTGAGGACACAGCCAGCCCCCTTCCCTACCCCTCCCCCAACACACACACACTGGGATCTGCTGCTGGTGGTTGTCATGGAACCTCAGGATAGATGGGCTCTGGGATTCTGGGATCAAGGGACCTCCTGGCACTCGGGTCTCCACCCACCTGATGTCATCAGTGCAAGAGACACACCTTGTCCAGCTGACCTTAGAGTGGCGTCTCTGATAGGCCAGCCATGTCTCGGAGCCGACTTCTGTTTGTGTGAGTGTTTGTGTGTATGTGTCTAGTTTGGGAACCATCGAAGAGTCTGATAAAACGTGAACCAACCAGGGTGTGTGTGATCCCGCTGCAGCTCATGCTCCCCAACTGTGCGTGAGATACGATCAGGCCCCAACGAGGCAAGGACGCAGGACACAGTCACGTGACTGGGAGCCACGCTGCCCTCCCAGCCCTTGGTGTCGCCCCGTTTGGCAAAACACAAAAATAGGAGGCAAGCCCCAGACGGCTCAGCTGCCTGGCCGGGAGGATCACAGCCAGGACGAGGAAGGGGAGAGGAAGGGGAGTGGGGAGAGGCTGACCCCGAGGAGGAGGAAGAGAGGAGACGCCGCACGTGAGGTCAGAGCAGTGAGAATAACAGGTCAGAGCAGTGAGAATAACAGGAGGGCGCTGCTAAGGGAGCGGAAGCAAGACACCTTGGCGGTGGGAAAGGTGACAACCGAGCTGTTGTTGCCTCCAGCTGGTGTCACCACCCTGGTCTCCTGAAGCCAGGGCTGCTGGGTAGAGGGCGCAGTGGGGGAGGCCGCTGGGCTCAGGGTCTCCGCTGGGGGCGCCAGGGTCCTCCTAAGGGGGAGGGGGGTGAGCTCCAAAGGGTGGTGGCAGGTGGGCCTCTTGGACTCTTCAAGCTGCTGGCTCAGGGCTTTGATGGATGGTGCTGATGGGGTGGCATGCAAATGTATGCAAATGAGGGCTCCCAGGACCCGGTGGTGCTTTTCTTGATTTGTTTGGTTGAGACAAGAAATATATGCTCCTTGGGACCGGATCAGAAAAGACAGCTATGCACAAGGAAGGAAATCACAATCCCTTGTTAGCCCACCACCCAGGAAAAAATAAAACATTGCAGCGTTTTGGTATATAATCTTCCAGACAAGTTTCTGCCCATATATATATATATATATATATATATATATATATATATATATATACATAGTTGAGGGTTTTTTTTTTCCCCTAACCAAAATAGGTCCTTACTTTACATACTGTTTTGCAACCTGCCTCTTTGCATTGAAAATATGCCATAAATGTGCTTGTGATGTTATAATTTATGGAACCAGTTCCCTGTTGTTGGAAGTGGAGTTTGCGCTCAGCTTTCTCAGCCGAGGTTAAGAGGACCCCTGACTCAGTTGCAGGAGGCAGGCTGCGCTTGACCAGATTTAGGGGAACCCCGCCATTCAGCACATGGTGTGTGTGGCTGGGCCTGGGGTTCACAGAAGAAGCGCGGACTGTAAGGCTGTGGGGACAGAATTACTGTTATTCTTTTGGGGGGGCTGGTGGAGGGACTGCCCCCACATTGGGCCTGAACATCAGAAGCAAGTAGCCTGGGGCCCTTGTTACCACACTGGCAAATGACCGTCTAGGACCGTGGTCGGCAAACTGCGGCTCGCAAGCCACATGCGGCTCTTTGGCCCCTTGAGTGTGGCTCTTGCACAAAATACCGTGGCCTGGGTGTGTCTATTTTGGCGTTGGAAGAAGTTTACGTTTAAAAAATTTGGCTCTCCAAAGAAATTTCAATCGTCGTACTGTTGATATTTGGCTCTGTTGACTAATGAGTTTGCCGACCCCTGGTCTAGGAGGTCAGCCAGCTGGAGGGGTGCTCAGGCAGCTTCCGGGATGAGAGAGAAGGAGACATATAACTCACCCATCCCCTCTCAGCGTCAGGAACTTGGCAGCCCCGGCTCCTAGAGCTCTGTATCCACGCTGGCAGGGGACAAACAGAAGCAGAGATCCGCCCCCTGCCCCCATCTGAGGAGCAGACTCACTTAAGGGACAAAGAAGTTCCCCACTGCAATATGAGAACGAGAGTGTTCCATGTGAGCTGTGTGTCTATGTTGAAAAGGTGCAGGGCAGGAAGGCGGTTTGATGAACTGTAGTTGAGTCTCTGCCACGTGCCTGAGGCTGTGCGAGGCCCTTCTGCATATAGTATCTCATTTAATCCTCCCGAAGGCGAGAGGAGCAAGGCCATTCTGTGGGTGGGGACCCCAAGGACCTGAGAGAGGGGGTGTCTTGCCCAAGGTCACACACGCTACCTGAGGGCAGAGCTCCTCCCCGGGAAGGAGCGTGCAGTCTGCAAAGGGTGGGCTGAGGAGGAAGGCTGCTGGCAGAAGGTGACTTGGGAGACCTGCTTTGCAAAAAGGAAGGGGCGTAGATGGTGCGATCAGGGGACGGGTGGGGATGGGGACGGGGGGGGGGGGGGGTGCCAAGGCAATGCACCGACAGCTGGGAGGGAAGGCAGCAGGTCGGGCTGGCGGAGGAGGAAGGTCTGAGGATGGAGCGAAGAGTGTGGTTTGTGAGCTTGGAATGAGCAATGCGCAGAGGCTGGCAGTCCCAGGAGCCCCAGTGGCAGGGCAGGGTGGGCTCAGAAGGAAGTGCCAGGCAGCTGAGGTGCCCGCCCTCCTGGGGGCACTTAGGACTCACCACTCAGAGCAAAGGCAGAGGGAGCCTCTTCCAGAGCCTGGCTCCTTGCGGTCCCCGCCCCCACCCTGTAATTACAGCTCAGGGTCCCAGGGAAGCCACTTTGGGAAAGATTTGCTGGGCTCCTCTCTGCAGCAGTTTCGTTGGCTTTGCTCCATGTAGCTGGTGGGTCTGGTGTGGCATTGATGGCCTAGCTGGGGTCCACGGTCCCCCCCGTGTCCTCTCTGAGGCCAGAGGGGGCACCCAGGCTTTTCATTTGCCTGCGTGGTGCTTTTTAATTGCACGGAGCGGGCTGAGCAGGGCTCTGGGCAGAGCAGAGAGCTGCGGCAAACATTTATCATTATTGTTATTATTTTCACTACTAATAACCCTGGCTGATGAGAAACTGTAATCCAGGGGATTTGGGTTGTTAATTGAAAAACCACACGAGAAAACATACGACATGTGGATAGGGCTGCCAAAGGAGGAGGGATGCAAGCTCCCCTCCTCCCACGGGGCAGGGTGAGGGGCGCACCTGTGGCAGAAGACCAAAGAAAAACCAAGCGACGCCTTAAAGAAGAGGAGGGACACGGTTTAATACACGGGCGGACTCAGGGAAGAACGTCCCACTTCTGAGTGAAGGAACACGCAGGGGGCTTTCCTTTATATCTCCCCCACTGTGGTCTCTGTCCCGCAAACATGGATTATGCTTCCGGTCCTTTCTGTGGGCCTTGCAAAAAGGCCCCCAGGTGTTGGGGATCTCCGGGCCACATCTGATGGTCTGGCCTGGCGCCAGCTTTAATGACCCTCCCTCCGGGGCAGTGCACTGTTCACGGTAACGGGTTCTGCAAGACCAGTATCTGGGAAGGAGGTCGGGACTGAATTATAGGTGATCAGGAATGTGCACTGAGCTTGCCGGCATGGATTCAGGTCACTCTCCCCCAAATATCAGGGTTACATTGGAATTAGCCCTTTTTAGCCTTCTCACACCAAGGCCCTGCTTGCCCAGCAGAGAGGGCTGGCCCGTTGACCCGTGCCCTGGAATCCAAGAGAACATCCTGGATTTTTTGTTTTTAGTTCTGGATGATGCCAATGGGTTTGATGGTATCTATGGGCTGTGACGGACTGGGACTGGTCGGGGAGGTGGAGGGTGGAGGAGGGGAAGCTGGGGGAGGCCAGAAGGAGGCAGAGACTGTGTTTGAAATCAGCTCGCTGGTCAGCCACCTCTACCCCCAAGACTGTAAAAGGCTAACGAACAAAACAGGAGAACATGCAAAAGGGATACGGCGATGGCTCTCTCACTCACTGGGGCGGCGGGCTCCTAGACCTTTACAAGCAGGAATCGAAAGACCTTGCCAATGTGCATCCTCTTGGACCCCGCAATTCTGCTTCTCAAAATGCACCCCAGTGAAACTGAGAGACAAGGACAAAGGTAGAGGCGTCCACGGGGACCTGGGGACAAAAGTCTCCCCGTCCTCCCCACCCACAGCGTGGGGGCTGGAGCTGCGCTGTCCGGGGGCTCGCCCTGAGCCACATGTGGTACGTGTTTAAGTGAGTTCACTCGGCCGCCCTCGGTCGCCGCAGTGCAGCGACACGGTGGGCACACGTGGTGAGCGGCTGCCCGTCGGACAGGGCGAGCACAGACATCTGCACCTTGCCGGAAAGTTGCCTGGGGCAGCTCTGGTCTGGAGGTCTTCTACCCCCCAGTCCCGGTCTCCACTCAGCATCTCCAGGGCCCACCCTGTCCTCACAAAAGGGTCCAAACTATTCTCCTCTCTGGCCTCCCATGGGGCCCATCTCTGCCTTGTCAGAGGTCAGCAACACAGACCTCCAACAGGTCCAGAAAGTGCCAACCATTTACAACCCCAGGGCCTTTGCACTGGCCGTGCCCTGAACCTAGAGCCCTCTTCACTTCTCAGGCCTGGCAGGGAGAGGTGGGTGCAAAGGTGGAAAACAGGCCCAGGAGCAAGTTTTATCTCCCCAGACCCTGGCAAGAAGGAGCCTCACATGCCCACCCACCACTCCCTCTGGAGACGGGGCCCACTTGGGGGTCCTCCTGGCCTTTCTTTGGCAAGGGGAAGGTTCAGGCTCTGAACTGACTTTTGGTGTTTGGGGGACAGAGAGTGTAATGAAACAGAAAAGGCCAGAACTGTGGCTCTCCATCCCCAACCAACACGTGTACCCATGATTTCTCTGCCTTGTGACAAATGCACACGTGGACAAGCTTAGGTCTCAAGGTCATCTTAGACCTCAAGGTCACCTTAGCCGTGTTTCCACAACCAGCCTTGCAGGCAATGCCGAGGAATGTCAGCTGTGGTTTCGGTCGGCCTCTGGGGCTTCAGCCTCTCTGGCCCTGTACCCCCCGAGCTGTCCCTTCCTCCTCTGAGTGGCCAGCACTGGGGTCCCACCCTGAGCCACCCCTGACTACTCCTAGGGCCGTCGATCTGAAAAAAGACAAACCCCTCAAGGACAGGGCCCTGGCTTGTTCCTCTTTCCATCCCCAGGCCCCGCTGAGGGTATGGCATCTAGTAGGCACTCAATAAATGCTTGCTAAACAAAGGCCTTTTCAAACTCAGCTTTACAAATCAGGCGGCTACGTTCGGCCTTACTGATCTGAGTTCGATGATCCTGAGGAAAACTATGAGAAGTTTACAGCTGGGAGACTAAATTGAGTGGAGGTAGTTCCTAATGATCTTAATGGGTATTGCGATTTTTAATTAAGTAATTTAGAATCTGATCGGGTTTTAATGGGGTCTGACAATGTGGGCCCCTCTTCGTTACTAACGTTATTTGGTGGCTCTGGTGAGCGGAGGCCTCCAGGAGAGGGGAGGCGCCTCTGTCCACCTGGTGAGTTACCACCACTGAAGGTCTGTAGGCGGATCTCTGGGGTCCACGAAGGACACCAAGGATTAACACTGCCGATGGGCTGACTGCTGGCGACCCTAGCGGTCCAGGCGGAGACAGCCTTCAGCAATGCTCGCGTGCACAAGCATCGCCCGGAGCTCTCGTTAAAATAAAGATTCTGACCAGCAGGTCTGGAGTGGGGCCTGCGATTCTGCATTTCTAACAAGCTCCCAGGGGGTGCTGGTGATCCAGGTCCCTGCGGGCCACTTTGAGCAGCAGGGGCTGGTGCAGGGGTTTGATCCATCAACCAAGGGCCCTGAGTATCCCCAGAACTGCAGCAAGGAGTGGGAGGAGGGCAGTGGGCTCTGAATCCAAGGGGTGCCACATATTGCCTGAAATCAGAATCGATTACATGTCTCTCAGATATACGGATCAGTATTCCTCATGCTGGCCAGGATGGATAAAATACATTATTTAAAAGCACAACGGAATTCCTGGTAACTGTTCATTGTTATGCGTTTTCCCAACTGATAGACACTGAACATATGGGGGATGGTGCAAAAGAGCTCTAAGGGATCTTCTAACATTTTTTTAGAAAAACGATTTTAACACCTGTCTGGAAGATTCCGTGGCCTATGTCCTTCTCTCTTCAGAGTCTGGTTGGCAGGAAACAGGTGTTACAAAGAAGAAGACCCTGAGGAGATAGGGGAGAGAGAGAGGGAGGGAGGGAGGGAGAGATACTGGGGTGGGGGACAAGGAGGGGCACAGGGCAGGGGGGCAGGGCGTGGAGAGAGAAGTGGAGGGGAGCTTCCCCTGGAGCAGGGCAAAGGATGCTGTCACTTCAAGATGCTCTCTGGGTTGTCATGGCAACAGTTATCATTTATGTAAATTGCTGACCCATATTTAATTAACAAAAAGCAAACAAGGAGATGGGAAGAAGAGGGAGAGGGACAGCCGAGCTGGCTCCTTGCCTGGCGTAGCGAGGACTGTGGGGCCTCTGCCTGGACAGTGGATGCTGGTGCAAAACAGGACACTTGACATGTGAGAACTCATCTCAAGGAGCCCCTCCCTCGGGTGGGAGCAGAGCTTCCTTCAGACAAATAGGCCAGGCAAGGCCCCGAGCAGCACACCGGTGGAGCAGAGGTCAGTAAACACATGTCCGCAGTCACGAGAGCAGCAGCTATGGCAGTGGCATTGACGATGGTTCACGTTATCCTGTGCCAGGCACTTCCCATGTATCACTTGATTCGGTCCAGACAAGGACACTGAGATAAGTGATAGCATTGCCCCATTTTTAAAGATAAGAAAATTGAGGCTTGCCCACAGTCACCTGGCCAGTGAGTGGCTGCGGTAGTCTGTACCTTCGTCACCTGTGTGTGGTCCCCTCCTCTTAAATCCAGACTGGCCTTGGGACATACTTTAGCTGATACAGCGTGGCAGCACCCAGCTTAAGCCTGGAAGCTCCTGCTTTGTACCCTTGGGAGACCTGAGCCGCCAAGTAAAAAGTCCTTATCCTGCTGGAGAGACCACATGGGACCGACCACACGGAGGAGGAGAGGTTCTGAGAGTTCATGCAGAGACAGAGAACGGCCCTGCCCAGACAGTGTCCCAGCTGACCTGCCACTGAAGAACCCCCACGAGGCCAGCAGAAGAATCGCCCCGCTGAGCCCTGTCCGGGTGGTAAAATCATGAGCTCGTAAAATGGTTATTCCTTTAAGTCACCAAATTCTGGGGTTGTTTGTCACACAGCAATAGGTAACTAACCCAACTAGGTTTCTTTGAGTAATCTTCCCAGGCATATCACCAGCTACATTCCTCCTTCTCACATGGTGTGTAGACCCCCTGGCCCACCAAGAATCTCTCATTTCTCTATCTTGTTGCCGTGCACATTTCACTAACCATGACTTTACTTTCGAAAGCATCCTGGACCAGTGAATCAGATATTCTTCTCCCTCCACAGCCCACTCTGGTTTCCATGTGAATTACCCTATTGGTAATTAATATCATTAGCATAATGATATTAAACATCGTTTCATTTGCTTTCATAGGCCATGGTAGAGTCTGTTTCAAATATGTCCTGGTATGAAGTGTATACCCAGGGGTTTTATCCATTTTTAATTGCATTCTTTGTCTTTTTACTATTGATTTGTAGGCCTCCATTTTCCTGCTGTTTTCAGAGGGCATCTTCTCCACTCCACCTGCCACTAACATTTTGCTTATTGTCACCCCTTATTGATTTTATCTGTTGTTTTTCTGGGTTATAGATTTCTGCTTTTATCTTTAACTAGAGGTCTGATGCATGAAATTCGTACATGAGTAAGGTCCCTAGGCCTGGCCAGCGATTAGGGCTGATCTGTGGGGCGACCAAGGGGGTGATCGGGGAGCCCCCGCTGGCACCCGCCTTGTCTGGCCTAGGGCCTGCGGCCTGGGGGAAGCTCCTGTGTTGAGCGTCTGGTGGTCAGTGCACGTCATAGCGACCGGTCATTCTGCCATTCAGTCAATTTGCATGTTAGGCTTTTATTATATAGGATATTTCCATCCTTCCATTTTGGGGTTAATTTGTGTTTTTCCCAGCTTTTTAAAAGTGAATTTTAAATCTTTTTTCTTTTCTATTATGATCATTTAAAACTATAAACTTTCATGCATTAGCTTTATTTCACTATTTTTGGTACATTATATTTTACATGCAATTTAAAATATTTTGTAATTGATTTTGTAATTTTTTTTTCTTTGACCACTGGATTATTTTGAAGTATATTGCTTAATTTCCAAATAGTTTGCAGATTATCTAGAATCTGATTGTTATTGATTTCCAATTTAATTAGGTGATGTGTAGAGAACATGCTCAGTGAGATTTCATTTTATTAATCTTTGACACTTATTTTTTGATTCAGCACTAGGTCAATCCTGGTGACTATTCATGTATATTTGAAAAGCATGTGTATTTGGCAATTGTTGAGTGTAGCTATGATCTATAAACATCAACTACACATTGATTATAATTATTGTTCAACTATAAGTTGTTTGGTAGTATTATTCAAACCCTGTATGTCCATTATTGATATTTTGCCTGTTTGTTATGCCAATTAATGAGCAAGGAGCATGAACATCTTCAATTATGATTGTATATTTGTCTATTCCCTCTTTAATCCTGTCCATTTTTGCCTTATTTATTTTAAAGTTCTAGTCCTAGATACATACAAATGTGAGGCTGTTAAGTCTTAACAAATTCATCTTTTTATCAATATGAAATATGAATACGATAAGATGCTGCTAGAACTCCTCATTTTCAAGTCTACTTTGCCTGATCATCTCCAGACACATTAGCTTTTTTATATTTGCATTGGGATATCTTTGACTATTCTCAACTTGTCCATGACTTTATATTAAATTGTGCTTTTCATAAACAGCATATAGTGCGAATTTGCTTTTATCTATTCTGACTATCTCTGTCATGAAATTTGAGTGTGTTTGGTCCATTTATACTTTTAAAGATTATTGATGTGTTTGAATTGAAGGCTACTTTCTATATTAGCCCTGTATCTGCCCTATTATTTGTTCCCCTATTCTTTTTTCCTTGTTTTCTTTTTAGATTAATCATTTTTCATGTTCCATTTTACCTCTTTTATTGATTTTTAAAGTAATACCTCTGTGTTAATTTTTAGTGGTCACGCAGGGTTACACTATATCAACATAGTTTACCTTCAGATAATTTTGTATTGCTTTACAAACAATGTAAAAATCTTGCCACTGCATAATGTGCTCTTGTTATTATATATTTTACTTCTACTTAAGGTATAAACCCGTACTACCTGGTCATAATTTTTTCTATAATCAGTAGTCTTCTATAGGAGTTTTAAAATCCTATATAATAAACGCCTAATATGCTAAGTGTCTGGTCGTCCAATACACTGTTCAATCAATCAAAGTGTAATATACTAAGGCCGCTCAACCGCTCACTATGATGTGCACTGACCACCAGGGGGCAGACGCTCCAACTGGTAGGTTAGCTTGCTGCTGGAGTCTGACCAATTGGGACTGAGGGAGATGGGCCAGACACACCCTGGAGCCCTCCCACAGTCCCTCCCTGGCTGGCCAACCTCCCACATCCTTCCTCAGCCCTGATGGTGCACCGGTGGGGTCCCTTGGTCTGGTCTGAGCCCTCTTGCAACCTGAGACCCCTCAGGGGATGTTGGAGAACCAGGTTCGGCCCGATTCCGCAGGCCAAGCCAAGGGACCCCACTGGTGCACAAATTCGTGCACCTGGCCTCTAGTATTTTTATAAAATAGAAAGATAATTTGTAATGGTCCTCAGGTTTACACATTTTGTGCTCTTCATTTCTTCCCACATGTATGGGCTCCCATCTGGTAGTGTTTTCCAACAGTCTGACACTTCTTTTAGCATTTCTTGTGGGGCCGGCCCACTGGAAAATATTTGCTCACCATTTTCACCTGAAAATGTTTTTAATTTTGATTTGTGAACAGTATTTTCACTGGACATAAAATTCTATATTGACAGTTTGATGTTTTTCTTTTTACCACATTAAAGATATTGTTCCATTGTCTATTGTCCTCCATTTCTTTATGAGAGGTCACTCATTATCCTAATTATTCTGCTTTATGTATTTTTTAGTTGGTGGCTTTAAGAAGTTTCTCTTTATCTTTGGTTTTCAACAGTTTGACTATGACATGGCTAAGTATGGTATTTTTAAAAAAATATATTTATTCTGATTGGCGATTGTTAAACTTCTAGGATTTATAGGTGTCCTTGATCAACTTTGGAATATTCTTGACTATATCTGTCCAAATATTTCTTCTACTGCATTTTATCTCCTTTTCTTCTGGGACCCTAATTACACTTATATTAGATCATACTGATATTGTCCCAAAGGACTCATGATCTGTTCTCTTTCTGCTTAATTAGATGATTTCTACTGACCTGTCTTCAAGTTCACTGATTCTTTCTTCTCTTATGTCTAGTCTGCTATTAAGCCCTTTGCTCTGATTCAGTAGTTTTCAGTTTTAGAATACTTTGGTTCTTTGTTCTAATGTGATGCTGAAATTCGCCATCTATTAGCATACATCATTTACTTTAAAAAAATAATTCATTATTAAAAGTATTATATATGTTCCCTGTTTTCCCCCATTGACCCCCTCCAGCCCAACCCTGCCCCCCACCACAGGCTTTCATCACCCTATTGTCTGTGTCCATACATCATTCACTTTTCACACTAAAGTCTTTGCTTGTTCATAGCAATATCTGGAATATCTGTGGTTCTGTCTCAGTAATTGCCCCCCCCGCTCCCCCCCCCACACTTTTGATTATAGGTCACATTTTCTTGCTTCATCAAGTGTTTTGTAATGTTTAATTATATTTCAGACATCTATATATATAAAATCCTAAGCGACCACCCGACCGTCCGACCTTTCGACCATTTGACTGGTAGCTATGATGCACATTGACCACCAGGGGGCAGATGCTCAATACACAGGCATGGAAACATGGAACAGACTGATGAATCTCAGAGGGAAGGGGGAAGGGGAGAGGGCGGGAAGAGATTAACCTAAGATCTTATATGCATACTAGAGGCCTGGTGCACAGATTCATGCACCGGTGGGGGTTCCTTAGCCTGGCCTGCATGGATCGGGTCAAATCCATGCACCAGGCCTCCAACATCCCCCAAGGGGTCCTGGATTGCGAGAGGGCACAGGCCAGGCCGAGGGACCCCACCGGTGCACGAATCCATGCACTGGGCCTATAGTTGTATATAAAAGAACAGTAGAGACCAAAGTACATAATAATTACTAACACAGGAGGCTGAGTCAAGTTAATCTGTGTCTGAGATGAGTTCACAGCCTGAGATTTATTTCACCTGTATTTACTTATTTTTTAAATTGTATTGATTTTTTTTTTTTTTAGAGAGAGGAAGGGAGGGAGGGGGGAGAGAGAGAGAGAAACATTGATGTGAGAGAGAAACATCGTTCAGTTGTTCCCCCGTGTGCCCCAGCTGGGGATTGAACCCACAACCTGGGCATGTGTCCCTGACCTGGAATCAAACCACCACCTTTTGGTGCATGGGACAATGCTCCAACTAACTGAGCCACACTGGCCAGGGCTTATTGCTCCTTTCGTTACAGCCAGCCCACCACTGACTCCAAATGTTTTGAACGTTGGGTCAGGACTTTCCCCGTGGCTTGGGATCTGAACACCTGCCAATCTTCTGAACCACAGGGACTGCTCTGTTTCAGAGCCTCAGTGTCTGAGTTTTGGGTGCACTGGGAGTTCTTTTGCTCCCCAGCTCTACTCCTGGCTTTCTTCCTTGGGCAATCTGCCTCCACCCTGCTTCCCTGCCCATGTCCTTTGGCTGGGTGCTGCCTTGCACTTGGTAAAGGCCTGGTGCCCGCTGAGGGCATCTCTCAGCTCTCCTGACTTGCCTTCAGCCACCTCTATACTTTTAAGAAATAATTAGGAGGTATAGCTGGGCTCTGTAGAATATAAATCTGTTGTGTCAGCCTCCATGTGCCTATTCAAAATTATTCCAGTTAGGCTTGTTTATTTTCACTTCCACCTGTGGTGAGTTTAGTCTTCCTCCTGCCATGCCCACAGTCTGGGGTCTCTCCTATCCTAGAAAGGACATGTGAATTTCTGGAATTTGTGTCTTCAGCTCTCTGGTGGGTTTTTGGAAACGGTACTTACGCAGTTTATCCAGCTTGTTCTCATTTTTAGAATAGAAAGATAGAGTGTGGGGGATGGGGAGGAGCTCTTGCAACTTTCTACATCCTAATTGATAGCAAAATTCCACTCTAACCAGAAGCAAATGTCCTAATAAATAATTATGAAAGGAACGAATGTTCCTGCTGCCTGGGCAGCTCCTGTGCCCACTGTCTGTCTGAGAGATGCTCATTTAGACTGCACCTCTTTTCCCTTGAAGTCTTTCCCAACTTCTCCGGTAGCCTTGGGTGCTTCTTATTTTAGTCTCCTCTGTTCTTTGATCCTGCGTACATTAATCTCATTTTTCTCATTATATCGTAATTGTTTGCAGATCTATCTTCTCTGCTGAACTTGGAGTTCCTTGCAGACAAGAACCCCTGTGGTTAATAATAAATTGCACACACACACACACACACACACACACACACACACACAGATAGAGAGAGAAAGAGATACACTAATGACTAAATCAATATGTGCTTATTGTAACCACAAATGCATAAATTATCATTTTTGGTCCCCAGGTCCAGGTCCTAGTGCCCTGTCTGACACATGGTAGAACACAATACAGATATGTGGAGATGATGAATAAATAAATGCATGCACAAACGCCCTGCTCTCGATTCTGGAGCTACATGAACATAAGAGATGGTTGCCACCTGCTACCATGTGATCTTCCGCTTTCTGCTGGCTTGGGAGGGGAGTGTGGGTAGGCAAGTATTGATTTCCATATGCAAATCTGTGATTCCGTCTGAGCATTATAAGTCTGGGATGTTTGTTCTCAAGATTAGGTTTTTGGCAGCAGGAGCCAGTGTCCAGAGATGGCAATAGGCAAAGGATTTTGGCATCTGCCCAAAACAGGCTCGTGGTTAGTAACATGGACTGTGAAAGGGAAACGGGGTTTTGAGCACCGTGATGCTATGCCAGGAATGGGCTTCAGCAACCCTGGCACTTCCTGTTTCTATTCTCAGAATTTCAGATCCAGGGAAGGATGAAGGCACCAAGGGCATCTCGTTCTAACCCTTTAACCAAATTGGAGGCATGAACGTCTCTTCCCTCGCTCTCCTCTGCCCCAAAATTCTTCCTTCCAACACAGCTGCTCAGTTATGTGTGGGGTTTGGAGTCAGAGAGACCCACGTTCAAATCGAGCTCTTCAACTCTGTGAGCCTCTGTCTCCTCGTCTGTAAAATGGGGAGATCAATGCCCACCACTCGAGTTGTCTTGAGCCCTCAGTGAAGTCCTACTTGCAAAGTGCCTTCCTACACTGCGTTTCTTCTCTTTGCCAGAATCTCCCCACCTCAGCCTCAGCATCTCTCTGTCACCATCAGGAGAAGCCCTGCCAAGATAACGTCACCACGCTGTCCAGAAGGCTCCGCAGAGTGGTCACCTTCATCCTCTCTCTTTTTTGTCATTATCAAGGCTGACCTCATAACCCAAGGCCACTTGCAGGACAGGGCAGGGCATGACCCGGGGAGAAAGGAGCTGAGAGAATTCATCACCTGGGTACTGAGAGCTTTGAGGTGACCAGAGAGGAAGGAAGGCAGGAAGGAAGGAAGGAAGGAAGGAAGGAAGGAAGGAAGGAAGGAAGGAAGGAAGGAAGGAAGGAAGGAAGGAAGGAAGGGGAAGTAGGTAGGTATGGTGAGCCACACCATGCACGCTGGAAGGGGTAGAACCAGTGCTGCCCAGAGAAAGGGCACAGACAGCCCGGCCCCTGCCCTGGGTCCAGAGAATTCCACCCCGGCTCAGCCCTGCCCCCCATGGAGTCTCCATGCCAGGCCAGGCACACCAAGGTGGACAAATCAATGGGCCAATAGCTCAAAGCCTGGTCAATAAAAAGAGACACACACAAGATGCGATGATAAGGGAGGATTTACATTCCAGCTACATACTAATTTTTTAATCTTTTTATAAATGGCCAACAAAAAATGAGTGCATGGCGTGAAGAATGTCGGGGAACGAGAGCTGGGCCTCCAGGTGCAGAGTCCCGATCCTCCGCCTGAGAGCAAGGAGAATCATAGCAACACGGGAAGAACTGGGATCTGCGGCACACCCTCTGGGCGCCAGGCACGGAGGGAGAGCATCTCCGATCTTCACAAAAGAGGAGGGGAGGAAGCTGTGCCTCGTCCGAAATAAAACGGGGATTTGCTTGTAGAGTCTCAGATGCCAACGCAGAGGCACCTTTCCACTCTTCCAGCAAACGGGCTCCGCACGTCCAGGATGTGATGGGCTCCTGGCGGCTGTTCCGGCAACCAGGCATCTGTAAGCAAAGTGTGCGGGTCCCCTGATAGGATCGCGTGTGACACTGTGGGTAACAGAGAGAGAAGGAAGCACCGGGCGTCCCCCTCCTTTCATCAGAATGGATAGCAATTCCGAGAGCGCAGCCTGGGCAGGACTCGGCTGCCTGGCGGGGCTTGTCTTCTGCTCCCTGCAGAAACGTCCGTGCATTTGCGAAGCAGCCCCTTCTGTAGCAAGATGACAACCGGGGGAACGGGTTGGTTTTCTTAGCTGCTGGGTTTGCTGGGCCCACTATTGACATTGAAATATCTCCACAATAAGCAGCTATTGATGGCCCCTGAGGTCAATATCAAGATTCATTGACCCAGGCTGCAAACACGGAAGGCAGAGAGTCCAAGGTCACTATTTACCTGAAGGGAGGAAAAATAAATCTAGATAAAAACCAAAAATAGAAATCAATATGCGTGTGTGGTGTGCATTGCAGCACTCCTCTCCAGCGGGAGGCTATTTTCGGAGGTTTCGGGAGCTGGGTCTGCCATCAGAAGCTCAGTTCAGGACCAGAGAGGAAGTGGGAATGGAAAACGATCCCGTCTCTGCTTGCCCTGGCCAAGGAGAACGGGTGCCCTACACCACAGGTGGGGATCCGCCCGGTCCCCACACAGAATCTCAGCCTCTGTGACTCTAACCATGCTGGCCACATCCTTTGGAGAAAGAACAGAGTGGAATTTCCAACCACATGAGCTATGATGGGTGTGGCCTGGTGGCCATCTGCCTTCCCCCCCCCCCCCCCCCCCCCCCCCGCCCAAGCACATTTCATTGAACATTGCCAAGAGAAGCAGCGGTTGGGGTGATGAGCATGACCTTCACCTTTTGGGGAAACTTCTGGTTCTAGCCCGGTGGGGAAGGGGAGGCTAGCCCCCCTCCATCAATGGCTAGACCCCGCCTAGAGCAGGATGGAGCTGGCTACCTGGCGAGGAGGCGCTTCCCTTTCATCAGCATTCCAAAGCGGTAAGTTGCTGTGCTGTGACATTTCCTCTCCTTTCAAGGCTATTTTTATTATCATTATTTGTTTAAGCTTAATTAACTTTTTTCCCAATTACAAAAGAAATTCCTGTTCTTTGTAGAAAATGTCAAACCTATTTGTGATGATCCTTTTCATCTTGCCCAGAGTCTTCAGGCTCTTTGAGGCAAGGAACAAAGTACGGGTTTTGAATTCGGATGGACTAGATCTGAGTGTGAGTCTCAGTTTTGCGACTTTAGTAGGTGTGGTGGTGTGGTCTCGGGCAAGGAAAGAAAGGATAGTCTGCTGCAATTTCCTCATTTGTAAACCTCTTCTGTGAAGTTGATCTGGTGATTAAGTCAGGATTTGTATAAAGCACCAATATAAAATAGACAAATGAATGACAAGTTTGATAACAAAATACACACACACACACACACACCTGCAAATAAATGACTTTAGAAACTGAAATGGGAACATACCTACTAAAGCGAAGATGATTTTTAAAATTATCAGGGGAAAAAATAAAATTATCAGGGAATACTGCATATAACCTTATTTTAACACACTTGAAAATTAACCTGAAATAGATGACTTGCTAAAAAAAAAAAATAATAAATGATCAGAACTGAGTAAGGAAGAGACATCAAATCAAAGTTTAGATGAGTTAGGAATCAATCAGAAAACAGAAACCAGGCTAGGTCTTTCAAGCCAAGGGGATTGAATACAGGGAATTGGCTACCTCGGTGATGAAACCTCACAGGTTGCCTAGCAACAGTGGGACCGTTGGAAAGGTAAGGAGAGGGGGTACCTCCAGCAGGGGCCAGTCTCCTGGAAGTTGGACCCACTGAGGAGGGGACTGAGAACGATGACTTAAGCCAGCAAGGGGATGCCGCTGCTATCAGAGATGCCACCCAAAGAAGAGTAGCATGCTCCCCATTTCCCTTCTTCTGTTTTCAACTAGGGCCTCCCATTGGCCAACATACCTGGAAGCCAGAGGGCAATGGGCCCGGAAACATATTTCTCTGAGATACAGAGCATAGCAGGGGCCGAGAGGGGAATGGAGCTGATGGCAAACAGGGCAGGAGTGGTTCAAGGTCAGATATAGTCCCCAACAGTTGATGGGTGAGTTCTAAACCCTCAAGAAACAACTGGTTCCTATCATATAGAAACTACTCAGGAACACCGAAAGACACGGGACTGTTTCCAATTAATTCAACGAAATACCATGACATGGACACCAAACGCACAGTCACTCAAAAAGTGAGCAAACGCCTACCACCGGTTTCATGATTAAAAACCAGAGGCAAACAAATTGTGAACCAATCAACTTTATCACTATATTGAAAGTAATGCATTATCCTCAAGTTTAATTTGTTTCAGGAATGAAAAGATGTTTTGATATTAGGGAATATATTAATGTGATTTTCTTTTTACACGAACAAATTAAAGGAAAAAAGTGTTCCGATCACTTCGGTGGATACCAAAGAGAGATCTGATGAAATCCAACACCTTTTCTCATTAAAAACAGAAAGTGTTGGCAGTTCCGACAAAGTTTAACTTGGCAGAATTCAAGTCTGTGATTGGGGGTGGTTTTGCTCCTCATTCTCAAGAGGAAAACGGAATCCACTCGGCCTCCAGCCTCATGCAACGTTACCCACCGGTTTATTGGGCAAATTTCTCCCATTTGAGTCTCTAACCGATACAGCCATCTCAATGACAGAAGACTGAGGGACTAGATGAAATGGTTTTCAACCTGGTCGGCTGCCCTTCACACTGCGGCAAACCGCACATACCCTTTCACTGCACACAGCTTTGAATAAAGTTTAAATGTTACCATTCCTACCATTTAGCATTGTAGTGCTTGACAGGCATTGCAGCACCATGCGGAGATGAAGCAAAACCAGGCATAAATATTGCCGCAGAAGAGGCCAAACCTGTTACTATTTGCAACACGGCATGATTATCAGCCTCAATCACGCAGGTGAGTCGAGGGAAGAGCCATTAGCCCAAATAAAATCAAATTGAATGTAAAGTCCAATAGCTTTTCTATTCACTGGCAATAAACAATTCGAAAATCTCATTTTAAAAAAATGGATGCCATTCATAATTACAACAGGAACTCTAAAATTCCCAGGCCCACCTGAGAAAGCGCCCAGGAAGGAGCTGAGACAACTTCGCGGAAGGACACAAAAAGAAGGCCGGGGCGGCATGCCCCTGCGGAAAGACTCAACCTTGCAAACACATGCATTTCCGGTCTAGTAATAGGTGCATGGGGTGGTGTCTCCGTTAAACAGCAGACGGGAGACTTTCTCCGCTTGATGAGCTGATTCTGAAATTCACATGGGAAAAGCAACGCCCGGAACCAGCTGAGACCTTTCGGAAAAGCTCTGACGAGGCGGGAAAGCGTCCTATGGAGGCATGTGTTCCACGATGGCAGGGATGAGGCGAGGACGGAAAAGCAGACGCAGTGGGCAGGTGGCGTGTGCAGGTCGTCTGCTTTAAGATTTAGGAGTGGGAGGCCAGCAGGGCAGTACATGTTGTCCTCACCCTTCGGGCAGGGGAGGGAGGCCCGGAATCACAAAAGTGAACGCAAAATAAATTACAGAGCTAAATATACACAAAACCCAACCTCTTATTGAGATAGTAGGTTAAGACCACTATCTAAAATAAAAATAAATAAATAAATACACGGGGCCCGGCCTGCGTGGATCAATGGTTGAGCATCAATCTATGAACCAGGAGGTCACAGTTCAGTTCCTGGTCAGGGTATGCGCGTGGGTTGTGGGCTCCATCCCCAGTGTGGGGCATGCAGGAGGCAGCTGATCAGTGATTCTCTCTCATCACTGATGTTTCTCTCTCTCTCTCTTCCTCTCCCTTTCTCCCTGACATCAATAAAAATATATTTTTTTAAAAAAGGAAAAACACTGTAGGGAAAATTTTTCTAAGAAAAACATATAACACCCAGTCATCATAACGATATAATCCAACAAGTGTTGTTTTTTTAAAGAAATCGCCAGAACCAGAATGACAGCCTGGGAGAGAATATTTACAACAGGGTTTACCGATAGAAGAATAATTCATGGCCTGGACAGAAAGCACCTACAAGTCAATAAGCAAAGCCAAAATACTTGACTTAAAAACAGGAGAAAGATACAAGGAATTCACAGTCTGAAGTGATAAAAAAGCAAAGGCTAACACGCATTTTGGGAAGATGCTTCTTTGTTCATCAGTGTCACTAAATGGAAACTGGACATCCCTGTGGACCCCACTCACCTCTGGCGAGTCCAAGGTCAGGGTGATCCCACGGCTTCCCCTTGCTCCCCCAGTCCCGGGAGGGGCTGCTGTTTCCAACAAGGCGGTGGGTGGCCTCGGCCCGGGGCCTGCAGGTGTGTCTGAGTTATCTCAGTGGCCCCTGCTGCTCCTTTAGCCTTGACACCTGTGTGACCAATTCCTCCGCTGAATCCCTTCAACGTGAAGGCTTTGATGTTGCTCGGGTTTCCCCACCGGGGAAGGAACTTCATGAATTCCGGGATATCTGCAGCACGCGAGGCCAGGCGGCCACAGACCTGTACGTGTTGTCCTGAAAAAAACTTCTGAAACATGGTTAAATGAAACAAGCCATAGAAAAAAAGGGATAGAATGATTCCGTTTACTTTAAACACACACACACACACGCACACACACACACACACACACACACACGCAGGGTGTTCCCCAAAAACGTATACACACTTTTAACCGCTGATAGCTCAATGGAGGTTTCTGTCTTTTTAGACTTAACCCATCGCGCCTTAATAATTATGCAAAGTGTGTATAACCCTGGGCCAGAACGCCATATATTGCCTCCCTTCCCCCTCCATGTGCTTCTAACAGGGAAGCCACGGTAGGACGTTGGGTCCGAATGTCACTGTGAACTTGGACCTTGTTGCCAACCTTGAAAGACCTGGATATTCCCCTTTCCTGGTGGACAGTTGCCGGACTTCCTGAACTATAGTCTAACAAGGGGGTGGGGCCACTTGTGAAGGCCCCAGGGGTTCGAAGGAGTCCTCCAGGCTCCGAACCGCCTCAGCATGGACATGACAACGCCTCAGTCTGACGGGCCTTCCCATTAGGGCCCTGACGGCTGTGTAGGAGACCTGCCCAGGCTGGGGATTCCAACTTCTCTGATCTGCATCTCTTCACATCAGCTACGGGGGCTGGACTTCAGCATGAGCAGACTGCCAGCCACAGGAGAGCAGGGCCTCAAGGCCAAGGCCATTCTGTGACTCTCCCACTGGGCCCATCCATTTCTTTCTTTGATGTCCGATGGCTCTTAGAAGCCGCCTCTCAATTCCACAGTCCTTCTCATTACTGCCTCTGCTGTACTGCTCAGCTGCCAGAAACATTGAAAAGCCAGCCCATCCCCTTCCAGCTGTAAGCTCTCCTGGAAGTAGCCCTGACCCACGTGCCAGGAACCATCAGACCTCCCCTGAGCACCAGTGCCGGGGTCCTCGCTGCCAGCAGGTCGTCAAATCCAGAATCCCACCCTTGGAACCTGCTTCCTTTGGCACCAACTGTCTTCCGTCAGGGGCCCCGGAGCAGCGGTTCTCGAAGCGGGGTCCTTGGCCCGGCAGCACCAGCAGCACCTGGGAGCTTGTTAGGGATGCGCGTTCTTGGGCCCTCCTGGCATCGGCTGAAGCTCTGGGTGAGGCCCAGCAACCTGCTCCAGCAAGGCCTGTGGGTGATTCTGATGATGCTGAAGGTCAAGAGCCCAAGAAGCAGAGCCTGAGGTAGGATTCTGGTGCAACTGATTTCTCCGAGGAATGCGCTCCGCGGGGAAGGAGGAGGAAGTGAGGAGAGCAGCATAACGCAGACGAAGGAGCGAGGCCAAGGTGGGGGCTCAGCCGAAGTTCAGCCTCGGCCTGACCCCACGGGGGGCTCCGCAGCATAAGGGGTACCATAGAGTTGTCCCACTTTAAGGCTGTCTTTGTGCCACTGCATCCTTAGCCATTGGCGAAGGGACCTCACCGAGGCCGTTGAGAAAAATGTCCAAGAAGGTGCGGTCGGGGCACCTGCTTGGGGCACCGACAGCATGGACTGAAAAGCGCTCAGAGCTTGTTAGTTTCCTTCCCAGCTAAGCACCCCGGGAGGCCACTGGGGCAATAGCAAATGCCCTGGGGGTCCAGCCGGCGTGGCTCTGTGGTTGAGCGTCAACCTATGAACCAGGAGGGCACAGGCCCGGGTTGCAGGCTCAGTCCCCGGTGTGGGGCGTGCAGGAGGCAGCCGATCAATGAGTCTCCCTCATCATTGATGTTTCTCTCTCTCCCTCTCCCTTCCTCTCTGACATCAATTAAAAAATCTATTAAAAAAAAGAAAACGCACTGGGCAAAAAAAGTAAGGCGAGGGGGATTCGAGCCCTGGCACCAGGCTACAGCTGCGTGTCCCGCCCTGTGACCTCGCTGTCCCCGCTTATAACACGGGACTAATCCACTCTCCGTGGTGGTGAACGAGCAGAGATAACACGGGGAAAGACACCGTATACTTCACGGCATCAAGGAACACTGCCTATTTTATGCTTCCTGTTGGACGGAAAAGAAATACATAATTCGCTTTTGCTGCTAAGTGTTTCTTACAGGGGAGATTTGCTGGGCCATGAGGTTGAGCGTCCCATCCTAACGAGATATTATCACATTGCTCTCTAAAACGTCTATATCAATTTCCACTCCCAGAGCACAGGGGAATTCCCATTTCCTTACAACCTGGCCAGTTCTCTCATTTGTTTAGGCTCATGGTGGGCAAACTCATTAGTCAACAGAGCCAAATATCAACAGGACAACGACTGAAATTTCTTTTGAGAGCCACATTTTTTAAACTTAAACTTCTTCTAACGCCACTTCTTCAAAATAGACTCGCCCAGGCCGTGGTATTTTGTGGAAGAGCCACACTCAAGGGGCCAAAGAGCCGCATGTGGCTCGTGAGCTGCGGTTTGCTAACCACTGCCCTTCTAATGGGGATGAGGTGCACGTGTACAGGGAGACCCAAGTTCAAGCATATTCTTTCTAGTATTTCTGTCGGAGATAAAACTGGAGATCCACCTGACACACCTCACTAAGAAAATGAATAAATCAAGTGTGATGTATTCACACAGTGGATTGCTATAGCGCACATTACAACGGATGGACTGATATAAGCCATACGCACACCCACACATGGATAGATCAATGTTGAGTGGAAAACATAAGTTGTAGGACATTATATAGCCTGTTGTGCCGTTAACATACATTTTAATCCTCACCTGAGGATATTTTTTCCATTGATTTTTAGAGAGTGGAAAGGAGGGGCAGAGACACAGAGAGAGAAACATTGATGTGAGAGAGACCATCAATTGGTTGCTTCTGGCACATGCCCTGACCAGGGCCAGGGTTCAAGCCTGCAACCGAGGTACATGCCCTTGACTGGAATCCAACCCAGGACCCTTCTGTCCACAGGCCGATGCTCTATCCATTGAGCCAAACCAACTAGGGCAACATACATTTTAAAAACACATAAAACAATAGTATGTATTGTTTTTGGGCACACACATTTGTAACAAAAGCATTAAAAATAGGCACTGAACACACACCAAACTCACAGTAGAAGTGACTTATGGGGAAGGAGGGGCGTGGGCCTGAGGGAGGGGAATGGGGGAGACTTGAATCTTTATAGAGTTGTAGTCCTTAATAAAGCAACCGTTAAAAAAATGTGAAAAAAAATGCTTACCTTTTGCATTCATGGCGTACAAATCAACAAACGACAAGTGCTGGCGAGGATTTGGAGAAAAAGGAACCCTCGTGCGCTGCTGGTGGGAATGCAGACTGGTGCAGCCACTCTGGAGAAGAGTATGGAGTTTTCTCAAAAAAACTAAAAATGGAGCTCCCGTTTGACCCAGTAATCCCACTTCTAGGACTATATCCCAAGGAACTAGAAACACCAATCAGAAAGGATATATGCACCCCTATGTTCATAGCAGCACAATTCACCATAGCTAAGATTTGGAAACAGCCCAAATGCCCATCAGCAGATGAGTGGATTAGAAAACTGTGGTACATCTACACAATGGAATACCACGCTGCTATAAACAAAAAGGAATTCTTACCATTTGCAGCAGCATGGATGGACCTGGAGAGCATTATGCTAAGTGAAATAAGCCAGGCAATGAAAGAAAAATACCACATGATCTCACTCATTTATGGAAAATAAAGAACATTATAACCTGATGAATAAAAAGATAGATACAGAGGCAGTAAAGCACTGAACAGACTGTCAAATTACAGCGGGAAGGCTGGGGAGTGTTGGGGAGGGAGGGAAATAGATCAACCAAAGGACTTGTGTCCATTGGTGTGCCCATAAGCACACCGATGGACACAAGACACCGGGGGGTGGGATGAGGGCATGTGACAGGGGGTAGGGGAGGCTGGGGGAAGGTCAATGGGGGGAAAAGGGAGATATATGTACTACTATGTGTAATACTTCAAACAATAAAAAAGATATTTAAAAAAATATGAAAAAAATGCTTACCATTTGCATTCATGGCGTAACGGACACAAAGGTCTCACATTCTTGGTCCTTCCCTTTTCATTTTCATTGTCATTTTAATTGCCGAGGGCACTTTCTTCAGAATGGGGCCGAGGGTGTGGCAGCCACCTCATGTCATGTTGCAACCCCGGGCTGGGCGGTGGTGTAGACACAAGAAGAGCAAAACAGCCCTGCCCTTGGCCCTCGCGGGATGTCTGGCCTCACGGGACAGAGAGGCCCAGCTTGTGGTAAGGGCAGCGATGGGAAATTACAAGGTGCAGAGATCCAGTCAAGGAGGGAGGCTCGGTTTGAATGGGGGCATTGGGAAGGGCATTTCTCAAAGGCCGGTTTTAAATTGAGGCCTGAGGGTGAGCGGGAAGTAGCCAGTGGGGAGTGGGAGGAATGGGCTGGAGGCTGAGCCTGGAGAACAACGTGGGAGAAACCCCAAGCAGCTCAGAGCGTGAGCTCCAGGGGAGAATGAAAGGAGAAGCGGCCGAGCAGGCGGGTTGCGCAGCGGAGCCCGAGGAAGGCGCCGTCGGGGCCAAGAAGTGAGGCTGGAAGCACTGGGCCACGGGTTCAGGCCGGAAGGTGCCGGCCACGGTCAGTTTTTTATTGGTTGGTTGGTTTGTTTTTGTTTTATGAGTAATGGAGTAGCTTTGCAAGTTGTTTTTCAGTCTTATGTGTGAGGAAATATCCCGGCGATTTTGTTTTTGTTTTTTTTAACTTGTTCATGATAAAATTTTCGAACACACACACAAGTAGAATAATAGCTCACGCAAGTAGACCTGGACTTCATCCGCGTCCGCAGGCCAATCTCTCACTGCCCCGGTCCACCTGGTATGATTTTGGAGAGAATTCAATACATCACATCGTTTTAAATAGAAATATTACAGCATGTACCTTTAAAAGGAAGAGTCTTGCCTGGCCGGTGTGGCTCAGTGGTTGAGCGTTGACCTACGAACCAGGAGGTCATGGTTCGATTCCTGCTCAGGGCACATGCCCGGGTTGGGGGCTCGATCCCCAGTGTGGGGCGTGTAGGAGGCAGCCAATGGATGATTCGCCCTCATCATTAATGTTTTGTTTGTGTGTTTTTTTCTCTCTCTTTCTCCCTCTCCTTTCCTCTCTGGAATCAATAAAAATATATTTTTGCAAAAAAGGAGAAAGAGTCCCTGGGGAAAATAACCAGAATACAATATCACACCTGAAAACTGAATAATACTTTCTGAATAACAGCAACTATTTGAAGAGTTTTAAGCAGGAGAACCACATCACGTGACTTACCATCAAGACATAAGGAGGCACCCTGGCTGACAGCCCGGTGCAGGAGGGCCTTGCAGGCTGAAGAAGGGGAGGCAGAGAGTCAGGAGGCCCTGGCTGAGGTCCAGGCAAGACGTGGCGGAGGCCGGACCAGGGCAGTGGCAGAGGACATGGAGGGAAGTGCAGACGGTGGTCTGTTTGGGAGGGAGACTTGGTGATGGATGGAATACGAACGAAGAGATAGGGGAGATGCCAAGGATGGTCCTTAGGCTCCATTCTGAGCATCGGGAAGGGAGGAGGTGCCACTCACTGAGATGTGGGCCCCGGGCAAGCCGTGGTGGGGTGTGGGCAGGAGAAGGGAGAGGGAGCGTTCGGCACGAAGGGTCTCTCTCCACTCTGATGAGTTTGCTCCGAGGGGTGATGAAAGAGGTGCCTGCCATACTCCCTGCCGCCGCTGCTCCTCTTCCTCCCCTTGAACCACCGCCCCCTCCTGCTCCTCCTTCTCCTGCTCCCACCTGGATACCACTGCGCCCTTGCAACATGTCCTGGGAGCCGGAGGCCTCGTGTAAATGCTACGCAAGCTGAGTCATTAGACAAGGGAAGCAAAGAAGCCACTCGGTTTCCCAGAAGGGCCACAGGCTGTCTGTGGACAGTCAGGGGATTCATTCGCATTTGAATAGTCACTCTTTTTTAAATATATTTTTTTATTGATTTCAGAGAAGAAGGGAGAGGGAGTGGAAGATAGAAATATCAACAATGAGAGAGAATCATTGATCGGCTGCCTCCTGCATGCCCCCTACTGGGGATCGAGCTGCAACCCAGGCACGTGCCCTTGACCAGAATCGAACCCGGGACCCTTCAGTCCACAGGCTGATGCTCTATCCACTGAGCCAAACCAGCTAGGGCTGAAGCGTGAGTTTTGCCCTCTTAAGCCCCTGGCATGCCTCCATGTCCTGGCCCTGAACAGTCTTCTCTGAAATAGGTTCATGCCATGAGTATGAAAGGAGAATGGTGAGTTTTTCAGACGTTAAGACCATTGCATTGACAAGATGCCCCAAACTGGCCTAAATACTAAGGAGGACACAGAGGAGGACATAGGCCTGTGTCAGGGACAGCGCCACCCACGCCGTGTCTTTGGGTGAAACAGGAGATTCCTATCCCATTCTGTTTCTCCTGGGGCAGCTGTGGCCCCTGGCACATGACTTGGAAGGGAGACTCTATCTTTGTGAAAATGAAGAAAAGGTCTCCCCTTCTCTTCAGTGGTGCCACCCCTTATCCAGCTGTCCTCCGGCCGTGCCAACAAAGCAACCATTTGCAGGGTCACTGTGCTTTGTCCTTGCCTGTAGTCGCTTTTAAGCTCTTTGCTGAGTTGAGGGGCACATTGCAATGGTCATGTTATTTGGTGCTTTGTCTTGGTGGTGTGTATGTGGGACCCAGGAGGAGGGACTTGGGCAGGAGCTCGGTGGCTTCAGTAGATCAACATGAAACAGAATAGCTTGGAAGTGGCCTGGTTTGAGCTGAGCCTTTAGGGAAGGACAGAAGAGGGGGGTCATCTGAGATGAGGGTATCCTCATGCCCTTCTTCAGTGGGATAAGGCAGCACCCAGGGGACATGAACGTTAAGGAAAGAGCATGATCCAGAAAGGCCACAGTGGCCAGCCACAGCCAGTGCCGCCAAAGGCACCGGAGAATAAAGGCTGAGAGAGGTCCGTTTAGAAAACTTTTTTTTTTTTTCACAGCAGTGAGATTGCAAGAGGCTACGGTAGGGAGGTATATAAAGAAGCAGAGGGTACAGCCTGTTTTGCATGAATTCAAGAAATTTGGCAGGAAAAAGCCCATAGAGAAAGGGGGATGGTAGCTGGAAGAGGCAACAGGGTCAAGTGAAAGCGTTCACAAGTCGGGAACCTCCTCTTCTATGCAAAGGTGTTACAAAAAGAGCGAGTGGGAAGGAAAAGACTGAACGTCCCAGAGAGCAGCAGGACACAAAGGAGGAGGATCCCTCGGGACCCAGAGAGTATATTACCTTGGAGGCGAGAAACACCTGCTTTCTAAGCCTGGAAAGATGGGGGGATGGCTCTGGGATAGATGCCACATAAGTGATGACTCCTCCGCGCGCAGCCTTAATCGTGTAAAGCAAATATGAGGTGAGAGTGAATTAAAGTGCGTGTCTTAAAGTGTCATGTGCATACACATCCCCGTGATTCCGGTTCAGTAGTTTTGCAGCGAGGCCTGGGAACCTGCGTTTCCAACAAGTTCCGGGCAAGGCCCATGCTGCTGGCCTTCCTGCACGTTATACAACTACCGAGCGTCCTGGGAAGTGGTAACAGAGAACCCGGAGAAGAGGAAGTGATCAAAAGCCTCATCAGGGAAGCTTCCTCGAGGAGAATGAAGGTCCAAGTCTCTGGAATGCAAGGGCTCCTGAAGCAGGATGAATGAAAAAAATATCCACTGAGAGGCATCCCCGGAAAATTTCAGAACAAGGACAAGAGGTTCTCTCCAGAGATGAGCAGCAGCTTCTCTGCAAAGCTCAGAGGATAAAACTGGGATCATCGGTTTTATCAGAAACACAGGGGCTCAAACGCCTGCCGTGTTCTGAGGGAAGATGATTTTGAACCTGGAATTTTATATACCCAGTCCAACTGTCCCTCCAAAGAGCAGAGGGAAGCACAGCTTGTTTAACAAGAACCATGGGGCGGTTTCCCATATCATCTCTCTCCGTGGGTCTACTGGCATCATGGAAACCTAAAATCCAGTAAAAAGCAAAGCAGCAAAATTGATGAAGTCCAGGTCTACAGACCTGACTTAATGACTTTTTCAAGAGGAAGCCAAGAGTTGAAGAAAAAGGGGGAAGGAGGGGGAAAATGAGGTATAGTGGTTTAGGAATGAGGGGGAAGGGGAAGTCATCCATGAGAGAAAAAGAGAGGCCAATGGCAGAGACTTGAAACAGTGGATTCCCGGTAACAAGAGGCCTGTCCCATCCGGAATGGAGAAGGAGAGGTGGTCCTATTTTTCTGGAGTCATTTTTAGGTGGAATTCTGAGTTTGGTGAAGATAGAGAGGGAGAAACTTGACAAGGCCACGAGCCCAAGCCAGCAAAGGCCAAAGATGGGGAGGGGGTAGTGTGGATCAAGATCATGGAAGCAGCCAGTCCACAGAGGTCTGTTCAGGCAGACAGAGCAGACCTGACATTGGCGGGACCCTGGGCAAAGCAAGTGGTACCAGCGAACCAGGTTGGTCTTCTGCACCCAAGACAGGAGTATTTGTTCCCTGGACTGCTCTTCAACATGTGTGAAGTCCTGCTGGGTGTGACTGTCAACCGGATAAAGGTCAGCTGCAGGGCCGCTAGGACCATCCTGAATCACTAAACTGCCTGCGGTCCCTCGCTGGAGGGACAGTTGGGCTGGGTATATAAAATTCCAGGTTCAAAATCATCTTCCCTCAGAAGACGGCAGGCGTTTGAGCCCCTGTATTTCTGATAAAACCTATGATCCCAGTTTTATCCTCTGAGCTTTGCAGACAAGCTGCTGCTCATCTCTGGATGAAAATTTCCCTTGT
This sequence comes from Corynorhinus townsendii, assembly GCA_026230045.1. Lineage (NCBI taxonomy): Eukaryota > Metazoa > Chordata > Mammalia > Chiroptera > Vespertilionidae > Corynorhinus > Corynorhinus townsendii. The sequence continues at coordinate 4,597,323 of JAPDVU010000009.1, forward strand.
TCTGAAAATTTCCCGAGATGCCTCTCGGTTGATATTTTTTCATTCATCCTGCTTACAGAGACCTTTCATTCCAGAGGGGTTCAGGTAAGTATAGAGGGGCAGCGGATCATCGTACCTGCGAGCTAATGGTCAGGCCGGCCGTATACCCTCAGAATCCCCTTTCAGGCATGGGACTACTTGCTTTCATTTTCTTTTAGAGCAAGAGTTAGCATGCTTTTTCTGTAAAGGGCGAATAGCTAATATTGAAAATCTCTCTGACGCCACCCAGCTCTTGTCCACCCTTGCATATTCTAAAAAATGCCTCCATCTCATCCTAAGCATGGCTAGACTTTGGTCTTTGGATGTAAGTTGAATCATGTTGGATATGCAGTGGCCTTCCAGAATTATGGAGTGTAAACTTTTATAAAGAGTCCCTAAGCCTGCCTAACTCTGCCATGACGCAACTTAGAATGTTAATCGCGTAATTGAGGAGAAATGTCCTCCTGCCTGAAACTCGTGCCACCTGTCAATTTATGTAGCTCTGCAAAAGCCTTACTTTTTAGAAATTAGATGAATATGTGTGGTTGCATATGTTGCAGATATTAGTCAAAGATTGGGTTAATTTTCAGGGAGCCATGAATGTTTGTTGTAAATACAAATATCGGAAAACACACATGTGAGGTGTAAATAGCTTAATTTGCAAGGTCAGTGGCAGGAAAGACACAGTAATGAAATTGAAAGGCTGTTCACACTTCATTTATACTTTCCTGCTGTTTTGATGTCATTGGACATACGCCACTGCTTGGTCTGATTTTGGTTATTTTATACGCCCAGAGCAAAACAGGCAAAAATCCCTGCCTTCAAGTTGCTTGCATTCTGGTGGGAGAAGAGGGGCAATCAATTAACAAGTAGAACCTGTAGTATGTCAGATGGCGGTGGCCATGCTAAAGAAAGTTGAAGCGGGGGGAGGCGCAAACTGCGTGTGTACGTGTGTGTGTGTGTGTGTGTGTGTGTACATGCACATGTGTGCATGTGGGATGGTGAGTCAACAGTATGAGTTGGTGGAGTGGGATTGCTTTTTCAACGTGATTGACAGGGAGGCCTCACCGGTCAGGTACCATTTAAACAGAAACACCGTGAAGGTGAAGGAATGAGCCACGTGGACACTTGGAGGAAGGGCATTTCAGGGCCAGGGATGGGCAAGGGCCAAGCCCAGAGGCAGGCCTGTGTGTGGAGGCGAGTATGGCTGAAGCCATCTGTGCCCAATCAAAGGTATTTGCGCTTGTAGGTGGGAGAGGCTGCCTTGGATGGCTCTGAAAGACAGACCGGCCGTTCCCTCTTATACTAAGCAGATTACATAAACCCTGCTCAAGTTCGAGTTCATGGCTCTGTGATTTTGAATGGCCCTAAAGGATTCTAAATCCTTGTCCAATTTAAAGATTGATGTCTTGGCCACCGGGAGGCAGGCTTCTCCGTGGTGCTTACATACTTTGTTGTAGACCCAAGGACATTCCTGAATAAAAGGTGTGCTGTTGTTTGTCTGTTTTTTTTTTTTTTCTGAAACTACCACAAAGTACACATTCTGTCCCAACCAACTTCCTCCTTCCTGGACCTTCTAGCAGTGTTAATAGCGCCCTCTCCTGTCCATCTTTAACACTACGTTTCTCCACCGGAGTTGGTTGTATCCCTGACGTGCTGAGCCCAGGGTTCAGAGTGGCTAAACCTGGCCCAGATACAGAAGATGTCTACGTTTCCTCATGCTTTCACTCCCTTCCCCAGACTAGCCTACATTTAGCAGTTTTGTTGTTTCAAAACACTGTCTCCTGTGGTGTGTTAACCTCTCTTCTCCCCGGCTTGCATCTGGCTCCCGGCCAGCAAGCCGTTGCACATTTCTGCATGAGTATTGGTGAGTTCCTGCTCCATTTCTCTGTATATGTTTTCCTTTATTCTTGGAGAAGTGGTGAGCAAAAGCAGAAAGGACACAGAAGATGGAACCTCATTTCTTGTAGGTATCTCCCAGCCAATCAGATCCCAGGGCTTGGAGGCCAGGAGCCGAAGGAATGAAATACATGGACAGATAAGCATGTGCTCTTAGGTCCTTCCCCCCCTTAGGGAGTGAAAGTAAATTATCATAGTCATTGAGGATGGGATGGAACCTGGATCAGGGGACTGCTGTGAGCTAAACTGTATCCTTCCAAAATTTGTATATTAAGCCTTAACCTTCCCCACCTCCATTCCAATAAGACGGTATTCGGAGACGGGGTCTTTGAGAGGTGATTGGGTTTAGGTGAGGTCATAAGGGTGGGGCCCCATGATGAGATTAGTGCCCTTTTGAAGAAGAAGAACAAGAAGAAGAAGAAAAAGAAGAAGAAAAAGAAGAAGAAGAAGAAGAAGGGGAGGAAGACAGACTAGAGCTCTCCCACTTTCTCCGCCTTAGGAAGACACAGCAAGAAAGAAGCCATCATTTACAAGCCAGGGAGAGAGCCTTCCCCAAGAGCTGAAAAGGCCAACACCTCGATCTGGGACTTCCCAGGCTCTGGAACAGTGAGAAATAAATTTCTGTGGTATTTTGTTATGGCAGGCTGAGCTGACTGGACAGGGACCCTGGGCCTCTCTAGTTTCCAATGGAGATTAATAAACCACTTCTATCTAGTCTACGACTCCCCTTTTTCCATCTTTAAAACAGAACAAAATGAAAGAAGAATGCCATTAATCATTTACTGGGAGCCGTGTTTCAAGGCAATTAGGTGTCTGCGTTCCCTTCAGGGGAGCAGAGATGGCCCTGCTGAAAGTCTCTGCTCTGGGGGGGTCCTTGCCCAGCCCCCTCCCTTTGGAAACCCGGAGAGCAGCCTGGGGGGAATGAGATGCTGGGGAGCGTGTAGGGAGCATTTTGCCCTGAAACCCCATCGTTTAAAGGCCACTTCAATCCCGATTCTTTTTCTTTTCTTTTTTAATAAATATATTTTTTATTGATTTCAGAGAGGGAGAGGGAGAAACATCAGTGATGAGAGAAAATCATGGATCAGCTGCCTCCTGCACGCCCCACACGGGGGATCGAGCCCGCAACCCAGGTATGTGCCCTGACCGGGAATCCAACCGTGACCTCCTGGTTCATATAGGTCGATGCCCAACCACTGAGCCACACCAGCTGGGCCCAACTCTTTTTCTAGCCTCTCTTTCATTTTCCTTCTAGACTGAGTCACGTCCACTCCTTTCCCCTCCTTCTTGACGATCACACTTTCTGCCTCCTTATCCTCAGCAAAGGAACCAGAGAGTGGGCCTCTGGGCTGAGGGCAGCTGCTGGCACAAGCTGGGAAGCAGGGGACAGGGGGCGAGGGAGTGGGGACAGGATGGGCACAGGAGGTGGACCCCCCGTGTCTCTGCCACCGCCACCTGCCTGGTCCCTGCTGGGGACTCCTGTGCCTGACCCTGAGGCGGGACGCTCTGTTCTAGCTGCTGTTACCTGTGAGATGAAACACAGAAAAAGATACACAATAATCCCATTGAGAAGCCAACTCTGCCTTGCATACCCTTTGGTTCCTGTGTGTGAAACAGGGCAGAGGACGGGTTTGCTGCCAGGACCACGGGGTCAGGAGGAGCAGGACCTTCTGTGATACCGAGCAGGTCCATCCACTGTCCTGGGTTTTGTCTTCTTGCGCTGGCCTGGCACGTGGCGTGATGCACCCCCTGCTCTGGACACCCTGGCAAAGCCCTGCAGCCTCACTCTCTCACTGACTCCGTGTGCAGAATAGGAGGGGGGAAAGTGGACCTGCTGAAGTTCAGGGAAAGGGGAGGGCTTTTGAACCCACATCGTCTACCTGGAAAAGGAGAAGGGGGAGGGGAAGCAGACGGATTCAGGCCTTACCTTCTTTTTTGAAATGAATCATGTTACTCTCTGCCACGGCGCACCCCTTTCCTTCCCCCCCCCCGCCCCCATCACCCACCCCTCACCCCGACACACACACCCTGACCTGGAATTTTCAGGGTGAAATGTATGGACAGAGCATCTTTAGAATGAAGAGCCTTCTACAAAGTGCTGGCTCTGTGGGTAGAGGGAGACGGGATAGAAATGAGGGAGAGACCTAGATCCTGCCCTCCGCTTCCCATAGGGGCCGTAGGCACAAAGCAGAAGAAGCAGGATTGCAACAGGGAGGCAGAGCAGAGCCTGGGAAAGCCGCGCAGCCCCCCCCCCCCCCACACACACACACACACCAATGTGGTACCCACTGTAACTGCACCATTCGCAGCCTCTAATTATGCCGCTGGTGGCAGGGATGAGGTCACGGTGTCTGTGAGTATCTGCCAGTAATGAGCCCCTCTCCCAGTGGCAGGCTCCCTGCTCAGCCTCCTCCTCCCGGGCCCGTGAAACTCGGCAAGGAAGCAACACCAGCGAGTCCCCTTCCTGAGCCTGTGCACATCCAGGCGGAGCCCAGAGAGGGCCCGTGCGTCCTCCTGTCCCACCCACGGGGATGGAGACAGATCTGCCTCTGGAGTTGCAGGTGGCGGTGCTGTCTGCTGGGCTCTCTAACGTGCTGGCAGCCCTGGCAACTTCCAGCACAGAAGGCAACCTCCTCCCTCCCCGGAGCCCCTGGTTGGGGCCCTGGCCCGGCCTTTGGGGATTCAACTCCCAGAAGAAGACGCTGGGCCTACACCTGGTTGTGCAACCGTGTCTCAACCTCACAAAGAGAAAGATGCCGTTTGGAGCCCCAAGAGCACTCCGCTCAGACTCCTGGCCCCTGGGAGTCTGGGGTGGGACAGGAGGAGGATGGCACCCGCCGAGCTTTCCGGCGGTTGTGTGATGTGACTCCCACCCTCTGAGGCCAGAGACTCAGCCTTTCTGCTGCCCTGCTGGCTGAGGAGGAGGAGAGCTTCCCGGCAAATCGGCTCTCAGGCCCCCTCTGTGAGCCAAGAGTGAAACAGCACCCTGTGGACCACAGCTGTTCTGCATGCTCTGGGAGGACCTGAGCTCTCTGTAGGTGGTTAGAGCACCTGGGGGCGGGGGGGAGGGGGGGCGCGGAGCTTGAGGTCATAGCTGGGCAGCCCTAAGCACCTGGCAATGGTGTGTAGCCATCAAGAGGTGGGAGGGTTGGCCACACCGAGGCCAGCTGCCCCCAGAACAGCCCTCTCGTTCGTTACCGGTCAGACAGCCAGAAGGGCTCGGCCTGGGATACAGCACAGGTCGTCTCCGGGGGAAAATCGCAAAACATTGTTTGAATGAGGTGATACTTCCCGGCCATTTTCAGAAAATGCCCACAGTTGTTTTTCTGAGGCAGGCGAAATGAGAATATAAAAGTAATGAAATGTTTTCGGAGGCTGTGTCCATTCCGCGGGGTACCCTCTGGGGTGGAGAGGGCCGCGGGGGGGTGGGGGGGGAGGGACGAGGAGGCAGCACTGTGGCAGCAGCTGATCTCAGCGGGCAGGGCCCACTCCTCCCAGCGACTCAGCCGGCAGAGAGCCAGGGGCCCGTGAAAAAATTTAATTTCTTTTAAAACCAGAAGACATAAATGAAGTTTTAGTTGAAGAAAATATTTCAGCATGTAATATTAATATATTTGTCTGTATGCCAACACTCATACAATATTATATATATAGTTTTTTTGTAATGGAAGAAGGGATTCAGGGAAGAGAAACAGTCTGGTGCCCAGGAAAGTTGAACTGGGTCCTGCAACCGGGAGCTGGGCTCCCCGCCATGGGGGCGCTGGCTGCTCACCCCTCTGGGCCACAAGGCAGGAAACTCCCAGTCCCCCTCTGTGGCTGCCTCACCAGTCTCCCTTCTACCCTTTGCAAACAGAGCTCAGAAGAAGCAAAGAATGCATAGCTTTTGGCACCAACTTCACTTCTCGGCCATCTGTAAGTCCCTGGCCTCCCTTTTGTCTAGCTCTCTGCCCTGAGCGGTTCCAGACTTTTGAAAGCCTGACCGGGAAGAAGAAACTCGAATCCACCAGTTGACGAACCCTCTCTTCCCAGCATACTCTCCACCTCTGGCACTCAGGAGGAAAAGGGTGCTGGGGTTCTTGGCTACGGGAGAGAGTGGGAACCAGGAGAGGCCTTTGTGAGAGGCGTGCAGGAGGGTGGGGATGGACAGAGAGCGGAGGGGCTCGGTGCGCACCCGTCCTCCTTATGGTAAGAGGGTGGCAGTGCTGCCCCCGCGGCGGGTCCCGGAGACGCAAGGCGCCCGCGGCCGCGCAGATGAAATGTGTTTGCAGGGCTCGCTCCCGGGCCTGGCTCGGGGCCGCCGCCCCTCCTCCCCGCGCGCAGGCTGCTCTCCAGTCGCGGCCACTGGGTAGCGCTCGGCCCTCCTCTCCGCGTCGCCGCCTCCGCCTCCGCCTCCGCCTCCGCCGCGCTCGTCCCCGGCTCACGCTGCCCCCGCAGCTCAGGCAGCTCCGGCTCGGCGCAGGCTGGAGCCGTTCTCCGGACCCCGAGCCCGGGAAACGGAGGCGGCGGGCTCGGCGAGCGGCGGCGGCGGCGGCGGCTGCCGAGGCGGGAGTCGGCGGGGCGGCCGAGGCGCTGGGGCGGGCGCCGTGGCCGCTGCTCCCCAAGCCGGGGCGGTTGGCGAGCGCCGGGCGTCAGAGGAGGCGCCGCGCCCCCGGAGCCAGGGCTGCCCGCCGGGTTCTCCGAGCGTCTCGCTGAGAGCTCCAGCCAGGGCGCGGCAGAGGGCAGAACCGCCGGTCTCCATCCTCCCGGCGGCAGGAGGCTCCGTACCCGGGCGCCGGCGGCTACAGCCCGGGTCACCGAGCCCAGCAGACGTCCCCGCCGCCTCACTGCCGGCGCGGACGTGGGCGCGGGGGGCTGCGCGCCGGGCCGCGGGACCCGCAAAGTTTGCTAGCCGCCTGGGTGCCGGGCCGAGGGCGCGCGCGGGCCCAGCGCCCCCGGGGGGGACCGAGAGTTCCCGGATTGAGCGCCAGGGCAGTGGAGCCGACCGGGGTGGCTTGGCCCCGGCAGATGCCGCCTGCAAAGTTAGAGAGAAGAAAACTTCAGCTCCAGGGAGATTCGGACCGCGATGCACACCGCGCCCCCCGAAACCCGCGTCCCTGAAAGAACCCCCGCGGCCGCGCCTGCCGCCGCGCTCTGCTCCAGACTGGCCCCCAGGGCCCGGCGCCGGGAACGACGGTGACTGCGTCCGCCTGGACGACCCAACCAGGGGGCGGGGAGCGGGCGGGGGGCGGGCAACGTGGCCACTGGAGGAAGTTTCCTGAAGTTGTCCTTTCATTTGCGGAGCCCGGCCAGCGACCCGGCCGAGTTGCGGAGGCCTCCCTGCCGGGGAGGCGCAGTCCGAGTTGGGGTTCTCAGGGAGGAAGGCGCCCTGAGTCCGAGAGCGCGGCTTTTCTCTTTCTCTCTGCTCGCCCGTCGCCTTCCGGGCGCGCCGCGAGGAGGCTCGAACTTGGACAGAAGAGGATTGGGAAGCTTTGGGGCCCCCAGGGCTGCCCCTCCCGGGCATAGACCGCCCCGGGCCAGAGCCACCTAGACTGTCTCCCGGGACGATGGCAGGGTACCGGACCCCCCAGGATTATAACGGTGCGGAGGACCCCCCACACCTCCACACCATGTGGGGGCTGCTGATCTGGACTATGCTGGCCCTGCTCGGGATCCCCCAGGCCAGAGCGCAAGGTAGGAGGGCCACCCCCACGTGGGGATGGGGAGGGGGTACGAGGAAGGGGCGGGAGCCTGCTGGCCTTACGGTGGCCTCCTGGGCACCAGGCTTAACCTGGGCAGAGCTCCCTTAAAGGGAGTTTCTGGCCTCCCCCCTCGAGTTTTGGGGCTCTCGTTGTGGGGTGGGGCAGTGTTTCTGAGACTTGTGGCTTCCGAATGAGGGAAGGTACGGTCCGTGCTGGGAAGGCTGAGAAGAGCCTTAGATGAGTTGAGGGGGGGGTCCGCTACTCCCCACACCCGCTATGGGTACCCCATTGGGCCCAGGAGGGAGGGGCGCGCCATTCTGCGCGGGGCTCAGCGCCCGGCTCTACCCAGATCCTCAGGCCGGGCTCCCGGTTCCCCGCTCAGTGTCATCAGAGGGCAAGACCCTGCCTGGCTGGCGCTGGCCGCCCCAGGGCCAGGGAGTGGACTGGAAAGGCGGCGGGAAGGAGCCCAAGGCAAGTGCTGGGTGCCGGGTGGCAGCCCGGGGAGGGAGATGGACGGGCCTGGCCACGTATGGAGCCCGCGCCTGGCTGCCTGGCCGGCTGCTGGGGCTGGAGCTGGGAGCCCAGGTCCTGGTGCAACCCGGACCCACAAGGGGGAGGTGCCCAGCGGGTGTCTGAGGCCCCCTGCCCTACCCCCCCCCCCCCCCCCCCGCCCCGCACACGGCTCCTGCCTTTGCCTGCAGCTCCACTGGCCCCGCTTAATTGTCTCTGCAGCCGCTGCTCTGACCTGGAGCAGCCTCGGTGGAGAAGGGCTGGTGGGCTTTGGGTGGGAGTGTTAGGAAGGATGAGGAGGTGTGACCCGCACAGCCCCCTGGCAGGTCTCAGAAGGAGAGGGCGGCTGCACGGGCGCTTCCTTGCTTTTGGGGTTCACAGCGGTGCCAGCGGTGTCTGAGCGGCGCCTGCTGGGGGCGGAGGGAGACAAGCCTGGACTGAGCGCCACGACTGGGGGGCTTGGCTTCCCCTCTCTCCGGGACCTGAGGGCGTCTGCCCCTCCTCCCTCCCCTCCAAGGCTGCTCACCTGTCCATGCTGCAACCTCCAAAGGGGGCCCACTTACCTCTGGGGTTGCTGAGCAGGGGAGGGTGGGGCGGGAGAATAGAGGGAGGGTACCTCAGGGCACCCAGAGTCAACCCAGCCGGAGAGCCAAGATCAAAGAGATGGAAGTAATCAGCTCTCCCAGGATTGAGGGGAGGGTTTTACAAGGTAATTTACGTTAAAGCACTTAGAAATGTTGTTAACGGGCTCTGGAAATGTAAGGTAATAAAAGTTATGATTATTTTTATGATCTTCATAAAATCTTGCAGCAAGCTGGACCTCAGAGGTCGGCGTATTCTAGGAGCCATTTAACAGATGGGAAAACTGAGGTCCCGGGCCATTAAGTGACTTCTCCGAGGCTGCGGGGAGATCTGGGGGCAGAGTCAGGGCAGGGTTCCAAGCCCCTCTGGCCCTGGGACAGGACCATGCACAGCTGGTCCCAGGAGGGCTGTGAGGCTGCTGGAAGAGGAGGGGGCACCTCCCAGATTTGCTCTGAGATGCCACTGGGGTTCCCAGCCGAAAGCCAGGAAGGGCTCAGAGGGGTGTCAGCCTCTGTCTGGACACTTTAGCTTAATTACCGCACAGACTCCAGCAATGGCATCATGTCACTGGCCAGGTGGCCCTCTTGTTCTTGTCCCATCCAGGCCCAGGCCCGTCCCCTCCCCCTCTGGCCCCTCCACCTGAGGCCACGATGCCAGCGTCCTGCTGAAGGCCAGGCCACCTCCTGGCCCTGTGCCTCCTTGGGGAGGGGCTCGCCTGTCAGCAGTGAAGGTCTCTTTGATTGATTCACTCCCTCTCCCGCTCCTCCTGTTTGCTGCCTGTTGGAGAGGCTGCCCAGGTCCCCTGCGGCTCCATTTGTGTTCTCTGGTCTGAGAGTGTTTCCTGCCCCCAGGAGTACTCTCCATCCTTTTGTATCCCGGGCAGCAAACCATGCAGGGGATTGTGGGAACTTGGTCCCAGCCCAGGTCTGGGGGCAATGTTGCATTTGAGTGGGGGGCGGTAGGGGCAGGGACAAATCAAGGACTAGGAGGGGTGGGGAGCTTTCTTATCTGCTTTGGGGTTAGAGAGTGGAGTTTCTCCTTAAGTGTGTGTCCTGTCGTGTCGCTAACCCTTGGGGTGGCTGAGGCCACAGCACTGTGTGTCACTTCTGAGCCCATGAGCCGCATTCTCACCGAACAGTGGTCCTCCCTGGGGCCAGACCTCACCTGGGTCACTGCCAGACCTGATCTAGCCCCAGCCTAGGGTTTTTCAGGGGCTGGCCCCGGGCGACATCACCTCCTTATACCTAAGCCACCACTTGACCATTTTCCCTTCAAGTGGATGTCACACAATTCACACTTATTTCCCAGACCCAGGGAGTGATGTGGTAGAAAGAGCAGAGACCATCGAGGGTTTGAGGTTTTGCCTGGCACGTAGACGGTGCTGAAGAAAGGGTCATCGTTGGTGTTATTATCAGTGTCTTGACACGCTAAGCCCAGGCCCACGGGGAGGGGTTCCAGGCCACCCACCAGCTAGGCCTCGGATGCCTTTTTCTCACTTGAGACCCTTCCTTTACTTCCTCCGGTGGCTGCATCTCTGTGTCTCCCGTGGCCGTCCCGTCCCGGGCTCCACTCCCGGGGGCTCCGAGGGGAGGCGGCAGGGGGAGCCTGGGCATCTCGCCTGGATCTTAACAGGCGCCCGCAGAGTTTTCATGGCCTTCGCAGCTTGGTTCCTGCTGCTGGGCATCCTGAGGAGGCTGGCGAGAGGGTGGTAGCAGCCCAGCCAGCTGGTCTAGAAGGTTCTTTCAGGAGAACAGTGCCTGGGCGAGGGACGGGAGGGAGTGTGAGCTGAGCCAGCCAGGCAGTGGGGACCCTGGGTTGAGGGTTGGGAAGCCCCAGCTCTGGAGACTCCAAAGGGAGAAAGTTTCGTGCGGCCAGCTAATCACAATGAAAGCCAAACAGCACGCGAGGGAGCAGGATGAAAGTTTAATTACATGGTGTGGCGAAGCTGTAATTATTAATTACTGACAGCAAAAAATAACTTATTGATCAGGGCCTCTTGCTAATTACCACGAGGCCGAGTGTCATGCTTGCCTGGGGCTCAGCTGGTTTGTGTCAAAAGCCCCACACGAGGGCGGGCCAGGGGGTGTCCCTGTTCCCCGTGTCCCCTTCTTCCAGGACCGGAGAGGTGGCTCTCCACCCTGCACCCCTCTGTCTCCCTCACCAAGGGCGCCCTTGGCTTCAGCTGAGGGGATTCTGGAACATGCTGCCTGTGGTTAGATGAGCAGACACAGCTTGGTGCTGCTGTTCGCTGAGCACCTCCCCTGCCCGGGCTAAACAGACTCAGGACCCCCACCCAGAACCCGAGTCACACGGGCAGTCTGCACCTGCCTCTCTTTCATGCATTTGCTGGGCAAATATTTATCGACTGCCTCTCCCCTCTGTCCTCTCCTGGAAGGCTAGAGTGGGGCCAGGAGCCTTGTTCCATCAGGGAAGGGAGGCTGGGAAAGGGGCCAAGTCCTTTAGAGCAGTGCTCTGTTTAAACAGTGCCTGAACGGCCGCCTTTAAAATGATGTGTTAAACGGGATTGGTATGCGTTTGACTTTGGACCACGGGATGCCGTTGGGCGGTAAGCTGACCAGTGAAGGAGAAGGAGCTCGTTCTCCGTCCGCAGGACTGACGTGAATCCGTGTGTTTGACTCAAAAGAAACATGAAATGTCACCCAGTGCTGTCCTCTGCCCACCAACGTGGCACAAGTAGCCCGTCGTCTGGTGTCTGCTTGGATACCCCTGGTGACGGGGGCCTCACTACCTGCCGAAACAAACTGGTTGTTAGCCAGCCGTCCTCTGTGTTGCTGAGGAAGTTGGCTTCCCTGTGGCGGGTTACCCCAGGATTTGGCTGCAGTTGGAGGAGTCCTCTGATGGGTCGGAACCTCCCTCCCCATCCCTCTGACTCCCGGGACCTCGGGGCGTCAGGAGACTGAGTTGGAATCGATGTTGGGTGTTAGGGTGCTGCCTGTGGGATTTCCAGCCCGGCTCCCCCTGGGGCACGTTGCCACAGCCGGCCTCAAGCGGCGGGAATTAGTCATTGTAATTGGGGGCCTTGGGATGCCAATAGCAACAAATGGGCCAGCAGTGCCTGCCGGCAGCGCCCCATGGCCTCCAGTGGAAAGGAAAACACGCAGGGTTGCCCAGACATCCTGGTTGTTCCTTGTCATCCACGCCCACGGGGAGAAGGCAGTGCCCGCTCAGTGGTGCTGGGCAGGGACAGGCCTGGGGGAAGGGAGGAGGGCAGCCCCACTCGGCCCATCACTCCCCAAGCCAGGTGTCTGGGTCACGAAGCCCCTCTGGGCCTGGGCGTCCTGCGAGGCCCGGCTCCTTCAGGGACTGGGGGTGCCACGTGGCAGGTGGCTCCCAGTCTGGGTTCTGGCTTGAATCCTGCTTCCACCACGGAGCAACCCTGAGCTGAGGCTTTTTCCATCTGTAAGATGAGAAAACAGTTAATCATAAGTGTCTCTACCTTCTAAGAGTTGGGTGTGGGGTTTTTTGTTTTGTTTTGTTTTTAGGTTAAATAAGATTATCCCAATCCCCTTTTAAATACTCTTACGTGTTTATAATGTGTTGGCCACCAGGTATGAGGGTGCCGTCATCCACACCCCCTCCCTCCCCGCACTCCAACATGTCGGTAAACTGAGGCTCAGCGCGATTAACCGCCCAAGACCCCTCAGCCAGAAAGTCGAAAGGTCGGGATGTGAACCCAGGGCTCCATGGCCCCAACACCTGTCATTTTTCCACGGGTCCAAGATGCCCACGGCCTCCACGCATCCTTCACTGGTGTCTTCCCGGGGAGGGATGCTCGGACAGCCATGCTGGTCGTCGCCCTGGGCTGGTGCAGGGGAGGTAGTAGAGTTTGAGAATAACCCAGGAATTCCGGGTCCTCCTGGCTCTGGCCTCCACCCGGGTTGGTGTCCTCTCTGGGCCTTAGGTTGGCAGAGTTCAGGAGGTCAGGACCGGAACCCCTCTTGCCTCTGCTCCTCTCCTTTCCCTGTGCCCTCCCCGGGGTTGGGGTGACCTAGAGATGTTTGGGAGTTCCTTAAAGTCATCTGGGGCATTCGTGACTGACTTGCTAGTGTCTGAGCCACACACGTCTTCTACACTGAAGGGGACGGGATGGAAAAGCGGTACGAGTCTGATGCCACAGAGGAAGCTGTCAGTGACCCAGAGAGGTGGTGAGAATTTGATGATGTGATGATCCTAAGGGAAGGAAATATTTGCCATAACTCGACCTATTTAGGGGATTCGCCTTCTGGGGTGGACACAGGTGACTCTCGAGGGCCTGTTGGAGCCAGAACCTGGACCCTCCCCACAGGGCACCTCTGTGGATGTGCAGATGCACAAATGAGGGAGGCAGTTGTCCCGCTCAGAGTCTGAGTGATGGTCAGAAATATGGCCTAAAGCGGTGGGCATCATTGAGTCTGTGTCCATGATGAACCTGCTTCGGACTGTGAGAGCCAACCAGAATGTGCCTTCAGAGGGCCTGGGTGGGTCAGCACAGGCCTCTGAGGAGCCTGAGACAGGGACAACTCCCCGGGTTCAAATCCTACTTGTCATTTACTGCATGGGTGACCTTGAGCAGACCTGTGTCTCGGTTTCTTCATCTGTAAAATGGGGACAACAGTGGTCCTTGCCTCATTGGGTGGTGACGGGTTTAATAAGATAGGCGAAGCATTTAGGACAGCATTCCCTGTACAGTAAGCACTGGGTGAGAGTTTGTTATTGTCAGTATTGTCCTCTTGGGGTCTGGAAAGCAAGGCCAGCTTTGCAATTGGACTCGTGCCCTGTCTTCAAACGCCTCTTCTCCCTTTATCTCTCATAGACCTGCACCTACACTTCCACTATTATTTATTTGGCTAAGTGGTATCTGGCTCTAGCTTAAAATGCAACTCTGCCACAGAGCACCCACACAGGCAGCTGCTACCACCTCTGACGGCCTTACGGGGAATGTTTCTGCTGGGTCCTTGCATAAAGCCTCATGTCTGTGGGTCTCTCTCACAGACGTCTCCCTTTCCCTTCACCCCCACCTATGAAGCAGCTGGGCCAGCGGGCATGAACATTATTAACCTTATTAGCACTGAAGTTCAGAAAGATTAAGTCACTTGCCAAGGTCACTTTCCATGTCAGAGAGAGTGAGCGCACGTCAGCTGCTTCTGAGGCTGTTGCTTTTCGATCCAGACGCCCACCTTCTGGAATGAAGGGCTCGCCGTGCTGCTCCGGGACTTGGGAACTGTCTCGTGTGACCACAGGCTTCTCTGCAGCTTGGGTGGGTCCGGGGTGCAGCCTGATGGCCTCTCTCTGTCTAAGGGAACTCAGAGCCCTCTCTTGTGCCCCCATCTGCTGTCCCACAGGCTCTTGGCCACTGGATCTGAGTCTGAGACCTCTCGTGTCAGCCCTCTCCTGGCTGGCTTTCACCGGCTTGCTCCCCGACTGCTGTGGTGTCTGCATCAAGCCCTGCACCCCCGGGCCCTGTGCAAGGCTGCAGTCCCCCCTCCACTCCCACTGCCTAGCGATCAGCACCCTTCCCTCCTCTCTCCCGCCATCTCTTCCCCCAAGGACCAGGGCCCCCGCACTTCCTCCCGGTGCCTGGAGCGCTCAGGGTGCCGATGGTCTAGATCAGTGGTCGGCAAACTGCGGCTCTGTTGACTAATGAGTTTGCCGACCACTGGTCTAGATGTCTCATTTGGCACTTTGGCCTTGTTGATGCTGAATTATCGTTAAATGTCTGTGTGACGGATTTCTTTAATTAGAAACTCCTCGAGTTTAGATAATAACCCTTCATCAACAGGGACGGAGGTATTAGGCATAAATTATTGTTCCCAATTAACAGACTTTACCCTTTAAAGAAGGGTCCCACAGGAATAATAGCGACGTCAGAGAGAAGGTAACAGGCTTGGATGCTGTGTGGGACTCAGAGACCAAGACCGATACTCCTTGGGTCCCTTTGCCCCCCCGCCCTCCCCTGCCCCCGTGTTGTCACCAGGAAAATGTGAGGCATAATTATAGCATTTCCAGGCTCTTCCTGATAGACTTCAGTGATGGAGGAGGTAGGCATGTGTCCTGGGAGATCTGGCCACACAGCCTGAAGCTGTCCGCTACCCACACTACCTTTTCCTTTTTAATATTTTAATTTTTAAGTACATGAAATTTTGCATTCCATCCTTTAGTCTGTCTGAAATCTGTTTTAACACACAGAGGATATGTCATTTTTAATATGTGTATTGATTCTTAGAGAGGAAGGGGAGAGGGGGAGAGAGGAACATCAATGTGAGAGGGAAACATCGATCTGCTGCCGCCTGCACATCCCCAACTGGGGATCGAGCCCACGGCCCAGGCATGTGCCCTGACTGAGGACTGAACCGGCCACCTTTCGGTGCACAGGACAACGCCTAGCAAACTGAGCCACACCTGCCAGGGCCACACAGAGGCTATGTTAAAGCCAGTTAGTGCTGCGAGAAGATGTGGTATTTCTGCCCCATGGCTTCCTGGACCTCCAGGGATATATGTCAAAACTCGGTTTTAAAAGACTTGAAGGAGATGATCTCTTGAGTCACATCACATTTAAGAGTCTAAGATACTTTGCACACAGATATATATACTAGAGGGCACACAGATATATATACTAGAGGCCTGGTGCACAAAATTTGTGCACTGGGCGGGGAGGGGCCCTCAGCCCAGCCTGCACCCTCTCGCAGTCCGGGAACCCTCGTGGGCCTGAGCCATCAGTCGGATATCCTTAGCACTGCCACAGAGGCGGGAGAGGCTCCCGCCACCACCACTGCGCTCCCCAGCTGTGAGCCCGGTTCAGGGCTTCTGGCTGAGCAGTGCTCCCCCTGTGGGAGCGCACTGACCCCCAGGGCAGCTCCTGCGTTGAGTGTCTGCCCTCTGGTGGTCAGTGTGTGTCATAGCGACCGGTTGTTCTGCTCTTCAGTCTATTGCATATTAGCCTTTTATTATATAGGATAATTTCAACCATTTGTACTTAGATTTTTCTATAATCTTTTGTACACATACCTCCCCCTAATAAAGCAGTTGTGTCCCCAACATAATTGACCCTGAGCCACCATAGCCATCCACCTTGACTGCCCTATGGCAGTGCCTTCAAGGGTGAGGATGTGCGGGTGAGGCTGTCTGCCCCTCCCTAGGGGACCCTGCTGCTGGGGTGGTTGGCATTTTCTGGGTCCTCTCTTCGCTCAGCCAATCTGCTCCGTACCATTAGGGAACTTGTCCCTGGATCACACCATTGTATTGTGATCGAAGGAGTTGGGGACAGGGCCCCGAGTGAGGCCTGAAGACTCTCCTGGCAGGAGATGTCTGGCCCCCTGATAACTATATCCCCTGCAAGGGGCCTTTTGCATGAGCATGTGGGTGCCTTATAGGAGAGCCGGGGTGACCGGAAGGCCATCCTCTGGCCAAGCAGGGCCTTTGCTTCCCTGCAGCAGCTCCAGCAGCTCGGCGCTCCGTGCCCTGCCCATGTAGCACTAACCACATGTTCTAGGTCATCAGTTTCACCCCGCCCGATGCCTCTTGAGGCTCTTGAGCTTCCAGAAGCAGACTCCATGCCCTCCCAGGCCCCATCGGCGGCGGCGGCAGCCTTCCCCAGCACTGTTTACGCCTCTCGCTGCCCTGGCTCAAGGACTCAGCACTTGGTCGGAGGAAATGCTGCTGACTGTGCCCGGCACTCACGCCTCCCTGCTCAGTCAACCTTGAAGACTCCTCCCCGTGGGCAGCCTGCACGTGGGCTTTGCCCAGCTCCAGCCTCTCAGCCAAGTGGCCCTTGACCTCCTCATTTGGAGCCCCTTCTGCCAGCCCTGGCAGAGTGAGTGTAGGAGGGGAGGGGAGCTGGCCGGCAGGCCATCGGGGGCCGGAGCTGCCGAGGAGGGCGGAGGGGAGTTCGAGATAAGTCTGCCCCCAGCTCATTATCCGGCTGCGCATCACCGGATGAAAGACGGTTGTTGTCAGGACGGTGATAAACACGCGGCTGTCAGTGCTGATGTGATTGCACTAATGAAGAGAAGTCAGCCCGCGCGAGAGCGGCCGCTCCCAGCTCTGGCTCCGGTGGCTGGAGATGTCTGTCCAGGGCCCCCTCTCCCTGCCCCAGGAGGACCGAGGTCTGGGTGTCAGGAGAAGAGAGGTGTTGGCGCATAGCCCTGTCCTCCCAAGGCCTTGGTGGATGAAGAACCTAGAAGGTGCTGGAAACCTCCAGGAAAAAGGAACGTTGTTTGGCCGCAGGGTGGGAGGGAGGCTGTGATACGTGACCCGGGGCAGCCTGGGCCTTGGGCAGAGATGTGGACCGGTCCGGTGGGCTGCTGTGCTTCGATGGCTCAGCTGCCTCTCGTTGGCCTGGTGGAGCGCTGCCTTAGGGAGGCGTGCGGCGAAACACAGGCTCATTGTCTGCAGCCCCTGCCTGCACCTCGCGCCACCTCGCCAGCAATGTTAGGATGTATTGTCTGTCCAGGAACTTGGAATGTCCAGCCCAGGGTGCGGGGACCAGACCTTGAACTCCAGCTTGTCTTGCGCCTCTGCTGGGGAAGAACTCAAGGGGCTCTCCATCCTGAGCCACGCTGAGCATTCGGGAAGCAGAGACGTGCCTCCGAGATGCGGATGGAAGGGGGAAGGGTGTGGCCCCATCATGGTGCCAGGGATTGGGCTCCTGGGGAGTGGGGGAAGGCTGAATGATTGAGGGGTGCCCTTGCAGCTGGGGCCTCGGGGGCACATTCTTGGCCTTTGTTATCCATCCACACATTAGAGTGACTTCGGAGCTCCTAGCAAAAGCTGCTTCAGCCTGAGATAACTTCATTCCTGCCCTTCATCGCCCACGAAGGAGGCCTCTGGGCTGGAATTCTGTTTGCTTTTAAGAAATGACATTGAGCCTGGCCGGTGTGGCTCAGCGGTTGAGTGTCAACCCAGGAACCAAGAGGTCACGAGTTCGATGCCTGGTCAGGGCACATGCCTGGGTTGCAGGCTGGATCCCTAATAGGGGCTGTGCAGGCAGGAAGCAGCTGATCGATAATGTTCCTCATTGATGTTCTATTCTATACCCCCTCTCCCTTTCTCTCTAAAAGTCAATCCAATATAATAAAAGGCTAATATGCAAATTGTCCCCTGGACCAGGAGTTCAACCGGGAGTTCGACCAGCGGGTGGGGCCAGCTGGACCGCACCTGTGCACGAATTTGTGCACCGGGCCTCTAGTAAAATAATACATATTTACAGGACAGTGTGAAAGAAGCTAAGAGACGGTGGGAACCAGTGATGGGGGTCCAGAGGGGTGACCTGAGAAGGTGACCTTGAAGCTGGGCTCATGTAGGATGGTGGAGCCCTGCCTTCCTTGGGGAACACTGGGGGCTTTGGTTTTGGTGTGCCATAATCCATATATGTTTAAAGAGTACAATGTGGTCATTTTGGACGTGTGTGTGTAATACCTGAAATTATCACCAAAATCAGGATAACGTCTCCATCGCCACCCAACGCTTCCTGTGTCCTTCCTAACCCTTCCCTGCTTTTTTCTTCTCATTTCTCTTCTCTTTTTAAATGGGTAGCCAATGGTTCCAGCTTTGTTTTTAAGAAAATAGTCCGTTCACCGCTGACTTACCTCTGCACCTGTCTTGGAAGTCAGTTGTCCGTATATATATATGTGTGGGTCTATTTCTGGACACTCTCGGTGGCTTCATTTGTCTGTCTGTCTGTCTTTGCAGCAGTGGCACGCTGTCTTGGTTACTGCTGTTGCTTTCTGGGAAGACTTGAAACCGCGTAGCGATAGCTCTCTGACTTCTTTGTCAGCGTTGCTTGGGCTGTGCTGGGGCCTGTACGTTTCCAGATCAGCTTAAAAATCAGTTTATCTGTCTTCAGAATCAGTTTACCGTTCGGTATGAATTTTAGAATCGCTTTCCTCCTCCCCCCCCAAAAAAAAAAACTCCTGCTGGGATTTCCGGTTGGGATTGCATTGATTATGTAGGTGGAAATGAGCACGCACATCTTGACGGCATTGAGTCTTCCCGGCCCATTCTTTAGTTCTTTGGTTTCGCTTAGCAACGCATTGTGGGTTTCAACAAAATACAGGTTCTGTAACATCGCCTGTCAGATTTAGGCCTAAATATTTCATGATTTTGATGCAATTGTAAATGTTATTTTTTTTTTATTACGACTCCCAGTGGCTCGTCGCCACGGCTCAGAAATAGTTGATTTGGACACGTTGCTCTCGCACCCTGGACTTGGCCAGGCTCGATGATTAGTTCTGCTAACTTTTTTGTCGACCTCATTGGATTTCCTACGCGCAAGATCAGGTTATCTCCGAATGCAGGCGCTGTAACTTCTTTTCCAACCTGGATCCCATCCATTCCTCTTTCTCGACCGGTTACGCAGATGAGCGCCTCTGGGAGGGCTGTGTTTTCACCCTCTCCGTTGCCAAGCAGCAGTTATGGGCGGCAGATTCGCACCCGAGTGGCCGCTAACCAACCACTCAGGTCAGACGGTGCTTAACCACCTTCTTGAGTGGCTTGCTGAGATGTGGCCCCGCCCTCGGGACGCTAACACTCAGGGACCCTTGCTCTGCTGGGCATCAGCCAGCTCCCGGTGGGGAGCAGCACATGAAAGCATGGAGACTCCCGTGTGCTCACATGTGTGATGAGCACATGTGTGTGTTTGGGGTTTGGGGTCCTCTTCCCTGTACCCCTCCTCTGGCCCTAGGTCCTGGGGCCTCCCTAGGAGGCAATAGATGACCTAAAACTATAGGGGAACTCAGACAAGCACCGAGGTCAGATTACAAAGGGCTCCTCGTTTTATAAAGGAGGATGCAGGGCCAAGGAAATCAAGGGAGGTGCCCCAAGCCACAGGGCTTGGGAGCTTGGGACTTCCTGCCCCTCCGCAGGCTCCGCCCCACACAGATGCTGGTGTTCCGGCTCTCACCTTAGCTGCGAAGCTGGCCCCTGGCAGGACTGTGGTTTCTCGGGATGGATGGAGCCTTTGCCACGAGCCAGACATTGTTCTAAATGCTTTACATCGGTTGTTGGGTCCTCTCAACAGCCCTGTGAGGAAGCCTGCTGTCCCCATTGTATGGATTTGGAAACAGAGGCCCAGAGAGACGGAGCAGCTTACCTAAAGTCCTGTAGCTTGTAAATGGTGAACTCGGGAATGGACCCAGTCGGGTGGGAGCCCGAGTTCTCAACCCCCGGACTGTGCTGGAAGCCGGGGTCCCACCCACGAGCCCGCTCCGCCCTCTGCTTCCCTCTAAACTGCAGAGGAGCAAAATAGCACCCCGTTTCCACGGCTGCCTAGCACCTGGCCGCGCTCTGCCGCTCATAGGCTGCCTGACCTTGGCCAATTCCCTTTGCTTTTCTGAGTCTCAGTTTCCTCACTTGCTAAGTGTGGACTTAACACAGACAAAACTCGCTCACACTCATGGGCTGATGGGAGGGTTGTCTGACGGGATATTAGAGAGCAGACCTAACACGGAGTCCGGCACATGGATGCTGCCATGGGACTCAGGAGCCCTGTCCCACCCCTGCCAGTAGCCCTGACCGATCACCCCACGCCTCTGCCAGCCTCTGCCCATGACTCAGTGTCCATCCCCCTGGGGGCCCCAGGCTCCTGCCTGCTCCAGCACCCTGGGGTCTCCATGCCTGTTTCCACACAGATCAGGGCGCCCAAGAGCACCCCATCAACTCACACCCAAGGAGCTGTCGCTGAAAGAGATGCAGACTGATGGGTACCGGCACCATCGTCATCATCCCTCTTCCATTGAACCTGAGCTCCATTGTGAGACCTGCCATTACCGTAGGTGCCCCTGCGAGAGGAAAAGAGGCTGCTGTTTCTCCGGCAATGAGGCGCATGCCAGCTCTGGAGATGTGAAATGCCCTTGGAGTCCCCGAGACTGGGTAATGGCCGCTATTTATATAATGTGCACCATCCCTTCCAAGGGCCCCGAGTGCATAAGTGCATTTAACCCTCACAGCAGCCCCGGGAGTTTGGATATGACCATCTTTTTCTCTTATTATTGTTGAAAGTATTATACATGTCGTCCTTTTCCCCCCATTAACCCCTTCCAGCCTGCCTCCGCCCCCCCCCACAGGCCTTCACCACCCTATAGTCTGTGTCCATGGGTTATGCATATCCACACTAATAAAAGAGAAGTATGCAAATTGACCATACCTCCACGATGCCCATCAGCCAATCAGGAGTGGGTATGCAAATTAACTCAACAAAGATGGTGAGTTAATTTGCATATGCAGGTGCAGAGTGGCTGGGCAGGGCAGGACGCCTGCTATGATGGGGAGGGCGGGGGTCAAAGGGAGTTACAGGAGCGGTGCTCCTGCTGGGAGCGAAGACTTGCAGGAAGACTTGCAAAGCCAGGGGAAGGAAGGCCTATTCTTGCATGAATCTTCGTGCAACAGGCCTCTAGTATACATATACAAGGTCTTTGGTTGATTATCTCCTACCCACCCACCCTCCCCCACCTTCCCTCTGAGATTCCGCACGCTGTTCCGTGCTTCCATGTCTCTGGGTCCTCTCTGTTCATCAGTTTCTTTTGTTCATTAGATTTCACATATGCGTGAGATCATGTGATACTTGTCTTTGTCTGTCTGACTGACTTCACTTAGCATGGTCCTCTCCATGTCCCTCCATGCTGTCCCAAAGTGTAAGAGATCCTTCTTTTTTACAGCTGCATAGTATTCCACGGGATAAATGTACCACAGCTTTTTATCCACTCATCTCCTGATGGGCATTTGGGCTGTTTCCAGATCTTAGCTATTGTAAATTGTGCTGCTATGAACATAGGGGTGCGTACATTCTTTCTGATTGGTGTTTCAGGTTTCTTAGGATAGATTCCTAGAAGTAGGATCTCTGGGAATATGACCATCGTCTTGACCATAGATCAGGCCAATAGAGTTGGTTGAAAAAATTTAAGATGCTCATGAGGGCTCCAGCAAGGCCAAAATGAGGAAAGGGCTGCAGGTGTACGAGGCCACCCCTTAAGGTAGACTGGACGCTGAATCCTGAAACCCTGGGGGACGCACCATGGACCAGGCCCCAGGGACCGAGACCCCAAGGCTCCAGAACACTCTTCCCTCCCTATTACTGTCCTCCCAGAATGCACTGGGCCTGGTGAAGCCACTCTCCGTCCTTCCCTAGGCCCCGCATTCCTGCCTTGGCCCTGCCTGATGCCAGCACCTGTCCTCCAGGGACAGTGGCCCCCACAGAATGAATGCTTGGCTTGGCTTCCTCCCCTTGGAGCTGGGACTCCCAGCCAGGCCAGGGCTTCTGAACCAACTGCACTTGGCTCTCCTCTCCTTCTTTGGCCAATTCCAGAAGCCAAGCCCGGGGCTCGGCTCCAATTACACGGGGACCCTGGGACCGGCTGGCACAGCTGAGCACCCTGCATCTGCCCAGCCCTTGGGGTTTGGATGGTGTTGGTTGATGGTTTCCTTGGAGAGGCCAAGGCCTTGAAGACAGCTGGCTCCTGGGGTCCCCTCCCCAGGCTTGGCAAATCCATTATTACTATTAGTCTGTCAGCACAAGCCCAGGAGGACATGGGAGCCCTTCAAGGCCTCCCGGAGGCACCTCAGAAGGTCCTTGCTCCTGCCTCCCGTCTCTGCAGTTTCCATTCGCATTTCAGCCCCCAGGCTCAGGCTGCAGGGAGGTGCAGGCTTGCACTGGCCTGCCCGTCAATCACAGCTCTGCCTAGCTCAGTGCTGCCTGGTTACCACATAGGAACAGCCCTGAGCCAGGGTCCGGCCCGGCACCATCTCTAACCACTGTCTGGACCACTGACATAATTTGCAGGGCCTGGTGCAGAATGAAAAGGCGGGCCTCTCGTTAACAAAACATGAAGAATTCCAAGGTGGCCCGACCGGCATAGCTCAGTGGTTGAGCATTGACCTATGAACCAGGAAGTCAGGGTTCAATTCCCCATCAGGGCACGTGCCTGTGTTGCAGGCTCGATCCCCAGTGGGGGGTGTGCAGGTGGCAGCTAAACAATGATTCTCTCTCATCATTGATGTTTCTCTCTCTCCCCCTCTCCCTTCCTCTCTGAAATCAATAAAAATATATTAAAAAGCAAACAAAAGAAGAATTCCAAGGTGGTGGCAGAAGAGCATTAACCTGAGGGTGGGTGGGCTCTTCTAAGCACAGGGTCCCTGCGACTGCACAGGCCACTCGCCCAGGAGGCCGGTGCTGCCCACTGGTGAGACCCTCCAGGGATTCCCACCGCCTCTCCTGGCCTCGGCCTCCAGGGTCCTTTGTTCCTGCTTCTGTCTCCCCGGGGCCTCCACTACCTCCCCCCGGGCTGAAAAGGCAAGGGGCTGTCTGGTCTCAGGCCTCAGGGTGAGACGAGGTGAGGCAGGGTGAGCAAGGGTGGCGGCTTCTCCAGGGAGCCCGCCGATTTTGTCCAGATCGTCTCGATCATCGCAGGCAGGACAATGGGGCGGAGGGATCTGGAATTCAGCCCCGTGACTCAGGTGCCTGCTTGTCTGGTCCTGTCTGGTATGCGCTGCCTCTGTCTCCTTATCCCGTGAGCAGCTGTGAACAAAAGCCGGTCTTCACAGCCCGAGCACACAGCAGCCAGAATCCTGGCCCTGCTGCCCGTTTTGCTGTAGGACCTCGGCCGGACCCTCAAGCTCTCCTAGCCTTGGTGACCCCATCTGTAAAATGGGGCAGCAATCCATATTGCTCAGAAAATGTTAACCCTCCAGTTCCCTCCTCTTTGTGGACTGGCTAACTCTTTGAGGGGGATTAGGAAAATACTTCTGCCACACTGGGTAGAGTGTCCTACCACAGTCGGCAGTGGCGAGGGGCCTCTGGTACATAGTAGGTGCTCAGTAAATACTGGATACTATGTTATTAGGTTGTGTCTTCCCCAGGTTAAACCAGGTTAATGCAAGCTTTTGGTTGCATCCGTGCTTTGGAACACCCCCCTCCCCCTGCCCGCACCCCCCGAAGCATCAGCATCTTTGGGAATGGGCTACAAACTCAGAATCTCAGGCCTTGCCCCAGAGCTGATGAGTCAGCATCTGTGTTTTAAGATCCCCAGGTGATGTATAGGTACCTTAAGGTGTGGGAAGCACCGGAGCTCATTGGCTGCTGTGGTTTTCTTAAGATAAAATTTAAGAGGGCAAAGGCCCTCCTAAAATCGTGTCTAAAACTGGTCTCTTCTGGTCCCAGTTCACTCTGCTCAGAGGGCAGTCCTGCCCTAGCAGAGAGGGCTGGGAGCTGACCCACCCAGTCCTCCTGGAAAAGCAAGAGGAGGAGGAGGAGGAGGCCTGCGTTGTTAATGGTCTGTCTGCGGTGCCGTCTTTGATATGGGAAGGAGAACATGAAAAGGAATCGCCTATTAAATAAACAAAACTGAAAATTCTCCAGGGACGAGTACAGGGGAGCTCTTGCGGGAAGGGCAGTTCTCTCCCCTGCGTAGACCCACTAAACATCGGGAAGGCGGAGCAGCCCACGGACCCACAGGCGGGGAGGGGGCAGCAGAGTGAGTCGGGGTCCCAGTGGAGGTGGGGTGCCGTGGCGTTGACTTTATAGTGGGGTCATCCCATGGCATTAGGCTAGATCTGTGACTCCCTCCCTGCCCGTCCCTGCCGCCACCCACCACCGCTTAGGGCCCTGGGCCGCGTTCTGGGATTCCTATACCTTCACTCAACCAAGTGACGGGGCCTCCAGCACTCGGCAGAGCCGTGGAGAACTAAGCTCGGGATAGGAGCCAGGATCCTGGGGCCAGATGGCCTCTGTGGCTGTGGCCAAGCAACCTAACCTCCCTGAGTCTCAGTTTCCCTACCTGTACACTGGGGACGGTACGGCTTGCTTCGTGAGGCCGTTGTGAAGATTAAACAAGTTCTTCTATGTAAAGGTCTTAGAAGAGCTTCTGGCATATAGTTAATGCTATGTAGGTGTTCAGTAGATCATCCTTTATTATGATCTGTTAACAGCTAAATCATTTATTTGTTAAATAAATGAAACAGGAAGCAATCCCGGTCAGCCTGACTCTGTGGCTGAGCATTGACCGAGAAACCAGGTCAGGGCATTGCGGGCTCGATCCCTAATGTGGGGCGTGTAGGAGGCAGCCGATCAATGACTCTCTCTCATCACTGATGTTTCTATCTCTCTCCCTCTCCCTTCCTGTCTGAAATCAATTATATATATATATGTATATATATATATATGTGTGTGTGTGTGTATATATATATATATGTATATATATATATGCTTTTTAAAAGGTAGCGGAGGAGATGCCGTTCCCCTGGGAAGATCAGGAAGGACTTTGGTTGTCCTATATCCTGTAGTTCTTTGACCAAGAAAGACTGTGGGTTTTCTGTTGGATTTTTTTTTTTTTAGATGAAGTTCATAAGACATAAAATTAGTCATTCAAAGTGAACATTTTAGTGGCATTTAGTACATTGACATTTTCATCACCCCCAAACAGAACCCCATGCCCATAAGCAGTTGCTCCCCATTTTCCTTCCTTCCAGCCAGCGCCTGTCAACCACCAATCGGCATTCCATTATTCTGGGATGTTTCATATCAATGGAGTCATACAATCTGTGACCTTCTGTGCGTGGCTTCTTTCACTGGGCATAATGTTATTGAGGTTCAAGCATGTTGTGGCATGTACCCAGTACTATTCCTTTTTATGTCTGAAAAATATTCCACCGTATGTATAAACCATAATTTGTTTATCCGTTCAGTTGTTGATGGATGTTGGCATTTTTCCCCACTTTTGGGCTCTTGTGAACGTGTGTGCACGTGCTGCTATGAACGTGTGTGCACGTGGATTAGTCTGGGTATCTACCCGGCTCTTTGGAGTAGAAGCGGAATTGCTAGGTCATACGGTAATTCTACGCTTAACTTTTTAAGGAACCGACTGCTTCCCACAGTTACTGGACCATTTTATATTCTCACCGGCGTTACCAAAAATTCAACCAAGTAAGTATAAGGCTCTAATTGGCTTTATTGAGGGATTCCTAAACCAGGCAGTTTCCCATCGAGTAAACGGAGGGGGGGGGGGGGTTCTTTGGTGTACAAAACGGAAGGCTTTTATAGGCAGAAATGGGGCAGGACAAGGCAGTCGAAAGAGTAGATTATTTCTGGCTAGGTCACCTTCCCTCCAGGGGGAAAGGAGGGGGTCTTCTCTAGGGCTGACGAGGAATTCCAGACTGATTAGTTTAAAATTCCACTCCTGAGAGGCTGCGACTGAAGTTAGGTTAGGGCCAACTTGACCGTTCCCTTTTGTTGTCTTACCTAAGAATCCATTGCTAAATCCAAGGTCATGAAGATTTAACCTGGTGCCTTCCTCCCTTCCTTCCTTCCTTCCTTCCTTCCTTCCTTCCTTCCTTCCTTCCTTCCTTCCTTCCTTCCTTCCATGTTAGGGTTTAGCTCTGAGATGTAGGTCGCTGATCCGTTTCGTGTTGGTTCTTGTGTACGGTGTGGTGTAGGGGCTCCGCCTCCTCCTTCTGCATGCACATCCCGTCACCCCAGCCCCATTAGACACAGTCTTTCCCTCTTGAGCGTTCTGTGCGCCCGTGGAGAAATCGATGGGCCATGGATGCACGGGTCTGATCTTGGACGCCCAGGGCGAGGCCATCGGTCTGTGCGTCTGTCCGTAACTGTGTTGTGTGGGAGGGTTACCTCTCTGTGCTGGCTGACTGTGTGCCGCCTGCCCTCACGCCAGAAGCCATAAAACACGGGAAACTCGCTTCGTGCCACGTGCTTCTTCCAGCATCACCCGCCGGCGTGGCTCCACTCTGGGGCCTCCAGGAGGTTGCTCTTGTGTACTCTGCCCGGAGCTGGAGTTGGTAGCTGTGGGGTGGTTTCGTCGGCGGTGCCAGCAGCGGGGTCTCCACTCCCCTCTCCGCCTTTCCCTCCCATTGCTTTCCTCGCCGTTTAGTGAGAGTGGCAGACGTGAGGGGAATGGCATGTTACCTGCCCAGGTACGTTCCCTGTAGAAGATTCCTTGCTGGGCTCATCTTCCATCCCACGAATACAAGGGCAAGGGGCGTTGATTTTCTTTTTCTAAAAATATTTTTTTATTGATTTCAGAAAGGAAGGGAGAGGGAGAGTTAGAAGCATCATTGATGCAAGAGAATCATTGCTCAGCTGCCACTTGCAGGCCCCACCGTGGAGATCAAGCCTGCAACCTGGGCGTATGCCCTGACAGGGAATCGAACCTCGACCTCCTGGTTCATA
Organism: Corynorhinus townsendii; assembly: GCA_026230045.1. Classification (NCBI taxonomy): domain Eukaryota; kingdom Metazoa; phylum Chordata; class Mammalia; order Chiroptera; family Vespertilionidae; genus Corynorhinus; species Corynorhinus townsendii. Next base: position 4,624,179 of record JAPDVU010000009.1, read on the forward strand.
GGTTGACACTCAACCACTGAGCTACACCAGCCAGGCTGGTTTCCTGACCCCTAACTCCCCCTGCGCCATCCCAGCACTAAGTGGACTCGAGATGGATTCCGGAGCGAAGTTCCGTGTGTGTGTGTGTGTGTGTGTGTGTGTGTGTGTGTGTGTGTGAGAGAGAGAGAGAGAGAGAGAGAGAGAGAGAGAGAGAGAGAGAGAGGAAGAGAGAGGGACCGCCCCCTTTTCCTTTCAAGTCTCACACTGTGCCAGGCATGCAGTCTGGTTTCAGCGGCTCCTCAGTGGACGATTTAGTGATTGTGATGCTAGCAAGGAAAAGGAGCGGATCCTCCGAGAGTCCCTCTGGCCCCCAGCCCTCGGGGGCTGGCCAACCCCTGCCCCGGGAGGATCTTGTTTTGGCAAATTGTAAATGAATCCACAGACAGGGAGGCACAAGTTGGCACCAAGTGGCCATTTCTGCCCCAAGCCAGAAGCAAGACTTTAAATGTGGCCATGCAAAGGTGTGCGTGTGGGGGGGAGGGGGTGGGGGGGCGCTAATTAACAGGGACATTCCTAAGAAAAAGAACTGTGTCATTTGGAGGCTAATGAATGGGTCTCGCTTAGCAAATTACCATCTTCCGTATTCGCAGGTGAAGAAACCTGCTTATTGGATCAAGGTCTCCCGGGTCTGCCTGGGATTACTTTAACCACCTCTCTGTCCTTCCCTGGGCCTCCCTCGCTGACCCCCGCATTCCAGGGGCCTCCCCGGCGCCTTGGCATGCTGGGCTCCTTGGCATGCTGGGCTCATCTGGTGGTTAACGCATCCAGCAGCCTGTCTGGGTTCCGACTTGTTTTTCTTTGTTCTGTTTTGTCTTAGGCATCTTAGTCTGAATGTTTTCTCAAAACAGTTATTGCGTTTTTTGCTCTTTTACCATGTTCTTCCCCAGACACGGTCCTGCCTGGGGGCGGGGGGATGGACTCCAGGGGGGGTTGGACTCCAGGTGGGAGATGGACTCCAGGCAGGGGGGATGGACCAGGCAGGGCTGGGGGGGGGGAGGATGGACTCCAGGGGGGATGGACTCCGGGGGGGGGTGGACTCCAGAGGGGGATGGACTCCGGGGCGGGGGGTGATGGACTCCAGAGGGGGGATGGACTCCGGGGGGGGGATGGACTCCAGAGGGGGGATGGACTCCAAAGGGGGGATGGACTCCAAAGGGGGGATGGACTCCAGGGGGGGTGGTAGACGCCAGAGGGCGTGGACTCCAGAGGGGGGATGGACTCCAGAGGGAGGATGAACTTCAGGGCGGGTGGTAGACACCAGAGGGGGTGGACTCCTGGCAGCGGGGAGGGAGTAGAGGGACTCCGGGGGGGCGGGGGGGAATGGACAGGATAACTTCCAGAGATCGTTGTAGGTTTCCCCTCATTCTTGTCCTGTCCTCCGGGAGGCGCATCAAGAATTCTTTCGTTAATGGGCACAAAGTGCTCTGAAAACATAAGCTGCTAAGTGGTGCGGCTCACTAATTATTTATGATTCGGAGGAGCGAGTTAATCCACCAGGAGAGGGAGTCATCTCGGCGGGGACAGTGAATCAGGAACCGCAGATAGCAGGGACGTCCCCCATAAGCTCCGTGTCCCCTGAGGCGGCTGAGGCGGCCGGATTGGGGGGGCTCTCTGCAGCCAGGTGGGTGAGTTCTCTGCTCAGCACCACCGGGGACCTTTCCTCCACAGGCCTGGAGTTCAAGTCAGAGCCAGCAGCCAGAAGGGACCCCTGGGCCTCGGGTTCCTCGTTGTCTTAGATCAATGGTCGGCAAACTGCGGCTCTGTTGACTAATGAGTTTGCCGACCACTTGGTAGGGGCTTACTCACAAGGAACAACAACAGCCTGTAATTATTGGAATCAAGAGTCTAGGTCAGTGGCCGGCAAACTCATTAGTCAACAGAGTGGCAAACCGCGGCCTTAGAGCAGTGGTTCTCAACCTTCCTAATGCCGCGGCCCTTTCATACAGTTCCTCATGTGGTGGTGACCCCCAACCATAAAATTATTTTCGTTGCTACTTCATAACTGTCCTTTTGCTACTGTTATGAATCGTAATGTAAATATGTGTTTTCCGATGGTCTTAGGCGACCCTTTAGACGATTCGTTAACAGTAGCAAAATCACAGCTATGAAGTAGCAACGAAAATAATTTTGTGGTTGGGGGTCACCACGACATGAGGAGCTGTATGAAAGGGCCGCGGCATTAGGAAGGTTGAGAACCACTGCCTTAGAGCAAGGCAGCGCTCAGACGGTCCTGGAAAGCGAAGGCTTGGCATTTCCCCTGAAAACCCTCCATCCGGACAGGGAGCGTGGCCAGGGGCTGCCCCGGGACCTCCTGCTGTGGATGAACTGCTCCCCTCACTGCCGCCCCCCCCACCCCCCCCCCCCCCGCCCCGGCCTCTGCAGCCTCCACCTCCTTTGCCAGGTGCCAGGCTGTCTTGGCCACCTGCCCACAGGGTGCTCAGGGCCACTCCTCCTTCATTTAGTAACTATCTGTCGACCGCATCCTATGTGCCGTGTGGGCCTGCGAACCCCCTCGTCCCAGCGTTGTGCCTTTCTCTCCACTCGCCCCAGGAGAGCCTGTGTCTCTGCCCATTTCATCTGCCCCCTCCATCCTCAGCTGTCCCCACTGGGGAAGGGGCCCGCACTGGCCTCCTGTGTCCTCCTTCGGAGCTGGGACGCAGGCCTGTGACTGTGCTGGGGCGGGGAGGCTGGGGATGGTCCAGGAGGCTTTGCCCAGCTCCCGAGGAGAGGGTGGGGAAGAGAGGAGCCCGGGGAAGCCCGCGGCAGCCCGTGAGGGTCCCGCAGTGTCCCAGGCCAGTTGGCAAGGGAATATCTAAGTGACTTGCGTTTCTGGTCTGCTGGTCTCTTCATAGTGATCTTGGAAAGAAGCGGTACCGACTCCACAAATTGGACCCTGTGCCTGCTCCGTGCAGACTAGCATCCTGGGGTGCAGGGAGAAGAAGTGTGTGTGTGTGGGGGGGGGGGGGGTGTGCATTGTATGGATGTATATACATGTGTATGCACGTATTTGTGTATATGCATGTGTTTGAGGAGGGTGCAGAGTTTGGGGAGAGAGTCTGTTTCCCCTCCTGGGGGAGGAGCAGACCCGGTGGATCTGCCTCATCCTCAAAGTGTTGCAAGGAGAACTGGGTTCTACAGAGAAAGCTGTAGGACTCCCTCCCCGGGGCAGGCAGCCTGGCCGGCCTCGGGCCTCGGTGAGGAGGGCATCGGCAGAGGCCGAGCATCGGCGGGTGCCAGGGTGTCTGGATTTAGGCTCAGCTCCGCCAGAGGCCAGCTCAGGGCCCTCAGACAAGTCACCTTATTTCTAGGACCTCCACTTCCCATTGACGACAGAGAGTGTTAAAGTCACGGGCTTAAGGTTATCTTCTTGGTATCGTGCCAAGACTCTAACTAGAACCTGTTCTGTGGAGTGGACAGTTTTAGGGTTTATCTCGTGTGTGCTCCCTGTGCACAGGAGCTGCCAAAATGGACACAAGATGCCAGTCTAACCAAAAAAAAAAGTATAATTTTGATTGATTCACACTGCGGATGGCTATTGTGTTGGCTGTTGTCATTTTTTTATTGGACAAACCAAGGGAAAAGAGGTCAGGGCCCCTGACTACATAGTCAGGTACTGTGTGTTGTAAAAGATTCTTGCGGCACACGGTTGGAAATCCCTGCCCTGCTGCGTGCACTGGGCCCCTCACGTACCCTCACTTAAAAGAAGTCGCTGGAACCTAGTCACTTCCTATCCTGGGGAATCCAAGAGGCCCCTCCCCAGGGTGTCCCCCCCCTCCTCAGCTGCAGGGGGCTAGGCTGATGGAGCCCAGGCCTGTCCTGGTGTGGGCCCGAAATAGAAGGGAAGGTGGGGCAGCTGGCAGGGGGCGAGGCCCAGGATGCCATTGGCTGGGGGTGGGCTGGCTAACAAAGGGGTCCAGGACAGCGTGATGGATGGATGAGCACATGCCATCGGGGGAGGGGCGGGGAGGGGTGGGGCCGCCACGGCTCCCATTTCAAAAACCTGCCTCCCAGATGCCTGCAGACAGCTGACAGCCATGGCGAGCGGGTGAAATGGGATTAGAACATCCTCTCCAAAGAGATCGCGGCCTGCAGAGCGTGACAATGCCGTCCCTGTCCCGCTGGCTTTGTGGCTAATTCTGCCAGCCATCTCTCTCCAGGGACCAGGGGCCTGCGGGAGGGGCGGGGGTGAGCAGGCCACTCATTGGTGTCTCCAGGGAGACAAGGCTTGGAGCCAGAGAGGGCCATGGGCTGGGAGGGTGGGTTCCTGCAAAGGTCAGCTTGTCCGCCCCCGGCCCCCTGCCCAGCCACCAGGTTGTGGGAGATCTTTTCCAGAGTGAACTCGTCTTGCTGTCTTGAATGCAGCAACTCTGCGGGAGAACGGCTCCTGAGTAACTGCATAAGAGGCTGAGCCTGGAAGCCAGCACAGGTACAGTCGGCCTAGGCTTGCATCCCGCTCCCCAGCATGACCTTGAGCCTCATCAGTGTTTTCATCTGTAAAATGGGATCATATTTCCTTCCCTGCGGGGGTTCGTGGATGGTCAGAGAACATGCGGCATAGAGCCTGGTATTTAATAAGCATGCGGTTTGCTGCCGCTTTTATTATCATCATCAGCGTTTGGCTTGCCCACACGCCTACAGCCCGGCGCCAGGAGGGAGGGGCCTGACCAGGAAACAGAATCATCAGGCTGCCACCCTGGTCTTGTCATTAGCGAACCCCCTTCCCCATCCCCAGCACCCCCAGGGCCACAGGGTCCCCGTGAGGCGTGGAGGGGCCCGCCTGGGCCAGCCTGCAGCCACAGTGCTGCTGGGTCGCAGCCATTGGGCTGTGGTGTTTATCTTTTCCCGCTTGAAGAGGCTGCAGCAGGGGTGAAAGGAATCGATGTTTATTTTGATAACGAGTTCTCAATGCGTTTGCAAACTAATAAAATCAACTCATTAGGCTGCATATTTAATTCACAACTGTACTGTGGGAGACTCCCCTGGTGGCTGATGGGTAATACGGGCTCCCTCCAGAGATGGGGAAAATGGCCTCGGTGTTTAAACTCTCAGTGACCTGCAGTGCTTGTCTGGGGTCCTCCCCTCCTCCACTCAACCCCCCCTTCCCCGGGGGACACTTTGATCTACACTGGGGACTCTGGGGGACCTCCCTCTGCATGAATTCAGGGGGCTGGAGATGGGGAGAGGCTGGAGAAGGGGAGAGGCTGGAGAAAGGGAGAGGCTGGAGAAGGGGAGAGGCTGGAGAAAGGGAGAGGCTGGAGAAGGGGAGAGGCTGGAGAAAGGGAGAGGCTGGAGATGGGGAGAGGCTGGAGAAGGGGAGAGGCTGGAGAAAGGGAGAGGCTGGAGAAGGGGAGAGGCTGGAGAAAGGGAGAAGCTGGAGATGGGGAGAGGCTGGAGAAGGGGAGAGGCTGGAGAAGGGGAGAGGCTGGAGAAAGGGAGAAGCTGGAGATGGGGAGAGGCTGGAGAAGGGGAGAGGCTGGAGAAAGGGAGAGGCTGGAGAAGGGGAGAGGCTGGAGAAGGGGAGAGGCTGGAGATGGGGAGAGGCTGGAGAAGGGGAGAGGCTGGAGAAGGGGAGAGGCTGGAGATGGGAGAGGCTGGAGAAAGGGAGAGGCTGGAGAAGGGGAGAGGCTGGAGATGGGGAGAGGCTGGAGAAGGGGAGAGGCTGGAGAAGGGGAGAGGCTGGAGATGGGAGAGGCTTGATGGACCTGCCCCCCCTTAGCTGGCAGGGACATGGATCCTAACATGAAAGGAGGGGGCTGGAGTGGGTGGATCCCACAGCTGACGTAGGGACAGAGGACCCCTTTTCTGAAGCCGACGATGTGCAGAACCTGGCTGGGGTCCTTGCCACACTGCACCCCCAGGGGAAGCAGCATGAAGTCCATGGAGAGAAGGTGCCGGGACCATTGGTTTACAGATGGGGAAACTGAGGCTCGGGAGCTTCGTCAATCCACACACGCTCTCGCTGCTGGTTGGTACATGGCACAGCCTGACCTCAGACCCAGGCCTCCTGAACTCCATGCTCATTCCACTGACCACATGACAGTGGCTACGGATGGATTGGCCTTGGGTCTCCGGAAGGAAGCTGCCCCAGGGCCCTGGTGTCCAGCAGGGAGTTGGGGGCGGGCCCAGCCCTTTGTGTGCTGCCTCTGGCTGCCTGGAGCTCGGTCCAGGTGGCTCTGAGGATGCTCGTGCTGATCAGAGTGGCCGGGCTGGGCTAGAGAGAGGGAGCCGGCTTCACCGCGGGCCTCAGAAAGGGTTGGGTGCTGGGCTGGGCCCAAATGCCTGAGCCAGGTGAAGGGTCTTTTGTCTCTCAGCGAAATCAGGGGGCAGAGAAAGACCCTGAACTCCACCCCCCGCCCAGCCCTGACCTCCAGGGAAAGGGCCTGGGAGAACCTCAGGTCATCTCCATCCCACCATCTACCTCAGAGCATGACCCCGTGTGCTCAGAGCCCCTGGGGGACTCGTTCGTTGTCCCAGCAGGATGACCACATTTCCGGGGCGCGATCACCTGGATTTCTAGTAAATGAAATTTCCCTCCCTGAGAAGAGAGAGAACTGAGACCCGAAGTCTATTTCACATCCTTTGGAGACTTTTACCCCATTTCTGACAGATGTTCATATGCATCCTGAGAAGGTGGGGCACATCGCCCCTCCGTGCTGCATGGACTTCCACACACTGCCTCCTTCACCCCTGACACACACACACACACACACACACACACACACACTCACTCACCTGCTCTCATACACACACACACACACTCACTCACCTGCTCTCATACACACACACACACACACTCACTCACCTGCTCTCATACACACACACACACACACACACACACACACACACACACATCCTCCCAGTCCTTCCTGGGCACACAGAACACATGCTGTTTACACATATGGCATTGCACACCCAGACACATTGCACACACACAAACACACACACAGCAGTTGCACACGAACACCCCTTTGTGCATAAACACACCCGTATGTACACACGCCCACCCCCTCTCGGCTGCGCTGGGAGAGTCGGCGAGGCCGTCGGCTCTCTGGCTGTCAGCGCCCTAATTGCACCAAAGCAGCCCTGTGAGTCACAGACCCGGAGGGTGACCCAGATCCGACAGTCGCTGTCCCTGGGATTTGCGGCCTTTTCAGACGCCTGTGATGGGCGAAATCCGGGCTGATGGCTAATGGATCCTATTTCTCTTTCTGTCATCTCTACCATGGGGCAAGCAACTGCTGGGCATGGAGTGGGGGGCAGGGTGCATTTTGGGGTGTCCTAAACTGTCCCCGGAAAACACACGCACGGGCCTGAACATCCAGCATGTAGGGTCTAGTTTCAGGGGGGTTAACCCCTGTCTGGGGACCCCTGTGGGGGAGGCGGCTCCCAAGCATCCTAAGCTTTCCATGCCTCCAGACCAGTGTGGTCCCCGGGGACTTCGAAGAGGGACACGGGCTGTCTCCCCCACCCCGTCTTCTGTGGCTGGTGGGGCGCACAGAGATGTGCGGGCACCCTTTCTCCTTGTGCCCATGACGCTTGTTGCCAGGGCAGCTGCCCGGCTGAGCCCGGCGGCTCGGCACACCAGCCCGGCACTGCTGTAGGCCTTCTACGCTGCTCACCTTCCGACAGCTGCCTGGTGATGGCAGGAAGGCAGTTGCCCGCGGGGCTCTCAGTGCCCAGGAGGGTCTCCTGCTAACACCTTCTTGGGGGTGGGGGAGTCTAGCCTGGCTGTACTCCCCCCAACACCTGCCACCCACACCCCCCAGGCCCTCACACGCTTGGCGCCTTCCCTTTTTCACGTCATGTTTACGGTCATGCCCTCAGCAGACTGGCAGTTCCCAAAGGCAGGGGTTTGTTCTCAGCGTCCGCAGGTCATCCAAATGCCTAGAACAGTGCCTGGCACACTCAGCACTGGACAAATGCCTGTCGGATGGATGGATGGATGGGTGGGGACCTGCTTTCAGGCCAGGTACGAGTTCAGATAGTTCACAGTCGGACCAGCCCAGCAGAGGGGGCATCTGGGATACTGTGATTTAGAAGGAAAATATATTTATTTGCTCTGAGTCCTGGTTCCTGCTCAGAGCCCCTAAAACTCCTCGAATTTTCTGAGATGAATGATAAAGGTGTCTTTCGTTCTGTGGACGAGGTGACTTTTGGACCCTGTAAGTAAGGATGGGGGCTGATGGCCAGGGGACAAGCCGTGTGGTAGTGGGACTGGAACTTTCCGTCCCACCGCCAACCCACAGGGAGGGGAGAGGGACCGGAGGTCCAATCCGTCGCTGGTGGCCCGTGATTTAATCTCGGCCGCCTGTGTGATGGAGCTTCCATTAAACCCCAAAGGACCTGGTTGAGAGCTTCCGGGCTGGGGAGCCCATGGAGATTTGGGGACAGCGGTGCCCTGGGAGGGTGTGGGAGCTCTGAGCCCTTTCCCCATGACTGCCCCCATGCATCTCTCCCCTCTGCCTGTGCCTCTGCTGTAGCCTTTTATAACAAGCCAGGAGCCAGTGAGTAAAACTCTTCTAGGAGTGCTCTGAGCCACGCTAACAATTAAACCCAAGGAGGGGCTTGGTGGAACCTTCAGTCTAGAGCTGCCAGGTCAGAAGCACCGGGGACAACCTGGACTTGCAATTGGTCCCTGACGTGGGGGGGGGCGGGGAGCAGTCTTGTAGGACCGAGCCTTAGCCTGTGGGGTCCGATACTGTCTCCGGTAGAGAGCGTGCCAGCCGAGTTGACTTGTAAGAAGGCAGGTGGAGTCTGAGAATTGCTGGGTGTGGGGAATTGGGTGTCTGCATCCTTAGCACCTCCCCTGGGCTCACGCACGGCCCTGCCTTCCGTCTTGGGCTTGTTCATGTTAAGCTTGTCTTGGTGGGAAAGGCAGCCCGTCTCCTTTCTTTGGAGACCTGGAAGATTCTGGGAAGAACTCTTGATCGCTCGTTGTGCACCCCTCTTATTTGCCACTTGAGCCAGTAATTTGCCTCTTAGGGACACATCTTGTCTCCTGAGGCTGTGGTTCAAGATGCTGCTCACGGGAAGGCTGTCGAATGTACGAGGGAGGAAGGGGCCGTTCCGCTCGCCCCACGCCGCAGCTCAGAGCCCTGAATACTGCAGACCCTCCCAACCTTGGCGATTGGGCCACTCCGCTGCTTTCCACCTGGGCAGCTAGGAAAGTGGTGCTTACTCTCGATCTTTGACCAGTGGCCCTCTGTTAGACTTGGCCTTGGGAGCCTTCCCCAGGGCATGGCCTTTCCCAGCTCCTTCCTGGACCCTCAGCCGAGGCCCTTTCAGAATAGAGCGTGCCAGTTTCCATGACTCCTCGCGTCGATTTCTGGTGTCTTCCGATTTTCCCTCCTCTTCCCCGTTCAACAGACTGAAAACCTGCATTCCCCACGGAGGGAGCAGAGAGTGACTTTCCCAAAGGAAATGGGCCCCAGAGCGAGCCACACCGGTGGTGAACCGCAGGGCACTGGCCGATGGGGCCGCATCCGCAAACCCGTCTTCACGGCGGCTGAGAGGGCCTGGCAGGGCGTGTGTGGGAGCGGGAACAAGCAGGCGCCAGGTAGACGGAGGCGCTTCCATTCAGCATCCCCCTGAAGAACCCCTCCCAGAGGCGGGCCCCAAACCCTGACCTCCCACACCTCCGACAAGGGGCTCCGCAGCCCACCCCCCTCTCACCACGCCCCTCCTCCCCAGGGGACCCATGGGAGCTGCCTCTGGGAGCCACCGTCTGCATCACAAGCTCGTCCGTGGCGGTCCAGGCGTGAAGCAAAGTACTAACAAGAAACGAGCATGGGGTGCCCTCCCCCCGACACCCCACAAATAAATAGGATGTTTGCAAAGGAAAACCAACGCAGCCCATCTCTGCTAATCAGGTCTCGTCAGCATGTCCTCCGAGCCACCTCATTTCCTTGGTTTGGTGAGAGTGGACTTTCCCCCTTACTTTCCTTAAAGCAGAGGAGGAAAAGAGCAAATGCCACTCTTTTCCGTGGCCTCTCTGGGTTGGCTGGAACGTGGGGTGTCCGCGCTCCCCGGCGTGGTGAATCCCCAGAGGCTGAGTCTATCGGCGGAGGGAAGAGACTTTGGGGTCTGTAAGTCACTCAAACAGCCTGTTGAGACCCTGTCATGTGCCAGGCATGCCGCAGAGGGCGCGTGGCATCCACAGGACTGTGACCTGTCTCCACGTGCTCAGAGTTAGCGAGGGGCCCACATCCCCGAACAGAATTGGGTTCCTGTGTGGGGTCTCGCCAGAGCTTAGAAGGGTGACAGGGGACCCATCCAGGAGGAGGTAGCAAGGAAGCCCTCCGGGGGGAGGTGGTGCTGGTCAGATTCGGGGGACAGGAGAGTGGGAATCTGGGACAGGAACTAGGGAGTCCTACTTTTGCCACCCTTGGCACCCCTTAGTGGATGGCCCCACTGCACCCCGAGAGGAAGAGAGCCCCTCAATTGCAGGCTTCCCGCTAACCTTCCACGCCCTGTATGTTCTCCTCCACTCCATGGCCTGTGGTCAAGGCCAAGCCCGGACCCTACTCCCCTGCTCCCCTGATCCCCTGCTCCCCTGCTCAGATGCCCCCTCCCTCCTGTCACTTTATCCTTCCTCCCGCCCTCTCTGCGTCTGCTGAGTCCTTCCCACCAGTACACACCTGCTAGGGCTCTCGCATCTTAGCGGTTTCTCTCCACGGCTCCGGCCTCTTCCCTGCGTCTTCCCTTCCTGCCACGCCTTCTCGAAGGGCCCATCGCATTGGCCCCCCTGGCCCGCTTGCCCAGAGTGGACCTAGCCCGGGGTGACCTCTTCCTTCCTGGCTTCCAGAACACCACCCTCCCCGGAGGGGTCCTCCTGCCTCCTAAACTCTTATTCCCGGGCCCATGCGGGGGCCTCCTCTTCCTGTGGCCGTCCTAAATGTGGGTGCTTGCCAGTGCCCCCCAACTGCCAGCTCCCCCGGTTGCCATCGCTGTGCCCGTGGTATCCTCACCACAGCTTTTCTCAAAACATTGTGATGAGCCTCAGACCCTCTGGTCACCATTTCTCCATCCCCGGCCTTTCCCGTGGCACCACCCCAACAGGTTTCTACTCCCCGAGATTGCTACACCCCGAGATTTCTAACCATGCCCCTGCTGTCCCAGAAAGAGACCTGCCCGTCCCAGTGGCCTGGGTGTTATCCCTACTTGCTCCCTCCCCCCCCTCGCCCCGCCCCCTTTTTTTTTTGTTTGTTTCCAATATCTTTTTCTTGATTTCAGAGAGGAAGGGAGAGGGAGAGAGAGAAAAACATTGACGATGGGAGAGAATCACTGATCGGCGGCCTCCAGCACGCCCCACACTGGGGATGGAGCTCACAACCTGGGCACGTGCCCTGACTGGGAATCAAACCGTGACCTCCTGGTTCATAGGTCGATGCTCAACCACTGAGCCACCGCAGCTGGGCCCCTCGCCCCGCCTTTTGGTAGCTCATTCAGTCCTGCCCCCTCTCCTGGACTCCTGCAATAGCGTCTTTGCTGTCCCCAGCACTCAGCCCCGGACTCAGAAGGGCCAGGAAAGGGGGTTCCACAGGAGTCTCAAAGCCAGTGCTTGCTCCCCTAGGCTCGCTGCCCACTGGGCTCTCGGGGGGGGGGGGCTGTGTGTGGCTGTGAGGCTGTGTTGGGGCAGGAGCTCCCCGCTGGCAGGCCGGGGTGTCACAACCACGGGTCCTTCCCCGTGCCGGGCGCGCCTGTCCTCCCAGGGGACGACGTGAGGATGTGGCAGAGGCGGAGAGGGGCCTACCCCGACGGGGCGTGCGTCTCTGAGTTGACTTTTCCACCCTTCCCGGAATGCGGGCCGGCAGCCACGCAGGCGGGCTCCCCGACAGCTGAATGGGGCTCTGTTCCCGAATGCGGGCGGCAGAGAGGGAGAGTGTGTGAGCACGTTATTTCCACGGACCCCCACCTGGAAACCGCTCCCGGCCTCGCCCTGGAAAGAAACACTCCCTGGCCGGGGAGGTGACAGGTTGGCGCTGGCCAGGGCGGGCGCTCCCTGCGTCGGGCGGTCTCCCAGGGACCTGCTGCCCATTTGGCTCGGGGTCTGAGGCGGCCATTGTGACGCTGTTGGTCTGTTCCGGGCCTCCCTCCTTGCCCCCCATCCTCTTCCTTTTGACGCCTCCTTCCCTGGGCTCCTGTTGAAAGGAAACTCATGTGACCATGGGCTTCTGATCCCCCAAGAAGTGGCCCAGGTGGGGGACTGCGTCCGAGGACCCTGGGTGTGCCAGGGCCTGGGCTATGGGAGCCAGACGACCTGGGCTGGAACCCGGCTCTGCCTCTCATAGGCTGTGTGACCTCTGGCAACGTTCTCAGCCTCTCTGAGCCCTGGTTTCCGCTTCTTCACGAAGCCTGGGGCTGATAGTAACTCTTCTCCTACAGGGTAGTTGTAAGGAGCAGGGATACCCAGATGATGTTGGAAAAGTAAGTAGCCAGCAGAGAACCATGAAACGCAAGTGGGTGCTGCCCTGTTTATAGACTGGGGGTTGGCAGGGGGCACGGCAGCAGCCACCTTCTTGGCACTCGGGGTGGTCATGGCTACACTCAGCTCATTCATAAAGGCACGGGCCCCTGAAGACCAGCAGGCCTCGCTCTGGTGGGTTACCGTGCGTGGGTATCCTGTCTGCTGTGTCACCGCAGGCATCCCAGCGTGATGGTCCTCCTGGGGCCCAGTGTGGCTGCGTTGAGAGGAGAAAGGGCTCATTCTGCTCTCTGGGCGGTGTAGTAGGAGCTCAGGAAGCTTTAGAATCTTCTAGAGGAAGGTGAACCCTCCTCCCTCCAGAGCAGGGACTCTCTGCAGCCCAGGTGGCCACCTCCACCTGGACATCCTCAGAAGGGAAGCGTCTCCTTTACAAGGCGGGCCCCTGGGTCACTGGGCAGCCAGGTCTCCCCTCCTCCAGGATACGCATCCCTGTTCCGTCATCACCCCGTCCCCTCCCCCCCCCCCACACACACACACAATGGGGAGGCCTGCGCCTGGCCGGCATGGCTCAGTGGTTGAGCATCGACCTATGATCCAAGAGGTCATGGTTCGATTCCCAGTCAGGGCACATGCCTGGGTTACAGGCTCGATCCCCCGTAGGGGGCGTGCAGGAGGCAGCTGATCAATGATTCTCCCTCATCATTGATGTTTCTCGCTCTCTCTTTCTCCCTCTCCCTTCTTCTCTATAGTCAATAAAAAAATTTTTTTTGAAATGGGGAGGCCTTCGAGGGCAGGGCCGGGCTCTTTATCTCTGTACCCCCTGGGGCTGACCCCGGTGGTCTCAGTGCAGGTGGCTTTCCTCCAGGGACACGTGACAGTCCCTGCCCATCTGTCCAAGGTACCCACCTGGACCAGTTTCCTGCGGCCGTTTCCCACAGGCCAGGCGGCTGAGAGCACAGAGCAGGAGGCCAGGCGTCCCACGGCAAGGTGTGGGCGGGGTGGGTTCCTCTAGCGGCCCGCTCTGCCCCTGCCCCCCGGCTCCGGGAGCTGCGGCAGCCCATGGGTCACTTGGCTCATAGATACTCCACTGCGGCCTCTGCCTCCGCATCCCTGTGTCTCCCATCACCTTCCGTCTGTGCGCATGTGTGTCCAGGTTTCCGATTCTTAAGCCGCCGCCATTGGATGAGGGCCCAACCAATCCAGGATGAAGGACCTCGTCGTACCTTGATTACAAATGCAACAAACTTACCTCTGAGGAAGGTCACATTCTGGGGTTCTGGGTGAATGAGAATTAGGGGGTTCATGGTTGACCCAGGACACCACCTCGGGGTGGTCATGGCTACACTCAGCTCATTCATAAAGGCACGGGCCCCTGAAGACCAGCAGGCCTCGCTCTGGTGGGTTACCGTGCGTGGGGAACCTGCCCCCCAGACCCTGGCTCCTGTCCCCCTGGACCCCGCCCTGCTGGGGCAGGGATTGGAAGGCATGGGGGTGAGCAGCCTGGGGCAGTGAGTCTGAGCTGCTCCAAGGACAGGGGAAGGATACCAGAGGGGGAGCGGAGGTGGGACCAGTGGGCACTGAGAGGAGGGGTGCCTCCTTGTTTTCAGGACAATAAATGCCTCTTGACGGGCCGCAGTTTGCTCAGGGACTCGCCGCCAGAGCGGGTTGTCCACATCGATTGGATGGCCACGGAGCTCTGTCACAGCGCAGGAGGGAGCTGGCAGGCGCTCCTGATGGCCTGTCCCCAGGCATCCCCAGGCATCCCCCTCCGAGTCACCTGGGGAGGTAGGGAGGAGGTGACCAAAGTCAGGGGCTCTGCTCTGGAGAGGCCCCCTGGTCCCTGGGCTTCTGCCTCTCCTCCGTCCCCTCGGGCCCCAGAGGCCTCTTGGGAAGGCGGCCCATTTTTAATGAACAAATTACTGTCCTTGTTAACAGCACGCACAGGGCTTGGGGGATCAAGGAAGCCGGAGTCTGGAAAGCAGCCACTAATTGAATGGAGGGGATGAGATCCAGATGTGGCCTGTGGCCCAGCAGACAGCTGCCGGCCTTGGACTCCTGGGGCCATCCCGGAGCTCCTGGCCGAGGTGAGGGCGTGGATAGCACTAGGGGGTCAGGCTGCCCAAGGCTCGGGCCCTGCAGGGCTGGCGTCCCTCCGTTTCCCGCACAAGGACCCCTCTTCCGAGGACCTCCATGTCTGGGGGCTGCTCATGTAGCAACCACTGTTGGAGGAAACACGTGACCACGGGCTGCTGTAAATTCCGTATCGCTTTTAAGTGGATTTTTATCTTACTAATCACATCAGCAGCCACACACTTGTGACAAATGGCCGTAGGTGTGTGAGACGCGTTGATTCTGTCAGCAGACAGGGTTTGGCACGTATGTGCCCTGGAGGAACCCCCGTAACACCCACCCAGCATGTTGGGGACCACTGGCTTAGCTCTCTGGGTGCCGGGTTCCTGGCATTGAGGAGAGGCCGCTGATTTATCTTGAGTCCTAGGAAGTGGGGGGGGGGGGGGGGGCTTGGGGTGGAGGAACCCATTTGAGCTGTGCTTGAAGTGAGGGATAAAAGAGTGTGGATTAATTTCTCCCTCCCTCCCCTCCCTCCCTCCTTCTGCACATGTGTAATATGTATTAAGCACAGCAAGGGACCCACCACCGGGACAGGCCCATTGTGTGGGACTCAACAGTGCGAAAGGCCCAGTCTTAGCCTTCTAGAAGCTTCTAAACTTGCATTGGGAACACGAGAAGAGGGTGGCTCCTTCAAGGTGGCTGATGCATTTCCCACCTGTTCTTTAACCGGAAAAGTGTCTCTTCAGCTGTCGTCTTCCCTGCTGGGGATCTGTCTGAAATTTCACTGGAAGAAGGGGTTCCACCACTTAAAGTATATAAAAAAGGAAGCGAAGTCACAGATGCTGAATTCAGTTGTTTTTACCGCATCAGCAGAGATGGGAGGTCCGCGAGGCGCCATGACCAACCCAGGGTCTCATGGCTCAGTGGGTGCCGGCCCAGGCCAGGAGCCAGATCTGCTCACTGCCCCACCCGGGCCCACCTTCCCAGGGGACGGCACACCTGCAGGCTTGGGGGTTGCCCCAGGAAGGGCTGCTGCTCCCAGTAGGACAGGCTGAGGCCCTGATCAAGGCCTGGGCCAGCGATCCCTGTTTCGCCCAAGGCTTCACGCTTAACATGCAGCGTCCTCTCTGCGAGGGTCATTTGTGGACCATCTCGGGTGTTAGGTGGGTCCAGTTTAGCAAGTGGTTTCTATGAAGAGCAGCGCGGTGTCCCCAGGGAGTGAGGCCCGGGCGGGGGCAGCAGGTGGGGACCGGGCACGATCCGTGTTATGGATTTTATCGAGTCATAACAAGGCCGAAGGACAAACAGTTAAAATTGCCGAAGGCCCGGGCTGCCTCGGCCAGTGGGCTGTCAGGGTGGCCTGTGCCCGCCGGTGGCCCCGAAGGGCCCAGCTCTGCAGCCGTGGAGCTCCGGCACTGGCTGAGCAGCCTGAGCTAGGAGGATAGGGGGTTAGGTTTCAGGGTTCACCCCTACACCCCACCCCCCAACCCCAGCGGACGTCGCTGAGCTCCAGCAGACCCTTTGTCTCTGCATACGCTTAGATGGTCCCAAACAATGATGGGTAGCAATGATCTGCAGGTTGGAGGGGGGGGGGGGTCCCCTGATAACCCTCTCCCTGGGAAGATGTCATGAGAAAATCCCAAGATATTTAGGGCACCTGAGAGCAGCCATTCACTGGGCCACCAGCTGCCCATGACCCCAGAGCAGCGGCCCAGCCCCCCGGCCTCAGTGTCCTCGTGTGTAAAACTGGAAGGACATTTAGCCTGGTGGGGACGTCATAAAAACCAAGTGGGATGAGCCGCCCAGAGCACCACGGACCCCTCCTGTGCGTACAGTATGTCTGTGAGGACTAGGTCAGGAGGGGTAGGGGATGGCTGTCACTGCATGAGACTCCGAGCCAGGATGAAAGGCCTGGCTGGTGACATCATGGTTCCACGAATCCCATGCCTTCTGTGTGCCAGGGACTGTGCCCGCCAGGTACATGCATAATCCCAGGAAGTCTTACAAGCAAAACTAGAGGCCCGATGCACGAAATTCGTACAAGGGCCTTGGCCCTGCCCCCCACCTCTGCCCACCGCTGCTGCGGCTTTGTCCAGAAGGAAGGACGTCTGGTCTAATTAGCATATTACCCTTTTATTATTATAGATAGTACTAGAGGCCCGGTGCACAAAATTTGTGCATGGGTAGGGTCCCTAGGCCTGGCCGGCGATCAGGGCCAATCTGTGGGGCGACCGGCAGGGTGATTGGGGGGCCCCTTTGGCACCTCCCTTGGCTGGCCTGGGGCCTGTAGGCTGGGGGCAGCTCCTGCATTGAGCGTCTTTCCCCCGGTGGTCAGTGTGCATCATAGCAACCAGTCGTTCCACCGGTCCTTCCCAGGTTCGGTCGATTTGCATATTAGGCTTTTATTATATAGGATGGTCTCCTGCTCTGTAAAACGGAGATCAGAGACGTTTGCTCACGGTCAGATAGTTTGTAAATGGCTGAGCTGAGATTTGGTCACGAGTCTCCTGTGTCCTGGGTCCAGAAATCTTATTGCTTCGGGTCTCCTTTTCCACCCGGGTCAGCTTTGTCTCCTTTGTCAGCGGTGGGAGGGGCTAGAGGCCCAGGCCAGGGCATACCAGGTAGCCAGAACAAGGGGACAGTCTCCATCCTGCAAGTCCCCAGGGATGGGGGAGCAGAACGTACTCAACATCAGGAGTTTGAGTGTTTAAGGAAAAGGAAGCTCAGGGGAGCTGAAGAGCAGCCCGGCTGGTGGCAGGGTGAGCACAGGTGTATGCAGGTATGCCGAGTGCAGGTGCACCGGGCCAGGCCCGGGCACGGCACTGCTACCCAGTGAAGTTAGGAGACACCCCCCACCCGGGGCCCCCGGCTGCCAAGCAGGGTTTCCAGGAAGCAAGTGTTCAGGTCCTGCCCCGCCTTCCTGGGCTGGGAGTGGAGGAGGCAGGCGCCAGCCTCGGATGACAAGGTCACCGCCTCTCGCTCCAAGCCAGCTCAGCGCGCTCCTTTGCTCAGATGCTGCTGGGCTGTGACGAAGAGCTGTCACCAAGGACCTGTCACCGGAGACCGTGGAGGGAGGGCGGGAGCTGAAGGGGCCACCTGAGTGGTGGCAGGAAGGCCTGTGGGGCTGGCAGTAGCCACCCTGTCCTATGTCTCCTGGCCCTGGCTCTCCTCCTCTCCTAGGGAGAGGGGGGCAGCATCCCAGGCAGCGAAGGGGGTCATTGTGGGCTCTGGACACTGCTCTGCAGGAACCAGATCCGCATCAGTCAGCACCCTCCCCTCAAAGGCCAGTTCCCTGGGGTGGTGAGGCCAGGGAGATGCATAAACAAACACAGACGCACACAGGTACAAACAGTGCGTCAGGGTAGGTGTGCACACGTGAGGGCAACCTCCTTCATATTCCTGCCCCCACCCCCCTCCAGGGAAGGGCAGCTGCGGCTCACAGGGGTTGAGAGAGGCGGCCTGCCCAGGGGCCAGGTGTGGACTCCAGTGGACTTAATGCTGTGCTGTGCACCCTCTGCAGGTCACCAGCTCAGGACAGTCAGAGTGGGGGTGGGACCCAGGTGTGCTGGCCACTCCACCAGGCTGCCTGCTGTCACAGAGGCCCCTTGCCTGCACTCACCCTCCCCCCCCCACCCCCTGCCTTGGCCCCTACTCCAGTCCCCCTGGCGTCCACACTGTCCAGTAGTTTGGCTCCGTAGCTGCCCAGGACCCCATCTTACAGGCCTTTCACTGCCTCCGGCCAGGCTGCCCAACCTGTGCATCGGGTGGGGGCAGACTAGACGTGAAGCCCGCAGGGCCTCAAAGGTCGGGACCCTCCGACTTGTGCAATGCCGCGTCTCCAGGGCTTGCTGATGATCCCACCAGGGTTGATCTCACCATGCCCTCGGGCTGCTGCTCAGGAGCTGGTCCTGGGCAGCAGGGAGACAGTCAGGATGGGACCTGTCCCCCTCCTTCCTGCCCTCCTGGCTGCCTCCATTCATTCCCCGGAGGAGGGGCCCTTGCCAGGCCCGCACCGATGCTGCCCCCGCCAGGCCCTTCTTCGCACTGCCTCTGGGCTCCCTCTGCGGCAGCTCCCTGCACCCAGCTTCCTGCCTGTCCGGGCCTGCAGTGAGCAGCTGGGGCCATCTGGGGCTGGCCTGGGCACCAGGCGGCCTTCCCATGACTCCGCACCTTGTTAGGAGGCAGCCTGGGGGACTGGCCATTCCGCTGACCCTCCAGAGGCCGCCTGGGGTCTTCCCTGCGGCAGCAGCAGCCGGACCAGTCACAGGCACACGTGTGGCTACCGATGGGGGGCAGGGTCTGTGGTCAGACAGGGGAGCCCCTCTTTTCCGAGCCTGTCCCATGATCCTGGGAGCTTCAAGGTGATTCTTGAACCCATGCCCAGTGTCCTCTGGGCCCACCTTCCGTCAGGAGCTGAGGGTGCCCCCAGGGGCCCGCCAGCCCACCCACCACTCTCACTGCTCTTTCCCACACGGGTTTTCACCTGTCTCTCTCTCACACACGCTGTTCCCACCCGACCCCCTGCACGCAGTCCCCTGTGCACATAGCCCTTCCTCTAGCCCGGAGCGTGTCATCCCACATGCCTGTCCCCCTTCACACAAAGGCACCACAACCTCCCCCCTTTCCCGCACAACCTTTTCTCTTCCCCTGTCCTCCCTCACACCCACGCTCTCATGCATTCATTCATTCAGCGGATGCTACTCGAGCCCCCACTCTCTCAGGCACTGTTGTAGGAGCCGAGGATAGTTGTTGGGGGCGGGGGGGGGGGGTGTGGGGGGAGAAACAGGCAGATATTTCTGTTCCTGTGGCACTGACATTCTGGCTCGGGAGATAAGCAACCGAATAGACAAGTAAAATGTAGACATTTAGATGCTGATACGGGATCAGTGCTGCGGGGTAGAGTGGAGCAGGAAGGAAGAGCAGGCCTTTGGGGCGGGGTGTGTGTGAGTGTGTGTGCGCGCCTCCAGGTGTCGGGTCTAGGCCAGCCTTTGGGACATGTGGCTCAGGCCCTCTGGTGCCCCGTGGGGACGGCAGCTCGTCAGCCTGAGGTGGTTGGCGGTCCAGGAAGTTGTCTGACCAGTGTGTCACCTCTTCCTGGAACCTGCACAGGGCTGCCCCGCCCTGCCCAACCTTCATCCTCCGGTTGGCACGGGTGGACAGCCCACGATGGGCCACAGAAGTTGGGGAGATTGGCCAGGACCGGAGATTGGGGGAGACAGATTTCAAGATGGAAATAAGATCCAGCAGACCTAGATTGGAATCCCAAACGTACCTTTACCACCTTGAGAGGCAGTTTCGTGACCTCTGAGCCTCTGTTGTCCTTCTGCCAAATGGGGCTGCTGGGGCTGACTTGGTGAATTTCCCGTGGAGGTGAGGAGGAAACGGAGGGACCAGCGCGGAACGGGCCGCACGCAGTCCGTGCTCCGAGGAGACAGCACGCTGAGATGGGGCCGGTGGCCCAGGGAGGGGCAGGGACGCAGAGAGAAGAGGGCTGAGGAGCCAAGGTCTGCTCCACACCCCCGGGCGCCCCTTCGCCCTGCCTCGCCCTGGAGGGGAGGAGAGGGGCCAGGGCTCCTGGAAACCAGCCCCCGCCACTCGCCTAGGCCCCCATGCTAGTTTCTAGCCACCTCCAGCCGGTGTCTGTGGGAAGCCTTCTGCCTAATCCAGTCAGCGCCTCCTGTAATCCGATTACTCCGTGTAAGGAACCCCAAATCTGATCAGAAGGCGTCCTGGGAATGGCACGGGTTGGAGGGGGCCATGCGGAGAAGGGGTTCAACTTTGGGTGCCATCTGCTCCTCCTCTGAGACCTCAGACAGGTCCCTGGGCAGAGTCCTGTGCCACCACGGTCCTCGCCAAGTCCCCCGAGAGCCAATGCTGCCCAGCTTACCCCTAGACCTGTGGACTCGTGGGGCGGGTTGGGGGGCAGGAGGCCCCCATTAACCCCTGCCTGCCATAGTATTCCCTTGGGTAAAGCCTACTTGCTCAAGCAAGGTGTGTGTGGGGGAGTGTGGGTGGCCACGCCCTGAAATTTCGTCTCTGATCTGTCCTTTCTCTGGGTTTGGACTGTTGAAATCCCAAGGCTAACAGGCCAGGGTCTGAAGAGGCAGAGGGAGCCAGCCCAGACCATGGCGGTGCTGGGTTTCGGCACACGTTCTCGGCGAGGGGCGAGGTTGGCTTTGAGTCATTGCTGTGTTTCCTGTGGGACCCTCAGAGCATCCTCTCTGACAGCAGAAGCAAACACCCGGGAAGGAGGTGTCACTTGCTGGCCTTTCCCCCTGCCCGGTTCTCACGTGTTCCTGGGACCCGGCCGCATTACTCGCGCCTGGATTACGGTAACAGCGCCTACCCGGCCCCTCTGATCCCGCCTCTCTCACGTCCATCCCGCAGACAGCTGTCCGATGCATCTCGCTAAATGTCCTCTTTCATCAACCGCCTCCCGCTTCTCCAAGGGCCCACCGGCTCTGTTTTCCTATTGAGCCGAGTCTTCGATCGCCCTGCTCTTAAGAGTTTGTAAAATCAGCTGTGCCCTTTCCGTCCACGTGGCTTCCCCCAGGCCTCTGGCCATGTGAAAGAGGCCACGTTTAGAGAGGAATGGACGTGTTGGCAGACATTCCGGGGCCCCCAGCTGCCTGCTTTCTCTGTAATGCCCTCCCCTCCCCCAGCCTTTTTCAGCTCACCTGGTCTCGGCAAGGACAGAGGCATAATTAGGTACTAATGGTACCTGCTGATGACAGCAGCGTCCCTGCCCAGTGCTCTGATAAACCAGCGGCTCTGCCCGGCAGGCGGGCGTGGAGCTTCTTATTGCTCAGACACAGGCACTCTGTCCGCCTCACGCATCTCACACCCCAAGTGGGGCTCCGGTCTCCAAGGACCAGCCTGGAATACCTCCCTGCGTCACAGCAGCCAGCGCCGAGCGGGCCGCGCGCCGAGCACTTTCCCACGACTTTGCGTTTCCTCCCTGCCCAACACCATGGGGCAGGTGGCAGTGTGCCCACTTTATAGGTGAGGGATCTGAGGCCGTGTTACCTTCCTGCTTAACTAGGTCACTGAGTAAACAGTGCAGCCACCTCTGCTGGAGGGGGTCACGCTTGGCCTCATGGTGAGGACCCCGGCTCTGCCTCGAGTGACCCTGGGTTCCCATCCCCGCCCTGCCGCTCACCAGCTGTGAGGCCCTGGGCCTCTCTGTGCTGCAGGTTCCCTGCCTACAAGACGGTTCCCCAGAGGCGGGCCCCTCGCCGAGGACTGCCGTGGGAGTGAAGTGGGTTCACGCGCAAACAGCAGCTGCAGGGTGCGCAGAAGTGCGCCCTGTGACCATCCACAGCTCACGCGTTTGGGAGTCTGCCCTGGAATTGTGCCACCCCAACCCGTAGGAACTCTTAAGGGGTACTGCCACATCCCCTCACCCTTCTCACGTGTTCATTGCAAAATAATCATCACCCGGATGGGTCGAGAGTGAGATACATCAGCCTCAGCCACATAGTTCTGTGCTATGGGGAGGGGGCGTGGCCTGGGCATTGTAGGATATTTAGCAGCATCCCTGGCCTCTACGCACTACAGTGGACCACAGTGATGCTCAGCTCTGAATGGGAAACACGGGTCCTCATCTAGGAATGAGCCCAGGCCAGGATGGCAGGAGCCCCCGTGAGAGTAACAGGGTAAGTCCCCAGGCTTCCCCCAGCTGAAGGGAAATTGCTGGAAGCTCACCGCTGCTAAGTAGGGTGGTGATGCCAGGGCAACCCAAGGAGAGAGGGGTGCCCAGGGGATGCCCAGGGTGGTGGCAGCTCAGAGTAGCTTAGCAGCTGTAGCGAGGCTGGCAGAAGCGTCTTCCATCCAGGCTCTGTCTCGGCCTGTCCATGGGTCCCTGCAGCTCCCGGCTCTGCCTCTGTCCTGTGGCTTGTGGGCACGCACGCTGGGGTGGGCCTTTGGCAGGCCAGGAACGGGGAGCAGGCTGAGTCGAGTTTGCTCAGGTGACCCCAGTGGAGTCATTCCAGCTTAGTAACCCCCACACTGCGGAGCCTCGAGATGAAATTCTAAGGGTGTGGATTTTGGATCATGGCCTGTGTTCAGGCTCCTCCATTTGTAGCTAAATGGGTGCTCTTGGGTTTTGGGCGGGGAGGGCTCCTGGGCACTGTATATTTTATCCCATCCTCACATCATGGCTACAGCAGGTGTTACCTTCCCCCTTGGACAGATGAAGAGACTGAGGGTCAGAGGGGCAGCCGGAAAGTTGACAGAGCAAGAATTACACCCATATCTGACCCTAAAGAACGTGTGAGACTTCGTTTTCCCACCTCTAAAGTGAGGTCTACCTCCCAGCCCGTTCCCTCAGAGAGCTGTCTTGAGAAGCACGCGGGATAAAATATGTGGAGGGCATTGCGAAGCCAGAAATGATCATCGTGACAATTAAGCTGCTGAACCTTCACGTTCCAAGAGCCAGGCCTGCTCCACCTCCAAACATCAGGGAAGGCCGTTTAGTGAATCCCGTTGGCCGGCCAGGGTTGTGGTGCTGGGACTCCAGATGCGAGCGGTCCCCCAAAATGGTACCCACCCACCCCAAGCAGTCTGCTGAAGCATCAGGAATTAAATTTCACGGCTGGGTGCCCGGAGATACCAACTCGCACTCCATGTGTTTATGGCTCGAGGAGGAGATAAGATTTGATTAAGAAGACTGCTATTAATTTATGGCAAGTACACTCTCGCTAAGAGAGAGGCTGCCTTTAATTAATAGCCAGAAGGAATTTGCGCTTTCCGCCTCAGCAAGGGGGAGCGGGGTGGGAGGAGGGGGCAGTCAAGCCAGCTGAGTGATGTGGATGAATTGATTCCACACCACACGCACACACACCTTCCTTTTGAAGAGAATATAAATAAATAAAAGCCCAGCGGGAAGGACAGAGGCGTTCGTCCAGGAGGCGGGCAGGTGGGCTGGGAGAGGTGGCCAGCAGGAGAAGGGTAAGAAGGAGCAGGACAAGGAGAAGCAGAAACGATGTATCGAGTGCTTACAGTATGCCAGGCATTAGGCAACACCCTTGGTGTGGGTCCCCCGACGACAGCCCCATACGCAGGTAGAGAATCAGACGGCACACGTGACAGGACGTGCATGGCATGGGGGGAGAGATTACACCCTAAATCAGACAGGGCTAGGTCCCCATCCAGCTCCGCCTCGAGCTGTGTGGCCTTGGGCAACGTACTTTAACTTCCTGAGCTCCCATTCTTCACGTCTCCAACAAAAACAGCACCATCTTCCTTGCCGGGTGGCTGAGCAGACTCAGAGGGTTGGTGACAGCGAGAAACCAGTTGCTGTTCCCCCGTGATGGAGAGCAGCACCAACCAAGCCCCTGAGCAGAGAGTGGACCTGTTGGCCATCCTCAAACCCACGCCTCCCCTCTTGAGCCTCAAGCCTCCTCACCACGCAAGCCACTCCAGGGGGACTGCACGGCCAGCATCTTGCACTAGAAGTCAAAATCTGCATTTAGGTGCAGACAGATCCCTGCTGGCAGGCCCCTCACACATACCCAGATCCCTCCACCTACCCCAGGACCTTTACACATGCTGCCTCCTCACTCAGGACACCCATCCTTTAGCTCTTTGCCTACTAACTCCTCCTACACATCCTTTAGGGATCATTTGAGAAGATCTCCCAGACCCCCAGTTCCAGGTCATCATCCCCCTTTTTTTGAATATGCCTGGCGCTCACTTTGCCCTCCACGTGCTCAGGATTCCTGAGCCTGAGGGTGCCAGTTCCAGAGGAAATTGAATGGAGCGCTCCCGCCCTCTGCTCTCCCGCAGGGCAGTGGTCACACAAGCCCAGGGATTCACTTGATTGTGGGCAGGTGTGAGGCCAGGCACGGTCACTGTAGCCAGGACACACCGCACAGGGTGGCGCTGCTGACTTTCCCTCCCAGCATTTGAGGCCTTGGGCGGACAGTGACCTGCTGGTGGTTCAGAGCCCACCCACCTTTTTGCTTTGAGGCGCTGGCCATATCCTGGACTGGGGGGGTGGGAGGGAGGGGTGCATTACAGAGGTGCAGAGACTATTCCAGAAGAAGGGGGTAACTCCACTCCTGTCAGACCCCCAATACTCACCAACAGCTGAGTGCCCCCCGAGAAGGAGAGAAGACAGCAGTGCCCCTGCTGCCGTCATAAAGTCCGCTGGAATCAGAGCTGGTCCTAGGGGTTCACGCATCCATCCCAGGATGCGTGCACCCCTGTGTGAGGTGACTCCTGTGTGCTGAGAATGTAGCAGTGGGCAAGAAAGCACCATTTGTTCTCAGGGAACAGATTGTCTGCAGAGAGACAGGTGTTAGATTAACATTATTTCATTACTATAGTGATCGGTCCCATAAGGCAAGTTACAGATTCCATAAAAATATTCAAAAGGGGAATGAGGGCCTAACCCCGGGGGGTCTGGGAAGGCTTCTCAAATAATCCCTAAAGGATGTGTAGGAGTTAGTAGGCAAAGAGCTAAAGGATGGGTGTCCTGGGTGAGGAGACAGCATGTGTAAAGGTCCTGGGGTAGGTGGAGGGATTTGGGCATGTTTGAGGGCCTGGAAGGAGGCTGATGTGGAAGTTTACAGTGTGGGGTGGGGTGGGGGCGGGGCAGACTGATGGGACACGGAGCCCCCTCCACACACTTTGACACACAGAGGTGAGAGTGTAGTGCTGGGGGGATGGAATCTTCTGGAAGGCTTCCTGGGTGGACAGCCCTAAGTCTTATATCTGAAAGCTGAGGGAGATACCCAGGAGAGAAGGGAACTCTGTTCTGGTCTCAAGGGCCAGCTAAGTAAGAGGAGAGGATGAACACCAGTCAGGGGGGTGGGTGTAGCCAGTCCCTCCCTGGAGGCCACCCAGCAGGGTCAGAGGTGAAGGGGCAGAGCGCAGGGCCTAGGCCGCCCAGGGGTAGTGCAGACCCTTCCCTGGAGCCCGGCCCCTTGGCCGTGATGCTCTCTTTCTCTGATTAGGCGGCTGGCAGGGCTTCTGCATTAATCACAGTGACACACAGTTACATTCTGATCATTGTCACAGCCACAGGCTCTGAGATGCGGCGCCAGCTGCTGCCAGCGTGGGGGAAAAAGGCCAACGCTCGTGCCCGCTCGCCCACTCTCTGCCCTGCTTCTTCTTCCTCCCGTAGATCGCTTGCTCCCCAGGCTCAGCCTGAAGTGGGTGCTCGGTCATACAGAGGAGGGGCTCCCCCAGGCAGCCCCCGTCAGAGCCCCAGGTCGGCAGAACCCCAGGGCAGAATTCTCAAGAGAATCATTGAGCCCAGACTCCAGACAGAACTCCAGCAAGGGCTCCTGTGCTGACCCCTCCATAGTGTGGGCCGTGCTGTCCCCCCAAATAGCACAGTCTTCTGCTCCCGGCCCCTTCCCCACGCCACCACGCTGGAGGGAAGCCCAGCTGGTCTGCGAGGCCCAAGTCAGGCCGGACAGGCTGGGAGGCACGTTCTCCCCGGACCCAGAGCCGAGGGGGCAGCCTTCCTGAGGCCCCACAGGGCCGGCATCCAGGGACTGTGTGCGGGAGACTGCCCGCCCAGGGAGCACCTGCTCATAAATGGATGGAGGGAGGTCTCAGCAAGGCGACGGCCACTGCCCTGGGCTCTGCCCATTTGTCATCTTCAGCGGTGGCCAGGACCCCGGAAAGGATGCATGAGCCGGGCCTGGCAGGGCGGCACATCGGGTCACAGAGCAGGACTCTGCACAGGCCAGGGGAAGGCGGTGGGAGGTGTAGGGAGTGCAGAGGCCCCTGGGAGGCTCCAGACCTCAGTCAGAGGGAGAGAGGAACCTTACTAGCCATTTCGGGGGGGACAACAGGGGCTTGAGTTTTCTCTAAGTTTGGTGGGGGCCTGCCTGTGTCATTTCTAAGACCCAGAGCAAAACGGAAACGCGGGCCCTTGTTTGCCAAGCAGGCCGGCTGGGGGTGCCGCCCCTGAGGGAGCCCAACCGGAGAAGAAGCCTGAGGTGCGCACGTGTCAGGGAGCTGGGAAGTGAGGGGGGCGCTTGGCGTGGTCCGAGGTGGCTTGGAGACACCAAGCAGAGATGGTGATTGAAGGGACAAGGCCTGCGCAGACGGTGATGACCCAGGGACGAGGCACAGAATGGGAGGGGGGTGGCCTTGGCTATGCCCTGGGACAGGCCAGCACTAGTGGCCGGGTGAGGGAGGCGAGCCCCCTCTTGTCTATCTGATTGGCTCGGGCTTGCTCAGCTCCTCATCCTGCTGGCCCAACCCCACCCCCTGCTCCTGGCCCTTTGTCCTGGGGGGTCCCACTTTCCCAGGAGGTCCTGGACCTCTGCCGTCTCCAGCAGGAGCCCCCACCAGGCCCGGCCCGCAGAACCTTGCCTCACGGTTCCCCAAATGCTAATACCCCGCGTTGGTCTGCGTTTGTGTCATTGAGCTGTCAATCACCACCGCCACCTGGGGGTAGGTACTTCGGTGATGTATGAGTTTCCTGTGGCTGCTGTAACAAATCATCGCAGGCACGGTGGCTCAGAACAGCCCACATTTATTATCGAACCGTTTTGGAGGTCAGAAGTGCAGAATGGGTCTCACTGGGCTACGATCGAGATGTCGATAGGGCGGGAGGCCGGGGCGGGGGGGGACGAGGGGGACCCTTCCCCGCCTTCTCTGTTCCGCTGGCCGCCCCGTGTGTCCCTCTCTGGCATTAACAGCCCTCTGCCTCCACCCTCTGCAGTGGAGGACCCTTCTGATCACACTGGCCCACCCCGATAAGCCAGGATAACCTCCTTATTTGCAAACCAGCTGGCTAGCGATCTTAATTCCATCTTTTGGCTGTGAAGTACCACATTCTCAGGTTCCGGGGATTCGGACGTGGGCATCGTTGGGGGCGTTAATCTGCTGACCGTTCCCTATTTTACAAACGAGGAAGCTGAGGTGTAAGAAGATCAAGGAGCTGCCCAGCGTCGCCCACGTGGGAAGAGAGAAGCCAGGGTCTCGCTCTCCTAGGGTAACTAGTCCTGACGGGTGGGGACCACCACCCTCCAGGCTCCACACCAGCAGTGATGGGCCCCTCCCTTCCCCGCTGACTGCCAGCTTTGTGAGGGCAGCGGCTGGTGGCTGGCGGCCTTCATGTCCCTGGCGCCAGCCCGCTGCCTGGGGTGTGGGAAGTACCTGGTACTTGTTTGTCGGGTAAATAAAAATACGAACGACGGGGTGTAGTCCTGGGACGCTGGTGCCGACGGATCATGTTTAAGAGTCTTCTGGGTAAACTCGACTGAGGACTTTATAGGTCTCCGATCAGCCCTAAAGCACAATAGCGGCCCCCGTGGGTGTGATTCCTTCCCTCCCCTCGGTCCACCTCCGGGCTGGATTCCAGCTCCCAGGAACCACTCTCAGCGAAGTCATTCCACAGCCCTTTAGGGTCCACACTTTCCAGTCGGCCCTGCCTCCTAGGGTCACACTCTGCAGGGGCACACTCCCAGAGGGCAGGGCGGGGCGGGGTCCAGGGAGATGGGACAAGGGCCACCACTTCACTCTGAAGCCCCCCGAACTGCACAGAAGACCAGGGTGCTCATGGGGTGGCGTTGGTGGTACCTGGAGGTGCCCCCGCCCACCGTTCCCATGGAGGAGAGGGGCACGGCAGTGGGGGGCCCGGGGCAGAGGGGGCGGGAGAGGGCAGGGCGCTGGCCAGGCCCCCGCCAGGCTCACCTTTCCTGGAAGATGGGCCAGCGGGAAGCAGCCGTTCCAGGAAGGAGGCGCAGCCCCTGGCTGCTCACACCCCTCACCGGGAGGAGAGAGCTCTCTGCTCCTCGCAGCCCGCTGAGTGCTGTGGAGAGCTGCTTACCGCTAAGTGGGCTGGAATGGCTTTCTGCGGTCATTCGGCACAGGCTGCTGGGAGCACTGGGGACTACCTGGGCTGGGCTCCCACATGCCCTCCTGGGACCCAGATCAATAAGCTGGGGCTGTGCCCGGGGCGGGGCGGGGGGGGCGGGCACCGAGCTCCCTGAGCAAGGTGGCTGCTCGGGACCACACTGAGGCTCACAAGAGGCCACCCTTGACCCCCAGGCCATGAGCTGGGGCAAAGTGAGGGAGCTCCTGGGACTGAGAGCCCCAACGGGCACAGAGCTATGGTGCTGAGGCCTGGGCCTGGTTCAGGAACCGCTTAGGATTAAATCTGATTCAGTCCAGCGAGGATTGGGAGGAATGGGAGACCAAGGCCGCTCCTAAGGGCTCCAGCATTAGAGACAGACAAGGCTTTGATCCCAGTTATGCCACAGGCAAGCAGTATTACCTCTCTGAGCCTCAGTCTCCTCATCCATAAAATGGAGCTGGGAGGGATGGTTGTGAGGATGCAGTGAGGTGAAGTGCCCAGCATGTAGTGAGTGCTCAGTGGAGGGTAGTTGCTATGTCATCATCATCACTATTGTCATCATCTCCATCATCACCACCTCATCATCACTGTCATCACAATCATCACCACCACCATCATCATCATCATCATCACTACCATTATTATCTCCATCATCATCATCACCATCATAATCATCACCATCATCATCGTCTCCACCATCATCATCACCATCATAATCACCACCACCATCATCGTCTCCATCATCATCATCACCATCATCACCATCATAATTACCACCACCTCCATCTTCACTGTCATCACAATCATTACCATTCTCTTTATCATCATCCCTACTACCATTATCACCATCACCATCATCACCACCACCATCATCACCATCACCATTATCATCTTCATCATCACCATCATCGCAATTATCATTTTCCTCCTCATATCATCACCACACCATTATCATCACCATTATCATCATCACCACCATTATCATCACCATCATCACCATTATCATCATCATCACCGCCATTACCATCACCACCACCATTATCATCACCATCATCACCATATCATCACCATCACCACCATTATCATCATCACTACCATTATCATCACTATCACCACCATTATCATCATCATCACCACCACCATTATCATCACCATCATCACTATTATCATCACCATCACCATCATTATCATCATCACCACCATCATTTTCACCACCATCACCACCATTATCATCACCACCACCATTATCATCATCACCACCATTATCATCACCATCACCATCATTATCATCATCACCACCATTATCATCACCATCACCATTATCATCATCACCACCATTATCATCACCATCACCACCATTATCATCATCATCATACCATTATCATCACCACCATTATCATCACCATCACCATCATTATCATCATCACCACCATTATCATCACCATCACCATTATCATCATCACCACCATTATCATCACCATCACCACCATTATCATCACCATAACCACCATTATCATCACCATCATTATCATCATCACCACCAATAACATCATAATTACCACTCTTGTCATCATCATCACGATAGTCATCATCATCATAATTACCACCACCACCATCATAAGAGGGGTGCTCACTGGGTCTTACTCTCTTGGATTTTTTGTTTGTTTGTTTGGGTAATCTAGTATCAGATGGCAAAGCTGAGCCACCTACTCACCCCGCCCCCCAGACGCCCAGGAGCCTGCCGCATTCACCCCACACACATTCACAGACTGCTTTCTGCTCTGTGCTGGGCTTTGGGGAAACAGAGCAGGTGGGTTGTATGGTTTCAGGGCTGGGGGCAGGGGTGGTGGGAGCAGTGACCTGAGGTGGGGCTGGGTTTAGGGGTCAGGGATGTGAGTGTGGCAGGGAAGGGAAGTGGATGTTGCAAGGCTGGCCCATGGGGCAGGTACCCCGTGTCTGCCTTGCCCAGTGCAGACGTGCTTTCTCCCCAGGAGGGTGGGGCAGTCCCAAGGGGCTCTGGGAGAGTAATGGGGGCTGTCTGACTGCCTGCCTTCCCCCAGCCAAAGCTGGGAAGAGTTAAGGCTCTGAGGTTTTACTGATCGTCCCTCACGCAGAGTGAGTGTCCTGTGCCCTGCAGCTGCCTCCTGTAACTCAGGACCTGCTGCAGAGAGGCTTGGGGAACATTTTTATCACCCCCATATCTCATGGAGCTAAGAACAGGGATCGCTGTGCACTTCCTGGAAATCTAGGGGGCGGGGGACAGGGTAGAGAGGGACTAACTTTCAGATCTGGGCTTGGAGCTTTGTTCCAAGGGTCTTAACGGAGGGTTCGAGCGGCCCAGCCACCATGGCGAGTGGGGTTGGCCAGGTGTCTTCCTTCGTCTGGCATTTTCAAGGCCACAGTTCCAGCGTCCGCTCAGGGTCCTGGGCCAGGGCTGGGGGACATGGCTGAGCCTCGTAACTGCTCCCTAACACAGCCCTCGGTGTGAAACCCCACGAGCCACGTTTTCGTGGCACAGGGCCCGCCCCCCGCCTGCCTGCTTCTCCCAGGCACTGGTTGCTCTTTCTCCGAGACGCATCCGGCCTCGTGTCCCCTTCAGATGACATGTGGCTGCGGTTCGCTCAGAGTTTCACCTGCTGATTCTTGGAGGGGAGGTGGGAGCAGCCGGTGCGCGAACTGGATGTGGAAAAGAGAACCGAGCAAGACCCGGCGAAGGTGGGTGGGGCGAGCGAGGCCCCAGTTTCCGGAGAAACCCGGCAGTCACAGCTAGTAGCGTGTTCACGCGGTACTTTTAAAAACGCCAAGCCATACGAAAACCCCGCCACGGGCAGGATATCTGAATGTTCAGTTCACGCAGCCCCGGCCTTACGCAGCTCTCTTCCTCCCCTCCCCGTCCTGGCGCCGAGCCTGAGTTATTCAACAGTTTGTCGTTTTGTTCCTCGTGGAACTTGTTATACTAACTTATAGTTTTCGACATGTTGCATTAAACTATCTGTTCTGATTTTTGGCATTTCTTCCTGAAATTGGGCACCTGCACCTCGCCCTGGCCCCAGCCCTGGGCCAGAGAGTCCTTGGGAGCAGACACGCATGTCAGGGGAGGCCGGCTGGGAGGTGCCCATCCCCGGGTGGCCCCTGGCTCCTGCCGCTCTGGCCGCCGGCTCCTTGTCGAGCCTCGTGGCCATTGGAGGCTGAGGCACAGCCACCTGCAGGAAGAAGGTCCCCGTGGCATCGATCCAAGTGCCCCTGAATGGCCTTGGCGAATGCACCTCTGAGGCCCACAACGACAGCCACACAATATGTCCTGCTCCTTCTCTGTGGCGGCCCCAAGAGCTAGGTCTGCTGGGCCACTTCTCAGCCACCTTAGCATTGGGGGCCTCCCAGGCCCTGTGTGACCTCTCCTCTCCCCACCCCAGCGCCTGGCTTGGTCCCTCCTCCACCCCCCACTTCCCCTCGGCCTCTGCATCATCTATGCTGAGGTCACACTGAGGGCCCAGCAGTGCAGGGCCGGGTGTGGTGGGTGGAAGGGGCCAGACGGAGAGGCCCAGCCCGGCCAACCCTGTCATTGCCTCCCTCTCACACCCACCACAGCCCTCTTTCCAGCCCAAAATAGCTCCCCAGCCCCTCCCTTCACCCCAGTGCTCTGGAGCTCGGCTAGAACTACCCAAACTGCGGGGTCAGGCAAGTGCTCAGCAGATCCCCCAAAGCCTGGGCGGAGTGGACAGAGCAAGGCGGGGTCCCTACACTACACTCCTGTACCTGTGGGCAGTGGGGGAGCAATGGGCACCAGCCAGGGTGGGACAGCAGGACACCAGCCCAGCCTGAAGCTTCCTGACCCCCCGAGGCTGGCCTGGCTCCTGCTATAGCCCTTGCTGGCAAGGGGGAGCTTTGGCCTAGATGCTGTTCCCTGGTGTGTGTGTGGGGGGGGGGGGGAGGGGGGAGGTTGGGGGACAGGGAAGTGGTGGGAGCCGGCCTTTCTGGAGCAGCAGCCGTGTGTCCACCCGCGATCTTAGCCAGCCTTCCCGGTCCCCCTGTAAGCGGGGGGCACGGCCCCCAGCGCCCCCTCCATCAGCACGCTGGATGTTTGGCTGTGGGAGCTCTTCTGTGCTTACACAGCCAGTACGTAACCGCGGCCTCAGGTGTCCCGGACACTCTGTGTGCCGACGACGGCAGGGTGAAGGCCTGGCGCACAGGCCACCGCAGGGCATGCAGCCCACAGCCTGGTGTCCTTCCATTCCGCAGCGCCCGGGGTTTCTGGTTCTTAAGTCGCTTAGTGACACCTGCCCGGAGTGTATGCGGCTGGTCTGGGGCAGCGGCACTGGCAGAGACGGCATCCTACGGGCAAGGAAGCTGAGGCTCTAAGGGCCCAAGCACAGTGCTCCGGGCTGGATTGGAACCGGGCTCCGTGGGCCCAGAGCCTGTGCACTGTTCTCCCCATCACACGCCTTTCCAGGCGGGGCCCAGGCAGGACTCTGGGCATAGATGCACCTCCCCTGGGTGACACCCCAGAGGACACCACCCTCATGCCGACCACAGCCCAAGGGGACCTGCTCGCAAAGGGGCCGTGGCGCTCAGCGGTCCGGCCTGTGGGGAGCCCGGCTCAGAGGCTTTACATCGCCCCCCCCCCGTCTCTCTCTCTCTCTCTCTCTCTCTCTCTCTCTCTCTCTCTCTGTGTCTTTCTCTCGTGTCCTCTCTTGGCAAGGCCTTTGTGGCACATGGACATTTAGGGACATGTCACTCTCAGGGCAGGAAGGTGTGAACAGAAAGAAAGGGGAGGGGCTGACCTTACCTGCCCATGCTGCCCACCTGGCTGTGGGGAGGGAGGCCCTTCGCAGGCTGGGAAGTAGCCACACCCATGTGCAGTGGATGGGGGAGGAAGGGGAAGGAAGGGAGGGGATGAAGGTGCAGCCCGGAGCAGGGCACCTGCCCCCCACCCTCCCTGCCTTCTTGCTCAGAGCTTAGTGCCTAGCGCTCTTACCTGAGTGTCCTTGGTCACTGGTCTTCTTCTTGCCTGTCAGCAGGACGTTCTCAATCTCAGGAGCCACAAAAAGAATGATAATGCGCATTATAATATAATATTATATTTTATTATATTACATTATTACATTATGTTGTATTTCACATGTCGACTCCTTGCCGCGTGCCAACCGTTTGCCATGCACCCTCCCATTGAACCCCGAGCCGCTCTGTGCTACGCCTGTCACCATCATCTCTGTGTCGCCAGTGAGAAAACCAGAGGCTCAGAGGGGTGACGTGATTGTCCCAGAGTCCCACGGCCGTGTGTGGATCTGGGGCCTCTGCTCCTCGGCTGCACCTCCGACGTCACTCTAGGGTCAGATGCTCACAGACTGAATGCCCAGCTGCTCCGTGGAGGCCTTTGGCCTGTGACAGAGCTCTGACGCTCAGGCCTGGCCTTGCTTACAGGGCCCTGGTGCAGCGGGGTTCCTGGTGCGCAGGGAACAAAAGCAGCCTGGATTGGCTTTCTCCCCGGGCGGGGGGGTGGGGGGGGCTCTCCCCGGGCGGGGGGGGGGGCTCTCCCCGCCTCCTCACCTGTGTTTACCTGCCTCACTGCGTTTCCTGGCCAACTGCTCATTCTTTGAAATGAGACTCTGTCCTCTCCCAGGAGCCGGGCCTCCGGCTGGAAGAGACAGGAAGCAGGCTGGCCTGGGGCTGGGGTGGATGGGAACACCTCTCATCTCAAGGGCTGGTGATCCCCCACCCCACACCCTCCCTGACTCCAGGAGTCCATTAAGACTAACCTCTTAGGCCCAGCGGGCGTGGCTCAGTGGTTGAGCATCGGCCTATGAACCAGGAGGTCACGGTTCGAGTCACATCGAGCCCGGGTTGTGGGCTCGATCCCCAGTGTGAGGTGTGAAGGAGGCAGTCGATCCATGGTTCTCTCATGATGGATGTTTCTATCTCTCCCTCTCCCTTCCTCCCTGATACCAAGAAAAATATTTTTTTTAATAAAAAGACTAACCTCTTGGGAACAGTGTATTACTGTAGTTCCCATTTTATAGATAAGGAAGCTGAGGCTCAGAGAAGCTTGGTGGCTTGCTCAGTTTCACACAGCTGGAATATTCTGGAGAATTCAAAACCATGCAGGCTGACTCTGGTGTCTGCACTGTCTCCAGGGGTCCTCAAACTATGGCCCGCGGGCCCCATGCGGCCCGCCGAGGACATTTATCCGGCCCGCCGGGTGCCACTGCCTGTCCTGCTTAGCAGCCGACTCGTCCCGGGCCCACAGTGCACATAGGAATTGGTTCATAGTTTTTTTTTTAACTATAGTCCAGCCCTCCAGCGGTCTGAGGGACAGTGAACTGGCCCCCTGTTTGAAAAGTTTGAGGACCCCTGGCTCTAACCCCTGCCTGGCCTCTTCTTAGCTTAGAAGCAGAACATGCATTGAGGATTCGTTCCAGGCCTGATAATGGCCTTGGTCGAGCTCCGCTGAATCCTGTGCTGAATCCCTTGTGTTTTAACCCATGTGATCTTCACAAAGGCCTGTGACGGAGTGTCCGTTATAAATCACACACACACACACACACCCCATTCTACAGATGAGCAAACTGAGGCTCAGAAAACGCCCTGAGATTCTCAAAGGCAGCGGATAGCAGAGCTCAGGCTTGCGCCAGGCAGCCTGGCCCTGAATTGGTGCCGATGACCTCTGTGCCATACTTCTACCCGGGCAAGCTGGGTCCTTACCCGCTGCCGAATTCCTTTAAAACGGAGAACAGCTTTTCAAAGGGGACCGAAATGGAACCACAACTCTTAGCAGCAAAAGCAACTGCACGAGAATTAGCAAATATTTTTCACAAAATGGGTGCTTAACAGAACAGTCCTGTGTGGGTCAAGCAGGAACGCCCTGACCGAAACTGACTCACGGTCTGTAAACAGCCGGCCACACTCAGCCTTTCATCCCACCAGCCCCCGGGAGAGCGGCACCTGTGCAGGCTGGGCCCGGCACGCCAGGCGCTTTTGTGGGGGGGGAGGGGGAGGGGGAGGGGGGGGGGAGGGGGGCGGGGGCGGGCAAAGAGCTCTCTGCCTCTTTCCTGGCTGGATGAGGTGAGCTTGGTCTTATCTGAGAAAGGCATCTTCCTTTATTTAAAAAAGAAGAAGACAGAAAAAGCTCTGAAGGCGAAAGTTCAGTGAGTTCCTGGAATTATTCAGATCTGGCTAAAGCTGTTTACCGTCTTGCTCTGTTATCTGTTTATTTGAGGAGAAGCCGCCTCTTCCCATCGTGACGTTCCCCCTCAGCGGCTGTGCCTCCATCCTCGCCGTCTGGGGTCATTCGAGGGACAGGAATGGTGACTTCCACTGAGTGGCATTGCTCTGCCAACTGCCCACCCCAGGCCCAAGGCCACGGGCAGTGCCCTTGTGTCTCCCCAAGCCCTGGGGGTTGCCCTGGAGCCTCGAAGCCCAGGCCCCCACACCCCCAGCCTCCCTCCCTGGCGCTCCCTGCTTCCGGCCAGCTAGGAGCGCCAATGGCCTGTCCCTCTCGTCCCTGTGTGTCC
The DNA here is from genome assembly GCA_026230045.1 of Corynorhinus townsendii. NCBI lineage: Eukaryota > Metazoa > Chordata > Mammalia > Chiroptera > Vespertilionidae > Corynorhinus > Corynorhinus townsendii. The sequence continues at coordinate 4,660,042 of JAPDVU010000009.1, forward strand.
TGCCCGGGAACCTCTTCCCAAGGGGCGAGGCTCTGAGGCTCCAGCCCTGCCCAGGTGCTTGGAGTCGGCGGATTTCAGTGGTGTGTTTGCCTTTTATGAGAGGGAAGCGATCCTGTCTGCAGAATATTAAGTGGCTCGGGCGGCGTTGGGAAGCAGAGCTGCTAATCTGCCAGCATCTGCTGCTTCTGTGATCTTGGCACCCGCCTCCCCTCTCCCCTCTCCTCTCTTCCCTCTCCCCTCTCCCCTCTCTTTCCTCTCCCTTCTCCCCTACCTGAGCTCTTCCTCATCCCCTACCCCTCAGTTCAGCCCTACAGCTTCAAGGTGCAGAGGGAGCCCATGGCAGGTTCAGCGGGAGGTCGGGCTAGCGCAGCCACACTTGCCCGATGGCAGGGGCTAACCGAATATGACCTCCAGGTCTCCTCTCAGGCCCCTTCCTGTCATGGGTGCCAGGGCTCTCAGTAGACAGTGGAGGAGTGGGCTGCACAGAGTTCAAGGTCAAACGTACCAGCCGACGTGCACCTGCCCAGGCCAATCTGGCCGGACTCCACTCACAAGCCACACCTTTGCACACCTGTTGTCCTCACCTGGGATGTCCTCCCTCCTGCCCTCCGCCAATGTAAGTGCTAGGTCAACACTCGTGTTGTCATGTGGCCCCCGGGCTCACCTATACACAATGGGCCTTCCCATATCACCTGCAGGCCCAGAATGGGGTACCACGGCGCTGCCTCTGGCCCTTCACTCACATCTGCCCCACCCTGGTTCGCCTTGTCCATCCGCAGAGCCGCGTGACTCTGGGGCCATCAGCCCTGGCCTGGCTGCTGGCGCCAACCCCTGAGGGCTGGGGTTGGGATACTCCCCAAGACCCAGAGGGACCCGAGGTCCTCCTTTACAGCCACTCTCCAACATCCCTGATACCTCTGTGTGCCAGCCGGGGCTCAGGGTGAGGGCTCTTGATTTGAGAGCTTGCCAGGGAGCGAGCTTAGAGTGCATTGTCAGGGAAGCCAGAGCAAGAGTGCAAATGAGTTGATTTAAAAACGAATTCGCTAAGGGCACTCTGAGAAGCATCCCACCCCCCCGAGGCCACCGGCATGGGATGCTGCTGGTCACAGCATCCTCTGTGGGCTCTGTGGTCAGCCCGGCCAGGTCAGATCCTGTGTCCCCACATCCTCTCATGGAGACATCTCTGGGACAAGTTGCTCAATCTATTTGAGCCACAATTCTTCGTGTCTAAATACAGTGAAGTGTGCCACATAGCAGGCATTGCGGTCTATAACCGACCGCATTTATGACCGTGGCCCCCATAGGATTATGATGGAGCCGAAAACTTCCTCTTGTCTAGTGACATCATAGCTGTCTTAAAGTCACAACACAACGTGTTTCGTGCACGTTTGTGGTGATGCTGGTGCAACACACACCTACTGCTCAGGCAGTTGTGTGGAAGCATAGCACCTACAATTATGTGTAGCACGTGCAGTCCCTGATAATGGCAAAAATCAACTGCGTTACTGGTTTACGTATTTGCTCTACATACTTTTCACCATCAATTTTGAGCAGCGGTTTTCAACCGGTAGGCCGCAAGAATTCGTGAAACATGCAATGCCTGACTCTTTACTCAGGGGCACTGACCTCTTTTCCCTTCGATTGTCAAACAAACAAACAAATGACAACAGCCAACACAACCATCGCCGCCTGGTGTGAACGAATCAACTGATAGCTATTTTTTTGTCAGATCGGCAAAAAAAATGTATTTCGTGTGTGCTATGAGATAAACAAGGCTGAAAACGGCTGTTACAGAGTCTACTTGGTACTTATTAAAATAAAGTTTGCTGGAAAACGGTATTCCATGTTGACCATATCTCTTGATTGCATCCTTTTCTCTGGTGCTTGACGTAATCCCGTGTTGCTTTGCACAGTCACAGTCACAGGCTCGGAGGCTATATACATCATGTAGCCTCGGTGTGTACCAGGCTAGACCGTAGTCTAGGTGATGTGGAAGTGCACTGCATGGTGTTCGCACAGCGACGAAATCGCCTAATGACGCATTTCGCAAAACGTAGCCCCGTGGTGAAGTGGCATGTGACCGTGAGAATATGTGCTGGGAAGGTACTCCAGGTGACGGAGGTAGGTGCCCCTTAACTGTCGGTCATTATAATGGTCTGAGTGGATGATGGGAGGCGGGATAGAGGCCTGGGGTCCTCCGTGCAGCCTGCTCTCAATTCTCCAGCCACAGGCGTCCTTCTTGGCAGGTTAACCTGGCCCACCTTTCCTCTCCCCTCAGCGGCTCCGGGCCGGGGCCGTGTGATGGTGCCGCAGGATGAGTTTTGGGAGGCTCTGAGCCCCTGCCGCCCTCCCTCCATGCCCAAGGAGCCGCATTTCTGGTTTCTCCTTCCCCGTGGCCAAGGGGAGCTCAGCACCGTGCTAGGGGAGGATGCGACAGGGAGGCCGAGGAGCCTGGCACACCGAACTGAAGTGCATTCTGGGAGATTCTCCGGGAGGCAGAGGTGGGTGTCCTGGCTGGGAGCGCTCAGGCCTGTGTGCCTGCCCACCGTTCCCCATTTCTTGGGCGTGTGGCGTGCACCTTCTCGGTCCCCTGCTCCCTCCGATTTCCACTGGTGACACAGATGTCAGGAGTCCTCTCCAAGCTGCTCTCACGGGAAGGAACTCGATCTCAAATATGTTGCGCAAATGAATAATAAAAAACAAAGGAAAATTGCCCTCTTTATTGAAACTCATTTTATGAATAAAACAATTATTCTGGTAATTGAAAAAATGTGTCGTTAAATTAAATGCAGGGGTTCCTATTAAAATTTTAGTGCGTTTTGGCTGCTGCTGGCTAGAGGCTGGTAATTATAGTCGAGAGTTTCGCTTTCTCTTTATTGTTTTTTAATCTCTGTGTGCTGCGGCTCTCCGATGATATTTTATGTCAAAGAGATTTAGAGCTGTGCTCCGGAGTGGCGGGAGGGAGGAGCTGGCTGGGTGGGGGGTGGGCCGCAGGGGGCGACTGCATAGGCATCCGCCTCTGACACTAGGTTGGCTGTCACTCTGGCTGCCCAGCAGTCTTGGTTGGTCTCTGCAGCTCTCTGTCAGCCTGGCGGCAGCCAATCACAGCCCTCTGAATCCAGTGCCCTCCCCACCACCTCCTCGCTGACATCCTTACTTGATAGAGGTTGAAGGAAGAAGGAAAGCCTGCAGTTGGGTCTATGGGTGTCTGGGTCTCTGCTCCTTCTTGGAAAGCGTGTTTGGAAAGCATCAGGGTGGGATGGGGTGGGGTGGGGTGGGCCAGACCTTCTGAGGTTCTTCCTGCCCTTGTGGGGTCAGTTAGAGAAGGCATGGAAGCTCAAGCACCATGAGGGCAGGAACTGTGCCTGTCTTAATCGCCTTGGCATTCATAGTTCCCAGAATAATAAGTGGTGCACTGCCAGCTGTTAAGTCTTCATTCATATATACTTATGTATATTTCAGCGAGGAAGGGAGAGAGAGAGAGAGATGGAAACATCAATGATGAGAGAGAATCATTGTTCGTCTGCCTCCTGCCCAGTGTGGGGACCGAGCCTGCAACCGGACACATGCCCTGACTGGGAATCGAACCATGACCTCCTGGTTCATAGGTCGACAATCAACCACTGAGCCACCGAGGCCAGGCCCAGCTGTTAATTCCCGTCGAGGGAGGGCAAGCGGGAGAAAGGAAAAGCTACTCTAGAGCCTGTGTGGTCCGGGATGGGTTAAGCAGGGAGGAACGAGACAGGAGAGTGAGAACAGCCTGGCAAAGCTCTGGGTCTCCTCGAGGACCCTCCCCCTGCCCTCCAGGGAGGAGGCAGAGAAACTGAAGCCAGCTCCCTCTCGGTTCCTGGCAGGGCTGCGCGGCTGGGCTGACTTAGCACCTTGGTAACTGCCCTTGATGGGGTACGCGTCTCCCTGGCTCCGGACGCGTTTCTGTCCTTTGTCTGGGAGATGAAGCTCCCGGTGGGCAAGGTCTCCGGCCCTGCCACCTGCCACTGGGAGCTTGATGAATCGGGCTGGGCCTGGGAGCTGCTGGGCATTTATCACGAAGGCCCTGAGCTGGGCAGGAGCCCAATGCCATTGTCCAGCGGCGTCAGACGAGCCCTGGGCCTCGGGCAGGGAGGGAAGCGGGGCGGGCATCTCCAAGGCCCCTGTTTGCATGCTCTGCGGCTTAGAGGCTCCTGTTTGCATGCTCTGCGGCTTAGAGGCTCCTGTCCGGACCCGCTGTGCCATCCTGGGCTGTTCCCTCTCAGGTCCCTTCCTTGTCCTGCTCTGCTCTGTCCAGGTCCCCAGGCAGCTGACTTCCTGGTTTCCCAGGCATCCAGGTGGCTGGGTTTGGCCACTGAGCGGCACTGATAAGAGATGGGAGGTGGGAGGCTGATAGAAGTCAGGGTGCCCCCCCCCCACCCTCCGCATCTCTGTGTGCCACCACTGGCATTCCTCCAGCTCTGGGGGCAGGGTGCCCTGTTCTAGTTGCCCACATGACCCTTTTGGGCTCAGATCACCCCTCTTCCTCCCAGGCACCCCCTTTCCGGCCTTGGGGTGGTAAAGCTTTCCTATGTGGCTAATCTCTGGGTTCTCACTGCCCTCCATTTCCCTTCTCAGCTCTCCAATCACTTGTAACCAGTCCCTGTAGCAAATTCCTTCTGTGTTAACACACCAGGGCATTTCTGCTCCCGGTTGGAGTCTGGCTGTTCACCTGTCCCCTGAACATCCGGGGAGGAGTGATAGAGGGGCTGTCTGCAGGGGTGGGGGTGCGAGAGGGTCCCTCAGCCCCCTTCCAGCTGTCCCACTACCCAGGGAGGTTGCTGTGTCCAGCCTGTCTCCAGGTGGCGCCTCTCTCTCCTCAAACAAGGGGTCACTCGTGGCTAGGCCCACTCCACTGATCAAATTATGCTGATCCTTCCACAGGGGACAGCCCCTCATCTCGTAATGACTGAGCTATTTTCCCAGCGGCAAAGGGTTAGTAGGATAGGGGCCCTTTCCTGGGGATGTTGCATCCAGCACAATCAACCTCAGGGCCATTAACCCTGGGCAGAGCGGCTGGGAAGCCAGGGGCAATCCCTTTCCCACAGAGCATGCCTCCCACCCCTGCTTGGCTGACTCCCACCCGTCCTTTTGGGCTTGACTGAGGCAGCCCCTCCTCCAGGCAGCCCTCCCTGAAGCTTCCAGGCTGGATAGCCCTCTGAGATCCTCCCCTAGCACTTCCTGGTGCCTTATCCTGCTCTGTTTACCCTCTCCCCTTGGTCAGGGGCCAGCATCTTTGTTCCCAGGGCCCCAGGCAGCGGGCTCTCAGGCAGTGGTTTTGGGGTGAATGAATGAGGGATCAAATTACTTAACTACAAGTGAGTGAATCAAGTGCTTGCTAAAGGGCAAGAGCCCTCTGTGATGGGTTAGGGGGCCCTGTCTTCAACAGCGAACAGCTCCAGGACAGGGCCGCCTGCCCCGCAGCAATCACGGAAGGCTGCCTAGAAGAGGGGGCCACCCCTCTGCTCTCCTTCGCCTCCTTCCTCCTCCTCACTTGGATTAGGAGTGAAGAAACCACTGCCTGCTGCTCTTTGTTTGGCAGGAAAATCACCCCTTTATCAGCCAGCAGCAGGGCCGGGCGGGGATGCTGGCACCCAGGGTCTCTGCAAACATGAGGAGGCCGATGGCGTCACGGTGACAGGAGTCGTCCTTGACGTGTCTCTTCAGGAGGCCACTGGGGTCAGCAATGGAACTCAGAGCGCTGGGAAGGAGCAAGCTGGCGGCGGCAGCTGCGATGTGGATGGCACGCCTGGGGGTGTCCGAGCCAGCAACCAGGGGCCCGAGGAGGCTGGCAGGGCTCTGGGGCAGCCACCTCACACATGCGTGTCCCTCCTTGGGACAGCGGCAGACCTGAGTGTACAGGTCAAAGGCATGGGTCCCGGAGGCTAACCCTCTGGTTGGTGAGAGGAAAGCCTGGTTTCCTCCCCACGCCGGTTGGCCAGGCACCGGGCAGTGTCCACAGCCGTGTCCTCCCCCGGGAGAAGCCGGGCTGCCCGGGCCTCCCTGGGAGCAGGCACGCTGCCCTCTGGACGCTGAGAGGTGACACATGAGTGACCAGCTGTTGGGAGCCCCGGACAGCTTGGGCTGAGGAGGATGGAAGGGAGGCCCGTCCCAGAGAGAGCCCCGTGCCCCTCGCTTCTGTGCCAGACGGGCCTTGGGCATCACTTTCAATATCCCCCAAACAGGACGGGATCACGTGTCTGTCCGCCCCCCAGGAGTAATGGCCTGTGTTCCGAGGCTGCAGGGAGGGGCCGGGAGAGGGGCAGGGAGCCGGGTCTGATGTGGCACTGACAGGAGACTCCACTCGGAGGAGAGGGGGACAGGGAAGGGGGATGGGGACGGGCACCCTGTAGCAGAGCCCTTCCCTCCCAGGCCGAGCTGGACTTGAGGAGTATCCTGACCCCCATGGAGCAGAGGCAGAGGAAAGGAGGTAGTCTGGGGGCCCAGGTCTGGGACTCTGCAGTTAGCTAATGGGTGCCCTCAAGCTTAGCCTCCCTCTCAGGTCGCCTCCATGCCCTCGTTTATAAAATGGGCGTTATAGCATATGGCACACCCAGGCCTGCCTTCTGTTAGAAACATCAGAGAGGTGATAAAAGGTAAAGCCTACAGAAGCTGTCATGGTATCCCAGTTACAGCAGGGGGAACTGAAGTTAGATACAAAGAAATTCAGTATGGGTGTGTGTGTGTGTGTGTGAGAGAGAGAGAGAAAGAGAGAGAGAGAGAGAGAGAGAGAGAGAGGTGCCCCTTCCCACTGGTCTTTAAGGATTAAAAGAAACCAACAACCCTGGTTGAGTGACATTCTACAAAATACCCCCGAGATCATCAAAACTATAAGAGCATCACAGACAAGGAAGTCAGAACGACTGTCCGAGTGGGAGGAGCCTAAGGAGACGTGATGACTGAGCGTTATGCAGTGGCCGGGATGGCATCCTAGCCAAGAAAAGGACGTTAGGGAAAAGCTACAAAGATGACGGTAGCCTGCTTAGTAAGAATGTACCAGTATTGGTTTCTTATTTGTAACAATGTATCATAATACTGGGAGGTGTTCACAGGAGAAGCTGGGTGTGGGGTGTGTGGGAACGCTCTTAATTTTTCTGTAAATCAGGATCTATCTATATATACATGTAAAAGGGTAATCTGCTAATTAAACCAGACAGCTTCTGGGCATCTTCCAGACGTCCTTCTGGACAAAGCCACGGTGGCAGGGGCTGAAGCAGAGGTGGTTAGGGGCAATCAGGCTGGCAGGGGAGGGCAGTTAGTGGGCGATCAGGCCGACAGGCAAGGATCAGGCCTAAACCAGCAGTCGGACATCCCCTGAAGGGTCCTGGATTGGAGAGGGTGCAGGCCGGGCTAAGGGGACCCCCCCCCACCCCATGCACGAATTTCGTGCACCAGGCCTCTAATCCTAAAATAAAAAATGTGAGCAGCAGTCACCACCACCTAACACTCCTCCTCAGGCCAAGTCAAGGGCCCTCTGTTGGCTGTCTCCGTCTTGTTGTCTTGTATCCAACCTTAACCCATGCTTGACACAGACACACTGTCGCCCCAAACCTTGCTCTGTGCGTCTGTCCTGTCTAGCTGAGTCCCTGGGGCTGTCCAGAGGGGAAGAGGCAGGGTTCCTAGTGGTTAGGGACCGGGACCCTCGATTCCACAGACCAGGGCTGACCCCCATCTCAGCTGCTGCCTATCAAGGGGTCTTGCTAACGGTTCTGAGCCTCCGTTCATCAGGCCTCAGTCAGTTTTGTGCGCGGGCTGGCCTGTTGCAGTTTTGTGTGCATTAAACGGGGGCCTGGAGCTGATACAAGAAGCCCTTGTCAGTCAGGTCAATAGATCCAACTTCGGGAGATAAAAGCATGGGGGTGGGACCAGCGTGGGAGTGACAGGTGGACCAGGCAGGAGCCAGGGGGTTGGGGGTAGAGAGAAGGAGGATATGGAGTTCTGATGGCCTCACAGCAAAATCGACAGATTGAAAATCTGCTCCGATGGCCTGTCCGTTTATCTCCCTTGTTAACAGACATGGCCATTTGGCAGGGGTGAGGGCTGCAGGGTGGGGGCTGGCCAAGTTTCAGTCTGATTTCGCGGGGCTTACCATCATCCGTCGTCTCTTTGCATAAAAAGGGATTAGATCTGGGGCTGAGTATTCACTGAGCACCCAGACACGTGCACGCGCGCGCACACGCACGCGCACGCGCGCGCACACGTGTTGTTATCCCAAGCTGCGGACTCCAGTTGCCACTGTTCTCAGATCCAGCCTCACTGTCCCCAAAGCCTCAGGGGGGCCAGTGCTCCTGCACCCCCAGAACCCCCCTCTCCAGGCTGGTGAGAGGAAGGCGTTCCTGGTCCCTGTCCCCATCATGTGAATAAAGTGCAGGGACAGAGCCCTGATCCCGTTTGGGGGGATTAGTGACTCAGGAGGTTGGGAGATTAGAATGTCAGCAGGAAGGGGAGGTGGGGGGGGGGGGGGCTCGGAGAAGGGGGCTGGCCTCTGTACCCTGTTCCTAAATTCCCAACATCAAAGAGCCTTCAGCCCTGGCCGGTGCGTGCAGTGGTTAGAGCATCACCCATAGGGTCACGGGTTCGATTCCCGGTCAAGGGCACATACCTGGGTTGCAGGCTCGAGCCCCAGCTCCAGTAGGGGCGTGTGCAGGAGGCAACCAATCGATATGTCTCTCTCAGGTCGATGTTACTCTCTTTCTCTCTCTCTCTACCTCTCCCCTTTCCACTCTAAAAAAAATCAATGGGGGGAAATATTCTCGAGTGAGGATTAAAAAAAAAAAAAGAGGCTTCTTTGGTCCCTGTCACCTGCGCCTACGTGGGCAGGGGTGGGAGGTGGGAGCTGACTGTGTGCTGCCCAGTTCTCCACCTGTCTGCCCAGGGAAGGGGCTCCCTGCGGGCCTGGGGAGGGAGGAAGCAGGGGAAACTGAGGGGTGGCTCTGTGGCCCCTCATTAGCTGGAGGGGTGCAGGGAGTCCTGCTGCCTCCGGGGAGCCAGCCGTCTCTGGGCCTGCCTGTCCCCTGCCCCGTTACCTGAAAGGCCTTGTCACATCCAGAGCTGGGCGTTGTCTTAACTGGACCACGGAGGGCATGAGGTGGGAGGCAGCGAGGAGCCGAGTCACAGTCTTCCCTGGGGAGGCGGGGGGTGGGCGGGGGAAGAGCCCTGAACTCTAACCCCTGGGTCCTCTCCAGCCCGGCCCTGCTCACCTCCGCAGGTGGCAGCTGCCTGCTTGCTCGTCTGGCTGTCCCTCTAGGCCAGCGGCTCCCGAGGTGTGCTCTCTGGGCCCCTGGCACTTGTCAGAGATGCACATGCTACCTGTGTACCTTTCCTCCCTCCACCCCACCTGCCCCGTGTCCTCACCGGTACCCCAAAGGCCTTCCAGAGGGGCGTTCTGGCCTGGATCATGTGGTCCCACGTCCCGCCCCGCACAGCATCGCCTCCACTGAATCAGGATATTTCTTGCCCCCTCCCCCCCACCCCCACCCCCCGCCAGCACACCTGGTCAAATCTGCTCATTGGGCCTCACTCCTCATTCACTCCTGCATGCATTCACTCATTCCGTGAGAATGTATCGTCACCAAGAGCACGTGCTGGGGATGCCGAAAGAGCAGACACCCCCAGGCCTGGGGAGGGGGGGGCTCCCTGGAGGAGGGGAGAGGAGGAGAAGGCGGAAGGGGAGAGGGGCGGGAGGAACAGAAGACGCCTTGGCTCCCAGCGGAGGTGCAGATGTTGTCGGCGCAGGCATCCCTGCATCCCGCGCTCTGCCGCTGCCTGTTGTGTTTGGAAAGTGATGGATTTCGGCACCAGCTAATTAGCCTCTAATTAGCAAGTGGAGTGTAAACCATCACAACAGATGGGGGAGAAGAGGCATGAGCAAAATGACCCTTCTTCGGGGGCAAGCCTCCGAGAGGCACTTCCCGAGGGAGCTGGAGGGCCGGCTGGAGGTGGGCGCCACGGGCTCTGGTGACAGGTGGCCAGCGGGGCCGGCGGAGGAGATGCCGCGTGGTGCCCGGGTGGGAGGGCCATCGTGGGCACCTGTCGCATCGGTAGCCAGGGGAGGCCAGGTGGCAGAGCACGGCTCCTTGGGGAGAGAGTTTTATACATATAGGGAGGTCCTGCGGATGTGACCTGCACGCCAGTGTTGATCCAGAGTGTGGCGTGTCCCCTACAGGGCCTTGGGGCCTGTGTCCGGGGACTTGGGGTTTCCAGACTGCTGACACACTTTCTAGGGACACAAACCTGGGTCACTGGCCACTGCCCGTTGACAGACAGGCTGCCAGGTGAAGTGCCCGACCGCTCTGGGGATGCCATCCTTCGCAGGCTCAGCGGCTGGTCTCTGAAGCCAGGCCAAGCCACATGCTCGTGGCACAGTCAGCCTTGGGGAGCCCAAGTACATCCTGGCTCCGTGCCCCCGGCCCCGGGGTCTGCAGGACCAGGCTGGGATGCGGTGGTGGGCACATCCCATCAGCATTGCCAACTGAAGGGGACACGGGAGGGAGGACTTCTCTGCGCCTTGCCTGGCAGGGTTCCCTGGCAGGTGGAGGGAGCGGCTCCCAGAGAGGTACCAGCAAGACTGGGCATTCAGGGAGGTACCAGCAAGACTGGGCATTCAGGGAGGTACCAGCAAGACTGGGCATTCAGGGAGGTACCAGCAAGACTGGGCACCCGGGGAGGTGGCCAGACGACTGAGCACCCAGGGAGACTGCGCACATGGGTAAGTGGCTAGAAGACTGGGCATCCGAGGAAGTGGCCAGAGGAACGGAGGCAGAACCTGAGAGGGGAGAGGCCCGGGTGTTAACGGCTCTGCATTAAGCGCCTTTATCAAGGTGCTGTCTGGGCAAACTGCGTGCTGAGGCCCTCGGAGCGTTGCCTGGTCTGTCCCCTGCGCTCCGGAAGCCTGGGACCGAAGACAGACCATCGGACCCTGGGAGCTGCGCCGTGGAGAGGCAGCCTCCCTCCTTCCCGGGAACGTGACCAGGTCCAGCCTCAGGCTCCGTCTCTGATGGGACAGGAGAGGCCCAGGCCCTCTTTCCGGGGGAAAAAGTGTCCCCTCCGCGGCCGCCGTTATACGCCTAATTAACAGTCTTGTCTCACCGGCCTGGCAGCGCTGGTAAGAAGGGCAGTTTCATTGTCTGGCAAAGCGATCGCAGTCCTGGCAGCGTGTTAGCTAAAGTGGTCTCATCCGGCCTGGCTCCCGGCCGAGGCGCTTCTTTCCGAAGGACAGGGCTCTGGCGGCCTCCTTCCCCATCACCTGATTGGCGGGGCGGGGAGACCGCCAGCAGCCTCCCTCAGCGGCCCGGCCTCCATGTGGAGCAGCGGTTGCGTGTCGCTCCCGGGCTGCAGTGGGGTGTGGAGGCACCAGGGGCAGGCCCAGGAGTGTGGGAGCAGATAGATGTGATCCCTGCTCAGGTCTGGGCCAGGGTTTCTCAACTTCAGCCCCACTGGAAGCTGGAGCATCCTTCGTGGTGGACGGCTGTCCCGTGCGTTGTAGGAGGAATCACAGCCTCTCTGACCTCTACCCACTGGAGGCTAATAGCTCCCTTTACCCCACAACCAAAGATACCTCTAGGCATGGCCTGGAGTGGAGGTGGGGGGCACAGCAATTCCTGGTTGAGAACCAGGGGTCTCGGGAGAGAGGAGAATGGGTAACGGACTCATTACAACGCAACACCATGGAGGTGGTGCAGGGATGGGCCGTGCCCCTCCCCCGCTGTGCGGCAGGGGCAGCTGTGCCTGGGAGGCTGGGCGGCGGGAGTCAGGCAGAGCAGAGACCCAGGGGTAAGGCTGTGTGGTTTGGTAGGAAATCACATGTTGTTGAGTTCCTCCACTTAACCAGTCTTTCCAGAACACCCACCATGTGTCTGGTTCGGGGACAAAAAGGGCTTTGTCACCCTTGTTGAGGAGTATTTTATCCTGTATGCAATGGGGCGCCCTTGAGGGAATTTAAACAGGAAGCACACGGTTAGAGACCCCTTTCATTAAAGAGACCAAACCAGTGCCCCATGGCCCGGAGGTCAGGGAGGGTGGGCAGCTGAACCCTAGGTCAGAGGTGAAAGGAGAGGGGGCCGGGGTGGCTTGCTGGCTCGCCGGGTTGAGGGGTGTTCAGGTGGCTGCCGCGATGGGGGTGGGGGGGCAGGGAGGAGGAGATGTTCCCCGCTGTTTCCGGCCTGGGCGTCTGGGCGAACAGCCCTGCTAACTGAACTAGAGAACTGCGGGAACTCGGCAAGCTCGCAGGGGCCTGCGGTCAGCTTCGATGTTTGAAACGGGAGCCCGGCGGTCGGCAACGTACAGCTGATCCATCCAGCCAAGGTCAGGGCTGGAGACCTGGGCGGCTTCAGCGTCCCAGCCGTCACTGACACCGGGAAGGGACAAGGACGTCTCACCGGGGGAAACGGGGCCGTAGGAAGAATCAGACAGAAACCTGGAAACGCCAGCATTTTAGGGCCGAGGAGGAAGCGGAGCAAGCCAGGGAGGCAGGGAGGTCGGAGGGGACCTGGAGGAGGGATGGCACGCAGAGAGTTTTGGGAAGGAGTGTTGAGGCACCCCCGGAGGTCCAACAAGCCTGGGGGGGGGGGGGCTGGGGGTTAGGAAGTTGACTCCCCTCGTCAGAGAAGAGAAGACAGGTGGGGTTTTCCCCGAGGGGTAGGGTGTTCCTGCGAGTATTTACCCGACACGGTTCCCTTCGGGAGCGGAATCTGGTGCCGTGACGTGTGTTATGATGCTAGCCCAGCCACAGTGGCTCCGTGGTGGAGCGCCGACCTTTGAACCAGGAGGTCACGGTTCGATCCCCAGTGGGGGGCGTGCAGGAGGCAGCCAGTCAATGATTCTCTTTCATCACTGATGTTTCTCTCTCTCCCGCTCCCTTCCTCTCTGAAATCAATAAAATATATATATTTTTTTTTACAAAAAGGTTCTAGTGGGAAGAGGTTGGAGGAAGGCAGACGAAAGTAACATGTGAGACCAGGTGAAGGCTGGGCAAATGGTGATGCCATTGGTACATTCCCACTCCCATCCAACCCGCAGCGTAAGCCCCGCCCCCGCCCCGCCCCTGCCCAGGCTGACCGTCCTGCCCCTGTTTGTAGGGTTGTTGCTTTTCCACGGACCCCAGAGAGAAGGGGACGCCAGGGACGAAACCAAAAAGCTGGAGCAGAGCGTAAAGAGACGTGCTCCTCCCCCTTCTCTCCAAGTGTGGTTCCCACCTAGACTGTGAGACAGTGGGGGACCGTGCTGTGCCTCCCTCTACCCCCCAGAGGTTCACCCACCTGCACAGGGCAGCCAGGAATGGGGCCAGTCTTCAGGAAGCACGTCTCCTGCCTTACTGCCTCTGTGTTGGTGCCCTGCGGCTGCCAGAACAAATCACCGTAAACTGGCTGGCTTAAAGCAGCGGCCATGTGTTCTCTCAGTTCTGGAGCCAGAGTCCAAAAGCGAGGTGTCAGCAGGGTTGGCTCCTTCTGGAGACTCTGAGGGAGAATCTGTTCCAAGCCTGGATCGTGGCTCTGGCGGCTCCCAGCAGTCCTTAACGCTCCGGGGTGTAGAGACACGTCCTCCAGCCTCTGCCTCCACCTTCACGTGGTCTCCTTCCTTGTGTCTCTGTGTCTTCACGTGGCCTCTTCCCTGTGTCTCTCTGTCTTCACATGGCCTCTTCCCTGTGTCTCTCTGTCTTCACGTGGCCTCTTCCCTGTGTCTCTCTGTCTTCACATGGCCTACTTCCCTGTGTCTTTGTGTCTTCATGTGGCCTCCTTCCCTGTGTCTCTGTGTCTTCATGTGGCCTCTTCCCTGTGTCTCTCTGTCTTCACGTGGCCTCTTCCCTGTGTCTCTCTGTCTTCACATGGCCTCCTTCCCTGTGTCTGTCTTCACGTGGCCTCTTCCCTGTGTCTCTTCTCCTGGCCTTGTCCCTGTGTCTCTCTCTGTCTTCATGTGGCCTCTTCCCTGTGTCTCTGTGCCGTCATGTGGCCTCCTTTCCTGTGTCTCTCTGTCTTCACGTGGCCTCCTTCCCTGTGTCTCTCTCTGTCTTCACATGGCCTCCTTCCCTATGTCTCTCTGTCTTCATGTGGCCTCTTCCCTATGTCTCTCTGTCTACACATGGCCTCCTTCCCTGTGTCTCTCTCTGTCTTCACGTGGCCTCCTTCCCTATGTCTCTCTCTGTCTTCACGTGGCCTCCTTTCCTGTGTCTCTCTGTCTACACGTGGCCTCCTTCCCTGTGTCTCTCTGTCTTCATGTGGCCTCTTCCCTGTGTCTCTCTGTCTTCATGTGGCCTCCTTCCCTGTGTCTCTCTGTCTTCATGTGGCCTCCTTCCCTGTGTCTCTATCATCACGTGGCCTCTTCCCTGTGTCTCTCTATCTTCACGTGGCCTCCTTCCCTGTGTCTCTCTCTGTCTTTACGTGGCCTCCTTTCCTGTGTCTCTGTGTCTTCACGTGGCCTCCTCCCCTGTGTCTGTCTTCACGTGGCCTCCTTCCCTGTGTCTCTCTCTGTCTTTACATGGCCTCCTTCCCTGTGTCTCTTCTCCTGGCCTTGTCCCTGTGTCTCTCTCTGTCTTCATGTGGCCTCTTCCCTGTGTCTCTGTGTCTTCATGTGACCTCCTTCCCTGTGTCTCTCTCTGTGTCTTCATGTGACCTCCTTCCCTGTGTCTCTGTCTTCACATGGCCTCCTTCCCTGTGTCTCTATCATCACGTGGCCTCCTCCCCTGTGTCTCTGTCTTCACGTGGCCTCTTCCCCGTGTCTCTCTGTCTTCACGTGGCCTCTTCCCTGTGTCTGTGTGTCTTCACGTGGCCTCTTCCCCGTGTCTCTCTGTCTTCACGTGGCCTCTTCCCCGTGTCTCTCTGTCTTCACGTGGCCTCCTTCCCTGTGTCTCTCTCTGTCTTCACGTGGCCTCCTTCCCTGTGTCTCTCCTCCTGGCCTTGTCCCTGTGTCTCTGTGTCACCTGGTCTTATAAGGACATCTGTCATTGGATTGAGGGCCCACCCTGATCCCCTATGACCTCAACTTAACTAATTACATCTGCAAAGACCTTGTCTCCAAATTAAGGTCACATTCTGAGGTTCCAGGTGGACCTGACTTTGGGGGGGCACTGTTCAACGACATACCAACCCAGCTTGGCTCTCCCCGACTCCAGGCCTCCCCCAGGCCATCCTGTGGAATTGTCACACCAGTCTCTTGACGTTGCTTTACCTCCATTTCCAGATGAGATCATTGAGGCTGGGGATTGAATGAATATTCAAGTTTCCCAGCATGCAGTGGTGGAGACGGCCCCAGTGGAGTCTCTCCCGGCCCCGTCTTCCCTCGGTGACACCTCGGCTCCTCCCTCCTTGCCACTCATTACAGGGCACCCTGGAGGCTGCTCGTAAGAGATCTGCTACAAGCTAAACCCGCTCCTCTCTCTCAGAATCATCTCTCTTTTGGACAGGGAACTATTTCCTCCCTGTGACAGAAGGGAAAGCTAAGGAGACATTGACAAGAAGCTCAAGTGGCCACAATTGTCTAAGGGGATGCAGGGAAGAGATAACGGAAGGAAATAATAAGCGAGGCCCCTGGAGTCGCCCTGGGAGCGGAAGTCAGGGACAGTTCAGGGGCTCCAGGAAGACACAGGTGCAGGGGCGGGGCCTGCTCCTCCAGTCCCCTCACCTGCACATGCGCCTTGGGGCAAAGGTGAATGGATGCACCTTCTGTGCTTAAGTTACCCAGGACTGGGCATGGCCAGGGGACTCTCCTCTCAGCCTTCTTCTCACCTAGAATAGGAGCTTTGACCTTGAGGGACAGACAGAGTGTGAGTGGATGAGCTATGGAGGGATGGGTCTCTGCAGGGTCCAAGAGTCAGCAGAGGGTGGGAGAGGGATGGAGGACGGGAGGACACAGCCACAGGGGGAGAAGGAGAACTGCGGGGGAGGGAACAGAGGCCCTTGCTGTCCACTCTGGAGCCCTTCTTCTGTCTGCCCCTGTGGACTCCTTCCCGGAGCAGTGTGGGGACGGGGTGCCCACCCTCACAGAGCTTCTGCCCCTCAGTGAGGGCTGGTGCTTGGGTGCACCCTCCTGACCCTCCAGCTGTCCTGGGAGAACACAGCCCGGGCAGCCTCCCCAACCCCCAGGGGTGGATGTGGATCCCTCCGCTGCCGCTCACTCCCGTGTGACCTTAGGGAGACCCCAGCCTCCCCACACCGCTGCTTCCCCATCTGCTGGAGGGGAGACCATGACCTTGAAGGCTGCCTTGCAGATTCGGTACGATGTGCATCTGAGCACATCTGGAACCACCTGGCACAACACAGACACTCAATGCACAGGCGTTCCCTGTGCGTGCGCGGAGTAGGACGTGGGCTGGGGGCCCAAGTGGGTGAAGGCCCCCATGAGACTTGGGAGACAGACTCAGCCGTGGCCACCAAGCCCCCTTCCACACAGCCTTCCCCCCTTCTCTCTGGCGCATGCTAGCTGATGGCCGCACCGGCGCTCCCCAGCCCAGTCCCAGCCCTGGACATCCACGAGGATATTCTCCCGGGGATCCAACCAACCTCAACACACCCACAGCTGGCCTCAGGGTCTTCCCCCCGAGCTGGCTCCCGCTCCAGCTTTTGGGTCTCAGAGCCATCACCTCTGACCCTCTCCCTCCAAGAGCCCCACCTCCCATCGAACAAGCCGCCTTCTCCATTCCACCTCCCACGTAGCTCCAAACCCATCTTTCGCTCCCCCACCAGGGGCCACACTAAACCATCTCCCATTCCTCAGCATCGTCTCCGTCCAGACAGGAACATATTGTCCCCATGGGGCTGGAAAGAAAGTGGAGTCCCCCAGAAGGAGGCATTTCTCCCCGGAGATCCTCTCTCCCAGGAGCAGCAGCCCCAGTGGAGTCTGGGCATCTGCTCCCACCTCCTTCCATCCGCGCCCCCTGCACTGCCAGGAGGGGCACAGGAACCGCACACCTGGCCAGGTCACGCCAATGGCTTCCCACTGCCCTTGGGAGAACGCCCGGATCCTGGCCCTGCTCCCCTAGGCGGCCAGGGCCCGGCCATGTATGACCCTCTCACGCCACCTCCCTTCCCTGTTCTGCTAGCCCCTGGGGCTCCGGTCACAGAGCCCTCCAGTTCTGAGCCATGTACAGGCCACGTTGCCTGTCCCACCAGCTCTCTGCCCTGCTGGTCCCTCTGCCTGGCATGCCCGCTCTTGTTGTAGCTGCCGTGTTGTCTCCCATGTCACCTTTTGGGGGGGGTCTCTCCTTTGTGGGTGTCCCGTGGTCCCCTCCACCCCGCTTTCACAGCCCCTTCAGCCTACAGTCCCTTGTCTAACGCCCGCTTTTCTGGGGACCCTAAGCTCCCTGAGCTCAAAGACGCATTATCTTGCTCACCCCTGCGTTCCAGCGCATTGCAAGGTGGCTGGCGGCCCATGGCCAGTGCGGGGCTCACAGTTCAGTGCCATCGGGTTCCTCAACAGCGGATGGTTCTCACACCGTGCCCCCTCCCCCACGAGGGAGGCTCCCTGACTGCCCGCCCCACCCTCGGCTGCCCTGCTCTGTCCCCCAGGCCCATGGACGTGGCTCCCAGGCCTCTGGGACGCCTCCCGCCATTAGTCATCCCTTCCCAGGTGAATCCTATCTCTCCTGCCGGCTTGCAGGGCCTGGGGTAGGGCAGTGGCGTTGCCTCTGTGTGTGCCAGGCCCTGGCCCACAATTGGTGTTCACTGGTCGGGAAAGGTTGACCAGATGAGTCATGACCTTGAGACTGTGCTGGGGGTTCTTCATTCCATCCTCCTCAAGGGTCCTTCAGGACCATCTCGGAGTTGATTGTCTTCTCCTTGAACTGTGTTTGACTCTCTTCCAAGGGAACAAAATAGACTAGATCTGGGGGAGGGGGGGGCTGGAATGCTGAATCCTAGCATTCAAACAAGCCCCAGTGTCTGTCTGTCTCTCTCTCTCTCTCTCTCTCCCCCTCTCTCTCTCTCTCTCTCAGAATCTCCAGTGCCTCTCCTCCACCCTCAGAATGACATCCAGACTCCTTCACACAGTTGATCAGCCCTTTATTCTCTGGGACCCCCGACTCTCACCACTCATTCATTCAGAGAGCAGAAGCTGTCCGAGGAGATGACTCTGCCTTTTCTCCGTTATTCTTTGCCGAAGTTCTAGGAGGCAGGTGCTATTATCCTGTCCCTTTCTCCTCAAAGGAGGAAACCAGCTCCGAGGGGTTAAGTGGTTCGCCCAAGGTCACGCCGCTCCTAATGGAAGAAGTCCAGGGCTCGAGTCCACGTTCATCTCATGCAGGCGTTCCCGTGGCCGCTGTGCCACATCCCCCCCGCCATCTCCTGCCTCGCAGCCCCCCCCCCCCCCCGCCTCGCACCCTCTGTCCCCATCAAGCTGACGTACCCAGCATTCCCAGAAGCCATTGTTGTCAGGATTCCTGGCTCTTGCACAGACGGCACCTGCTGCCTGAGCGTTCTCCCGGAAGGCCAGTCCTGGCGCAGGTCCTCCTCCCCCGTCACAACTGCTGGGGCCGCCCTCCCCGACGGACCCTGTGGGCCGGCGAGCTGAGCTTCACCTGCGCCGTAGGCCTGATGGATCATGGGATTCGCTGTGTTGTGTGTTCATCCCACTGTCGATGGGGCTCATCCATTTCCCTGCGTGCCTGTGAGCAACCGGGGGGCACATAGTAGGTGCTGAATAGTGGACTGAGCTTTGAATGAGTGAATGAAGGCATGCAGTGCAAGAGCATCTGTGGGAGATGGGAGTCCAGGGCACCAGAACTCTAGGGAGTACAGGCCTTTGTGGCAGATGGGGATGGAGGAGCCAGGGAAAGCAGGGAAGGAGCAAGTTTGAGGACAGGAGGGGGTTCACGCAGGGGCCGCTGCTGTGTGTTGGTTTGAGGGGAAGGGGCCCCCAGAGAGTTGAGGAGAGGCGGAGAGGATGGCGGGAGGTCAGGAGGTCCCGCTGCCCCTCTACTACCCACCCCTGTGAGCCCCTTGCATGCCCTTTTCCTCACTCCATCTCGCCTTCTCATTCATCCTTTTGACAGACTCGCATGGGGCGTTTTTGGACCACATGTTTCATCCCTTGTCACCAGCCAAACAGCCCTATTATATTAATTTATTGTCCTTTCCAGTAACTGGTAGCCTTCCTGTAAACTCCCACTTTCCCACGCCGGGTATGCTACTGCCAGACCACAGCTCCCAGACCACAGCTGCCCACGCCTGGCTGTGGCCGGACAGGGAGCAAAGGTCTCCCGGGACCCTCCTGGCCTTAGCCCTGTGAGGGTGGCTTCTGGGGCCCACCCTCTCCTTGTCTGAGTTCCCCAGGGGAGCCTTCCTGGGTTTCACTACTGGTGACGAGACCCTGAACTCCCCTGGCTTCTTGCCTCAAATGCCATCTTCCCCTTAGCCCCGGGCGCCCTGGGGAAGGATGGGCAGAGATGAGCCTGACTGTGACCTAAAGGGAAACTGAGGCTTTGGAGAATTAGCCTGGCTTGCCCGAGGTCACCCAGGTCCTAGGGGAAGTGGCCTCTTGTCCACTCAGCCATGTGCTGTGTGGGATGGTTTGGCCTCTGCTGAGGACCTGGGCCTGGCCTTGCCCCTGCGGCCCCGGGCCGGCCCACCTCCCTGGGAACAGGGCGCTCACTCTAGGAGGGGGGCTCTTGGTTGAGGACAGAGTGCCCGGGGATGGCTCTGTGTCGTTCCAAGTCACTTCGCGTGTTACACGTGGATTTCGGAGACACACGGCCCTGTATTCAAATCTCAGCGTCTACGCTGGCCATCTCTGTAGCCTGGGCTCAGTCACTTGAGGACTTGGAGCCCCAGTTTTTCTGTCTGTACAACGGGGCAGTCGTCCCTACCTGGGCTCAGGGATTCACACAGAGATGCCTGGCCCTCAGAACCATGGACAGAGGCCGGGCCCTGGGGTTGTGGGATCCTGGTTGGGGGTCCAGGGAGGCGGGGACGGTAAGTGTGTGACTCCCAGATCACTGCCTCTGGATGGGGGTGCCCGTGTAGGCAAAGGGGAAGCGCCGGGAACATGTCACCCACTTCTCGAGCCTGTGGACGTTGAGCATCCAGTCCACCGCTATGCCCCGGTCACCGGGATGGGCAGGGACCTGGGTTCTGGGGAGGAGGAGACCACGGGGAGAGAAAGGGTGTGCACACGTGCAGGAGTGGGTGGCGGAGGGGCCACGCTGCTCTGCTTCCCAGAAAGGCTCGGCGTCCGGGCACTGGATTGGAAATGGCCTTGCAGGGCCATCCGTCACACCGGTGCCTCCTGCCAACCTGCCAATCCTGCTGCCCTGTGCTCCCGGCCTCGGGGATGTTGTCAGTCCCCATTAGCTGCCAGGGCCCCCTGGCTGCCCAGAGGCTGGCACATGCCGCCCTGGGGCCAGGGAGGGCGCGGTGAGGAAGTGACAGGGAAATGGGAAGTGATAGGCCGGGGACAGGTTAGGGATTGTCACAGAGCCTCCTGGAGACACGGGAAGTCCTTTCTCTCGGTCCTCCGTTCAGTGTTGGCTCCTGCTCGGAGCGGGAGATGGGAGGGCTGTGCCCAGGGAGGACCCAGGTCCTCTGACAGCTTAGAGTCCGCGGGGCATTCTGAAGTCGGGGGGTAGCACAGGGGTTACTGGGGGCACAGTAGATGTGTGTGTGGCTCGGGGATCCCGGGGGTTGGGGGGAGCTCTAGCTTCTCCTGGGGGAGTGGCTGTGAACCCTGTGTGGAGGAGGAAAGGGCTTTACTCAGTGCGGGCTTTCCTTAGCCTGGGGCTTTGGTGAGGCCTGGGTGCGTTTCCCAGGGCTGCGGAGCCAAGTACCACCAACGGTGACTGCAGCTGAGCCCTGACCGGGTGGCTCGGTTGGTGGGAGCATCATCACACACACCAAAGAGTTGAGGGTACGTCAGGGCACATACCTAGGTTGGGTGTTCAGTCCCCTGGTTGGGTGCATATGGGAGGCAACCAATTGATATCTCTCTCTCTCTCTCTCTAAAACCAATAAACATACCCTCAGGTGAGGATTTTTTAAAAACACACCACAATTTGCCAAAACAAAACAAAACCAGAAAACACCAGAAATGTCCTGTCTCGGTCCTGGAGGCTGCGAGTCCGAACCCGAGGCGCCAGCAGAGCCGGGCTCTCTCGGGAGGCCGGGGGGGGGGAACCCTTCCTTCCCTCCCCCGTTCCTGGCCTGGCCAGCAGTCCTGGGTGCCCCTGGCCGGTAGCGCACCGCTGCAGCCTCTGCCTCTGTCGTCACACGGCCGCCTTCTCCTTCACGTCCGTCCATCACACTAGATGAGGGCCAACTCTCATGGCCTCGTCTTAACATGATCGCGTCTGCAAAAACCTGTCTCCCAACAAGGTCGTACCCTCACATTAACTGGGGTTAGGACCCCCATAGCAGGGGGTGTAGCAGGGATCCAGGGAGAACACTCTGAAGCACCCCGACCTCACCCCATCGAGCAGGGCAGCGGGGGCTCTCTTGGGGGAAAGAGGCTTTTGTAGCATAAGCTGGGCAACCCCAGGAAGGGCCCGGCGTGGAAGCGAGACTTGGGAGAGGGTGGTGGACACCTGTCAAGCCTTGTGCCCACTTTATGGATGGGCAAAATGAGGCCAAGAGCTATCAAGTGGGACAGGGTGACTTGGTATCAGGAAAGCTGGGCTCCAGTCCTCCCTTAAACGCCTCAGCCTCAGTTTCCTCATCTGTCAACCAAAACGGGTTGGATTGGGTGAGTCCTACAAAGACTTGCCTCAAGGTGCTTGGAGCCTGTGAGAGCCTAAGGGCGCGCCTGTGTCAGGGGCAGAGCTGGGCGGGGCCAGCCTGCAGCCCCGGGCTGTGTCTGCTGTGCAGCCCAACAGCTGTTTCCTCCCTCACCCCACGCAGGAGGCTGGGGACCAGGAGCATAAACCCGTCCCGGTGCGAACCGCAGCCCCGTGGAGATGCTCTCAGGAAACCTGGCCTGTCTCTCATTGCTATGAATTTCCCTGGGCCTCGGTCTCTGTCAGTGCCCACCCCCACCCCCCCCCCCCCCAGTATCTGCTGCCAGGCCCGGGCTCCTCCGGAGAGGCTGGGAGCCCCACTTCCATCTGGGGGACATGGCATCGAGTGAGAAAACAAGAGGAGCCACAGACTGGAGAGGAGGGGAAGCCCCTGACCTCCTGGTGGATAAGATCAGGGACCAGCAGCGGAGCACAGAAACCATCGCGCCCACCAGATGGGCTCCGGGTCTGCAAAGCGACAGAAGGCAGAGGCGGGCGGGAGACCCTGCTGGTCCCGTGCAAGGATAACGAATGCAGCCCCTTTCAATGGGCTCCCTCCGCTTCCCGAGCAGCCCGCCAGGCTGCTGTCCGGAAAAGCCACCTGCCACCCCGCCCCGTGAGCGGGACAGCCAGGCCAGGGCAAGGGGCAGCCGCAGCCTGGGATTGGGGAGGTCAGGACAGCCTGCCGCTCAGCCTCACACACCTCCCCCACCTCCGCACTGGGGGCAGCCTGTGCTGCTCCCTCCCTCTCGCATCCTCAGAGCTCACGCTCGGGGTTGGCCTTGGGTGACAGTGGATTGTGTGAGAAGAGCAGGAGAACGAACTCTCGCTGCTCACCCACAAGTCCACCAGGCCACCACCCGGGTATGGGACCTTGGCAGGGACTCAGCCCTGCCAGCCTCCCCGCCCACCACCCCCCCCACCCCGTACCAGGGGGGCTGCTGATCGTTCCCACCCACGGCCCTGCTGTGTATCCAGCATGAGAGGCGAGCGCAAGGCCTGGCACGGAGACCCCTGTGGCGAGGGCTCCGCCCGCCAGGCCTGGTTTCCTGGTGTTTGCGGTTCTAGGCGGTGCATGCTGATAAAACCGGGAAGGGTGGGGGTGCAGGACTCTCCTTGTGCGGGTGAGGAAACAGCTCAGAAAATGCAGCTGCCGACTCAGCATCCAGCGCCTGGGAAAGGCAGACGGGCTCGGCCCCCTTGTCCACCTGCAGACCCAAGCTCTCTGTCCTCATTCCAAATAGCCGCCGGCTTGGGCAGTGGCCGGGGGGGGGGCTTTGCTTGCAGCTAGTACAGGCTTATACCCTGTTACCAGGAGACCCCTGGAAACCCAGCCCCACCCCTTGTACCCCAAAGAGAGTACTCAGAGCCTGACTCCTGGTGGAGGCGACTTCTTAGGACAGAAAGGAGCTCTCAGACCTTCACAGTCTTCCTCCTAAGGACCGCAGGGGGCTGGGGCTGGAGGGGCGGGGGGCTGGAAGGGTTGAGCAGAAGTGGGGGGACAGGAAAAGACTCTGTACCAAATTTACTTGTGTGTTTTTTTGGGGGGGGGTCGGTTCATCCTCACCTGATTTTTCCATTGACTTTTAGAGAGTGGAAGGGTGGGAGGGACAGAGAGAGAGACAGAGAGCTAGAGAAAGATCGATGTGAGAGAGACACGTTGATCGATTGCCTCCCGCGTGCACCCTGAGTCGGGCCAAGGATCGAACCTGCAACCCAGGTACGTGCCCTTGACCGAGAATCAAACCACGACCCTTCGGGCAGCGGGCCAACGCTCTAGCAACTGAGCGAGGGCAAAATTTACTTGGTTTTGCATTGAGATAAGCTTCACTCAACGTGATTATAACCTCTTTAAAATGAGCAATTCAATCGCGTGTAGTACATTCACGATTTTCTGCAATCACTACCTAATTTCAAAACCTTTTGTCCCCCTGAAGGAAACCCTGTACCCACTAAGCAATCACCACCCCCCTCCTCCCCGCTTCCCCCAACCACCTGGCAGCCTCCGGTGTCCTGTCTGTGCATTTACCTGTTCTGGATCCTTCGTGTACATGGAGTCACACAAGGTGTGGCTTCCGTTGGACCCGTTCGACAGGAAGAGGGAGGAGCTGGGCTGGAGCCGCGGCCTGCCCCTGCCCCTCGGGGCTCTCCCTCCACGTGGCCTGGGCCCTGGCAGCCCTGGGCAGGGTGTCGGTGCGGCAGCCAACATGGAGCCCCTAGGCGAGTGGCTACCTCTCTTGGGGCCCAGGCATCTCACCTGTTAAGTGGGGGTTGATATAAGGGGTCCCCGTTACTACTGTGCCCCACATCCTCCCGGGGAGAAGAGAGGCGGGTTCCTGTGGAGACAGAGCCACCTGCTGATGAGAGACCAGGGAGCCTTTCTAACACGGGGAGCCAGAGACTGGGGCGCCTGCGCTTGGCCAGGAACGGGCAGCAGGGCTTGTCCCTGGTGGGCCTTCTCTGAGGACAAATGCCAGGAAAGGCAAGGACGGCGGCCCGGGCTCAGGCTGAGCGCGGTGTCCGCGGCGACAAGGGCCTGTTTCCCTTCAGGTTGGGCACGGCCGCCGGGTGGGTGACGCAGGAAGAGAGGGTGGCACGCGTACCCCCGCGAGTGGCTGGGGCGGGGCCGCGCGGGCAGCCAGCGGGCGTGTGCGGGCCTCTGTGTACAATCCAGCTTGTAAATGGCTCGGCCTGTCGCCGCCGAAAGGGCCGTAGAGCCGCGTGGTGTTATTATTTATGATGAAACGCAGAGGAGCCTGCCGCTGTGCGGGCTGGACGGCAAATTGAACTCCAATTTTCTGCTCCGCAGTGTTTGTTACCCGCCGCAAAGCGCCGGTGCGCCGGGTCACCCGCCGCCGAATGCGTGTTCCTCTTCGCCGCGGCCCCATCTCTCAGCCTCCGCGCGGGGGCAGGCGGGGCCTTTGCTTTGCCCTCCCCACCCAGGCCCCCCGACACCTCCCCTGTGACCAGAGAGGGGATCAGAGGCCTCGCAGGGAGGCAGGCAGCCCCGGCTTCCACACCCTGCTCTGCCTCCAGGGCGACCCCGCGCCTCCCCCCCCCTCCCCCCCCAGCGTCAGGAGAGAGACATAAAAGGCAGTCCCACAGTAACGCTCCCCCACGGTGGTCGGGAGCGTGAAATGAGAAAACACAGGGGTTTGGGAGGCGTTGCGCCTTCACTCACAGCCTTTTCTCCCCTCCTCCTGGGCTGAGGGAGCAGCCGCCCTGGTGCCTGGGAAGGGGGGGCCTCAGGAGAAGCCATGCAGTGGGTGGGAGGCCCCCACTGGGGGGTGATGAGGCCGAGCGGGGAGCCCCGCACAGGCCCGCGGTCCAGCTGAGCCCCCTCGGATGCGGCATGGGAAGTGGGGGAACAGGGATGCGCTCAACCCAGCACAGGCATCAGGTCATCTTGCCCGGGAGTGGACTCACTGTCACCCCTCAGCTTTCACATTGGACCTCGCCGTCATTCATTCATTCATTCGTTCGTTCGTTCGTTCATTTCTGAGCATCTTCTTTGCCTCAGACTCTGTGTCCAGTGCTCCACCCCACCCACAATGTCGCCGTTGGCCACGGGGGACATTAGAGACGCCCAGGGTGGGTTCCTGGACGCAGCCGTGGGCCCTCCTCTCCGCTTCTCCAGGCTTGTGGGAGGCGGGTGGTTCTCGGTTACCAGCGCTGGTAGTGGTCCCGGGTGACGCAGGAGCTCACCTGCCGAGGGGTCTTTAGAGAATCACCTGGAAGGATGTCGGACAGCAGGTGGGACCAGGCCTGGTGAGGCAGCTGAACCCCAACGCTGGTCAGGGGCCTCGGGGCCCCGCTGGGAACAGGAGAGTCCAAGCACACGTGCCCACCTTGGGGTCACCGAGGAGAAGGCGCGTGGCACCATGCAGCATCACGGCGCTTCTTGGGAGGAACTCCAGGAGGCGGTGAAACCGCTCTCGTCACCGGTTTTCCGACTCGCGTGACTCGGCATACACTGAAGGGACAACAGCCGCCGCGAGGCCAGAACACTCTAATCGGTGGCATAGGTTTCATCTCCCAACCCTCCGTCGGAAACGCGAGAACGGGCTCCCTCCCTCCGTTCATTGCAGACAAACCCGTGGGAGACGAGGACCCTCGTCGTTCCACGCGCGGCTGCGATGCGGTGGCATCAGTTACCTGTGAGGTCCAGGCCTGAGGCCCTGGCAGGGAGACGGCCTGGCAGAGGTCACACCAAGCGAGGTTGGAGGAGAAGACAGCTCCCTCGCGTGGGCTCCGTGTGCCGGCGCCGGCCCACGCGCTCGGTCCTCTGCCTGGGCCTGCGAGGCAGCAGCCCCGTTATCCCGTTTCTCAGCTGAGGAGACTGAGACGCGGAGAGGTTACAGGCATGCCTGGGGTCACCTAGCTGGTGAGGGGCTGAGCCCGGATTTGAACCCAGGCGGCCCCATTCCAGGGCCCAGCCCACACCACTGCTCAGATCTTGCAGCATCAGAGCTGGAAGGGAACGTAGAGAGTCCCTGGGAATGTCACCCCCCAAGAGGGAAGTGACCTGGCCAAGGTCAACAGCAAGTTCGTTTGCCCACCTTTGCACCTGCGGGTGTTCCTGGGCCTGTGGATGCACCACTCCAATCTCTGCCCCCATTGCCATGTGGCCATCTTCTGTGTTTCTGTGCCTTTGTCTCTCCTCCTTCTGTAAAGACACCGGCCACAGAGGGCCACCCTACTCCCAGATGACCTCATCTTAACTAATTGCATCTACAGTGACCCTCTTTCCAAAGAGGGCCTCATTCTGCGGTTCCAGGAAGAACATGAATGGCGGGCGAGGGGACACCATTCAACCCAGTACAGGCACCCACAGTCCTGCCCGGGAGTGGACTATATTGGCATCTCTTAGCTTTCCCATTAGACCCCACTGTCATTCGTTCATTCATTCGCTCATTTGTTCATTTCTGAGCATCTTCTCTGCCTCAGACTCTGCGTCCAGTGCTGAGGCAGGAGAAACCCAGGAGGCATCACCCTCGGCCTGTGGTCTCCGCGAGCTTCGTTCTGTTCCGTGTGACTCTTCGGCTGGGCGTACAATGGGCCGAGCAATCTGGGTGGCGGACTTGGGTCACACACCCCACCTCCCCTCGGCTGAGCCCCTCCACCTCACTCACCATTCCCCGGGGCCGTGTCGGGGCTCGGTTGTGCTGGCTGCCCTGCTGGCTGGGCCCCCCTAATCAGATTAGATGTGTATTCAAACAAATTGATGATCCGTTCCATTTAAATGCCTTTTGAACACGCTTTTCTGAGTGAGAAATCCATTCGGCAGCAGCTGCGGAGGCCGCGGCGTAATTGATTGCCGCCCCCTCCCAGGCCCCCCGATGTCAGAAGGTGCCCGGCTCCTGAAGGTCACTGGCGATGATCAGATTAAGGAGGGCGAGAGCCTTCCTTCTGGGCTAATGAAGCACTTGGCATGCAGGCAGCACCGGGCTGAGCAGGGCCAGGCATCTGCCGGGAGACAGGGAAGGAACATACATTAGCATCTCATTTGTGGGCGCAGAGAGGCGTCGGGAAGCAGGAGCTGAGGACTGAAGGGCTAGCAGCTGCCATGCCCTGGCTCAGTGGAGCAGCAGCAGGCCGGCCAGGTCAGGGGCTGGAAGGGAGAGGGGAACAACCCTGGGTCCTGTGGTCCTTGCCAGGCCCGAGGGTGCCTGCTGGCTTCCGCTCTGTGCGTGCTCCCAGCGCATTTCCTCTGGAGGGTGGGGGCTGGGACAGGGTCCACAGTGCTCTCTTCCCACGCCCCTGCCATGCGTAGCGCCTCCCTGACCTGGACTTAGGTGCAAGAGAGATGGGCAGGAATGCGGACGGTGTACAAAGCTGCCTGCAACTCCAGCTGTCTCTACCGCGGCCTTCAGCCTTCGCCGAAGACCTGACAGGCCGTCACTGACAGGACTTCTTCTTGAGCCAGCGTGGAGTGGCGTGGCCGTGAGGGAGCTGAGTTGGAGGGCTTAGCGTGGGGACACTCGGGGCACTGTGAGCTCCTCACGGGGTGGCTCCGAGATGCAGGAAACCAGTCATCACATGCCCGGCACCATCTCCCCGCCTCTTCCCCACGCGATCACCTCCAAAGGTCCCAGGGCAGGACCAGCACCCAATGCGTGCCAAGCACAGTGCTCTGAACTTGACATCCCTTTGCTCACTTGGTCCTCCCAGTGGCCTCTGGGGCAGGGGTAGAAGCTATTGGTTTCTCTGCTCAAGGTCAAACTTGAGTGGGCACAGGAACTGGGGTTTAAACCCCGTTTCTCTCTCCCACTGGGACCTTCAAGCCAGACCCCTGGGAAAGGGTGGCTCCTGGAGAGCAGGGCTGTGGGACGGGGCCCAGCTCAGCCTCTCCTTTCCTGGCCCCTCACACCCACACCTGCTCATCTCCACACCGCCTGTCCTTCACCCCACGCTCTCGTCCTGCGCCCATGAGCCCATCCCTCTGGAACCTCCACCCCAGGTGGACCCGTCTCTCCCGGGATGTTCGGCTGATGGTCAGGACTTGTCCCCAGCCAGCCCACCCGTCACCCTCACCCCTGGATCTGTTCTGGGGCCCTGGCCTTGGGAGCTGCCCTGAGACCTATTCCCTCTGACGTGGAGCCCCGCCTGGTCAGGTCAGGCCAGCCAGCTCCAGGAGGGACCAGGGTAGGAGGCCAGCTCCAGGGAGGGGACTAAGGTAGGAGGCCAGCTCTAGGAGGGACCAGGATAGGAGGCCCGAAGGGACCAGGGTAGGAGGCCAGCTCCAGGGAGGGGACTAAGGTAGGAGGCCAGCTCTAGGAGGGACCAGGATAGGAGGCCCGAAGGGACCAGGGTAGGAGGCTAGCTCTAGGAGGGACCAGGATAGGAGGCCAGCTCCAGGGAGGGGATGAGGGTAGGGGGCCAGGAGGGACCAGGGTAGGAGGCCAGCTCCAGGGAGGAGACAAGGGTAGGGGGCCAGGAGGGACCAGGGTAGGGGGCCAGGAGGGACGAGGGTAGGGGGCCAGGAGGGCCGAGGGTAGGGGGCCAGGAGGGCCGAGGGTAGGGGGCCAGGAGGGACGAGGGTAGGGGGCCAGGAGGGACGAGGGTAGGGGGCCAGGAGGGACCAGGGTAGGGGGCCAGGAGGGACCAGGGTAGGGGGCCAGGAGGGACCAGGGTAGGGGCCAGGAGGGACCAGGGTAGGGGGCCAGGAGGGACGAGGGTAGGGGCCAGGAGGGACCAGGGTAGGGGGCCAGGAGGGACCAGGGTAGGGGGCCAGGAGGGACCAGGGTAGGGGGCCAGGAGGGACCAGGGTAGGGGGCCAGGAGAGACCAGGGTAGGGGCCAGCTCCAGGAGCACAGGCTTTCCAGCAGTGACCAGATAGGTCATGGCAGTCAATCGAGGACAAAGATGCCGGTGCAGAGACTAGGGGATGGAGAAGGGAGAATCCCACGCATCCAGGCAAGTCCCAATGACTGAGCAGCCACAGTGAGCCAGGAGGAAGCTGCTAACAGAGAGGCTTTGAGGAGCCTCAGAGCTGGGAAGGGCTGATGTCCAGGCCTAGTGCCCCGGAAGCCGGCCCTGGAGGGCAGATGGACATCTTTAGGGCAGTTAGGTGGAGGGCAGAGGTCTTCACCCTGGCTCACACTCCGGGAGCCGGGGAGGGTCCCAAGCCTGGGCTGGCTGGGCAAGATGGGGGGGTCTCCAGAGAAAGGTGGCATTGTTGTGCTGGGGGCTCAGGGAGGGGAGGGTGCACGTTGAGATAAGCTTCTCTATGGGGCTATTTAGCCCAGAGCCCAGAGGGAAGGGTGACAATGGCGGTATTTATTGGGAATATCAAGGGGAAGCAGGCAGGGCCCCCTGAACCGTTATGGGAAGTGAGAAGAGGCTCAGACTGAGGCCTCTTGTCTGCCTTCAGAGGGGCTCAGGCTCCGGTGGTCAGAGACCCCCAGCCACGCCACACCCCTGTGTCCCACACACCCAAAAGGCCCTACCGTTCCTGTCGCCGGCAGGCTGCCCATGACTGCTCACCCTGCGCACTCACATACGTGTGTGCACAGGTATGCGCACGTATGCATGGCTCTGATGATACAAAGGGTTCCCTTTACACCCGTGGGATACAGCATGAAAGTTTCAAAAGGTGCAGCAGAGTGAACGTGAGTACCCACCCCTACCCCTGAGCCCCCCAGTTCTGCTTACAGCATCGCTGAGCCCAATGTCTAATGGAAACCCCCCGCCCCGGAAAAAAAAGCCGGTGCTCTACAAGCAAATATATTTTTGTGCTTGAAGAAAAAAACACTTGTGCACAAGAGGCAGCCGATTACGCCTCCCGTGCGACACCTCGCTTTTCTTCACTTAACGGTGGTCCTCAGAAACGGCTCCGGGGCCCATGCGGGAGGATTCTGTCGTCCGGAGGTGCATTCGGGTGGCTCCTCAGCTCTTGCTGCTGCAGAGCAGAGCAAGGCGGCTGGGAAATGCTGTCCTCGCGACCTTGCCGGGGTGCCTCTGAGGAAGATGAATTCCTCTCCCAGTGGGCGGGTTGGGGGAGGGGTGCGCTTTCATTTCGATGGAATTGCCAAATTGTCCCTATGGATGTGGTACCCAGGGACCGTGCCCCCCAAGCTGTGTGGGAGCTCAGCCTCCAGAGGCAGGCCAGCCCAGCGGGGTATTATCACGCTTTCGGATCCCGGCGAAAGCGATGGGAAAAGCAGGTATCTTCTTCGGTGAGTTTCCGTTTGCCTTGGGCTTATCGGGAGGTTCAGCGTCTTCGTAGGTTTCAGAGTTCTTTGTAATTCCTTTCTGGGAACTGTTCGTATGCTTTTGCCCATTTTTCTGTGGGTGTGTTTATCTCTTTCTTATTGATTTATGGGCATATTTTTTTAAGCCAGGAAAACGAGCTCTTGGCCCGTGATAGAAGTTGCAAATATTTCCCCCCACTTTGTCACTGTGTCACTTCTTTCTGCTCATGGGTCTTTCTCCCCCCGCCCCGCCCCCCATGCACAATTTTTATGTAGTTGAAGGCATCCATCTGTTTTACGACTTTCTGGAGTTTGTGTAGTACTTAGAAAGTACTTGGCGAATACTTGGCTTTGCCAAGATTATATATTTTTAAGCCCCTGTGATTTTTTTTCTACTTCTTTTAGAATTTATTTTTCATGTTTAAAACATTGATCCATCCAGCGTTTATTTTGAGGTAAAGTGTGAGGAAGAGATTCAACGTTTTTCCCCTCCCAAATGGCTCTTTAGCTGTTCCAGGGCCATTTGTTAAACGATCGAACTCCCCCCCTCCCCCCCTTCCCCGGGACTTGAAACCCTGCACTCATCAGCTAGGAAATCATGCCCTGTGGGCGGGAATCTATTTCTAGGCTTTTCGGCCCGTTGCTTCCTCCATCTCTTGGTACGCGACACCCTGTTTTAATTATTGCAGCTTTAGAATATGGTTCGGTGTCTCTACTGGGGCCCCGTGCTTACCCTTCTTTTTCAGAGTTTGCTTGGCTGTTCCTTGGGGTTTGCTTTCTTCCCCCCCCCTCTCAACGTGAGCTTTAGAATCGCTTCGTCTAGTTGAAAGAAAGTCCATCCTGTGTGTGTCTCCAAAGGGAGGAGACGTTGAGGAGAATGACATCTGCGGAGCCTTATTCTTTCTACCCATGATTCTCCTCCATTCGTAGGGACCCCTGCCCCCCCCCACCCCACCCCCCAGGAGGTGGCTAGCGAGGCTGCCGTGTACCCCTGCATAGGTCGATACACTGAGTGGCCAGGTTATGATGATCTCTGAACGCATACTAATCTGACCGCTCAGTGTGTATCCTATATAATAAAAAGCTAATATGCAAATTGTCCCCTCGACCAGGAGTTCGACCAGCAGGCAGGCCGGCCAACCACCCATGCCACCTCCCCCTGGCCAGGCTGGCTGGATCCGATCCATGCACAAATTCATGCACCGGGCCTCTAATAATACATATATACATGTGTGTATATATATACACACACACACGTGTATATACATATGTGTGTATATCTGTGTATATACGTGTGTGCGCGCGTGTGTGTGTATATATATATATATATATATATATATATATATATATACACGCACGCGCGCACACACTGAGTGGCCAGATTATTATGCGTTCAGGGATCATCGTAATCTGGCCACTCAGTGTACTGCGCAACCCAGGACTCAGGCTGAGCGGAGCTGCCGGATCCGCCAACAGGGTCTGAGCCCCTCGCAGGGCGGTCTGGCCGTCGGCGTATGTGACCGATAGTCATAGTGGCCAGCAGTGCCAGGCACTTTTCTGTGCACTTCGCTAACTGATGACTCCTCACCACCATTTACGGCTCAGGGAACTGAGGTGCGAAAAGGTTAAGAAACTGGTCCGAGGTCAACGATTCGCGCTACCTACCTGTGCATTTCTGGCGCAGAAACCCGTTCCTGCCCGTACACGCACACGCACATGCCCAAGCATACACACAGACATACACACAGACATACACATACAGGCACTCAGACGTAGCTATATACCACAGACACAGATGCAGACACAGATGCAGAAGAGAAGTTGAATCTCCTCCTCACACTTCACTTCAAAATAAATGCTAGATGGTTACGCATAGGTGCACACAGATGAAAACACGCCCACATGCATACACAGATGCACACAGAGACGCACGTGGACACACACGTACACACACTGCTATGCCTACCCGTGTGCCCTTACCATCCGTGTCTTTCCCCTGCCGCACACACCCTCCCAGTCCCCCTGCCGTCTCCTGCTTTGGGGCAAGGGGGTCCATCAAGGGAAACCAGCTGCCTGGACTCCCCGCCAGGGCTCTCATTCCTGTGTAGGGCCTCCCTCCAGTCCCTGCATCGGATGGCAGGGGGCCCTTCGGGGAGGTAGGGAGGTGGGGAGAGGAGCCTCCGCCTCCCCCAGGCCACCTTGTGAGGATAACATGGGATGAGGGATGCTGCACGCCCAGCAGGTTCTCAGGAAGGGCTATCCACACTCCTCTCCCTCTTCCCCCACCTCATTCTCTGCAGCCGCTGGAATCAACCCGTCCAAGCAAGAGCCATTGGGCTGCAGGCTGGCACCCCAGGGAGAGCCAGAGGAGCGAACTGGCAAATGCAGAGCTGGGAGCAAATTGCTCAGCGAGCGGTTTACAGAGGCCAGGGGGTCTGGGTGCAGAGCGCGGGTGTGCTGTGTGCGTGCAAGCACATACCCCTTCCCCCCCCCACACACACACACACCCCGACTGTGCTGGGTCTGAGTCAGCCCCACATCCAAGGGTCTGAATCACTCTGGGGCTGGGAATGTTATTGTTTTAAAACAAACGAGTGATGACAGGAACTAACGGAGGGTTTTTAAAAACGCGATTCAAAGGGCTCTTGAAAGCTGCTGGAGAATATGAATGAGCCTTTGAAATGAGAATGTGCCCATTTGTTAAACGGAGAGCAGAGCAGAGCTGGAGGCTCCCACGGCAGGCAGGCGGGCAGAGAATCGTGTGCGTGTGTGTGTGTGTGTGTGTGTGTGTGTATGTGTGTGTGTGTGTGTGTTTTCTAGGCAAATGCATGCCTTCCTGCCTCTCCACAGAGGTGGCTGGGACCCCAGAAGCCAGGGACCAGGGGATGCTAGCCACTCCCCTGGGCACACGCACCTTTCCAACGGCTTGCAAAGCAATGTGCTGACATGACCGTTGTTAGGAGTGACGGAGAGATGTGTGCGTAAGCCGCGTCGAATCAATCCGAGGCTGAAGCATCAGCGGTTACACGGAGACCGTGGTCTAGGAGGCCTTCTGGGCGGGTCTGCACTTTCTCTTCAGCCGCCTTTGGTCCTCCCTGGTCTGCCTCCCCGTGGCCCCCACAGAGAGGGTCCACAGCAGGGATGGGGCTCAGGGAAGACTCTCCGAAACACTCGCAAGCTACCCCCTCATAAGCTTGAGGCGTTGGGCTTGGGGTGGGGATGCTAAGCAGCCTGGGCCCCAAACATGCGTGATGGTATCTCTCGAGTCCAGAGTGAGGTCTTGACACAAAGCCTGGGCTTGCTGACCGTGGCCGCCTGGTGCCGGTTGGCTCTGAGGGTGGGAGGATGGACTTGGGGTCCAGGGCTCCGGGCCCCACTGATGCTCCCAGGGGTCAGCCTGCCATGCGGACGGGCCCAGCTTCTCCACGCCCAGCGGGCTGACCAGCCTCTCCCAGCGGCATGTCGCTTTACTCCCTCCAGCCTTTGAGTCACCTGCTTCCTGCCGCTGCTCTTCCTTTGCTTGAGTTTATTTCTTAGGAAAAAAAAAAAAAAAACCACAAAAATACAAAAGCGTCTTATGGTTTCTACCCTCTGAGCTCACCGAAAAGAGTTAGTTCCAGGCCAGGGCGTGCCTGCGGCCCCAGCCGGCGCTGGATGGCAGCCCCCTCCCTGACAGGGACACTCACACGTTTGTTTTGGGGAAAGAAGTGAACACTGCAGAGCATCTACGCCGGCATTTTCACAATTACTATTCCCGTTCACCCTGACGACCCCAGGGTGCCTGTTTCTCTCCTTGTGCCTCGTGATGGAGAAACTGAGACTCAGAAAAGCGAATACTTACTTGTCCACGCCCAGGCTGACCAGAGGGAGGGTGAGCGCAGGCAGGGTGTGGATGCTGGCACCATGCACCGTTGGCCTGGAGGACGGGACGCCCAAGGCCCGCCCTGCCAGCAGCTTCCTGTGTGGCTCAGAGCGTGCCCCGCCCTCGGGCACAGAGCGACGCGGAAGGTGCTGGACTCGGTCTGGCTCGTCTGCACCCCGTTTCTAACCCGCGTCTGAGAGGTTAAAATCCTGTCTGGTCGTGGGTTTGCGTGTGGAGTCAATGAGCATCGTTAAAGCATCTCGAACAGCCCAGAACCTAGCAGGCGCTTTCGTCCTTGTTGGTCCAGATGCTGGCTTCTTCCCCGGCCCCACCCCATCCCCAAAGGGCAGGCGGGCTCAGTGACGGGCATGGAGGCCCTCCCCCGTCCTCCATCTCTCCCTGTCCTTTTGTCCACCACTTGCCTATGTCACTGCCCCCTCCCTCCCACTGGCCAGGAGGGCAGGAAGGCCTCAGGGGTCCCCGGGAGTCCGGGGCCTGGAGGGCACTGTTCATTGAGGGGAACTGTGGGGAGCTCGTGCTTGGCCAGGCTGACCGAGTCAGGTCGGGAGGTGAGCGTGACTGCAGAGAGGGGTAGCAACCACCGGACCCACACCTGCAGCCCGGGCGGTGGTGCTTCCTCCAGGGAGCTGACCTGGCATATGATCGAGGAGGTCGGGGCAGGCGGGTACAAGATCAGGGATGGGAGGATCGAGCAGCCTGGCAGTGGAGGGGGTCCCCCAGACCCTACCCTGGATTCCCCTCAAGTCAGACTGACCCAAGTTCAAGTCCTTCCCAGCCACCATCCGCTGGGCAAGTTCCCTGGCCGCACCTGCCCCTCCCGCCCAGGGGTGTTAGGGCTCTAAACGCGCCACACAGTCAAGGTGAGCAAGCGATCACGTGGCTTTGTGTCTCTGTTCCCCGCAGATGACGTGGCCCCCTATTTCAAGACGGAGCCGGTGCGGACGCAGGTGCACCTGGAGGGGAACCGCCTGGTGCTCACCTGCATGGCCGAGGGCAGCTGGCCGCTGGAGTTCAAGTGGCTGCACAACAGCCGGGAGCTGACCAAGTTCTCCCTGGAGTACAGGCAAGCGCCCACCCTTTCCTCCCTTCCCTTCCGCCCGCCGCCGCCAGGGGCCTGCCACGCCCCGAAAGGATGCCAGGGTGGGGGCCTGTGCCGTTTGGGGGCGGGGACTCCCGATCCAGTGCAACTGGGAGGCTGGGCTGGCAGAATTGGGGGCCAAAGGTGGCCCTGCCTGGGCGTGAGAAGACCATGCCCTGCTGAGCCCAGCAGAGGGTGGCTGGGAGGTGGGCCAGGGCACTGCCTGGACAGGGTGGCACATGCAGCCGTGGGTGGGCAGAGGCGGTGATGGGGGTGATGGGGATGATGGGGGTAGGGGTGCTCTCTACCAGCAGCGGGCTGTTGCCTGAGCACCATAGGTGGGGCCTGGGTTCCATAGAGGGGTGTGGCCTGAGGTAGCCTGGGTCAGCAGAGAGGAGCACAGCTATTTGGGGGACCTGTTGAGGGGGGACAGGGAGGTGGCCCGCCCAGGGTCTTCAGAGTATCTCCACTCCCTTCTTATGGCCTCACCCTGAGCCCTGGGCTGGGCTGGCCCTCCCCTCCCAGGACGCTGCCCAGTGGGGACGAAGGAGAGGATGGCGAGAGAGCAGGGTCTCAGACGAGGGTTTGTGGCTAGAAGGGGTCCTGGAGGCAGCTACCCCCATCCCAGCTGGCCCGCAGCCCTTCCCGGGCCCTCTCTCCCTCTTCCTCTCCTCCCCTCCTGTGGGCTCCCCTCGCTGGGGCTGTGATTAGTCCCTGGCCTGGTGTGTGTATAATTGGTTTTGTTGGGGAAACAAGATTGCCTTGCCCTGGGGATGCTGATACAAATCTGCCTTGGGGACAGGAATGCAAATGAGACGAGGGGCTCTAATTGCTTGAGAGCTGTCCTTCCGGAGAACCCTCCTTTTCTTCACACAGAGGGAGACCAGGGCCTGGGTGACTTCCTGCACTGGCACATGAGTGTGGCCACTTGGAAAAGGAGGGAGCAGGGGGGCCACCTTCCCCTCTGGGTGGTGAGAGGTAGACCAGGAAGCAGGAGACCCCATTGCCGGCCACTGGGGGCTTCCGGTCTCCAGGGTGCCCAAGAGGGACTGCCCCCCCCAACCCCCCCGAGCAGCCCCTGCCATGGTTTTTGGTTGGGGACCAGAGGCACTCCTGGCCACAGTCTGGCAGCACTGAGCCGTGGAGCAGCCTCTGTGAGGAGCCCCTGCCCCCTCTCGAGTGTTGGACACACCTGAATGGCACGCAGGTGGCACACCATGGGTGTCAGTGGTGCCTGGTGCCTCCCAGCCTGCCCTTGACTGCTACCGGCAGAGAGCTGGAGGCAGGATCTAGGAGGGGAGGTGGTTCTTTACCTGGTTCCCAGCTACTCTTTTGGTGCCTGGGAACTGTAAGGGCCCGACTACGCAGAAGCAGGTTCCCGCTCGGTGTACGGGTCAGACTTCCCAACCACGGAATGGGCTTCCTTTGGAAACAGCGGGATGGTCACGGTGATCCTCGTAACCATCGGCAGCGAAGCAGAACTTAACGTGGCAGAGGTGACGATGTGCACGCTGCGATCATCTCCTTTACTCCTTCAAGCAGTCCCGTGTTCCCCATTCTACAGATGAGCAAACTGAGGCTCCGAGAGCTTCAGCAGTGTACCCAAGGCCAGATTGTTGAGCTGGGCTTTGACTAACAGGTGCCTGAACTCCTGAGCTGGAGCACTCTTTACCACCCAGCACTGCCTCTTGTTGAAGAAGGATCGCTTCCTTCATGTGCACCCGAAGCAATCTCTCTGCTAACTGTGCTCGAGTTCTAGAAAGCACAGCATGGGGAGAAGGCAAATAGGAGCTTGGTCGGGTGGAAGTTCTTCAGGGGACACAAATGAGCTTCTGCTAGGGCAGGGGTGGGGACCCTTTTTCCTGCCAAGGGCCGTTTAGATATTTATCACACCATGCGTGGGCCATACAGAATCATCAACTTAAAAATTAGCCTGCTGTAACATTACCCGGGTGCCTTAGCAGGGCCAGACCAAATGATTTCACAGACCCTTATGCTAGAACAGCCTGTGGGCCGGACGTTCCCCACCCCTGCACTAGGGGGGTTCGTCCCCAGACTCCTCACCCCTAAGAAGGCTGGCTGAGGAGTGCTGATGGCCAGGCCTCCCTTGGGAGTCTACTCCAGGCCATAGGACACTGTGTGGCAGCCCCACACTGGCACCACATGGTGGGAAAGGAGGGTGAGAGCAGTTAGCAGAGGGGTGGGTGGACAGAATCCACTTGTGTCCCCTTCACCACCCCTGCCCCCAGTGAGAGCCTAACTCACAGCAGGTGCTTTTCCTTTCTTTCTCTTCTTTTAATTTTGAAAAGTTTCTAATCTTAGAAAAACTGTAAGTATAGCACCATAAATACCTGTATGCATTTTGCCGTTCACCAACTGGTAAGATCGTACACCTGCGCTCTCTCTTCTCCCTCCACACACTCACAGATGCATGCACTTTTTTGCTGAGTTATTTAAGAACGAGTTGCTCCCAGCCAGTGTGGCTCAGTGATTGAGCTTTGACCCATAAACCACAGTTTGATTCCCTGCCAGGGCTCATGCCTGGGTTGTGGGCTCAATCCCTAGTAGAGGGCGTGCCAGAGGCAGCTGACTGATGATTCTCTTCTATCATTGACTAGAGGCCCGGTGCACGAAATCCATGCACAGGTAGGGACCCTAGGCCTGGCCTGCAATCAGGGCTGATCAGGTTCCCCGCCTCCTCCTTCCCTCACTCCCTCAGCATCCCGCCGCCACCGCTGGTCGCCCGCTATGTTCCGTGCTGCCCCATGGTGGTCAGCACACATCACAGTGAGCGATAGAACTCCCGGTCTCTCGGTTGAGCTCCTGAGGGGACACTTTGCATATTAGCCTTTTATATATATAGATGTTTCTATCTCTCCCCCTCCTTTCTTCTCTGAAATCAATAAAAACATTTTTCTTTTAAATAATGAGTTACAGACATGATGTCCCTTTACCCCTAAGTAGGATTGCTAGGTATGAGCCATTCTTCTGAAGAACCACCGTACAATTTTCACCCCAGAGACATTTCACGCTGATACAGTGCTGCTATCTCCCACACAGTCCAGATTTCTCCATTTGTCCCAATTATGTCCTCTGTGGATATTTTTAGTGTTGTTTGCTACAGAATCTAACCCGCGTTGCACTTCGCTGCCATGCCTCTTAGACTTTAGGCCCCTTAAATCCGGAACTGTTCCTCCTTTTTTTATCCTCTTTCACGGCATCGGCATTGAGAGTCCAGGCGGGTTTGCCCTCCAGTGTGGATTTGTGACGTTGAACCTTTGGGGCCAGAAGGCGTCCTCTCCGTGGCTCATCCTTGAAGCCACCGGTGTCCTTTTGCCCCATTATTGGCAATGGTAGATTTGATTCAGCTGGTCCAGGTGACATCCACCAGGTGTCTCCTTTGTGGATGTATTAAGGTGTGCTCTCCCCTTTGGCGGACCGCTTACGACCGTGCGAATGGTCTCCTCTCCAGGAATCTCCCATCCGGGTTCGGTATCCACTGATGCGTCTTACCTGGATCCGTTCTTACCGCTTCCTGCTGTTGAGATAAGCAGCTTTTCTATTTCTGCCATTCCTTTTCCTCCTAGGAGCTGGCATTCTTTTGTAAGGAAAGATCTGTCCTTTATCACAATTTAGCATCAGCATCAGCTCACGGATAACTGTCCCTCCATGGTGCATTGTAGTCAAGCCCTTCATGATTCACGTGGGCTCACACCGTAACCCAAACGTGGCCAGTGGGGCTTCTTCCCGCTGGGTCCTGGCTCCTTCGGACGTGTCCACATTGGATTTCTTGCATTTCGTTGCCTTTTTGGCTTAACGACGTGTTGCCAATTCAGCTTTTAAGTAAATTCATCCTGAAAAGCCCTGGCATAGGAGGTCAGCCAGCTTCTCATCCCGCAGTCCTCCAGCCGCCGCTCGCTGCTGAGGCCTTCCTCGTCTCTCGCTCATTCCTGGCGTTGGTCAGGTGACCATATCCAGTTTTCAGGCAGAAAGATGGCTGAATGCACTCAGACAGGAAGTGCTGCCATACATTTAGCTGTGTTTCCCACCCGGCCGCCAATGGAAGAAGTTTGCATGCATGTCCATCTCCGAAGGCCTTTATCCACAGTGGGATCTGTAACAGATAGGGCTGTGTGTGTGTGTGTGTGTGTGTGTGAGAGAGAGAGAGAGAGAGAGAGCGAGACACGTCTGCACAAAGGAAATCCTATGCATCCGCCTGAGTACCAGTGGCTGTGGCGAGCTTTGGGTCCACATCCACCCGTGGGGGCAGGTGGGACTAGATGGACTCTGGGCCTGGGCCACCTGAGCATAGTCACGCTGCCACCCCGCATTAGTCTGTGGCTCTGGCAGGATCACTTAGCCACCTGCCTTCGCTTTCTTGCCTGGGAATCAGGCACAGTAAGGCCTGCTGTAGAGCTTAGAGGGAGGATTAAATGGTCTCTGAGAGAGCCCCGACCTTGGCACAACAGACATGGCACCTGTTGGGATTATGTAGGAAGCCAGGCTGACAGGAGAGTGGGGACTAATCTGGTAACGGACCCACCAGCTCCCACGTGCCGGTGAGGGATCTGCTCCCAGGCGGTCACGGCAGCTCTGCACCCCTGTGCCAGTGGCCACAGCCCAGGACCCTTCCTAGAATTCCTCTTGCCCCTTGTTGGTGACCCGCTTTATCCATTTGGAAATGAGCCTTGAAGTTCCCGTTTGGGGCTATGACTGCTGGGGATATCACTTGGGTACAAAACAACAGTTAATCCTAAAAAGGGAGATTTATTTCCCCACGTGGGGGTGGTGGTGCCTGGGGAATCCCTCCCAAAGCTGTGGGCATTGGCCCCCCTGCCCTCCCTGCCAGTGGGACAGGCACACAGCCTCCCGGGGACCATAGTGTGTGTTGGGGTGTGGGGGGAGGTTGAGCACAATACTCAGTCAGGCATATTTGGTCTAATGTGTTTGTTAGGGTGTGTTTGTGTGTGCGCGTGCTCAGTTCCTTCACAGTCGTGCGTGCGTTTGATGGCTGTGAGCATGTGCCTGTGCAAAGCCTGTAGGTGTGTTTGTGTGACTTCCTGACTTGGCGGGATGGTCACTCACATGAGGGTCAGGCCCTCCGGGTCGCTGCTGGGGACTCTGGCTTCAGGCTGCCACCCCACACTCCCTCCTCGGCTCCCCTTCCCCTCCCCACCCCTTCAGGGGCCATCACCCCACGTTGAACCGACTCAGCCTCAATGCATCCATGTCACCAGTCAGGGCTGTGAGGCTGGGGACAACCCCACCTGCTCATAAATGGGCAGGTCAGGCCGCGGCAATGGAGGAGGGAGGGGCGATGGATTGTGACCACCTGCCCTTGTGACCACTTCACGGCGACGTCACCAACCAGATCATTCTGTCCCGCCCTGATAATGCCTTCTCCCCTAATTATGCTCACACTTAAAACTAACTAGGAAAACCAGTCAGTTAGGCAGACACCACACACACACACACACACACACACACACACACACACTCACTCCTCCACCTAATCAGGGCGCACACCCCAAGGAGGTTTATGGAGGGTCGCTGGCTGCCAGGAATCTTCATACGTCATCTCACAGCAACACCAGGAGGTGAGCGTTCTTCCTCTCCTTTGGCAAACGAGGGCCCTGGAGCTCAGACAACTTCCACGGCTTGTCTGGGGTCATCAACAGGGCGCCTGGCAGGTCCCAGAGAGACTGCCTGACCAGAGTATGTTCTGTCCTCTCTCCACGCCTGTCACTCTGTGTCACTGTCCTGGCCCAAGGGTCCAGAAACCAGGGGCACAGGTGAGGCTGAGGCTGAGGCGGAGTCCTGCTCCCGGGGCCCCAGGCGGCCCCTGGCTGGCATGGGAAAGAGCAGGTGTGTGGAGGGCAAGACCAGGTGAGCCCGGCGGGGCGTGTGGCTGGCCCCAGGCTGGGTGCCCAGGTGTCTCTCGGGGAGCTGCACAGGCTCAGTGATGGGAGAAGAAGGCCCCAGGCGTGTGACAGCCCTGGCGAGCAGCACAGACAAAGACGGCGCAGCCTTTGAAATTCTTCAGAGGCCGGGATGCAGAGAAACTCCCCGGGCCAGCTGCTTTGTCTCTCGCTTTCCCCTGGCCTCCCTTACAAGTGAGTGGAAGTGAGAGTGGGCGGCCGAGGCTGGAGAGGCAGAGGTGGCTGGCTTCCCAGTGAGCACCGGAGCGCATGCCACGTGAGTGCCAGGAGCCCAGCCAAGCTCTTACCGGCAGCCGTGCTGGGAGACGGCGCTATTATTAGCTCTGCCTCAGAGCTAGGAGTCACAGATCAGAGAGGGTCAGCAACTTGCACAAGGTCACACAGCCGCACAAGGAGTCAGGGTTCAGCCCCTTCTTTCCGAACCCAGGCCTGGGACCCATCCCCTCCTCTACAGTCCCAGGTCAGTGGCACTGCCGGGGCTCATCTCTCTGGGGATGGCCCAGCCAGCCTTGTAAAGAGCTGCAGAGGGGTGAAACTTACCACGGGCCCTGCCCTGTTCTGCGTGCTTCGCGTATGTTAACTCGTGATAATGGACACTCCCCTGCTGGCCACTTGCACTGAGGCTCTCTCTCTTTTCTACTAATTTTTTTTAATGTATTTTTGTTGATTTCAGGGAGGAAGGGAGAGGGGGAGAGAGAGAGAAACATCAAAGATGAGAATCATTGATCGGCTGCCTCCTGTACACCCCCTACTGAGGATGGATCCCGCAACCCTGGCATGTGCCCTTGACTGGAGTCGAACCCGGGACCCTTCAGTCCACAGGCTGACGCTCTATCCACTGAGCCAAACCAGCTAGGCTGCATACTCCATCCCTGCACACTAACAACCCGCAGGGGCGGCGACGGGGTGGCGAGGAGTGCAAGGCTGCGTGGGTCAGTCCCTACCCCAGGCCTGAAGCCGCAGAACCCGAGAGTCAGGCCTTGCCCTCCACGAAGGAGATGCCGACATTTGCTCACAGGCAGTGAGCTCACAGCCCCTCTCAGGTGGGGTAGGAGTGAAGAAGTGGAGGCAGGGACGAGCAGACGTGAGGGGCCAGCTGACGCACAGGGACACCCAGGTAGCCGGAGAGATGGCACAAGACAACAGGGAGGACGGCGACCCCCAGGGAGAACGTTCCGGGCCGCAGCCGCAGTCCATAGGTGGGCAGTCCTTATAGGATCTTGGTCAAGGGAGCTCAAGACCCCCTCAGCCTGGGCCCACCACCCCTTGTTCCAGCCTCCGCTCATGCCGACCCCCTATGCTCACGGGCTGAGCGATGCTCTTAGCTATTGGATACCATCATGCCTTTGCCCACCTCTCTCCTCTGCCCGCACTGTCCTTACACTCCTTTGCTACCTGATCCCCCCAAGATTCAGTACCAAGATCCCCCCAAAATGAACCCCAGGCCTGCCTTGAATCACTGTCAGCCTTCAGGAAAATGACTGAACCCCCGCCTCAGTTGCCACGTCTATGCAATGGGAATAATAGAACTGGTAGCTGCCTCCAGGGGTCGAGTGTCACGTGACACCAAGTATGCAGCAGGGTGTCTGCTCCTCGGAGTCTCTATAACTCAGAAGGCGGTGTGGGAGCCACCCTTCCTCCTCCCAGCAGGCAGGCTCTGCCCACCGAGGTCATTCTGGCTACAGGCTCATTCCCACCCTCCAGGGAGGTCCGGGCTCCTCTTCCTCCAGGAAGCCAGGTCCCACCTGCCCGGTTCCCAGCCTCTTCAGAGGTTTACTGCAGTTGGGCCGCGGCTTAGGACGTCTTGTCTGAAAATGGAAGGCTGCGGGTAAGAGCTGAGGTACAGGAATTGGTTATGATGGGCATAAATTGAATTTTAATAGAGATGTACGTGGCATGGAGCCAGCATACGCAGGCAAAGGGAAGGTAGTAATTAAAAGTTAACGAGTCTAGAAATGTGCGAGTCCTCAGGGAGAGATGGGGGAGCTGGGCGGGGAAGAGAGGGGGCCCCCAGGCACGCGGAGGATCCGGAGGAGGAGGGCTGACCTGCCCGCCCCACCATGCCGTGTCTGCACGGAGGGGATGGCGGAGCCTCGGGGACCCTCGGACCACGCCCTGGGCTGCCATGGGGAGCACAGTGGTGAGAGCAGGGCTTCGAAACCTGGGTGCCAGGAACATGGGGGCAGGATGGTGCTCTGGTGCAGGGACCGCCCGTGCACTGCCGGCTGCTGAGCAGCATCCTGGCCTCCCCCCACTCCATGCCAGTCGCCCCCTCCCCCAGATGTGACAACGGAAAACGTCTCCAGGCATTGCCCCCCCTGAGGGGCCCCCATCGCCCCACGGAAAGCAAGGCACCAGGGCTCCCACACTAGACTCGCTTCGTGGGAGCCACCGCTGGCCCTCTGTGAGCAGGCGGCCTGCCGTGTGGGAAGCAGGGGTCTGGCTGGGTCA
Source organism: Corynorhinus townsendii (assembly GCA_026230045.1). Classification (NCBI taxonomy): domain Eukaryota; kingdom Metazoa; phylum Chordata; class Mammalia; order Chiroptera; family Vespertilionidae; genus Corynorhinus; species Corynorhinus townsendii. Next base: position 4,703,804 of record JAPDVU010000009.1, read on the forward strand.
GGGCCCCTCTTGGGGGTCTCCCCTGCCCACTTTGACTTTTCATGACAATCCCATAGACGGTCCCTCAGAGTTCATTGAGTGGCCCAGAGTGGCTTCCTCGCTGCTTCAGGGGGGCCTGGGTGGAGGGTGAGCATGCAGGTGTGACACTGTCATTGCACAAAGGGAGACAGAGGCTGGAGGGACGGGGGCCTGGTCCCTGCACCCCATGAGCGGAAGGAAGGCTCCAGAGTGGAAATAAGGCGCCGGCCTCCTCCGGGCAGTCCTGCCAACAGCTGCCGGAGGGGTGAGGCCACGGTGGGAGAACATGGACCTCGGTTCCTGTGGCAGCTCTGAGCTGGTCCCCACCGGTGCCCGAGGATACCTCCTAACGCGGCCTTGAGGCTCGAGCCTGGCCTGCCTCCTCCCCCCCACCCCCCACCCCCTGGTAGAGGCCTCCCCTGACTTAAGACAGGTAACTCCTGGACCCGAGGGGCAGGCGGTGAGCAGCGAGGGCACAGCTGGCTCCCTGGGCCTCCGGTTGGCGCTGCAATAATTATGTCAATGAAGACAAATACGCTCAAAATGTACGGGGACAGCAGGGGGAGAAGAAGCAAACATCGCTGACACATGGGCTGCCTTCGTTTCCATAGCAACCTGTTTCCTCACACTCTCATCCGTGGGTCCTGGCTCCAGGAGGGAGAGGGCCCCCTCCTCCTGTGGAAGCCGGAGATGGATGGCGGTGCCCCCCGTCAGGACCCGAGCTCAGCGCAGCCAGGTCTGGGGAGCACACACCCAGCCACAGGCTGGCTCCGCTGGCGCCTGGGGCCGCTGTGGCCCTGCCAGAAAATGACTTTCCTCCGAGGTGGGCCTGCGTTTAGTGTCAGAATTGGAATTCGAACCCAGGCCCCCTCTCGTCGTTGATGTCTTTCTCTCTCTCTCTCTCTCTCCCTCTCCCTTCCTCTCTGAAATCAATAAATATAAATTTAAAAAAAGGAAGAAAGAAAGGCTCTTGAGGAAAGCCCTTCCCTGATGAACTGACGCATTTATTTCCACCACGAGAAACTTCACATGCAAATTAGCGAGGGTTTGATCATCCATCACCTGGAATTGACAGGTTCGCATTTGGCCTTGATCCCTGGTAACCAACGCACAGGGAGGGGTGTAGGGCGGTTGGGCAGGCGGGGCCCAGGTTCTGGGGGTGGCAGGGAGAGGTGGTCCCCATCAGAGGCACATATGTTTATTATCTGGGTTATTCCAGTATATGGAAATGAGGCCTGGGGATCCCTCTCTTTCCTCCCCCCTCCCTCCCCAGATCTTCCTGCGCCCCCACCCCCTCTGGGCTCTCAGCCAGGACACAGAAACTAATTAGACCTGGACTCAGTAATGTGGCCAGGCAGGCAAATGGTTTGGATAGATAGACGCCTGGGGAGTTGGTAATGACCCCTGCTTCCGGGGGGCTGCTTTGGTGCCTGACTCCTTCCCCCCACCCATGTCCCCCACTCCTCAGAGGCCCTCTCTGGCTCATTCATGGGACTTCTCAATGCGGGAGGTTCAGGGGCATCTCCCTGTGTCTTTGCCCCCCTAGAGGAGGCTCTGCCGAGGCCTCCTTTTCCGCTCTCTGACTTAGGGTGCGCCAGGGTGTCTGTGACTGAATTTCCACCCAGCCAAAGAGAAGCTTGCTCCCAGCCAGCTGCCCAAGGCCCTGGGGCACAGAGCCCCCTGGCAGTGGGCCTGGAGGAGGGGGTGGGGCTGGGAGCAGAGGTTTCCGCTCCCATTGGCAGCCCCTGGGGCTGGGAGTGCTTAGCTCAGTGCCTGAGGGGCAGGTGGGGACTCACAGGGTGGGGGCTCACAGAGGGCTTAGGGAAGGGAGAAGCCATTGGTCCTGCAGAATGAGGAATGGTAATCGAGAAAGACAATCTCCCCAAAAGAGACAGGGCACCAACCCTGGAAGTCAACCCGTAGCACATCCAGAAGCTTCAGCCACTACAGCTGCTCCTTGACCCTGAACCCCTAGGCACGTACAGAGTGGGGCCCCGCCCGAAGGAGCAGGCCCTGCCTGGCCCCATCCACGGCCTCTGCTCAGTGAGCTATTGCTGCCCAGAAAACCACCCCAAACCATAGTGGCTTAAACAACAATGTTTTCTTATTGCTCTGCTCTCCTGGGCCTCTCACCAGGTTGCATGGGGCTGGCAGTCAGCTGGGGCTGGGGCTGGGCTGGGGCTGGGGCTGGGGCTGGGGCTGGGCTGAGGCTGAGGCGGGGCTGGGGCTGGGGCTGGGCTGAGGCTGGGGCTGGGCTGGGGCTGGGGCTGGGCTGAGGCTGAGGCGGGGCTGGAGCTGGGGATGGGGCTGGGGCGGGGCTGGGCTGGGCTGAGGCTGGGGCTGGGACTGGGGATGGGGCTGAGGCTGGGGCTGGGCTGGGGCTGGGGCGGGGCTGGGGCTGGGGCTGAGGCTGAGCTGAGGCTGGGGCGGGGCTGGGGCTGAGCTGAGGCTGGGGCGGGGCTGGGGCTGGGGCTGTGCTGAGTTTGGGCTGGGGCTGGGGCTGGGGCTGGGGCTGGGCTGAGTTTGGGCTGGGGCTGGGGCTGGGGCTGGGGCTGAGGCTGGGGCTGGGCTGGGGCTGGGCTGGCCTGGGACAGCCAGGATGGCGGGCCTTTCCCCTCCTGCTTATTGTCTGTGGATGGTGTTCTCCGGGCAGGAATCTGAAAGCGCGAAGGTAGAAGCTGCAAGGCTCCTGGGGCCTAGGCTCCGGAATGTTCCACCCTCTTCTATCAGCAAAAGCCCGTCCCGAGACCAGCCCAGATTTAGGGGGCAGTAGACTCCGCATCCTGATTGGAGTCGCTATAAATATTAGGGGCACGCTCCTCGCATCCCGCCTGGCAGCCGCCCAGATCACCTTTGCCAGATGGCGGCTCGCCGGTGGGTCCCTGGGGCCTCATTAACACAGTTCTGTTTTGGGTCCCCCACCAAGGGCCTCCTCCGAAGTCAACTCTGAGGATGACTTTGAAACCCAAAGAGAATGGGCAGAGGCTGGAGGTGAGTCTCGCTGGAGAAGGCCAGGAAGGTCGGACAGGTGGAGTCGTGTCTGGGGCCAGCTGCCCGGGGCTGGCAGATGTGCAGAAGGCAGAGCGGGGAGTTGGCTCCGGGCCCTGGAGCTCAGGGAGGCCGCTGTCACAGCTCTGGACCCCGGATACCATGGCAGCCGCAGCTCGGGCTCTGCTCCGGGGCTGACCTGCTGGGCAAGGCTTGTCCTACCTGAGTGGGCACGGGGCCTGGCCTCAGGGGCTGATAGAGGGGCTGAGGGCAGCGGTCCGTCCTTCCAGGACAGGTGACAAAGTGAGCAATAATAACACTCGTCACCCAGGGGCAGCTGGCTCTCGGGGAGTGCTGACCTCGTGCCTCATGCCGGGCCCAGGCCCACGGCCTTTACATGAATAATCTCATTCCATTGTCCAACGTGCTTGCAGGTAGGGACTACAGTGTGGTGGTTAACAGCACCAAATCTGGAGGCAGACTCTTGCGGCTCTGCCACCTGCTGGCTGTGTGTTCTTGGGCAAGTTACTGGACCTCTCTGTGCCTTAGCGTCCTCATATTTTTCACCTGCCAAATGTGGATAAAATTGATTCTGACCTCACAGAGTAGTAAATGAGGAATAACTGCCTTATCACGTGTGAGGTGCTTAAATCAGTGCCTGGCCGATGTGTTATTATTATTATTAACCCCATTTTGTAGATGAGGAAATGGAGGCACAGAGAGAGTAGGCAACTTGCTCAAGGTCACTCAGCAAGTAAAATACACAGTCATTAACCCACCTTCTCCACCTGCACATACATCCCCCCCCCCACCCCCCAGCCCTTAGCTCAGAGCTCCTTAGGCAGAGGGAAGCAGGGTGATGTGACTCGGGGGCCCTTGGCACTGTGCTTAGTGGGGTGTTTACAAGTTCTGCAAGCAGTCCGCCTACCCAGGCTTGTTGAGCACCACTGTGTGTGAGGCACGTGTCAGCCCCTGAGAGAGATGCAGAAACTGGGAAAGGAAGACAGGAAGCCGAAGAATGAGGAATGAACCCAGCAGGGACGTTCTGCACCCGTGTGGGGACCTCAGACCCTGGCACCTGGTAGTGGGGGGCACGCCAGGGGGCAGTTCAAGCCCACCACCTGGCATGTGCCCTGACCAGGAATCTAACCATGACCTCCTAGTTCGTAGGTCGATGCTCAACCGCTGAGCCCGGCTGGCCGGGCTGGAATTGCTAGGTTTTGCTATCCAGTTCGTATGTTTCTCAAGGGGAAGATGGGGTCATGTCACCTTTGCCCTCAAGCCCCCAGCACAGCACTGGGCATTGGTCGTTGTTGGTGGGTGTTTCTGGCCCTGGTGGAAGGGTGGCCAAGACTCTCCCAAAGGGAGATACAGCCCAGAGCCGGGATTTGGGGAGGGCGCGGGGGCACACACCTCCCCTGCCCGGGCAGCGGGGCCTTAGACTCGGACAGGAGGGATGCAGTGACCCCTGAAGCCTTGCCTCAGATAGCAAGAAAGAGCATCCACTCTGACCTTGACTCAGGTCTGCCCAGGGAAGGGCATGGGCGTCTCACCACGCACCCCCACTCTGCCCCAGCTGCCAACAGCAGGTGCTGCAGGACGGCCAGGGAGGCCTCTTCCCAGCTTCCCTTGGCCTGACCTGCCCCGGCAAGCTGGGGGAGCCCCAGGGAGACGCATGCATCCGCTGCCTTATCAACATTCAGTAATCCCCCCAACATCTGGCCTGGGGAGATCAGGAGCCCCGTGGAGACCAGAGAGCAAACGGGCCGGCTGGACAGAGCTTGGCAGCGTTCACACCGCCACCCACACCGCCACCTGGTGCAGCGCCCCCCCCCGCCTCCTCCCCCCCCACCCCCCACAATAGATGCTTCCTATCCATATCCACACACCTCCTCCTTCCTATGAATTAGCCATTGTCCTTTGTGGTCATTAAAGGGGCCGTGACAAAGTTCTCCCTGCTCCCAGATGAGCGAGTCTTTGTTCCCTTCCGTTCCCTGCGACTCAGAGATGCCGAGGGGCTGGGTTTGAACTGTTCGCCGCCGCATGTTGTGTGGGGGAGCAGCAGGAAGCGCGGGGACAGCAGTGGAACTGGGGATGGTGCGTTTCTCCGTGGGGCATGGCGGCATCGGTAACATTTCCACCCGATGGTACAGGGTACCACGGGGCCCACCGGCTTGCTGTTATTGTTGGCATTATTAGTACTGCTGATGCCCAGAGCCTAACACACTGCCTGGCCCAGGGGTCGGCAAACTCATGAGTCAACAGAGCCAAATATCAACAGGACAACGACTGAAATTTCTTTGGAGAGCCGAATTTTTTAAACTTAAACTTCTTCTAACGCCACTTCTTCCAAATAGACTCGCCCAGGCCGTGGTATTTTGTGGAAGAGCCACACTCAAGGGGCCAAAGAGCCGCATGTGGCTCGCGAGCCGCGGTTTGCCGACCACGGGCCTGATCTGTTGTAGGCAGTCCAGTCTGAACTGAATGATCAGTAATAGCAGTGAGGTCGCCTTTCTCGATGGCGAACCCGATGTCAGACGCCGCGCTAAGCACTTCATAGTCCTTTCTGCTGTACTATGCGGTATAAGCGTTTGTCAAAATCACCCCACTGTGCAAAATCGGGTAATAAAAACCACGAAGCTAATGGGGGAAATGGGGTGAGGGAGCAACAGTCAAAAACTTCATCAGAGACACTTAATAAAGAGGATCGTGCGTGCGGGTCTGCGCCTCGCCAGTGGTTCGAAACGCATCACTCGGCGGGGAACAGGGCGCTTTGCCTTGGGAGAGGCCTGGAGTTTGCTTGTGGAAGTGGGCGTGGAGGGTGGCAGCTTGTGAGTTGTGATGGGCGGGAGGAGGGAAGTGGGAAATCGGAAGGACAGACGCCCGGCCAGGTGTGCCCGGGTGAGCTCATAGCACACTCAGGACGCGGAGGATACCTGGGAGGGGGCGTGGTGTGGAACTGCGGCTCCGTCCAGCTGCGTGTGGCTGTCCACGTTTGCCTCCTGTTTCTTGCAGACAAAACCACGCACAAGCCAACGCAAAACTGAAGTTGGGCTCGAGTTGCCCTCTAAATACATTCAGTGCCTTGGAACAGAAGCCCGAGCACAGCACCGCCTGAACTTGTATTTCCCACAAGGCGCTGCCCGTATTGTGCCCATTACACAGATGGAGTGCCCAAGGCTCAGCCAGGCCCTGTCCTTTGTAAGGTCATGTGCGGAGTAAGTGGGCAGCTGGGGTTGAAGTCGGTGTGAGGCCCGGAGCCGGGTTCTCAGCCAGGACCGCTCTGTGGGGCCAGGGTCAGACTCAGTCTCAGACGTGGCTGCACTTGACTTGCTCTGCCCCATCCTCTCTGCCCTGGGTCCTGGCAAAGACCGGACTGGCCTGCGCCCTCCTGTCCTTGACCGACTCCACTTCACTCTCCACCCGGGAATCAGAGCCGGCTCTGTAACAACGGAATCTGCGTATTTCACACCGAGGGCTGGCAGGCGTTTTCTGGAAAGGGCCGGGTAGCGACGACCAGGCTGCGCGCACCGCGCGGCCTTTTGCAACGTCTCAGCCCAGCGGTTCTAGAGCGAGAGCAGCCAAGTCCGCACGCGGGCGCCGGTGAGCGAGCTGGCTGGGTTCCAATCAGACTTCATTTACGGACGCGGAGATTTGAATTGCACACGATTTCCACCTGTCATGAAACATGACTCTTCTTCCCATTTTGTTCAACAATTTAAAAATGTAAAAACTATTTGTAGTATATCGTGCCGTTCAACAGAGGGTGGGATGTAGATGCGAACGTGGTCTGGGCTGTCGTTGGCCAACGTCTGTTTTACACCCCTGCTTCATACCCTCTACGTGTTCCTATTGTCCAGTTATCCTACAGCCCGGCCTGGCCGGTGTGGCTCAGTGGTTGAACGTCAACCTACGAACCAGGAGGTCACGCTGTGATTCCCAGTCAGGGCACATGCCCGGGTTGCGGGCTTGATCCTCAGTGTGGGTCGTGCAAGAGGCAGCTATCAATGATTCTTTCTCATCATGGATGCGTCTATCTCTCTCTCTCTCTCCCTCTCCCTCTCCCTTCCTGTTTGAAATCAATAAAAAATTAAAAAAATATATAAAAAGAAACAGGCCAAACTCTGCTGCCCCACCCCCAGGCCCTGTGGGAACTGGTGCCAACCATGAGGCCAGCTCCTCCCCTGGCCAGAGGCGCATTTAGTGACTTCCCGTCTCAGAAATGGTTCTCTCTCTGATATCTACTCGTCATGCCTGGCACCCTGATTCACCCTCCGATCTACCTTGGAGGCTGCTCTCTGGTCACGGGGGCTGAGAGGCCTTTAAAGACAGCCTCCCCCAGTCTCCCAGGCACACCTGGGCACACCTGGCAGATGTGGGGGGGGGGGGTTGGAGAAAGCAATCCATGAGGCTGCACCTGCCCCCCCACCCCTGCCCCCAAGATTAGACTACAAAGCACAAGCAACTGGGCTCCTCGAGGCCGATCCCCACGCAGCCTCCTGAGGGGCTTGTTCTAATTTGCGTTCTCTCCGATCCACCTGGCCGTGCAGAGGGCCCTGGGCATTGCGGAAAGGTGTCTGGAGGCCAAGGACGGAGCCTCCTGTGCTCCCCGCAGCGCAGCGGGAGGAAGCAGGGAGCCATGGGGGAACCAGAACACCCTTGTAAGCAAACTTAAGAGGCCACACGTTTCCTTGCCTTTTAGTCTTTTTCTTTTTCTTTTTTTAAAATAACTACATTCCCCTTGGGATTTCTTCTTTCTCGGTCACTTTTTTAAAAAATCCAAACAGAACTGGCTTCAAGTTTTAACACCTTGCACCCTGGACAGATCTGGCCTTCTCGCCTCTCCCTTCCTTTCTGCTCCTAGTAATAACATGCCATGTCCCACGCCACTCTTCCCTTTTCTAAATGCTCCCCCGAGCTCCTGACTGTTGTCTGGGGGGGCGTGGGGGGCTGGGTCAGGGCAAAGACTGGGCAGCTCCCTGGGGCGTCTCTCCCTGGGATGTGAGAGGGGGCCTGCCCACTGCCCATTGAGCAGACCAAGGACCCAGGACAGGTCAGGGGGCGTGGTTGGGGGCGGGGGGACACGCTTGGGGTCAGATGGGCCTGAAATCAAATCTCACTTTGCTGGGTGACCTCAGGCAACTTGCTTAACCTTTCTGAGCCCAGGTCCCCTGGCTTTAAAACAGTTAGCAGTCGCTTCGCCCCACAATAAATGTGGGGGTGAACCGGGTAATGTGTGCCACGTGTTTGCTCTGAACCTGAGGCTGGCAACATTGTTATCAGAGGGAGGGGCCCAGCAGGACATCCCTCCCGCCCATGCTGAATGCATCTCTGGCCCCTCGGCTTTCTCCCAGGCCTCCCTCCTCCCCCATCTGTCTGCTCCCCCAGCGTCCGGGAGCCACCCTGCTGATGGGAATCCTAATGAAGCTCTTTTCCTTGCTCACCGAGAGCAGTTAATTGGTCCAGAAGATTGCAGGGGAGACAGACGCCCTCCCCCCCGCCAACTAGCTGGGTTGTCACCATGTTATCGGGCCCCAGCTCATTAACACCGATGTTCCTCTCATTGACCACAGGCCCAGGACCAATCAGAGCCTCGCGGGTTCTCCCAGGGCAGCGGGAGGGGAGGCCCCGCAGCATCTTCTGAGCCCAACATCCGTCCGCCGAGGGGTGGTACAAGCCCCAGGCTGAGTCGTGGCTGAGAAGCTGCCTGCGGGCGATTCTGCATCCAGCCCAGCTCAGCCCTGGGCCGCCTGCTTCTGAAGGGGCTGCAGACGGAGGCAGCATCCATCCTCATCCCTCTTCCTTCTCGCCCTTCCCACATTGTCACGGAGGCTTTCCTGGCCCTGGCTTCCTCCCCAACCTGGAGGGAACCTGGCAGGATGAGTTTCTCACAGCCGCCGTCCCAAATAACCACCAACTTAGTGACTTAGTGACAATGCTCACATCATTGTCCCCATTTCGCAGATGGGAAAACTGAGGCTTGCAAGGATGCCTAAAGGCAGTGTTGCCCTTACAGTTCTAGAGGTCAAGAGTCTGGTGATCCAGGTGTCGGACGGGTAGAGCTCCTTCTGGAGGCGCTAGGGGAAAAGGCATCTCCTTGCCTTTCCCTGCGTTCCTCCGCTCGTGGCCCCGCACCCTCCCTCCTCTGCTTCTCTCTTCACATCTCCTCACTCTGACTCTGCTGAGTGTACCCGTGGGTGGGAGCATGTGAGTGTGCATGAGTGTGTTAGTACAAATGTGCGTGTGCGTGTGCCCTTGCACACACATGCCCTCCCTCCAGGCGAGCATTCGCACGCATGCATCTCCGGGCACCCGCTTTATTAACGAGGACAATACGAGGAGAGCGTGCCTGTTATTTCTGGTGTCTGCATCAGCCCCTGACAGCTTTGTGGAATTGAAATATCTTATTTCATGCAACTAAGAATCATTTTAAATATCAACTCCTCTAACACTCAAGGACTCGAGCCCGAAAGGGCATTGTGTGTTTCCCCGGCTGGAGAAGACGCCACGTCTGTTAGGCAGCGGTTTCTCTCCTGTCTAAAATCCCAATTACCCGTCCTGCCTCTTCCCTGCGCTGTCATCGCGTGCCCTGCACCCCAAGCCCATCTCTCCGTCTCGGAACGGAGTAGACCGAGCAGCGAGAGTGGGATCAGGACACCCTGTGATGGGCCAGGAGAGCAGATCTCTGTGTGGATCCTTCTCCCAGCCCGGCCGAGCCCGGCCCCAGGCTCCCTCCTCTACCTGCTGCCGGACCGTGTCCCTGGGAGAGAGCAAAGCTTCCTCTAGCAAGAGCCTCCTGGCCCCAGCAGCCTCAGAGAGCCGGGGAAGCGCTCAGTGCCGTTTGGAAACAGTTCCAAGACATCTCGTCACACACACAAAGCGGGGAGCAGAACAGCTTGAGATGAGGCCTATCTCCTGCTTAAAAGTATGTGTTGGGGCGGGGGGCGGGGGGGGCAGAGGGTGATGCATTTGCATAAAGAAATCCTGAGAAGAGACTGCAGAAGCTGATCTCAGTGGTTTCTGCAGGGGGGGAGATGGGGGGGTTGGAGCAGGGATGGGCCCGCAGGGGGGTCAGGGATGGGAGGCACGTTGACTGGGCACCTCCTCTTTTAGTCTTTGAACGTTGACTCCTGTGCATATATTCTCTCTAATAAATCAACACATAAGCGATCCGAGAGGTGGGTGAGTGCAGGGGCTCACCAGCCCCCGGGGCCACGCCCCTGACTGGTCCTCATTGAATGAAGAGCCAGGCAGCAGGTCGGCCGGAAGAGATGCCTCTTGCCCACCTTCACTGCTGGTCATCCCAGAGGAGCCAGGCTCAGGTCCCTCCACCCAGAGACACAAACAGGTGGCCGGAGCCTGGGGTCAGGCTGGTGAGAGAAGTTCATGGGGGTCAAGAGGCTGAGAGGGCTGGCCATGGAAAGGGGGGACCTGCCATTTCCTTGCTGACCCTGAGGAAGCAGACCACACGCTCCGCCAGCAGCTGAGGGCCGGAGGCAGGACCTCAATAAGAAGCACGAGATAACCAATGGGCCACAGCAGATCCTTTGTTGGTGGCTGGGGACACTTGGGGTCCATGTCCATGGGGAAGCCAAAGAATTAGCCAGGCAAGGGCATCTGTGCCCCCCTGATGCTTGACACAGAGCCCTGAATGGGCCCACGGGGGGAGGGGTATCCTGCCACACCTTCCTCGTCTTTCTCTCTGAACCTCCCCACATCACCCCCATCCCTTCCATTCCCCACCAGTGACTCCTACACTTGCTTCCCCATTTGACGGGTATGTGTGCAGCACCCGCAGTGTGCCAGGCACTTATATCCTCTTGCAGTGCTCACATCATTGTCCCCATTTCGCAGATGGGAAAACTGAGGCTTGCAAGGATGCCTGATGCACCCAGGCCACACTCCTAAGAGAGAGCCAGACATCAAATCAAAGTCTGCCCGTCTCTGAGTCAGAAACCCGGCACTTTCTCCAGTGCCCCCTGGTGGCCCGACCATGGGTGAGCCCTGCCGCAGGGCATGGCGTCCATCCCCCTGGGCCCAGAGAGGCAGGGCTTGTCCAGGTCCCTGCGGGGCTGGCAGCCACAGGTGGGTGGGGCAGAGAGAGCTGCAGGCTGAGCGTGGGTGTGGTGGGAGTGTGTTTGGGGCGGGGGGGGGGGGGGGCAGGGGGAAGGAGGTTGTGGGGGGAGGGGGAAGCCAGGCTGGGATAATGAGCACTGTTATGGTCATTGTCAGGGATGCTCCCAGCAAAGTGAGATGCCCGCCTATTGCCTCTGACGCCCGCCTGGGAGGCAGGGGGACGAGAGCTGCAATTTGGGTGGAGCAAAGAGGGTTTCCCTGCTAGGGAAGGCGGCGGTGGTGGAACTGTTACTTTAAATAATGCTGCCTACCATCCAGAAATAGGCCTCGCAGGCAAGGAGCACCAGAGGCGGCCCAGGGGGAGGGAGGCGGGAGGAGCAGAGCAAGACCGCATCTGCTCGGCCAGGCCAAGGAGAACCTGCCCCCAACTACAGGGCAGGGGCGGGGGGGGGGGGTGGAGGTGCAGAGGGGAAGCCCAGAGCTGGCCCAGCCTCAGGGGAGGGCCGGCCTGCCGCCAGCTGGCCCTCCTCGAGCTCCAGGTGCGGCCTGGGAGTTCTGGCTGATGCACGTGGCCTCAGAGCCTTCTGCAGAAATCTAACTAAAGTTTAAAATTTAGCACACGTCACTGACACCGGCAAACAAACCCAGACCCAACGAGTCCCTGGTGTCATTTTTATAATGTAGACTTAAATTACATGCTCCAAGTGCATTTTTAACTGTATTTTTAAAAATAAAACCGATATATGGTGTGCGCTGAAGAAAACGCCAATGGCACAGAAAGACGTAAAATCAAAAAGTAGATGTTCCCCTCCCTCCCCACCCTGACACCCCTCCCAGAAGGGAGATAACAGGCACCGGAGGGTCTGTCTCCGAAACATCCCGTGTACTTGCCCGAGCGTATGCGTGATTAATGTGTGGAGATACATGCTATTTCCGTGTACCCACATGGTGTCATACTGTTTACACTATTCTTTGACTTCGGGTTTTGTGTGTGTGTGTGTGTGTGTGTGTGTGTGTGTGTGTGTTTTGTCCACAAACTCAAATGACTTTTACGGGGTCAATTCGTATGACCCTAAACATTAAACGAATTAAACGAGGGTTTGGTCGCCTGTTGCGATACACAGCAATTTAGCCAGGGTGTTGAGAAGACGGCACGGCCCTTGCCCTTGGCGCTCATCACTTCCTCGTGTTTCTGTTTCCGTAAACATCCGCCTCCTCCGGCTTCCTTTCCGCGCTCTGGGCCGCTGGGACCCTCTGAGCTCATTCCGTCCAGGTGTCCCAGTGCCGCCGGTGACCGCGGCCTCATTCATTGATCCCGCCTCTTTCTGATGGTCCCTGATAGGTTGTTTCAGGTTCCTGTTTGTTCATCTCTGCCGTTACAAGCCGTGCTACAGGGGACATCCTTGTATCCATTCTTTGCCACATTCTTGCAAGTGCATCTAGAAGGCCAGCTCCCAGGCGTGCAACCTCTGGGTCAAAGACTCGCATGTTCTTATTTTGACAGGTTTTGTCCCAAAGGCTCCGTCAGGTTACACTTTCACCGGCCCAGCTGCTCATTTGCCTCCCTTTCCCCCTGCTCTTACCAGCACTGGGCATGATCAGGCATGAAGATCTTCGGCTGTCTGATATGTCAATATGGTCTTGATTGGGCTGTGTTTCGCCGTGACAGAGCCGAGCATCCTTTTTGTCCGCGTGTTGGCCGTTTCTGTTCATTTTCTTCTCGCCTATGTGATTTAATAATATCCAATTCCGTTTCCAAAGATAGCTTTTCTAGCCAATCTCTCTCCATCTCCTCTCTCAGGTCACCCCATCACTTTCCAGACCCAAACCATTTCCCCAAAGCTGTCCCCCTTCCCTGCGGGAGAGATGGGGTAGAGATGAGAGAGCCTGTGAGGGGCTAGAGGATGGGTCTGAGGAGAACGGGAAGTTTGCCAGAGCTGGGCGCCCGCTATCTCCCCATCATCACGCTGTACACAGTAAGGACGGACAGATAAGAGCTGCAGCTGGTGGCAGAGATAAGAGGCTTGGACAGCCAGAATGTTCTAGATAATGCTGCAGAGCCAGAGTGAGTGGGGGCTTCTGCAGCCCCAGGACAGAAGGTGGGGCCCATTGGGTACTTGGGTACGACGTCAGTGCTGAGCTGGTTAACTGCTGGGCTTGGAGCAGTTAACTGTGGGGCCCTGGCCCTGCCTCCTCTTACCTGTAAGACCACAGGTCAGTGACAAACTATTTCTGAACCTCAGTTTCCTCCCCTCCAAAGTGGGGGTAAGCCGCTCCATAGGATGAGCATGGAGATTGAATGAAATGCAGACCCATGACCGTTGGTACCTGTCCACATACAATGAGAAAAGTGAAGCTAGTGCAGTGGGCTTTGCATAAAATTTGTTTAAAGCTTACACAAATGGCTTTTATGCTGAGATTACATTTTTTTATCTCAAAAATGTCCTTTATAAATAAAATGCTAACCATCTCTATTTATTTGTCTCTCCCTGCCTGGCACTTTTTAATTCTCTCTCTCTCCCTCTCTCTCCCTCTCTCTCTCTCTCTCCCCCTCTCTCTCAGTGTTTCATTGTTCAATATTTTTGTCTGTTTGCTTTTTGGTTGGCTGGTTTTAATTATCTTGCCTGGATAAATAAAAAATTGACAATCTTATGCCAGTCCCCCATATTTTAAGTGTTACTGGTCTATGATATTTAATAATCTGGGAACTGCTGTGTGAACTGAGGAAATGTATGAAAAGTACTTATTAATACACCATCGTCATTGAGATGGTGATGGTGATGGTGATGGTGATGGTGATGGTGATGGTGGTGATGGTGGTGGTAGTGGTGATGGTGGTGGTGATGGTGATGACGATGGTGGTGATGGTGGTGGTGATAGTGATGATGATGATGATGGGTGATGATGGTGATGGTGGTGATGATGATGGTGATGGTGGTGATGGTGATGATGGTGGTGGTGATAGTGATGGTGATGATGGTGGTGGTGGTGATGGTGGTGGTGATGGTGGTGGTGATAGTGCTGATGATGATGGGGGTGATGGTGGTGGTGATGGTGATGGTGATAGTGATGATGGTGGTGGTGATGGTGATGATGGGGATGATGGTGGTGGTGGTGGTGATGGTGATGGTGGTGGTGATAATGATGGTGATGATGATGGGGATGATGGTGGTGGTGGTGATGGTGATGATGGTGGTGGTGATGATGGTGGCAATTATGATGATGGGTCTGCACTGGAATTCATGTAAAACTAAACTTGGCAACTCCTGGGAGTAAGGTCACTCTGTCCCAGGGGGCAGGTGGCAATGAGCTTATCCACCAAGTCGGCTGGACAAACCCTAGGACATTGATCTGACCTATCTTTGACGGTCATTTCTAGGTTGTCTCAGGTTGTTGTTTGTTTATCTCTGCCATTAAAAGGGAGCTATCCTAGGCACAAGCCCCATTCAATCCCTGGGAATAGGAAAGGGGGCCCCGAAGGGGTGCCAGGGGACTAACCCCTCCATGCCAGAGGGCATCAGCTGCCCAGGTCTCAGTGCCAGGAGCTGCTCTCATGGAGCGGGCCGGGCTCCTCCTGCCTCTCAGCCCGGTGAGCTCCTCATACGCCCGCTCTCCAGCAGCTTTTCCTGCAACACCAGACTTGGCTGCTCTTCGGTCCAGTCATGTGCTCCGGAAGCAGGCTCCTCAGGGAGCTCCTCGGACTCGTGCATCCCGGCCCCAGCGCCCCCTGTGCAGAGCCTACCTACTCTGTCCTGCTCAGAAGACTGCTTTTCCCACCACAAAGCTGCAGTGGCGTGTCTGTAACTTTAAGGATGGAGCAATGCAAAGCCTTTGGGGAAACATGTGAATGTCCCCGCGTCTCTCACCTCCATCCATTGCAATTAATATTACAGCACAGTCCTGTGCCTGGCCACCATAAAATGCCGCCACTTTTTTCCGTCATGAGAGTCACGGGAAAGGGGGACAAGAGCCTCCAGCAGACCCGACAGTGTTGGGAGATCTGGTCACGGCCAAGGTCAAGGGCTCAGGCATAGCACCTCCCGTCCTTGGGAAAGTGCAGGCTGCTCCCTGGACACCTGAGTAAATTGCCTGTGGGTGGGACTGTGTGATAGCTAAGGACCTTTCTGTGACCCCATGACCTGGCCAGAGAGCAGAGCTCTCAGGTCCTGTTCCTGCTGGAAGAGGGTGAGGTGGTGCCCTCTGCCCTCTGACCCCAGTCTGACCTGTGCACCCCCGCAACTGCCTGCTTGCTCACTGGCTGTCTCGTCTGCCCCCAGGTACATGATCACCAGCCTGGACCGCACCCATGCTGGCTTCTACCGCTGCATCGTGCGCAACCGGATGGGTGCCCTGCTGCAGAGGCAAACCGAGGTGCAGGTGGCCTGTGAGTACCGGGTGACGCGGGGCAGGGCGGGCGTGCAGCGGGAGAGGGGTCCTCACCCACCAGCCACACTCCCTCTGTGCTCATCGGTGCTCCCGGTGGCCGTGCCGCTTCTCCGGGCCAGTACTCTAGTTCTACAGCTGATGACACCGAGGCCTGGGGAGGCGGTGGCAGCTCGCGAGGCCAAGCGGCTGATAGATGACACGCACGTCTGCTGGCTCTGAGTCCAGCACTCTTCAAAGGGGACCTGCTGCTTTGTTTTTTTTGTTTCTTTTTTTAATATATTTTTATTGATTTCAGAGAGGAAAGGAGAGGGAGAGAGGGAGAAATAGAAACCTCAATGTTGAGAGAGAATCACTGATCTGCTGCCTCCTGCACGCCCCCCACTGGGGATCGAGCATCTGCCCTGCCTGGGAATCAAACCGTGACCTCCTGGTTCAGAGGTCAATGCTCAGCCACTGAGCCACACCCTCTCTCCCCTCTTCCTCCCTCCCTCCCACTCTCTCTAGAAATCAATGGAGAAAATATCCTTGGGTGAGGATTAACAAGATTAAAATGGAAAAGTAACCCCTCATCCAGAGCCCACGGGCTTGCCTCAGACCTAGCACAGGAGAGAGCTTCCCACTTGGAGGGAAGTGGGAGAGAAACTAATAGGAAACCTCGTGTGAGGCAGAGCGTTTATAATAATTATGGAAAACAGCTGTAATCAGGCAACTCGACTCTCCGAGGAGCGGAAAAGCCCCGAACTCAAAAGATGGGCAGGGCCGCCGTCAGGGGGCTGGCGGACTCCCTGGAGCTTCATGTCGCGGTGCCCATCCAGGAGGGCAGGGGCAGCCGTGGGGCAGCCTCCAGGAAGACTGCACGTGCGTGTGTGCACACGTGTGTGCAAGGGTAGATGCGCCAGTGTGGGTTCGTGCACATACGTGTGTGTGCAGATGTGTGTGTCTGGATTCGTCTGCCTCTTTGTCCCTCTGTGTGGGAGAGAACATATGCGTGAGTGTGTGCACATGTGTGTGTCCATATGTGCATATGTGTATGGCTGGAAACGTCTGCCTCTTTGCTCACCTACGTGTTGGTGAGAACGTGTGTGTGTGTGTGTGTGTGTGTGTGTGTGTGTGTGTGTGTGTGTATGGAGTTGGAAATGCCATTCAGGATGCCAGTCAGTCCAGCTGTCGTGGGGCGTGTCTGTTCCGAGCCCTTGGTGCATAGAGACAGTCGGAACTTTCTGGAGCTGCGAGCCTTCGGATGACAGTCTCCCCTGGGCAGGCTCCGCTGGTCAGAACGAGAAGGAAGGGCCCTGGCCGGGTGGCTCAGTTGGTTGGAGCATCATCCCGTGCACCAAAAGGTTGCAGCTTTGATTACCGGTCGGGTGCTCACAGGAGGCAACTGATCGTGTTTCTCTCTCTCTTCCTCTTCCTCTCTCTCTAAAATCAATCTTTTAAAAACACATTTAACAAGAGTGAGCGAGAAAGGAAGGGAACCCAGCATCCCGGTGACTGAAACACTTCCTCCTTGGCCGTGATAGGGACCCAGAGCCCACTGACCCCACCGCACCCCCAATAATAGACATACTCCTCACACACACATGCACCCAGCATGCGGACGCTCCCTCAACACCAGGCCACACGCCTACACAGGCCCTGCCCCAGACCCACAGGGGTCCTCCAGCCCCCGAGCCGAGGGATGGCTTGTGACCAGGCCCAGGTGCAGAGCAAGCACAGTGCACCGATGGCAGCAGGGGCCTTCGCGGAGGACCAGGGGCCGTGAGGAGGCTCGGACCACCCTGAACTCCCAGCCTGGAGAAGTCAGGGCCCAGCAGCTTTCTCCTCGCTGCAGGGCCCACCAGGAGGCGCCCTGGAGTAAACCTCCAGGCTGGGGTGAGGGCCAGACAAGTGAGGCGCGGAGGATGCAAAATTTAAGGAGGCGCACCTCTCAGGTCCTCACGGTGCACTTCCAGGACCCCCGAGAGCGAGTGCCTCCTTAAATCTTTCACCTCATTCACCCTATCCCAATCCTGGGCCCTGCAGTCCCCTGCATCTGTCTGTCTGTCTATCCGTCCGTCTGTCTCTCTTACCCAGTCACATGGTTCTGAGGATGCGTAGGGATAGCTGTTTCTCCAAGTCCCTACATCTCTCCTCAGCAGCTTCCACCTCTGGGGTGGGAGGGCTTTGTCCTGGGATGTCAGATGACTGCTGTCTTTGGGGACTCCTTCTTTCCAGGGATCAGCCAGGCAGGTCCCACCCCTGGCTCCATCCCCTTCCCAAAGAGAGACTGTGAATTGGGTTCTAATTGAGAAATTAATAAGGTAGCTGTGCTAACAACTAATGATAATAGCAAAGTCATTACAGAAGGGTTCTTTACATGTTTTTAATTACAGCAATTAAGGGGAAGTCAATAAAACACCCACCCCTCCCCAGCTCCCTTCCTGTCCCCATGAGGCGTCTCTCCTTGGTTTTTTTAAAGTCACCATGAGTTTCTGGCAGATGACGAGCAGGCTGAGACGTGGGAGAGCATCCTGAGCCGACAGCTGCCCTCGGGCCACCCGTCTCCACATGCAGACCCTGCGGGCACCTGTGTTCTCCCCACCTGCACAGCGTCCCCGCCCCAGATGGCTGGCTTTGGGCTCAGACTTGGAGCCCCAGCACCAACCTGCCCTCCCTCTGCAGGGCACAGGGGGCCTGCCCTCTGGGGAGCCCGCCTGCTCCCCGTTGCCCTGGGGGCTCAGTCACCTCTACAAAACAGGACTGGAGGACATCCAGCCTGTTGTCACATGGGCTGGGCTTGATGCCCAGAATGTCACCCACGGGCTCGCTGTCTTTAATCCTCAGCCTGAGTGTATGAATATGGACACGCAGGGGCCGTGCTGTGGTTCAGGATAGCATCGTTGTGTGCTTCCGGAGCCCCTGTTTTACCGGAATGTTTAATGAAACCACTGTGGCTGCCCACCTACTGCGCACTGAGCCCCACTCTAGGCAGGGAGGACATGGGGGACAAAAACAAAACGCTCATGCCCTAGCCCCGTGGTCGGCAAACCGCGGCTCGCGAGCCACATGCGGCTCTTTGGCCCCTGGAGTGTGGCTCTTCCACAAAATACCACGGCCTGGGCGAGTCTATTTTGAAGAAGCGGCGTTAGAAGAAGTTTAAGTTTAAAAAATTTGGCTCTCCAAAGAACTTTCAATCGTTGTCCTGTTGATGTTTGGCTCTGTTGACTAATGAGTTTGCCGACCACTGCTTTTTTAAACTTAAACTTCTTCTAACGCCACTTCTTCAAAATAGACTCGCCCAGGCCGTGGTATTTTGTGGAAGAGCCACACTCCAGGGGCCAAAGAGCCGCATGTGGCTCGTGAGCCGCGGTTTGCCCACCACGGCGGGCCTAGCAGGTTTGGCTCCATGGAGAGAACATCAGCCTGCAGACCAAAGGGTCCCGGGCTCGATTCCAGTCCAGGGCACATACCTTAATGCAGGCTCCTCCCCACCCGGGCCCTGGTAAGGGTGGGTGCAATAGACAATCAATCCATGTGTTTCTCTCACATCGATATTTTTATCTGTCTTTTCCTCTCTCTCCACTCTCTCTAAAAATCAATGGGAAAATATCCTCAGGTGAGGATTAAAAAAACACACAAGACATTCATCCGTGCCCTCGAGGAAAGTAGTGGGGGCGACATAAAAGGACAGTAGAGAATAGACTAGAGACTAGAGGCGGCCCATGAAGAAAAACAAAATGTCATAAGGAAAAATGAAGCCAGGTGGGATAGGTGGGGGCTGGGACAGGGGTCCTATTTGAAATGGTGTCTGAGGAGGTGACACTGGGCACAGTCTGGAAGGAAGGAAGGAAGGAAGGAAGGAAGGAAGGAAGGAAGGGAGAAAGGGAGAAAGGAAGGAAAGAGGTGAGCCACTCAGACTGAGAGATGGGTCTTTCCAGGCCAGGGAACAGCAAGTGCAAAGGCCCTGGGGTAGGTTTGAGTGTCTGGGGCCAGAGCGGCTGGAGCAGAGTGTGGGACGTGGAGCGTAAAAGATGTGGCTGAGGAAGTGAGGTGCTGGGGACAGACGGTGGCACGCTAAGATGTGGTTGGTACTTTGGATGTTACTCAGAATAGTGGTTGGGGGCCGCGGCATGATACCATCTGATTAGATGGAGAAGCATTGCTTTGTAACAAACAAATAAAACCACTATGAAATGCCACCTCGTGCCCACCAGATTGGCCAAACCCCAAGAGCCTAGAAGACCAAGCATTGGCAGTGGCTCCCATCTGCGCTGGTGGCAGCGTGAATAGGAAAATTGGTGCCGATTTGGAAAGCAGTTTGGCAACGTCTTGTAAAATTACCGTGGGCACAGCCTGCAAGCCAGCAGTGCACCTTTAGGCGCATACTCTGGGGATTCTCTTAGCTGCACGAGACGGTTCTTAGCAGGCCAGGCAGACGCGGACCCCAGCCCAACCTGCGGCAGCACTGTGCTGCCTCCATCCGCGGCCGTCCGTGCAGCCGTGAAAACGACTAAGCTAGGTGCAGGGACATCGATGGGGCTCCAAAAATACGTTACACAACAAAAGCGAGTCAACAGTAGACAACATACAGCATGCTCTCAGGTACAAAGGGCTTAGCAACAGACTAAATTAGCCATAATTGTTTACGGGGGTGTCTATAGGTGGTGAGACTTGGGGGGTGGAGGACAATGCATGATTGGCGTGGCATTCCCTACCTCTGGAGAAGGTGGGAATGTGCCCGGGAGGGGCGCAGGGCGGGGGTGGGGGGGAAGCGCGCGGGACCCGGTTTGTTAGAGTTCCGGTCTGGAGGTGGGCGCTGGGTACGCGAGTGTTTCTTCTATTCTTCTTTAAATGATGCCTATAATTGTGCTCGCTCTTTTGTGTGTAATGACATATTGCATGGTAAGAACGGCTTTACGAATAAATAAAAGCCAGGAGTAGATTCTGAAGCAGAATGCCTCCTGCCCCAGACCTTTTCAGCTGCAGCGAAGACATAGGGGGGGCTCTGGGAGGCCGCCTCCAGCTGCGCCCAGGCCCACGCCACTGGCTCCGGGGATTGGTGGGGGCAGCTGGATCAGCGCGGCAGGGCACACAGGTGTATTAGCCGCGAGCACAGGAGAGGAAGCGCAGCGGCCCCCGTGTCTGCCTCAGTGCCAGGGAGCTGTCCCAGAGGACCCGGGCCCAGCCCTTGGGGCTGTGGCTCTCTCTTCTCTCCTCTCTCCTGCACGGCCGCCTGAGTAACTCCCTCCTGGCGGCCCTGCTGCTGCTGGTCAGTCCATGCCAGGCTGTGCCCAGGCCCATGTGCTGAGGCACAGGCTCCTGACAGAGCCAGGAAGCCCATCTGACAGAGTGACGTGGGGAGGATGGGAGGATGCGGGGCCTGAGAGCCACTGGGAGGCCGGGAGATTGCGGGATGGAAAGGTGCAGGGCAGTGTCTGCTGCAGAACTCGGACCTAGGCCAGCTGTGCCCTCCCTTCATCCGCCCACCACACATATACACATGCATGCACGCAGACACACATACATGCATGCACACATATACACATGCATCCTGTCGTACATACGTACGCATACATTCAGACGTACGTGCATGCAATTTTCCATGCCTCCACCCCTCATTCCTCCTTCCTTACATCCATCTATACATACATACATACAAACACATATACATGCATGCACACACATATACATACATCCTATCATACACATTTACACAAACATTCAGACGTACATACATGCAGACAATTTTCCATGCCTCCACCCCTCATTCCTCCTCCCTTCCATCCATCCACCCCTCCTCTATCCATCCATCCGTCATTTATTTAAACAAACCCATGCCCCTGCCTACTGGCCTTCTTTCATTTCCTCTCACTGCCCTTCTCTCCGACTTCCTAGTCTTCACATCCCCCGCCCCCTGGACCATCAGCCCCCGCAACAGAGTCACACACGCAGCTAACGCCTGCTCTTGATGTATGTCTCTCCTTAAAGGAGCCTCTCCCACCTCCGTCTGCAGGAGGTTCCCTCTGCCGCCTCGCATGCGAGGACCCTGTTTCTTCTTCCTCACAGTCGTCAGCTATGTCGCTGAAGGTTTGTCTGTGAGTTGGCTTGCTCCTCCTGTCTCCCTGACCAGACTCGAAGCTCCCGGAGGCCAGGGACAGGGTCCTTCGGAACCACCGAGCCTGCGTGGCCCACGGAGGGGCTCAATAAGAGTCCTGCATGATGGCATTGGGTGAGCTTAGAGAGAGCACGGGGCCAGGTGTCTCGTAGGGGTTCGCTCATGCGTACCACGGAATATAACAGCCTCTTAAAGCTGACACTGTAGTAGGAAGAGATAAAGAATGTGCATGAAGAATGTTAATGCCGGGTGTGAGTCATGAGAGAGGCGGCGAGGAGCGGGAAGGGGGGCCAGGTTGGAGCGCGGGCCCGGCCCAGCCCTCGCCGCTTAGCACCGGATCCGCCACTCCATCTCCATGAGCTTTAATTTCCTCACTGACGAAATGGAGCTAATAAAACTGCGGAGGGGAAAAAGAAACACTATTACCATGAAATTGCTTCAAATTGTTCAAATATATCTTCAGAGTTCTGCGAAAAGTTTTTTAAATAGATAAAATTATTGGAAGAACTGGAATCAAGCTGATTTACTGACGCAATTTTTTTATAGGCAGAGCCGAGTCAGAGCACTTAATCAACAACTAAAAATGTTTGTTTGTCAGAGTTGAGCGTCTCGTGTTGTCATGACGATTCAACGAGACAGTGCCGGCCACGCCTCCCTGCAGAAAACCTGGCGCTGGGTCCGTGCTCAGCACGTCTTTGTTGTTTGATTCCATTTGGGTCGCGTGGGGTCATCTTTGGTGAAGGGGTTGACGCTGACACGGAACTTGGAAAAAATATATGGGACCCTAATATTTTAACACTACCAATAGAAGGTACAGTTTTTAGCACTTGAACATACTCTTCCGGTTTCTATGGCTGCGTAGCCACGCAGGCCAAAACATGATGGCGTGGCGCGATCGTTCCTCACGCTCGCAGATTCTGTGAGCCTTGCCTCTGGGCAGAGCGTCGTAGGGGCAGCTTGTCTGTGCTCTGTGAGGACTGAGGTTTCAAAGACCAGGGGCTGAGGTCACCTGAGGGCCCAGACGTTCACTCACATGTTTGTGTCGACGCTGGCTGTCACCTGGGGCCCTCGGTTCCTTCCCACGTGAGCTGTTCCCATGTCTGTGTGGGCTAGATTGAGCTTCCTTCCAACATGGCGGCTGGACTTCAAGCTGGAGCATCTGGAGGGCAGGGCTGGACAGCGTGGCCTGACTCCAGACTCTGAGGATCCGAGTTCAGATCCCGACGCTGCCCCTTCCCTGGCGTGCCCGGCTCTCTGAGCCTGTGTGGGCAGTACACCAAGTGGCCAGGTTATTATGATCTCCGAACGCATAATCATCTGGCCACTCCCTGCATATCCTATAGAATAAAAGGCTAATGTGCAAATTGTCCCCTCGACCAGGAGTTCGACCAGCAGGCAGGCCGGCCGACCGCCCATGTCCCTCCCTCTGGCCAGGCTGGCCGGACCCCACCCATGCACGAATTCATGCACCGGGCCTCTAATATATCAGAGAACATCATAATCCGGACACTCAGTGTATTCCAGTTGCAAAGTATGTGGAATAACGACCAGCCACTCATGACTGTGGGATCAACCCGTTGCTCCATGGATACATACGGGTAGAAATGGATGTAAACCCCGAAGTCCAAGGCAGGGCCCCTGATAGAAGGGGCAGTGAGGGCATGAGGGTTGGTCTGAGCACGGTGTCACCCTGCGCCCTGGTCATCCTGCCTGCGTTTCCCCTCCACTGTCACCACTTCCTCCCCAGGAGCGACCAGTCTCTGCCACCGACCCCCACCCCTGACCCTGCGTGTGCTCTTCCCTCCGCAGACATGGGGAGCTTCGAGGAGGGCGAGAAGCACCAGACTGTCTCCCACGGAGAAGCCGCTGTCATCCGCGCCCCACGCATCGCCAGCTTCCCGCGGCCGCAGGTGACCTGGTTCCGGGACGGCCGCAAGATCCCGCCCAGCAGCCGCATGTGAGCACCCGGCTCGGGGAGCCACGGAAAAGGGGGCGCCTTGCCCTGGGAGGGAGGCGCGGGGCCAGAAAAAGCCGAGCGGGACCCTCGCACAGAGGCAGCTGCTCACAGCCCTTCTGGGACGCGGCAGCCTGGGGACCTCCCACATGACAGCGTGTGGTTGACGAGGGCCTTTCTGGGAATGTGCGTGCGAAGACGGGGAGCAGGAAGCAAGGCCGCCTTCCCGGGGAATCCCGGGCGCTGGCCCCGTTCTCAGCTGGAGCGTAATCCTGCCTCCCAGAGCACTCACCAACCCAGACAGGCACAGGCGGAGGCGCCCTCGCTGTGGTCCAAGCCCAGGACTCCGGCCAGCGAGGCCAGGGGGCCGCGGGCTGGCATCGCCCCGGCGGGCGCCGGCCCCCGTGTGTTTCCGGCGTGCGGGGTGCCTGGGGGTCCGTGGCGTGCCCGGGCTCTGTGTGTTTTGGCTGCTGGGAGGAGGTGAGGCCAGGGGCCCGGCAGGGAGAGAACACACGGCCCTTTCAGCCCTAACAAAACCCCTCTGTGTGGCCCAAGGCGTCGGTTGTGGCGTCCTGGCTTGTGGGCAGGAGCGAAGGAGCCAGCACCTCCACGGAGGGCGAGGGGCAAGCATTTCTCCTGGGACACGCCCGGCCCTCCCGACCCCCTTCGGAGCCCGGAGCCAGCCAGGCTTTCCTTTCCGGCTCCCCCTCGCCCCGCTCCCAGGAAAGGACAAGGACACCCTGTCCGGTCTCCTGGGGCAGGAGCTGCAGGTGGAGCCCGGCCTGCCTCTGCAGGAAGCAGGAGCTGAGATGGCCGGTTCTTGCCTGTGCGGACCGTGGCGTCTAATGAGAGAAGCATAAGGACCCTCACGGTGGCCGTCATTTAGGGGCGTCCGCTGTGTTCTCGGGCCCGGGTTAACCCTCTGTATGCCGTACGCGTCTGGAGACGCTTTAAAGAATCATATTTCGTGAGAATTTTCGACTGAAAAACATTCCAGAACGCCCAGATTGTGGGTGATACGTTCATTTTTATAACATTCATGGCGAACTTGTTTTTTAAATCAAATTCAAAACATCGTGGCGTGTGGGGATGGTTTCCGTTTCGGACGCGTGGCAGTTGACTGGTTAAGCACACACCATACCTCGCTCTCCCCTCTGGGACAGGGGCGCACCGCCAAGGAAGAGACACCTCTCATTCCTTCCCTTCTCAATCCCCAGAGGAGTGCACGTTTCAAAACCATGTGTGGAATGAATGACCCTCAGGACAACCCTAGGAGGCGGCTGGTTTTATTCCCATTTTACAGGTGGCAACGTCAAGCCCCCAAAGTTTTAACGGCTTTGCCAGATCTCACCACAGCGGGTTCCAGGCTTGCCGACTCCAGACTCGGATCCTTAATTCTGTCTTACATAGACATTGTGTGAGAAGAGGGTTAAAGATACGGTGACAAAACGGGTCAAGCGATTGCCCTTGGAAAGAATCGGTGCTGGTATAGTGATTCTCAACCTGGTGAGCTCTTGAAATCATTTGGGACACTTTAAAATGTGCTGATCTTTAGAACCTACCCCATACACACACACACACACACACAGATTCTGACCTCATTAAATGGAATGTACCCTGGCATCAGGATTTTTAAGTGCTCTTTACACACACACACCCACACACACACACACACACAGAGTCTGACCTCATTAAATGGATGTACCCTGGCATCAGGATTTTTAAGTGCTCCCCAGTGATTCCAACATGCAGTTGAGAACCACTGTCCTAGAATGTACCGGTTACCTACAGACATGATAATGCTGCGTAACAAATGGTCCCAAGGGCCTGAACAAGAAGCGTGTATTTGTCATAACGAATCTGCAGATCGGTGATGGTGGCTGGGCTCTGTCTCTTGGCCGGGTTGGCTGGCTATTGGCGGATCAGAATGGCCGGGTGACTCACCTGTGCTCCATGCGGCTCACCCTCCAGCCACTTGTCCTAGCATCCTCCTCTCCTGGCAACTACGAAGGAGCAGGAGAGAAGCAGAACCAGATTTTGTCAAGCCTCTGCTCGCCTCCCTTTGGTCAAAGGAAGTCACGTGACAGAACTCGGACTCACGAAGCAGGGAAACTGCTCTGCCTTTTGGTTGAGAGGACCCCGGGGCGTCACGTGGCAGAGGCTGTGGATGCAGAATTGGGGGAGAATTAGCGCCAAACCCCTGGCAGGGTAACAGGTGGCCTCAGGCTGTGTGAGCCAGGTGCTCCCTTACACCCTAGTTACGGTTCAGTACGCCAACAGAGCACGGTCAGCCGTTAACACAGACAGTGAGGTTGCACTGTAGAATGCTGCGTCCCACGGGTGCGGAGACATGTGGGTGAGTCTCCCCCCCCCCCACACCCCTCTCTGACGTTATCCCACGTGTCTGAGGCGTATCAGTGGTGGCGTCCTGCAAGCCCATCACTTAGTCGTGGCTCCCTGAGGCCTCGTTCAGACTCAGTGGGAAACCCAGGCCCCGTGGGTGCCTGTCCAGACCATGTGAGGTTGACAGCACCTGCCGTGGCTGCGGGACGGGACACGTGGGCCCTCACCTACCACATGTGCTGTGACAGGTGGAACCCTGTCTGCATCCTCACTCCCATCATCCCTTTCCCGGCACCTTCCCACCTCCTCTGTCCTGGCCTCTGTCCTCACCCGCCTTTCATCGCCAGCAGCCCGGGCACCAGGGCAGGAGGCCTTAGGGAGCACGCACAGACTCCCTTCTCTGTACGCCTTCCGAGCACGATAGCGCACTGGGGTGATGTTATCTCGGCAATTACAGCGGATTAATACTCATAACCGGAAGGGAAGGTTCCTGGTAGGAAATTCTCTGGTGTCTGTTTGCCAGAGATACCTATCTGATGAATGCCGCCGGCCAGAGGGGTGTGCAGGGCGAGGGCTGCTCTCTGCCCAGCACAACCGGTGGTTAGGAGCACCTCGCCCGCCCATTCCCCCCGTGTTCCAGGTTCCTAACAGCCTCGTGCTGGGGGTTTGGGGCAGGTCCTGGGATGATTTATTTTATTCTTAATTAAATTACCCATTGGGCCCCCTGGAGCCGGGAACATAAGCTGGCTTAAGAGAAGTAGTAGATGCAGGGTGGGGTGGGAAAGACCTGGCAAACTGAAACCAGAGGAGGAGGCCTAAAAATAGAACCCAGCCCCCGCCTGAGAGCTGAGCCCTGCCGGCCAGGCCCCCGAAAACTCCACCGGCTTCTTTCAGCGCGGGTCCATGGGGGTGGGTGGGGAGGGGGGCCGGTCATCCCGAAGGAGGCCGTGAGCCCAGGGACCCTTTTTTATTACCACCCCCCTCCTTGCTGAGGACAGAGGGAGGGGGCAAAGGTCATTATCACTTCCCACCCTCTGTGCCTCCTGTTCCGCTCCACAGCCGGAACTCGAACCCAGGCCTCTGGTGCTAGTTCAGGCAACGCTAGCTGCAGCGGCAGACAGACCCCCGAACCCAGGGACTCGGCACCGTTGGTGTTTGGTTCTTGTCATTGAAAGGCCCACCACAGGCGAGGGGCGGGAGGGGTGCTCCCCTCCAGTCCCTGGGGGACCCTGGTTGGTGGGAGCTGAGTCGTCATCGACACTGGGCTTCCCAGTTCTGCTCTGACGGGTGGGCAGCACAAACATGGGGATCACATCGAGTTGTGTAGTCCAAGCCAAGACACCCTGCTAGCTCGGCCACATTGCCACCCCTGGACGCAAGGGGGCGGGGGGTGGGAAGGGTGGCCCCTGACTTCTCAGTGGCTACCCGGGTCTGTGGAGGGGGCACCTGAAATTGAAGTGGGCAGCGACCATATCTGCCACCTCGGGAGGCCACCCCACCTAGGACCGGATACCTCAGCCACGACACAAGGGACATTTGGGGCCCAATAAATTCCCGCTGTTCTGTGCACCGTGGATAGCAGCACCCTGCCCTCCACCACGGGTGCTGGTCGCAGCCCCACAGCTGTGGCGGCCAGATGTTGCTCCGATGCTGCCCAGGGTCGCCCAGAGGGCAGAGCCACACCTGGTTGAGAACCACGCCTGGTTGAGAACCACGGGCCTAGAAGGAGGGTCATGATATAGACAAAGTGTAGCTAAAGGGAGAGAAAGGGGTGAGGGGGAAGGAGGGGGGCTTCCTGGTCAAGGAGAGAAGGAACTGGAGGTGGGACTTTCTTCTCTGGACGCCAACAGGAGGCTCCGCACAGGCAGGTGGACTGGACCGTGGGACCAGTGCCCGGGGCGCCCACCCGCCCAAGGCGTCCTTCCACCCGCTCCCTTGGCAGTGGGAGTGGCTGAGATGCTGGAACCCATGTGGTCAGTCCTGAGCCCGGACAGTGTGCCAGGTGAGGGCTGTGTGAGAGGGAGGGGGATGCCTCGGGCCAAATCGACACAGAACAGAAGCAGGGACAGGCATCAGAACCCCCACCCTCGGGGCTGGAAGGAACCCTCAGGCACACGTGCTTCCACCCCTTGCTCAGATGGGGAGACTGAGGCCCAGCGAGGAGGAGGTTGCATGCTCCTTAGAGGCTGGGCCAGAGCTCCGTTCCTGAGCTCACCCCTTGCCCCGGCCAGAGCCCTGCCTCCCTCCCTCCCCCAACCCTCGCCCACCCCACAAGCTCCACTGAAGGGGAGTCCCCGGTGGCGAAATGATCGCCACCCCTGGCCCATTTTTGTTGCTTTTTAAGTATTTTAGCCTCACTCTGCCCCACCTCCCATCCCCTCATTAGCTGGAGGTTACAAGAGCTCTCAGAAAAAAAGACAGGGACGTCATCAGAGTGCCCAAGAATTGGGGCAGGAGGGCATTGCCTTCCTCCTTCCCAGCGCTCTGCTGAGAACTCCCCCACACTGCACATGAACCCCCCAAATACACAGGCGCGCGGGGGGCCCCAGCCAAGCCGGGCTGGAAGAGTGGCTGGAGAGGCATTCACGGGGCTGTTTGTTTGAGAGCTTGTTGGGAACGCGGTAACCGCCACCTAATGGGGAAATTTGAAAAGAATTCAACTGGATGTGTCCTTGTTAAACTGGCATTAAGGATATTTAACAGCTGTCTCGGGTGCATCACGTTAAAATCCGGGATCGACTTGACAAAGTAATGGCTCTGTTTGTCACGGGGAGGGTGGGTGAGCGGGGATGACAGCGGAGCGGCGTGGGCAGTGCCTCGGGCGCAGCTTCACCCACAGCTGGTGAATGGGCTCCCCAGCTGCCCGCCTGGACAAGCCCCTTGTCGTGCCTGCAGTCCCAGGTGCTGAGGGGCTGTGTGAGGGGGTCCCCACAGAGGGAACCAGACGGGGAGCCCACAGCCCACATCTGCACCCCACTGCCCGGCCACCTCCTTTTTCCCTCTCAACCAGCCCAGCCCATCCACTCCATTGACCAGCTTTGGGGAGGTGGACACTGGTCCCATGAGAGGGGGCTGGTGGGGGATGTGAACCCAGAAGTCCATGCTCCTGGCGACCTGTGGCCTTTGGATCAACCTAGACACATTTAGGATGAGCATAAGGCACTGACTCTGGAATGGTCCTGTTCATTTCTAAATTTAACATCATTGTTCATCGTTCATCCATTCACTCATTCTTTCATTCATCATTCATTCATTCATCATCATCCATTCATTCATCACTCATTCATTCATCATCCGTTCATTCATCACTCATTCATTCATCATCCGTCCATTCATCATTCATTCTAGGACACTTCTTCAGGTGTTTGGATGCCCCTGGCGCAGTGGTCAGCAAACTCATCAGTCAACAGAGCCAAATATCAACAGTACCACGATTGAAATTTCTTTTGAGAGCCAAAACTTTTAAACTTAAACTTCTTCTAACGCCACTTCTTCAAAATAGACTCACCCAGACCCCTTGAGTGTGGAAGAGCCACACTCAAGGGGCCAAAGAGCCGCATGTGGCTCACGAGCCGCGGTTTGCCAACCACAGCCCTGGTGCATCCACAGCGCTAACCACCCGCCCACATAGCCATCGATGCTGTGATGGGACAGGACACACGTCCCAGGGACCTTGTGGGCACAGCCCGTAGCCTGGGCGTGGGGTGGGGACAGGGAGCCTCCTGTGGATGGTGGTCTGGGACTCTGGCATGTGCTGTATTGGGGTCTGGTCCCCAGCGCTGGCAGTGTGTTCTCTACAAACTACGTGTGGGTGGATTGCAGGTGTTAGTGGTTCCGGGAGGTAGACTGGAGGAGGAGGGGCCCTGGAACCACTGGCTCCTGCCCTCGCTCCATCCTGGCGCTGAGATCCCCTCAGGCCCCTGTCAGCTGAGTCCTGTTCCCTTCCCCAGAGCCATCACCCTGGAGAACACCCTGGTCATCCTGTCCACGGTGGCTCCGGACGCCGGCCGCTACTACGTGCAGGCTGTGAACGACAAGAATGGGGACAACAAGACCAGCCAGCCCATCACTCTCGCCGTGGAGAGTAAGTACACAGCGGGCCTGGGGCCGATGGCAGCGCTGACGTTAAATCTTGGGAATGGCGCTCAGAGGGGTCATGGAAAAGATGGAATGAATGGTGCTGGAGGGGGAGACCAGGCCGGGGGTGGAGTGTCAGAAGCAGGCAAGGAGGGGGCTGCGTTGGGGACCCCCATGACAAGTCTGAGACCCTGCCCCAGGAGAGGGGACGCCGGGCGTGGCGGTCAGCAGGGCCCTGGAGGCCGGGAGGCCGGGGAGTGGAGGAGAAGGTTACATTTGTGGACTGCACCACCCCTGGGCTCAGGTGCAGACAGGGAGAGCGGCCAGCAGGTGGGGAGCTTCTTCTTACACAAACATACTAACTGCCTGTGCTCCGCTGGCACGTGAAGGCGCAGCTTCTACCCGGAGCCAGTCTGTCCTCGCTGTGGGGACACAGCTGCCGGCCACACTCCTGTCCGGAAGCACCTCGTCACCTGTCCCCAGAGACCACCCGGGGCCCCGGAACAGAGAGGCCCAGGCCTCCCCGGGGCAGCAGAGGGTAGCAAATTGAAAGGGTGTCTCCTTGAGCTTCCTTTGGCAAAGAGGCGTTGAGATGGAGATGCTGGGATGTGCTCCTAGCCCGGCTGGTCCCCTCCCTCCCTGCCCCATCCCTGGGATTGAGAAGGTGGGGGCCAGCCTGCAGCAGGCCCGGGCCAGGAACCACAGAGCGTGCGGGATGAGGCCAGAGCTTCCCGCAGCAGCTGAGCAGCCACGCAAGCTGGGGAGCCAGATGTTCCCGCCTCTGCACATCTGTCCCACCCCTGCTCCAAACCCAAGTCTCATTTATCATCACGGTCCCTCTGGGACACACCCGCCAGCCGCAAGAAGAGAGTGTGGGCAGCATGGACCTTCCCATGTCCTTCCTCTAACCCGGCCTCTGTCTGTCTGCCGGTACCTGAAAGGCCCAGAACATTCTCCAACCCCTTCCGTCCCCATTCCTGGGCCTTCTGAGCGCCCGCAACCCGCTCCCCCATTTCTGCAGTTCTCTCTCCTGCACCCCAGGTTCCAGTCTTCCTGGAGAGAGACCTGGATGCAGGGAGGAGGGTGCATGCTGGGGGCTGGCCTGTCCAGGTCGCGGAGTAACCTCTGACATTGACCTGGGCCAGGGTCACGGTCTAGCCCATGACCTGAGGCTGCTGTTTCTGTGGGGACAGGAATTTAGCCGCCAGAGGGAGATGTTTATCCCCATATGTTTTTCAGTGGTCAGAACACCTAGGGTCCGGGGGCATCCGGTCATTGGTAGGAAGCCAAGTTAATGGTCCAGGTCAAGGCCATCATCGTCCGGGTGACTCACGCTCCCCTGAGGCCAGAGGTCGGAGCCTCCTGTTCCATCTGTGTTCCTCCCCCTGCGCCCAATCTCCTGGCCGACTGTGAATTGTTCCCTCTTTGCTCCGTGTTAACGCCCCACGGGAGACAGGCAGGGCCCCTCTGGACCCCGCGCCCACCGAGCCTCCCCAGCTGTCTGTCTCCCCCAGCCCGTCCCCCCTCGCCCCTCGCCCCTCGCCCCTCGCCTCTGCTCTCACGCAGTGATTTGTGCCTGGTACCGGATGGGAGCAGAATCAGCTGATTTTCAGTTCATTTCTCCTCCCACGAGCGACTGTGCCTCAAAACCCTGCTCCAGTCACTGACATCCCTGCGTGCCTGCTGCCAGCCAGTGTCCTCCGAGCAAATGCCTCGCAGCCCGCCACCGCCACCAGCTCCAGCTCCTCACGTTTATCCCCCCCCCCACCCACCCCTCCCTCTGCTCCACCCCTCTTCCCTCCTCTGCTCCCGCAGCTCCGCTTCTCAGCAGCCCTCCCAGGGATGCCCATGCTCTTCGGAAATGAAGGACAGAGCCAGGCCAGTGGGCCCAGGCGTTGTCCCTGCCCAGGTGTCACCCCGGTGACCTCACACGGGCTGTCACACTCTTGAAAAAGCCCCTTCCTGGGTGGTGGCCCCACCCCGAAGGATCAGACCTGCACTGCCCCGTAGAAATATGATGGGCGCTACATACGTTACTTAGTATTTGACACTAGCCTAATTTTTTTAAAAAAAGGGTTGAGAAATAGGTGAAAAATTTTATTAATATATTTTACTTAACCCAACATATCTAAAATAGTGCCATGGTAACGTACAATCAGTACAGGAACATGTTCGAGCAATAGTTTACATTGGTGTTTTTTCTTTCATACGGTGTCTTCAAAAGCTGCGCGTTTCACCTTGCCACGCATCTCAATCTGGATGCAACATTTTCACCTGACATACGCGGTCTGGGTTTAGATTTCAGAAAATTTATAGCTGGGAAGGCGGGGCTGTGTGCCAGGTTGCTCCAGGCTTACTTAGAGTGTTCTGGTAACTGATTTGGGGGCCTGTTTTTAATTAAATGCAAATTATTTTAAATGAAATCCCATTAAGTCAAAGGGGCACAGGGCACACATTGCAAGAGCTCACAGCCACCTGTGGTCCGTGGCCCCGTGCTGGGTTGGGGAGGTCAGTCCCTGGCTCATGGGCCGCTGGCACCTGCCCAGGAGGGAAGCAGCTACCCACCCACCCAGCACCCCTCAGGTGACCTGTGGCCCAGGCGAGTCACGTGGTCCCCGAGCCCGTTTCCTCCGCTGTAATGGGGTGCCTATGGCCCAGGGAGCTGGGAGGATTAAATGAGGTGACTCTGGGCGACTGGATCTCAGTGGGTGTCCCTCGTTGTGCCTGTGACCCAAATCGTCCTGGGGCGGCAGGATCCAGCTTTGCCAAAATGGGGGGAGCCCTTCTGCTTCCTCCCGCCCCGGGGCTGTCCACATCAGGAGCTGGCGTGAAAGACGCCCCTCTTTTGCTCTGGTTCGCCCCAGGTGTCCCAGGCACAGGCAGGCACATCCCCAGGAGGAAGGACTGTCTGTCGTTTATTGAGCACCTACTATGTGTCAATAGTCTGCACTCACCAGACCAGCTCAGCTCGGGGACACCTGGAGCAGATAGGGGTGTTGAACCAGGTCTCCCTGAACCCCCAGGCCCTCCTTCTCTGGTCCAGGGGCCCCAGCCACTGCCTGTCCCTCCCTTTGAGCCCTGTAGGCTGCCGCCTGGGCCTGGGCATGAGCTTCAGGGTCCCTGGGGTGGGATGGAGGGTCATTATCTCCCCTCTCCTCTCCCAAAGCCACCAAGCCGGCCGAGGCCCTGGGGCAGCCTTGTATTTTTAAACTCCGAGGGCTCTGCTCCCCCGGCTCCACCGCGGGGCACCGCTCGGGGCCCCGTCTCTCTCCTCCTCTGGACCCATCAGTCTGGGTACCTGCGCACCCAGATATAATAAACACCTTGGAGCACGCTTTTATGGATTCGGCTATATCAGCAGCCTTCAATCGGATCGCATTTTATGGCCCCTACATAGACTTTTATATTGTTGCAATTATTTTATTTTATACGCTTCCTTTCTTTCCCCCCTTCATTTTACTTTATTTTTGACACTTTATTCCCCTTCAACCTGGGCCTTTCCCAGCCAGGCCTCGAGCGCAGGCAGGGCTGACCGGGGTGGCCGGGATGGCGGTGGAGCCCGCGAGCCCTCCACATTAAGGATGACTATCGCTGTCACCCAGGCTGCGCCAGGCATGGGGCCTGCCACCTCCCAGCTCCTGGGCGGGGGCTAGGTAGTTGGATCGTTTCCTGTGGGAGAAAAGTCCTCGGTTGTATTTTCAGGAGCCCCGAGCAGCATGCAGGGGATATTGGGGTTTCTGCCAATATTGGGGCTACCCTGCCCCACAGAGATTAAGACTCAACCACTTAAAGGAAATGGCACTGCCTTTCTTCAGGGTTTTTTTGTTTGTTTGTTTGTTTGTTTTAAATGTTTTTATTGAATGTAGAGAGAGAGGAAGGGAGAAGGATAGAAAGAGATAGAAACATCGATGAGAGAGAAACACCCTCACCCACCGGCTGCCTCCTGCACACCCCCTACTGGGGATCAAGCCTGCAACCCAGGCATGTGCCCTGGCCGGGAGTCAAACCGGTGACCTCTTGGTACAGAGGTCGATGCTCAACCCCTGAGCCACGCCGGCCGGGCCATTTCGTTTTAATAAAGCCCACTCCTGCTCAGTTCTCACCATCAACCCTGGGTTAGTCCATCCATCGTTCCATTCATTTGTTCACCTGACAAATGTATTTGAGCCCCTACTGTGTGCCAGACAGCATTTCTTGTGCTGGAGATGGGGGAGGGGGCAGGAGGGCAAAACTGTCCGCGTCAGCCCAGGCTCCTGTAACAACCACAGACGTGTATACCTCCCCGTCTGGAAGGCCAAGATCAGGGCACCAGCATAGTCAGTTCCCAGGGAGGGCTCTCTTCCTTGCTTGCAGACAGCCGCCTTCTCACTGTGTCCTCACATGGCAGAGACAGAGAGAGAGCGAGAGAGAGAGAGAGAGAGAGCGAGCGAGCTCCGGGTTCCCTTCCTAGGGACCTCGTTGAACCCAGTTTCCTCCTGAGTAGTCCATCTCCAAATACAGTCTCGTGGGGGTTAGGGCTTCAACATGGGGATGGGGATTTAAGGGGGGGAGGGGGCACAATTCAGTCGCAAGC
Source organism: Corynorhinus townsendii (assembly GCA_026230045.1). Taxonomy (NCBI): domain Eukaryota; kingdom Metazoa; phylum Chordata; class Mammalia; order Chiroptera; family Vespertilionidae; genus Corynorhinus; species Corynorhinus townsendii. Next base: position 4,738,313 of record JAPDVU010000009.1, read on the forward strand.
AAAGATCTGTGAGGTTCCTGCTTGCAAGCGAGGTGTGCGTTTCCTGGGGCTGCTGTAACCAAGTGCCCCCGCCTGAGAGGCTGACCCCAGGATTTCATCCTGTCGCCATTCTGGAGGCCAGACGTCTGAAAGCGAGGGGTCTGCAGGCCCAGGAGCCTTCCTGCCTCCCCTCACTTCCACTGGCCCCGGCGATCCTCGGTTTCCTTGGCTTGTCGATGCAGCGCTCCAGTCCCAGCCTCTGTCCTCACCTGCCCTCTCCCCCTGCCTCCCCCCCCCCCCGCCCCTCCTCCCCGCGCCATGTGGCTGTGTCTAAATCCCCCTCTTCTTATCAGGACCTGTCCTATCGGGCAGCAGGCCAGCCCGATGCAGGAGGACCTCGTCGCCGCCTGCTCACTTCTGCAAAGACCCTTTTTCCACACGTAGCTGCTGTGGACATGAGTTTGGGGATACACTGTTCAAACCAGCACAGGGGGGTTGTGTTCTGGTGGAAGAGGCTGAACTAGAGGAAGGAAACCAAGGAGATACCAGGTGGGGGAGGATTGTGGAGGCCTCACAGAACCGGGAGACGAGGGGATGCGTGATTGCAGGGGGAGCAGGCAAGGCCTTGGAGGTCTCCCAAGGGTCTCCGTGGAGACCCCCTCCGCAGAGGAAGAGGAGAGGTGAGGGGTCCCTGGGGTCAGTGTCTGGAGGTTCAGCGTGGGCTGCTCGGGTGGCTGCCCTGTGGCCACCTGCCCTGTGGCCACCTGCCACTGGAAAAGGATGGATACCTGCATGGCTTCAGCCTCTGGCGGGCGCTGGGCGGAGATGGGATTTCTGGCTCTGTCCCTGCTAACACCTGACCTCTCCCCAGATGTAGGGGGGCCTGCAGACCCCATCGCTCCAACCATCATCATTCCTCCCAAGAACACCAGCGTGGTGGCCGGGACCTCGGAGGTGACCATGGAGTGCGTGGCCAACGCCAGGTGGGCAGTGCCTCTCCCCACTCCCCCCCACTCCCCTTCACTCCCCACCCAGGGGCGGCTCGAGGAGACCTGTCGGTCTCCCCAGCAGAGATGTCTGCTCAAGGCTCAGAGAGAGCAAGCCACCCGCCTTGAGGTCACCCAGCTGCCGAGAGCAGGGTGCGGATAGAACAGGCCACCCTGAGGCCCATGCTCACGGCCGTGCTCTGGGCCTCGGCCTCCTGGGCTGTGACAGGGGAAGGTCCAAGCACCTGCCTCAGTGGTCAGGCCTGGAGGCCCAGTGCTGAGCCCAGCCTGCCCTGGCTCCTGGCTCGTGCCCCCAAGGGATGAGGGACATGATGGGTGGGGGGAGACCAGTGACCCTGAGGTCACCCCGGAGGCAGAGGCTCCCGGAGAGCGCATCCCTGCAGGTCGCAGCGTTTCTGCAAGTCCGCCCCTCAGGGCCCGGGTGTCTCACGGGTGTGGGCAAAGCCACCAGGTGCAGCGAGCGCTTGAAGGCTGTGCAGTAGCGATGCAGGAGACCGCAGTGAGGAGCCTGCCCCACGGCACTCACGCCACTGTTGCCCAAACCTACTCGGCCACGGAACCCCTCTGGACACCCTGTGGAACTAACACAGACACTCCCCTCCCCCAGCAGATTGGCCTTTGGGGATCTGCCAGGTGCCAAACAGGAGAGCTGGGCAAGCCCAGTCTCAGCAAGCCTTGGGGGTCCCAGGGGGTGGAGGATTTTGGGAAAGGGCTCGGCTCTCATCCTCACCCCATCAGAGTTGGGGGATGGGTACATCCATCCACCTGCCTTTGCCTCCCCATCTCCACACTTTGGGTGCTTCCCTCGTGTTCCTCCTCGTCATGTTCCCCCGCCCATAGCCATCTCCTGTCCGTCCCCTGAGTTACATTCAGGGCCTGGCACACGGGGAGGGCAGAGGAGAAAGGCTCCCGTGAAGGAAGCTTCAGCTCTCGGAGCCCCGGGCACTGAGTTATTCCCGGGCAGGGCCTGTGCCGAGGGCTGCCCCTGCATTCATGCATCCGCCTTCGCCCCAGCCCTGGGTTGCTCCATTCTACAGATAAGGAAACTGAGGCCCAGAGCACTGAAGGAACTTGCCTAAGGGCTTGCACTTAGAAAATGCCGGGAAGCTGGGCAAACCCAGGCGGCCTGGCCCCGGGCCTCACTCCTCACCCCTGCCTGCCCTCTGGCCTCTGGAAGTCCCTGTGGCTGAGTGCCTGCTCCCTCCCCCGCTCCAGGCCTCTGATCAAGCTGCACATCCTTTGGAAGAAGGATGGGGTGCTGCTGTCAGGCGGTATCAGCGACTACAACCGCCGGCTCACCATCCCCAACCCCACGGGCAGCGACGCCGGCTTCTACGAATGCGAGGCCGTGCTGCGCAGCAGCAGCGTCCCCTCCGTCGTCCGTGGAGCCTACCTGTCTGTGCTGGGTGAGACGGGGCGCGGCTGCTGGGGGACCCAAAGGGGAAGGGGCAGCATGGTTATATCATAAGGAGCATGGTTCTGATCCCCTCCCCTGTCTTCCTTCCTGCAGAACCACCTCAGTTTGTCAGGGAGCCGGAGAGACACATCACAGCAGAGATGGAGAAAGTGGTGGACATTCCCTGTCGAGCCAGAGGTAACCCGGCGGGCAGCGTGGATGAAGGGGACAAGGACCCCCCGACCCTTCAGCCCCTCCTGTGTCTGTCACGGACTTTTCTCAGCTCCACCTCCTTCCCCAGGCACCGTCATTGAGCAGAGAGAGTCCGTCTGGCTGTGAGCAGACACCCCGGGAAACAAACAGGCCAAATTACCGTAATGTCGGGCCTGAGAATCAACCTACGTTATCATAACCTGAGGGTTACAAATGAACCCAAATGACTGTGATTTCAGAATAGGTGACAGGCCCAAATTGCCCATAATTTGAGAGTTGTCGACGCTGCCCAATTACCGGCATGTCAGAACTCAGAGAACGGGCCTGCATCTCGCCCTAGATGGGCCTCGGAAGGTCCGCCTGGTTTCTGGGTTATGTTGTTCCCTCTTCCCCACCGCCCCCCCCCTCGACCATTTCTACTTGACCCCCCTGTCAGAGCTCCTGGGGAATTTCTGCTTTTCCCATCCCCACCCTCCCTCCTTCTGGGGCAGCTGAGCCAAAACACAGCCAGAAACCAGGATGAACTTGGGGGGTGGGGGGGGGAGCGGTCAGTAGGACGTGACCTAATACTGAGCAGAGAGGCTCAAGCAGGCGGAGAGTGACAGGGAGGGGGGGCCCCACCTGGTGGGGGGGAGGCAAGATTCATGCATTCAGTCAACGACCGTTTTTTCCGATGGCTCGGCCTGTGCCGAACGGTGTTCCCCGGGCTGGGGGAGACCCAGGAGGAACCAAACAGCCCGAGCCCTGCTGTAGAGAGCTGGCGTTCCCGTGAGGCGGGCAGACAACCCAATACGCAAATAGAGATGCCTCATTTCCTTTCATCTGAAATGCCAGGGGTCGTGAGACGCCCCGTTATTTTATGTGCCACTAAGAAAGGAAAAGGACTGCCCATTACATCATGACGGGCTGTCGACGGGAGACACGGCCTGCTCTCGCAGACGTTACGACGTGAAGGAACGTGCGTCGTTGAGTGGATGCCGTACGGGGCCGTGGAATGTCGGGGTGCAAAGCACTAGGGAGGAGACGCAGGCGGGCTATGGGGAGCACGGAGCCAGGGGTGCGCTTTGGAACAGGCGTGGGGAGCTCTCTAGGGAAATTACATTGGAGCCGAGAGGCCCAGAGGGAGAGTAAGGAGGGTCGGGGGTACCTGTGGGAAGGCTGAGAGGCAAGGGGAGCCCCCCTTCACTCCGCTGTGCAGACCATGTACGGGGGCTTCTGGGGGTCCCTGAGGAGTCCTGGTCCCTTCCGCATGCTCCTTGCCATGGGCTCTGTGGCCACTCCCAGCGGGAGGTACCCAGAGCGCACAAGAGTCTTTGCTAAATGTTGCAGGGAAAAAAAATGTCTCATTTAGCCAATCCAGCATCCCCAAGCTAAACGAATCCGGGATATTTAAAATTGTCTCGAAACACCTGCTCTTTAAGAATTTGAGAACATTCTCCCCCTCTCCCAGGGCCAGTTGTGCCTGTCCGAGAAGATTCTAGAAACCAAGTCACCCAGGGACCCCCTCACAGACTCCGGGCCTCCACTGCGCACTCCTCAGGTGGGAGGGAGGGAGGGAGCCTGGCGGCTGACTGCGGGTCCCCTCTCCCCAGGTGTGCCCCCGCCCTCCATCACCTGGTACAAGGACGCGGCCGTGGTGGAGGTGGCGAGGCTGAGCCGCTTCCGGCAGCGTGGGGACGGGGGCCTGCAGATCAGCGGGCTGGTGCCCGACGACACGGGCATGTTCCAGTGCTTCGCCCGCAACTCTGCCGGCGAGGTGCAGACGTCCACCTACCTGGCCGTCACCAGTAAGTCCCTTCTCGTCCCTTCCCATCCAGGACCAGCTCTGCTCCAAGCCGGGGCCCCTGGAGAACAGAGGCAGGATCCCAGAGCATGTCACCCACTGCTCCCACAACCCCGCGTCAGTGCCCGGAGGAGGCCTCGGTCCCCACGCGCGCCCCCCGCCCCCAATACCCTGGCTGAGGACGGGCTCCCCGGCACTCTGAGAGGCTCGGGCATTCCGGCTGCCCCGGTTCCTGCCCTGCAGGCTGACACGGCCCGTCCCAGCCCAGCCGACCTGCTCACTTCTCCAAAGAGGAGAACCAGTACTTCATTTTTTTTTGTCATATATTTTTATTGGTTTCAGAGAGGAAGGGAAAGGGAGAGAGAGAAACATCAATGATGAGAGAGACTCGTTGATCGACTGCCTCCTACACGCCCCACACTGGGGATCAAGCCCACAACCCCGGGCATGTGCCCTGACCTGGAATCAAACCGTGACCTCCTGGTTCATAGGTCAATGGTCAACCGCGGAGCCACGCCGGCCGGCCAGGCGAGAACCAGCACTTTAACCTCAGCTCCCTGACTTGCCAGTCCCATCCCCCAGGAGTCGCTTTGGGGTGATAGTAGTGGCCCTGCTCCCTTAGTGGAGCTGCCTTAGCCCTCGGGTGGCACTGTGAGTGGCCACACAGAAGCTCTGCCGATGCCACATCTGCTGGGCCCTCATCTCCGCAGCAGAGCTGGTCACCAGGCCCACAGAGGCCGCGGGCAGAGAGGACCTGGGTGGCCCCCAAGGCAGGATGGGCAGGAGGGCTGCCACCGTGCCTGCAGCTTCTATGAGCACAGCCCGCGCTGGTCCGTGTTGGAGCCCTGCACCCACACCCACCTGGGCAGGGAGTTCCGAGGGGGCCAAGGTCAGGGAAGGGGGTCAGAAAGCATCTGCTCTGACGTAGAGGAGACAGGGCCCACCCAGGCTGCTGGGCTCGGTGCCCGGCCTCTCAGAAAGTGGGCGATGTCCGATCGGCCATAACTGTTCTTTGTTTTAAGAAACCAGAGCCTTAGTGTCCTGTCTAATGATGGTGAATCCATTTACCTTGTCATGGGGGTGGGAGCTGCTCTGGGGAGTCCTCAGTTTCCCCCCACAAGGAGGCTTGAGAAGCAAGGCAGGGTGGGAACTGGTGTCACCTGGGTCCTTCCGCGGGGTGGGTAACATGGGGAGCCCTCGAGGGTCCTCCCGACTCCTTCCCGTTGCTGCAACCCCTTGAGGCCCCTACAGCCTTCCCCAATGGGGGGGAGAGGGGCCCACACCAGGGGGGCCCTCCCAGCTGCAGCTGAGCAGCCCGCTGTCTCCCTTCGCAGGCATCGCTCCCAACATCACCAAGGGCCCCCTGGACAGCACAGTGATTGACGGCATGTCCGTGGTGCTGGCCTGTGAGACGTCGGGGGCCCCGAGGCCGGCCATCACCTGGCAGAAAGGTAGATGAGACTGGTCTGCTTGGGGGGGGCCGGGAGCAGGCACGGATAGTCCTCAGAGCCAGTCTGGAGCCAGCCGGGTGGGGTGGGTGTCCCAGGTACAGTTGTGAAGGTCACGCCGCACACTCAAGGGGGCACCTGTCACACCCCAGTGAGTGCCCCCCGCTGCCCGCCAGGCTCGGCACAGCTCAGCGTCTTCTGAGACCTGTGACCTTGGGTGAGCTATTCACGCCCTCTGAGCCTCAGGGTCCCGTCTGTCATGGGGACAGTGTACTTCGGGTGGCATGCTCCCTGGCTCATGCTTTGTGGGTGTTAATGCAGTAGGAGGGCTCCGGACGCCTGAGCCAGCAAAGCCCAGCCGCCCACCTAAGTCCACCCACTCTGTGTGCCTCCTGTCCCCTCGGTGTCTCATACTCACCTTCACAGATCTCCCCATGTACACACATGTACACACATACACACCTCCACACCTCGGCTCAGAGGTACCTTCCCCACGGGACTCTCCGAGCCCGTGCCCCAGGCGCTCCTTGTGGCCAGCCTGCCTTATCCCCTGGCGTCTAATACACACGATCATCGCTCACTTTGCGCATCGCCCAGCTCCCTACGAAGGCAGGGCTGTCAGCTATGTCCACTGCTGTCTCCCAGAGCCTAGAGCAGAGTCTGGCACATAGTAGGTGCTCAGTCAATATGAGTGGAATGCAAGTCACCACACCCAGGCATATGCCTAGACACGGAACTAGACACACATACCTAACATGCTGGCTAGTTCAGTATGCCTGCACACGTGTGCAAACAGACACACCTACTCACAGGCCTGCACCTGGAGAATCTCCCCCTATACAGACAGGTGGGGTTTTTTTTTAAATAGAAACAGCCACGAAAACCTGCCCTCCCAGGCTCGCTCACACACAGCACATCCTCTCTCTCTGTCTCTCTCTCTTTCTCTCGCTCTCTCACTCCAGGCACCAGGCCTCCCTAGGTCCCCCTGCACAGGGAGATCTGTCCTGGCCAGGGCTGTCCCTGTCCCTCTCCATCCCCCACCCCCACTCCTGGCTGCTCCCACCCACCCAGTTCCTCCGCTCTCCACTCTCTGAAGGTGACTCTCCAGAAGCATCCTCCGCAGGATGCCTGTCACCACCTCCTCAGAGCTGTCCACCCCTCCCCGACCCCCGCCCAGGTGCCAGCTACCTCGGGAGACAGTCCCTGGCCTGCCCTAGTGAAGGGCAGACAGTGTGGTGGGCGAGAGGCGTCAGGAGACCTGGGCTCCCGGCTGCCGGCCAGCTCTGTGACCCTGTGCCCCAGGCTGTCAGCAGTCAGGAGCCTCCGCCCCCCGCAGCCCGGTCACCACCCCAGTCCCGGCCTTTCTAAAGCTGGGAGCCTGCCTAACCCCCTCCCCCCCACCCAGGGCAGTCCAGGAGGGAGGCGTGGGGTGAGCGGTCTGGGCTGCCGCCTGAGCCCACCCCGTGCCGCCCGCAGGGGAGCGCATCCTGGCCAGCGGCTCCGTCCAGCTGCCTCGCTTCACACTCCTAGAGTCGGGCAGCCTGCTCGTCAGCCCCGCGCGCATCTCAGACGCCGGGACCTACACCTGCCTGGCCACCAACTCTCGGGGGGTGGACGAAGCCTCTGCGGACCTGGTCGTGTGGGGTGAGTGTGCAGAGCGGGAGCATGATACAGGTCTGTGCCCGAGTGTGCGCCAAGCCCCGCCAGCCCCCGCAGAGCACACGCCACACCTCCGCCTGCCCGTATCTGTCCGGCCAGCGCGCTTCTTACAAGAGGGACTCGCGCACTTTCATTCGGAGGAGAGGGACCAGGAAGCCAAGGCTCCGCGGGTGATGCCGCGGGATCGAGGGCCGCACGAGCTTGGCCGAGCAGCGAGAACGTGGCGGTGACGGGCAGCTGTCTTCGGACGCTTGAGGCAGAAACCAGCCAACGTTTTCTGTGACCGGCCAGAGTGTCAATATGTCAGGCTTGTGGGCCAGACGGTCGCAACTCCTCAACTAACGCTTTGGTTTTATCGAGAAAGTACCATAGATGCTCCTTAACCCCCGGCCGTGGCTGTGGTCCAGCCACATGTGCTCACCCAGACAGCCCCTGATGTGACCCCGGACTGTAATCAGCTGACCCCTGCTCTACGGAAACTTCTCAAATCCTTTCCAACTCTGCCTGCACACCCACACGGCGGGGGGGGGGGGGGGGGGGGGGGTCTGCACCCGAGACAGACACACCTGTGGGCCTCTTGGGTGGGCTGTGTGTCAGTGGCCCAGTGAGCAGCGCATGAGGGCAGGAAGCAGGTGATCCTATGTTTACCTTGCCTAGATCACTCATGTGCTGGGAATAGGACCCTGACCATCCCCAGATTTCTGGATTTTCATCCCGCGCACAGGTGTGTGGGAGCACCGTTAAATGAGCCCCCGCTATGCACGTGGCTCCCAAGATTCCAGGTCTCATGGAGGCATGGTGCCCTTATTAACATGGGGGGACATTCGCTGTGGTCTTCCTGTTCACCTGTCGGTCTGCCTGCATCCCCCCGCCAGAGTCCAGCCACACTGTCTGGTTTGCCTGCCGACACCTTCCTGACTCCTGCCTCTAGCCTGTTACTCTGGCGCCTACCCCTCTTCTTACCACCGACTCCCTACTGTCTTTCAGCCCGGACCCGCATCACCAGGCCGCCCCAGGACCAGAGTGTCATCAAGGGTACCCAGGCCTCCATGGTGTGTGGCGTGGCCCATGACCCCCGGGTGACCATCAGGTATTCCCTCTGCTGTGCCCCCAGGGAGGCCAAGGGGAGGGCAGCTTTGAGGGTGGCTGGTAGCTGGGCAAGTGTCTGCACCAAGGAGGTGGGTATTGCCTGTGGGGCCACAGAGCATCCTTGGGGGGCCATTTACAGACCTGGTGCAGGGCTGGGGCGTAGTGGGTGCTGCGTAAATGCCTGGGGAGCAGAGCGAGCTTGAACTGAATTGGGCCATGTGAGAGGGAGAGGGGGAGAGGGGGGGTGTGGAGACATGGAGGAAGGAAGAGGGAAGAAGCGGGGAGAAAGGAGCATTGGGCTGCTGGCTCTCCCAGACCCTCCGCCCGCTAAGTGGACAGCAGAGGGTCTGGGTGAGCAGGTGTGGGAGAAGGAAAGGGCCGGGCCAGGAGAGGTCCTGGGACACACACGGGAGGGGCAAGTGCCCAAACGGAGTCACCCCCACCATTCACCTGGGCCACGAGCTACGTGGCCTGGAGGCAACCAGCGCCCGCTGTGGAACCCTCTAGAGAGGCCCAGGAGGGGCAGCTCGGGACAGAAGCAGCCGAGAAAGGCTGAAAATCTGGGACACACACCCCCGCGCCCACCAAGCTTGGGGTGAAGACCCCTAGGGTCCAACCCTAGGGAAGGCTTTGGGAACTAAAACCAGGAGAAAAACTGTCCCTTTGGGATGCTAAGTAAACATTTGTAACTGCTTCCTTGGAAGGAACTATTCCCTCTGTCGCTTCTGTGTTGTATGGGCAACACTGGCGTGGAGGGCCCGGCACGGATGCCTCCTAGAGAAACAGCTCCAACACTCCAGAGGCAACTGCATCCTGGGGGCGCCATCTGGTGGCCACTGGGCATATGACAGTCTGTCCGGCCACACCGCGTGGACCCTGGAAGCCAAGGTTGGCCTAAGGGCTGTTAGACTGAGACCACAACCTCCTCTCAGAGGGTCCATCTCGGGCCCACGCGTGTTCATGGCAATGACGGTTGTATGTCCTCAAGAACAGATCCAGAGGAGATACGTCTATGGTCAGACACGGGCATGCGGGTCATTTCTCAAGTCCCCCTCGGTGCCCACCGGCTGAAGCGAGCGTGATTTTTTGGACACCGAAGTCATTTTGTCACAGTGATGCATGGGTCTCAGGATTCTCATACAACTAATGGTGACGTGTAGCCTGGGCGGAGATTCCCATTCTTCGTCCCGCGGTGATCTCGTAACCTCGTGGGGAGAATACCTGTGCTGGCCCCTGGGCAGTGACTGCTGGCTAAAAGCAGCCAGGCTTGGCCCTGGACCTGAACCGAAGGTGTGAACGGCCTATAATGACTTAATGTGCTGACTCGCCTGGACAGACACACACCCTCCCGCAGGGATGATGGATGGCAGGCTGCTCTGGCTTCCGCTGCACCCTTCCCGGAGACCAGCCCCAGAAGCCGGTGCAGCCCAGGGCCTGTCCGCTACCCACCTTCTCTCCTGCAGACCAGCCTGGGCTGAGCACACCCCCAAGAGCACCCCCGCTTGCCTACCTCTCTGTTTTTTAATATAATTTTATTTTTTATATTAAATCAAATATATTTGATTTCAGAGAGGGAGAGAGAGAGAGAAACATCAATGATGAGAGAGAATCATTGATCGGCTGCCTCCTGCACGCCCCTTATGGGGCATCGAGCCCACAACCAGAGCATACGTATGCCCTCACTGGGAATTGAACCGTGACCTCCTGGTTTACAGGTCAACGCTCAACCACTGAGCCACGCCGGCCGGCCCTCCTCTACGTCTCTCTACCTGTTGGTTCTTCTTTGCCTTAGGTACGTGTGGGAGAAGGACGGGGCCGCCCTGGGCGTGGAGAACAACCCCCGTGTCCGCCTGGACAAGAACGGCTCCCTGCACATCACCCAGACGTGGTCGGGGGACATCGGCACGTACACCTGCCGTGTGCTCTCCGCCGGAGGCAACGACTCACGCAGCGCCCACCTGCGGGTCAGGTAAGGGCCACGCACCCCGGCCCCGAGCCAAGAGGTGTAAGCAGCACCGAGAAGCCTCCCCCAGGTGACCTGGGACCACCCCCCTTCCCTCAGGACACGCCCAAGCATCCTTCCAGGCTGGGCCCCTGCAAGAGCAGGGAGTCTGGGTATGGCTTTGCACAGGTGGGCTCCAGGCCCCAGAGGAGACTCTGCAGGTAGATGGCTCAAAGGCCACGTTTTGTGGCCGAGCACGAGGTATCAGGGGAGTTCTATCCGAGTCCCGGCCGCCCGTGTGTCACCAGACTGTAGACATCACCGGGGCCCCCGCCACGTCTCTCTCCTCCAGGCAGCTGCCGCACGCGCCCGAGCACCCAGTGGCCACGCTGAGCGCCTCGGAGAGACGGGCCATCAACCTGACCTGGGCCAAGCCCTTCGACGGCAACAGCCCCCTGATCCGCTACGTCCTGGAGATGTCGGAGAACAGTAAGGCTTGCGCCGCGCCGCAGCCGGAGCGGGCGGGGCTCAGCCATGGGGTTGCAGCGTCCACTTCCCGGGCCTCTGCCTCGGGGCAAACCCTTCCCTCTGGAGACTCAGCCGCCTCGGCTGTCACATGACCGAATCAGCTCCCTGGGGTCATTGTGACAATTGAACAAGATACTCACAAGGCCCGGGATGTGAGCTTTTTCTCCTCCTCGCTGTGAGCTCCCGAGTGGGCATGCATAATTTAAATGGCGTTTTAAATAAGTGTGCCCAGAGCTCATCCATCTGAGGGGGAGAAGAGATGGAAAAGACGGATGCATCTCAGTTCCCGTGAGCGCTGCTTCCTCCCCGGCGGCCTCCAACTCCCTCCCTCCCACCTTCTGCCACCCAGCCAAGGGACCAGAAAAGTGACGGGACCGGCCTCTACTGGACCAAGGGGTGGCACTCCTCTGCAAGCTCAAAAGAGGCTAGGCCCTGCTGGGAACAGGGGTAAGAGTCAGGGCCCCCCAAGATGCCCACCTCTGCCTCCGCCCTCTGTCCCTGCAGACGCCCCGTGGGCCGTGCTCCTGGCCAGTGTGGACCCCGAGGCTACCTCGGTGGTGGTCAAGGACTTGGTCCCCGCACGCTCCTACCAGTTCCGCCTCTGTGCCGTCAACGACGTGGGGAAAGGACAATTCAGCAAGGACACAGAGCGGTGAGAGTGGGTCTCAGGGGCGGGCTCGGGGAGGGCCCCGAGGGGCTGCCAGAACCACATTGGCCAGGCTGCCGGCAGGTCCTGGCTGGTTCTCCCAGGGCCCTCCAGCCTCAGTCTCCGCATCTGTGGGATGGGGTCACAGCACGCACTCCTGCCTCTCAGGGAGGTGGTAATGACGACGTGAAACCACACGCGGGAAGCGCTGTGAGCAGGGCCCAGCGCGGGCCAGGCATCCACCAAGCTCAGTCATCCCTCTGACTGTGAGCTCTGCAAGTTCAGAGACCTGCCCCCTCCTGCCCTGCCCGCCCGCGGGGTGCCACCCCGTTCAACAGCCGTGCACTTCCGGAGCGACGCAGACCTGCTCCCATCCCCACAGCCGGCGCCTGGCAGGACGCCAGCCCTGCTAGGCTTTCCACAAAGCAGTCTTAAAAATGATGCAAACGGAATAAAAACAGCGGGCCATCCGTTTTTAAAGCGTCACGGTAGGACCCGCCTGTGTAAACGGTGAAGGCCGGCCCCTCACCCTGCGGCAGCGGCCCCGCCAGTGAGGAGGAGCATGCAGAGGTCAGAATGGCAGCGACGCAGCCCGCCTACGCCCAAGCCGGGGCTTTGCTCTTCATTTTTTTTTAAGTTTACTTTTACTTTTCCAGCTTTACGGAGGTCTGATTGACACGCAGCATTGCGTGCATTTAAGGTGTGCAACCTGTTGATTTTTTACACTCCTATCCTGCAAGGTGATGTCACCGATACCGCGGTGGTTGGCTGACGCCTCCATCCCATTACACATTACCCATTTGTTGTTGTTGTGAATCCTCTCCCGAGGATGTTTTTCCATTGATTTTTAGGGAGAGTGGAAGAGATGGAAAGACAGAGAGAAACATCGATGTGAGAGAAACACATGGATCGGTTGCCTCCTGTATGAGCCCCCACCGGGGCCCAGGCTGGGGAGGAGCCTGCAACCAAGGCACGTGCCCCCGACCCGAATCAAACCTGGGATCCTCTGGTCTGCCGGCCGGCGCTCTATCCACGGAGCCAAACCGGCCAGGGCCATATTCCCCTTTTTGTGGTCTCTCCTCTCTGAGCAACTTTCACACATAACATAGAGGATCAGTAGCTCTAGTCACCCTGCTGTCCATCAGATCCCCCGAGCCTGCTAATCTTACAAGGAGAGTCGTGCCCTTTGACCGCTATCTCCCCATGCACCCCACTCCCCAGCCCTTGCTTAGCCACCATTCTACTCTCTGTGTCTCTGAGTTCGGCTTCTTTAGAGTCCACATCTGAGTGATAATCCGAAACGGTCTTTCTCTGTCTGACTTCTCTCACTTAGCACAGTGCCCTCGGGATTCATCCAACGTTGTCTCAGATGGCAGGACGTCCTTCTTGCGTGTGGCTGAGTGATATTCCTCTGTGCGTGCGTGTGCGTGTGCGTGTGTGTGTGCGTGTGTGTGTGCCACATCTTTACCCGTTCATCCTTTGACAGATGCTCAGGCTGCATCCATACCTTGGCTGTTGTGACTAGTGCTTCGATGGGCACGGGGGTGCAGCTGTCTCTTCAAGGTCCTGTTTGCACTTCCTGTGGCTGGACACGTCCCCAGAAGTGAGCTGGCTGGATCCTCTGCTAGTTCTGCTTCAAACATTTTGGGGAAACTCCACGCTGGTTTTCAGAGTCACAGTCGCGGCTTACATTCCCACCAGCAGTGCCCAAGGGCTCCCTTCCCTCCACGCCCTCCCCCACACGTGTTCCTTCCTGTCTCTTGATGATAACGTCTGTGAAGTGATGTCTCATGGGGGTTTCCATTTGCGTTTCCCGGGTAATTGGTCCTTTTCATGTACCTGTTGGCCATTTGTGTGTCTTCTTTCGATAGATGTCTATTCAGGTTCTCTGCCCATTTTTCAATGGTTGGTTGTTCTTGGGTTTGCTTTTCTTTTTTTTCTTTGCCATGGAGCTGTGTGAGTTCTTCATCTATTCGGATATTAACCCCTAATCAGCTGATGCGCCGGTGTTTTCTCTCATTCCTTAGGTGGCCTCTCGTCTTGGTGGGGGTTCCCGTGGCCGTGCAGAGCTCTTTAGTGAGACGTAGTCCCACACGTTTATCGCTGCTTCTGTGGCCTGTGCCTTTGCTGTCATCTCCAGGCAGTCACCGCCAAGGCCAGGTCAAGGGGCTCCCCCGTGTTTACCTCCAGGACTTTTATAGTTTCGGGGGCTGTCTTGACGTCTTTGGCCCACTTCGCGTTCACTTTGGGGAGTGGTGTGAGGAAGGGGTCCACTTCCATGCTTCTGCGTGTGGTTATCCAGTCTTCCCAACGCTGCTTGTCAAAGAGGCGATACTTCCCCCACCCCTCTCCATGGAGAAGGGTTAATATTGTTAGGGATGCCCACATCTCCAAAAGCCTTCTAGAAAGTCAGTGCCATGCCTAGCAAAATCCCAATGGCCTTTGTTCACAGAAACAGGGAAAGACGATCCTAAAATCGGTATGGAGTCACAGAAGATCCCAAATAGCCTAAGCAGTCCCGAGAAAGCACACAGCCAGAGGCACCGTGCTTCCCGACGTCCACCTCTACTACGAAACCGTAGCAATCAGGACAGCGTGGCGCTGGCATAGACACGTGGGCAAGGGAACGGAACGGAGAGCCCAGAAATAAACCCTCGCATATGCACCAGCTAATAAATGACAAGGGAGCCAAGAATAGGGTTTTATTTTTAAAAGATGCTCTTAGGTGTGTCCACAGGCCTCTGGCTTAAATTGCTCGTGTGGTTTCGCCACAGCGCTAACAAGCTATCTCTGGATTTCCCGGGGTGGGGGGAGGAGGGAGCGGGGGAAACCCCGGGGGCCGTGACGCCTAACAGGAGGGAACCGTGGCAGGTAACAGCCTGGCATGGAGAGCGGTTATAGGAGAACTTGTTCTTTCTCTGTTTATTGAGCACCTACTATGCTCCAGGCCGTGCGTGTGGACCACCGGAGGTGGTGCTGGTGCAGGGAATAAAATGGGCGTGGCCCAGTGGTTCAGAGCTGCAAGACCCCGCTAAGAAAGGGGGCTGGGTGAAAAAGGTGAAGAGATTAAGCAAAAAAAAAAAAAAAAAAAAAAAAAGCAATAGCCCTTGCAGACAGAGACGACAGTATGGTGATTGCCGCAGGTGGAGGGGGCAGGGCGGTAGAAGAGATAAAGGGGCCATAAGTGATGGCGGAAGGAGACTTGATGTGGGGCAGTGAACACAATGCAGTGTACAGGTGAGGTGTGATAGGACGGTACAGCTGACGCCTCTGTAGTTTAGTAACCGGTGTCACCCCAGTGAATTCAATAAAGAGCAAAGCGACGCCTATGTGCCAAGCATCAGTTTGGGGCTCAACGTTAATAGAACAGGCGTCCACTTCCCCTTCCGACCTGGAGGTAAACAGTCAGCCTCGACAGACAGAATAAAATGCTACCTATCCAAGTCAAAACAGAAAAAGGTGAGGCCTCGAAGTGCAGGGCAAACCCTCCCCGCAACGTCCCCGGTCCTTCAGCCTGTCTCCGCATCTGTATCCGCCTTCCTAACGCATCCTCGTGCGAGCGAGCCGCCCGGAGTCGCCGGGAGGAAGGTGAGCTCTCCCCGCCCTGCAGCTCTGCCGGGACGCGGCAGCGCAGCCCGCACGCAAACTCATAAACTGTTTTCCTAAAGGAAAGGCCTCCATCGAAAATCACGGACTTGTGTTTTTAACGGATGCGTGTCAGTCGTGTGAGAAACACGCCGAGGGGGGCGCGCCGTGTCCCCTGGCGACGCCTGAGAGAAGCTCAGGCGCTCGGCTTCAGGAGGCGGGCGATGCGCTGGCTGCCACCCGCACACCATGTCACCCCACCTGCCTGCCCCGCCCCAGCCTGGGCTCAGCCCGTGGGTAAAGGAGGCCCAGGGACAGTGCACCACCAGCCCGGCTGGCGTGGCTCAGTGGTTGAGCATCAACCTATGAACCAGGAGGTCATGGTTCGATTCCCGGTCAGGGCACATGCCAGGGTGTGGGCTCCATCCCCAGTGGGGGACGTGCAGGAGGCAGCCGATCAATGATTGTCTCTCATCATTGATGTTTCTCTCTCTCTCTCCCTCTCCCTTCCTCTCTGAAATGGATGAAAATATTTTTTTAAATGGCAGCTGCAAGGGGAGGGTGGAGCACTCCTGCTCCTAAAATATATGCATCGCATGTCGGACATCATCAGCTTCATAGCTGCTGCTCTGACAAGGGAAACTGAGGCCCAGCTCCCCGGGCTGCACAGAAAACATACATCCCGTGCTTTCCTGTGTTTTCAAAAGACTTGTACACACTTGTACATACATTGAGCCCCCACCAGTCTCACAGACAGGCAAGTGGAGCTTTACCCTGTTAATTTTACAGATGAAGAAACAAGCTCAGAGAGGTTGAGTGACTTGCCCAAAAGCACACAGCAATGGTGCATCAGCCGGGAGCAGAGCAGGGCAGGGTTCAGCCTCCTCCAATCCCATGAAACGCCTGTGTTGGCCCTCGGAACTACGAGTGGGGAAAACCCACCTACTCCCGGTATTTTCCTCTCCAGGGTCTCGCTCCCCGAGGAGCCCCCCACCGCCCCGCCGCAGAACATCATCGCCAGTGGCCGGACGAACCAGTCCATCATGATCCAGTGGCAGCCGCCCCCGGAGAACCACCAGAACGGCCTCCTCAAGGGCTACATCATCAGGTAAGGGTCCGCCGGAGGGATGCAGGAGGGCCTGTGGATGGGGAGCATCAGGAGTGGATTGGAGAACAGAGCAAATTCACAGGGGCCCTTCGCCATCTTGCAAGGATCAGGCAACAGGAAAAGCCCACCCTTTGGTGGGAAGGATGGCGGTTAGACGTCTAGAAGAACTTCCAGCAGTGAGAGCCTTGGAAACGAAGGGGCATGAAAAGTCCACGTGGGGGTAGCCGGGCAGGCTCAATACCCATATCAGACGGTGGTTTAAGAAAAAGGGAATTGGCCCCGGCTGGTCTGGCTCAGTGGATAGAGCGTCGGCCGGCGGACCATAAGGTCTCAGGTTCGATTCCGGTCAAGGGCACGTACCTTGGTTGCAGGCTCCTCCCTGGGCCCGGTCCCCGGTAAGGACCCGTGCAGGAGGCAACCAATCAAGGTGTTTCTCTCACGTCGCTGTTTCTCTCTGTCTTTCCCTCTCTCTTCCACTTTCTCTAAAAATCAGTGGAAAAATACTCTTGGATGAGGATTAACCAAAAAAAAGAAAAAGAAAGAAAGAAAAATGGAATTTATTTAAGGAAAAGGGGAAGAGGGTGGGATATCCAGAACAGGGAATGGCTGAGAGATTGGATACAGCATAATCTCCTACAGGCCATGGGAGGTCAGGGCTGCCCAGAAACAGGGCTGCCAGGAGTCAGTCAGCCCTCAGGGGGCCAACCACCTGGGAGCCAAGGAGAGTCTATCTCAGGCCAGATTTCCCTCCGGATGGACCACGAGTGGACCGACCACGGGGCCAAGAACTGGCCGCAGCGTGACAGTCCTCTCTTACATCCTGACTGCAACGCGAAGCCGGGTTCCGTAGACCTTCAGGTCTGCACGCGCCTGAGGGTCCTTCACTGGCACCTCCCCGCGAGCGCCTCGGTGGCACAGAACGTCAGCACCCATCGGTTACAACGCACGTGCTATAGGCAGGCCCTGAGGACCCTCGTCCGTGCTCTGAATTCTGGCTGGGAAACAGCGGGCAGGCTGGCGAGTCCCCTTCCCGCAGGTGGACCCCTCCCAGGATCGGAATTCCCCCAACAAACGGGGAAGAAGTGTCTGTTGATTTGGCTGCCCCATGAGCAGTTCATTCCGTCACGGCGGCGCTTTGAGACCTCGCTGGAAACGCACGCTCCCAGGCCCCACCCCGACCTGAATGGGAAGCCTGGGGGACAGGAGGGGTGGGGGGTTCCAACAATCTGTTTTAGCGAGGCCTCCGGGTATTTTCCATGCACATGAAGGCTTTGAGAACCGCTGCTCTGGGTATAACACCCCCAAATCATCCGGGGCCCTAGTTTCCCACGGTTAGAATCTAAGGTAAGTGCATCCTGGTTCTCTGAGCTCCCAGCCGCTGGAACTTGCCTGTATAGGTGTCACTTCCTCGTTCCCCAGTATTCTTTGTTCTGGTGGCAGGTAGAAATGCCGGTGTTCTTTGTTCTGGTGGCAGGTAGAAATGCCGGTGTAGGTAGCCTCGGGGTTCTTTTCTCTCTACCGACGTGAGTGACCAGCCAAAGAGAGAGCCACGATCCTAGAGGGAGAAAGAAAATGCGCCCAGCCTGGGTGGTGTGGCTCAGTGGTTCAGGGTCAACCTATGAACCAGGAAGTCACGGTTCAAGTCCCGGTCAGGGCACAGGCCCAGGTTGCGGGCTCCATCCCCAGGGTGGGCAAGCCGATCGATGATACTCTCTCCTCATTGATGTTTCTCTCTCTCTCTCTCTCTTTGTCCCTTCCTCTCTGAAATCAATAAAACTATAATTTTTAAAATAAAATAAAAATATATTTAAAAATTAAACCAGAATGGTCCAGACACATCCCCCAAGACTTGTGTTAATCAGTCAGGTCGCCACTGGATGAGGCACGCGAGCCACCGCCAACCCACTGCGTCCTGACTCCCTCCCCTCAGGTACTGCCTGGCCGGGCTGCCTGTCGGGTACCAGTTCAAGAACATCACAGATGCTGACGTCAACAACCTGCTGCTGGAGGACCTCATCATCTGGACCAACTACGAGATCGAGGTGGCCGCCTACAACAGCGCCGGGCTGGGCGTCTACAGCGGCAAGGTCACCGAGTGGACACTGCAGGGAGGTGGGTGTGCCCGTGGCGCCGTGGGGAGGGGCCTGCGGAGGAGAGGGAGAGGTGGGGGGCGAGTGTGATGCAGGCGGAGGTTACAGGGGTTCGGGGGCCTTCAGCGAAGGCTCACATTAGCTGGACCAGCTTACATTTTAGCGTTGGACCTAAAAGCACCCCGGGCATTTTCATATCCAGCACTTCCCTTGGTCAGTACCCTGTGAATGGCTCAGACAAGCTTTGATTGTTTTTATATATTTTTTTTTATTGATTTGAGAGGAAGGGAGAGGGAGAGAGAGAGAGAAACATCAATGATGAGAGGAAATGATCCATCGGCTGCCTTCTGCACACCCCCAACTGGGGATCAAGCCTGCAACCCAGCCATGTGCCCTGGCCAGGAATTGAACCATGACCTCCTGGTTCATAGGTCAACACTGAGCCAGACCAGCTGTCAATGTTTCTATCTCTCTCTCTTTGGGCCAGATGAGCTTTATTACTGCAAACTAATCAAGAGAAAGAAGGCATTTTGGTCTACACAGGGCGGGGGGGGGGGGGGGGGGATGGGGGGGCCCAAGCAGAGCCCACAGACCCCTTCCCTGTGTTTTCTCTGCTTAACTGTGCCCCTCCACCCCCACCCCCCTTTCTGCTCTCCTCCAGTCCCCACGGTCCCTCCAGGCAACGTGCACGCCGAAGCCACCAATTCCACAACCATCCGCTTCACCTGGAATGCCCCCAGCCCCCAGTTCATCAACGGCATCAACCAGGGCTACAAGGTACGTGAGGCCTGCCCTCATCCCAGGAGGACGCTGGGAGACGCACGGCGGGAGGCCCAGGCGAGGGGGCGAGCAGGAGGGAGTCCCCGTCTGTTTTCAGAGCCATTGGTTCAGACCAAGCAGAGGACATGTGATCAAGGAAAAGGGCACCAGGACTCTCTCCAAGGCCAGGTACGGGCCGTGGGAGGGTGGCCACCACCCAGGCTGTGACCCAGGGCAGGGGGCACGTGCTCCGAGACACTGGCTGGTGAACAAAACCGGGTTTATGTCAGACTGAGGAATACGGGGCATAGGAATCCAGGACCCACTTCTCACGGGCATCCTGCTGGGTCCTGTGTCCTAGGCTGGACTTGGCTCCACGCCCCGTGAAGGGCTCGGGACTGGGACTCTCGGGGACTTGGGTTTCCGTCCCAGCGCTGCCTGTCGCTGGCTCCCTGAACGGGTTCTGCCATCCCGCTGAGCTTCCCTCCATATGCCTTTGTTGAGCCCAACGCCATGCACTGTGCCGGCTGCTGGGAACCACAGTAACCTCTGGTCCCTCATTTGCCAGCAGCGAAGGTCACAGTGCCTGTTCCTTGGGGCTGTGCGAGGGCCAGACGAGATCGTGTTAGTAACATGTTGAGCACAACGACAAACACGTGACAGGTGCTCTGAGAACGACTGTGGGAACCATAGTGGCAGGAATGCATTCGTCTGCTCGGGCGGCCGTAACCAAGTGCCCCCGGTCTGCGGGACTTAGAACTTGCTTTTCTCACCGTTCTGGAGGCGGGAAGCCCGAGATCCAGGTGTCAGCAGGGCGGGCTTCTTCCGCCGCCTCTGTCCTTGGCTTGCAGACGGCCGCCTTCTCCCTGTGCCCTCACATGGCCTTCCCTCTGCATGTGTCCGTGTCCAAATCCCCTCGTCTTACAAGGACACCAGTCAGATGGGAAGAGGGGCCACCCTAAAGACTCATTTTAACCTAACTGCCCCTTTAAAGGCTGCTTCCAGATACAGTCACCTTCTGAGAGCCTGGGCCTTAGGACTTCAATGTCTACATTTAGGGAGAAACAGTTCAGCCCATAACCAATAGTAACAGTAGCAGTAAGAGAGACTGTAACAGTGGCAGCAGTAAGCGTGGCAGTAACCGTGGTAACCGTGGTAACCGTAAGAGTGTCAGTAATGATGGTAACAGTAGGCGTGGCAGTAACGGTGGTAGTACCGGTGATGGCGGTGGTAGTACCGGTGATGGCAGTGGCAGTAAATTTGCTATAACTGTAACTGCCCTAAAAGCCAGGACTTCTCAACTGTCCCCTCCTAGAACCCAGACCCTGGATCCCACGCATGGCCTCTCCTCTCTCCCTGAGGAGCCTGGAGCACGCCCTGTGCCCCATTTGCAGCCTGGCCCCAACGGCTTGAGCAGGTGGGAGGAGTCGGTCAGCCCCTCCAAATGTGGGAGGGAGACGGAGTGTCTGAGGGGCAGTGTCAGGGGTCAGCTGTGACCGGGACCGGAACCAGGGCCGGGAGAGACTGCAGACTCTGGCTCTGAACCCAGGATCGGGTGATGGCAGACACCTCCCTCCGGAAGGTTCCCGCACACCCTCTGCCGGGTCTGCATGTGTGCGACAACCGAGATCACTTCTAGGACTAACAGCCTTGGCCGTTCCCACTGCCGTCGGGCGTGACGGGGCAGGAAGGACAGGTGAAGTCGTGAGAGGACCGTCTGCCAGCTGAGTGTGAGGTCTCCTCTACTGTCTCTGGGCCTGCTCTCATTCCTCTCCTCGAGTCGGTGCTGATTCCCAGTCCAGGGCCTGAGTCGTCAGTTCTAAGCAGATAAAGTGGGATGGGCCAGAGCCAACCACACCCAGCCACAGCCCTCTCACTCGCCACCCCCCCCCCCCCCCACCGCCTGTCACTCTCCCCAGGAGGGCACCGCAGCCTGGGCTGTGCGGGAGCAGGTGCTGGGGCCGAGGGCTGGCAGCCCTGACTGGCTGGAAAGCCTGCTAATTGGGACTCGGGGGAGGCAGGGGAGAGAAGGGGAAGGCCCGACTCATGCTGAGGAGCTGAGCAGCAAGCAGTTAGCTTTGTGCTGCCGGTTCTAAGTTTTCTTCCCCATATGGGAGGGCTGGGCTGCAAACTTCTAAAGCAAATGGCTCCAGGGGCACTGAGAAGGCCAGCCAAGTGGCCAGGACAATGAGAGCCCAGAACTAAAGGAGGCTGCAGAGCCCACCCGAGCCTAGCCCGTGCCCAGCACCCAGGAGCGGCTCCATATGAGTCAGGGAATGGACTGCCCAGATATTGGAACACAGGAGCCAGCAGAAAAGTAAGAAGAGCTCACGCATACAGGGTACTTTCTACGTGCCGCGTGGGATGCTAGAGCTACACTCATTCCTCTCTCATGCAAGCTGCACAAGAGTCCCAAGCAGCATTATCGGCATCATCCCATTTTACAGAAGAAGAAACTGAGGCACGAGCGGCAAGTAAGTTGTTCCAAGTCCGAGGAACTGCAAAGCTCAAGTTCAAGCTCCAGAGCCTGCACCTTTTCTTACGTAGAAAAGAAAATGTGTCCTTTGCGTTTATCCTATATAATAAGAGAGGAATATGCTAATTATCCATTATGCCCTGAGGCGTAAAGACCAACCGGTTCTGCAGGAGGGTGGGGCAGCGAACTACAAGTGGGCAGTGGAGAGCTACGGGAGGGGGCAGGGCAGCAAGCTATGAGAGGGGCGGGGGGAGCTACAGGAGGGCAGGGCAGCAGGCAGAGAGCTACAGGAGGGCGGCAGCAACCTACTGGCGCATGTATTCATGCGCAGGGCTACTAGTCCTATCTAATAAAAGAGTAATATGCAAATTGACTATACCTCCACTACACCCACAAGCCACGCCCACCAGCCAATCAGGAGCTAGTATGCAAATTACCCAACCAAGATGGCTACGACCATGGAGAGAGCAGGAGGCTTGAATTTCCCTGGCAATGGAGGAAGCCAAGCTTTCCACCTGCCCTGGCCTGCCTTGGCCTCCGCTTAAGGCTACAAAGTTTCATTTATAGAAGATAAATAAATCCCAAGAAAAATGGTGGCAGCCATGGAGCTGGAGAGAGCAGGAGGTTTGCGTGGCCCCCAGCAATGGAGGAAGCTAAGTTTCCGCAGCCCTGGCCTGCCTTGTCCTCCGCTTAAGGCTACAAAGTTTCAGTTATAGAAGATAAATAAATCCCAGGTCCCAGGGCCTCTGCTTGGGTCACCAGGGGGCGTGGCTGGCCTGCAAACCACTATAGGCCCCTTGCCCAGGCCGCCCCACACCCCACCCTGATCCAGGACACTCTTCAGGGCAGACTAGCCGGCCCTCACCCGTGCACCAGGCCTCTATCCTATCTAATAAAAGAATAATATGCAAATTGACCATCACTCCAACATACAAGATGGCTGCCCCCATGTGGTCAAAGATGACTCACCCCATGTGGACACAAGATGGCCACCATAAGATGACCAGCAGGGGAGGGCAGTTGGGAGGGACCAGGCCTGCAAGGGAGGGCAGTTGGGGGCAATCAAGCCTGCAGGGGAGGGCAGTTGTGGGGGACCCCAGACTGCAGGGGAGAGCAGTTGAGGGGGACCAGGCCTGCAGGGATGGACAGTTAGGGGTAACTAGGCCTGCAGGGGAGGGCAGTTAGGGGTGACCAGGCCTGCAGGGGAGGGCAGTTAGGGGTGACCAGGCCTGCAGGGGAGGGCAGTTAGAGGCAAACAGGCTGGCAGGAGAGCAGTTAGGCGTCAATCAGGCTGTCAGGGATCCCAGTAGGGATCGGGCCTAAACGGGCAGTCAGACATCCCTTGAGGGGCCCCAGATTGGAGAGAGTGCAGGCTGGGCTGTGTGCATCAGGCCTCTAGTTATAAAATAATAAGGATAGTGATTTTTTTCCTAAGTACAAATGGATCCAAGCGGGGATTCTTTTTCTTGCTTCTGTGGCCTTCAGTATCGCAGAGAGGGGGAAAAGCAGTGTTGGTCCCTGCAGAACTCAGTGGAAATGGGCTTTTCCCCCTTTTAATTGTGAAGCATTTCAAACACCTACAAAAGGAGAGAGAGGCTTGTAGTAAGCCAGATGCACATCCCCAGTTTCAGAAGTTACCAATTCACAGCCAAATGCGTTTCGTCTGCCCTCAAACCCTCAGCCACACCCCTAGAGTCTCATGTCACCCATAAATATTTCCGTCAAGAAACAGTATAAAGTCTCTGTTTAAGCCATTATCAGTCTCGGGCCTAAAACGATCAACAGTCCCTTTAATACAATCAGATACCCACTGGGATTTAAATTTCCCTCGTTGCTACGCTGTTTCTCTTACTAGTTGGTCTAGTTGCTTTGGCATCCAAATGAGATCTACACAATTGCATTTGCTTTGGTTTGGTTTGGCATTTCTTTGTTGTTACTGTTGCGGGGGGGAGGGGTGTTAGGTCTCAGTTGATCTACAGAGTCCCTCTCTCTTTTCTTGCTCTTTTATTTTTTCCCTAGCAATTGATGGAGTTAAGAATCTCCGTCATTTGTACCATAGAATTTCCCACAGTCTGGGTCTTGCTGATTGTGGCCCTGGGGGGTCATTTAACACCGGCCTCTGAGAACTGCCTTTGCGTAAATTGGACTTGGAATGAGAGGCTTGATCAGATTCGGGTCTGAGGGTTTTATTTTCCCAGGATTGCTCCCTGGATGGCGGCGTGTATTTTCATTAGAAGGCAGGGCGCGCGGCTGCTCTGACTGCAATGTGGCGCCCACGGACTGGCCTCGCGTGGTCTGTCATTTCAATAGGACTTGCAAAATTGGGACAGTCCAATGTTATGATTTTGTCTTGATTGATTAGCTGAAATCTTTTTTTTTTTTTAAGAATTTTCTCCTTACCCACTAGCTGTTTATCCTGGATGAAAGGCAATGTTCATCCAGAAAACGCATGGTAAAACACTCCGTTCTCTCCCATCACTGAGCGACTTTCAGAATAATGAACTGGTTCCTTAGCAACTGCTAAGGTGACAGGTGACTTAGGATTGGGATAGGAGAGGCACCTTTTTGTTTTGCTTTGATTTGGGTAGTAGTATTATGTACTTAAGAATTCTTAAAAACGCCTCTGATATGTCTCAATCCACTGCCATTATAATGCTTTTTTTTTTTTTAATATAGTTTTTATTGATTTCAGAGAGGAAGGGAGAGAGAGAGATAGAAACATCAGTAATGAGAGAGGATCATTGATTGGCTGCCTCCTGCACACCCCACACTGGGGATCAAGCCCGGAAACCCGGGCCTGTGCCCTGACCCTGCAGGAATCGAACCGTGATCTCCTGGTTCATAGGTCAACTCTCAGCCGCTGAGCCACGCCAGGCAGGTGCCATAATAATTCTTAGTGATGCCAGATTGACCCATCATTGGCCTTTTCAGGTTGACTCATGAATCCTTTTTCTTTTTTTTATTAATATACGAGGGGCCCCATGCACGAATTCATGCACCTTGAAAGGAACTGTGGGCTGCGAGGCTGCAGCGGGCACAGGGGTAGGTCTTGGCTCATCCTCCGGGCCCCTGCCCAGCCCTCCCACCGCAGCCCCCTGTCCCCTGTCTGCCGGAAGCCCTGCTCCCCCCGCCACTGCTACACCCCCTTGCTGACAGCGTGGAGCTACTGGGGCCGGTGCCAGCAGCAGGTGCGAGCCGCAGCTGCTGCCCTGATTGCCCCTTAGGAGCTAGGGGAGGTGGAGAAGCCCTCAGGGGTGATCAGGGCCAGCAGATCACACCCACAGAGGATGTCAAACGGTGCTGGGTGCCAGTGCCAGGTTCAAGCAGCGGCTCCGATGCCGGCTGCGGGTGCCAGTGGGGCCAGCGCCAGCAGTGGGTGTGAGCGGCAGCTTCAGCGCCAGCAGTGGGTACGAACGGCGGCTGCCAGTCCCGATTGCCCCTCAGGAGCAGGGGGACGTGGAGAAGCCCTGAGGGACGATCAGGGCC
Source organism: Corynorhinus townsendii (assembly GCA_026230045.1). Classification (NCBI taxonomy): domain Eukaryota; kingdom Metazoa; phylum Chordata; class Mammalia; order Chiroptera; family Vespertilionidae; genus Corynorhinus; species Corynorhinus townsendii. Next base: position 4,763,507 of record JAPDVU010000009.1, read on the forward strand.
GGCAGCTTGCATCTGCTGATGGCGCTAAGCGATCAGGGCCGGCAGCGGGTGCGAGCAGCAACTCCAGTGCCAGCAGCAGGTGTGAGTGCTGGGTGGGACCACGGCGCACGGGAGGAAAGAATTTTCAGTAACCCACCAGAGGCTCACCCCAATGACAGCGACCGGTACCCCATCTTGGTCTGGCAACCCCGCTCACCTGCTCCAGCATCCTGCTGCAGCCGACGCCTGCCATGTTCCATGCTCAGCCGCCTACTGCCCACGCCTGCCATGTTCTGTGTGCACCCCCTGGTGGTCAGTGCACATCATAGTGACCAGGTGTCCGGTTGTTCCACTGTTCAGTCTATTTACATATTAGTGTTATATATAGAGATATTTTGTTATTGACATCAGAGAGGAAGGGAGAAAGAGAGAGGGAGATAGAAACATCAATGATGAGAGAGAATTATTGACCAGCTGCCTCCTGCACGCCCCCTACTGGGGATCGAGCCCGCAACCCGACATGCACCCTTGACCGGAATCGAATCCAGGACCCTTCAGTCCGCAGGCTGATGCTCTCTCCACTGAGCCACACCAGCTAGGGCACTCATGCATCCTTTTGACATGGCTCCCGTTAGTCTTCGATAGCTTCCTTGCTGTCCGTATGACAAGACGTCCCATGCTATCTACATTTCGTACGCCGTGCCGGGGGTCAGCCGTGTCTTCCAGGAGTCTTGTTCCCTCAGCAAAAATGAGAGTTAGATACCACAGTCTGGGCACCTTGCTCCCGCACTGGGTGCCGTTTCTAGGCCCTGTGCATGGACAGCGAGGAAATACTGTTGTGTGTGTGTTGTTCATTTTAACACAAGACTGCTGCTTCCCGTCCAATTCCAGGACATCTTCATACTCCCGTTAGTCTCTTGTCTGTATCTCTTTTCTCCAGTCCCCACAGTACCGTCCCCCAAACGCCCGCGACGGTGACAGAATAGGCATCGCAGCACTTTCATTACTGAACACGGTTTCTATCACACGCGGTGCTTTTCAAGTTCAGGGTGTATCCCGTGGGGTGGGCTTCCCACCGCCGAGCGGCTGAGTCTCGTGGATCGGTCTCTCGCCGTGTGACGTGGCTGCGACTCAGTACACGCGCGGTTAGGCTCATTGGTTTCATTGTGGTTTTCGATTTTTTAGGGATTGATTTCTTTTGATTTCATTTCATTTTGTAATGAGGCAGCCTATTTACAAGGCTTCAAAGTTAAATCTACAAAGCGGAGTAGTACGTTCAGGGGAAATCAGCCTGAATTCCGGGCCTCTCCCTCCTGTGGAGGTTTGATTTCTTTTTGTTTGTTTTGGTTTCTCCTTACGTTTTGTGGGTTTTTTGTTTTTTTTTTAATACAAGCAAGTACATACATATATGGCTAAAGGTCTATCCTCTCCCTTCTGGATAAATGACAGCAAACTCCACTCACTTTCTCCATCTTGCTTTCCTGTTTGCGTTACGTCCTGAGACCACCCCGTAGGAGTATATGGAACTATCCCTTGTTTCTTCCTATACAACTGTGTCCTGCCCCGTTATGTAAATACTAGAGGCCTGGTGCATGAAATTCATGCAGGGGGCTCCGCCCTCGCAGCCCCGGCTGCATCGGGGAGGTCGTCCGGATGGTCGTTCTGCTGTTCAGTCTAATTAGCATATTAGCTCTTTATTATATAGGAGCCCATAGTCTAGTCCAGTGGTCGGCAAACAGCGGCTCGCGAGCCGCGGGTTGCCGTTCTGTTGACTAATGAGTTTGCCGACCACTGACCTAGACTCTCGATTCCAATAATTACAGGCTGTTGTTGTTCCTTGTGATTAAGCCCCATCCCAGTGGTCGGCAAACTCATTAGTCAACAGAACGGCAACCCGCGGCTCGCGAGCCGCCGTTTGCCGACCACCGGTCTATTCCACCTGCTCCCCACTGCAGACATTTCTGGGGTTTCCGGTCTTTGACTTAACAAACCTTCTTGCAGTGAGTAGCTTTGTGCAAACATCATTTCATATTTTCACATCTCACCTAGGAGTGGATTCTAAGAAATAAGGTAGCTTGGTCAAAGGATAAATATGCATATAATTTTACTACTATTGCCAATTTCCCCATTGTAGCGTTTAATTTTTACACTGATTTTTTAACAAAGAAATAAATGTACGTGATTCAAACACCAACAGATGTAAAGACATAACCCTGTGGCAGCCACCCCGCATCCCACTCCAGCCCCTCGTCTGCCTGGTTCCGGGCCACCCACCCCGGAACTCTCCCCACGGCAGGGAACTGTTGTTCATTTCTTACGTCCCGGAATGTTTTGTGGGAACCCATCAAATGCCGAGTCAGACGGAGAGAGGGAAAGACAGAGGAAGGGAAAGAGAGATTGTCCCTGGCTTTTTCTTTTTTTTAACTCCAGAAGCCGTCGGGCCATCCTTACCATCCTAACTCTCAACCCCATCATGCACTGCTTCCACCAGCTAGCGATTACTGTCCCCAATCGTAGCCTGAGGCCCAGAGAGGTTGAGTGACTCTCCCAGGGTCACACAGTAAGGGACAGAACTGGGCTCTCTCCTGCTTTCTCTCTGCTTTGGCTGCACATGCTGCCCTCCCTACACACACATGCACACGCACACGCACATGCACACACACACACACACGATCTGCAGCAGCAGCCTTCAGTTAGAGGGTTACCTCCCTGGACCCCTGCTCCCTAAGGGGGACTTGCCTGTCCCAGAATCTAGGTGTGATGTTCCTCCCCCAGCCGTGCTCAGGGCAGCCAGGTTCTGCTTAGAATCCAAGACCACGGCTTACTAGAGTGAATCAGCCGTGATCCCCAATTAGCAGGGGTGGCACAGAGGCAGCCAGGGGGCCCCTAACACTCAGCCGGCCGCTGTGTGCACCTCAGTGGTCTTCACCCAAGGTCTCGGGTCCACAAATCTGAGGCCAGATCCCGGTGGGTTCCCATGCAGGTTTCCCAACCGTCCTGAGCCTCAGTTTCCCTTTAGGTTACCGCACGGGACAGTGGTTCCCATCGAGGCCTCACTGTGCTGATGGTCAGTGATGGGCTTAGCCCAGGGCCAGGCCACAGGGACTGCCCAGCAGGCTGTAGCCTGTTGTGTGTGCTGGGCCCGCGGTCCCATCCACGGCTGCCCAGAGCCCAAGAGAGGGTGCACGGGGCAAGGGCAGTGTTTTCCTGGCCCTAAAGGCCCTGGCAGCCTCTCCACGCTGAGCCTCCCGGTCTTCACACGCAGCTGGAGAAGGACACGTGGCTCGAGTCCCAGCGTAAATACTTGGACACAACCGCAGTCTTGCCACCATCGTGGGCTTCAGGCCTGGGGTCATTGCTGTGACCTCAAACCACGCTGCCGGCACCCTCCGCCCTCCTTCCGGGCTCCTTCCGAGACAGTCCCTCGGGGTACTGTTTTAAGGCGCCTGTGAAGACACCCTTTGTCCTTTGTGTCTTTGTTGTTGTCTTTGATTTTTATTATTTTGTGAATCCTCACCTGAGGATGTTTTCCCATTGATGTTTAGAGAGAGTGGAAGGGAGGGAGAGAGACAGAGAGAGAGAAACATTGAGGTGAGAGAGACACATTGATTGGTTGCCTTTGCACACGCCCCACCCCGCCCAGGACCTGGGATGGAGCCTGCAACCAAGGTACGTGCCCTTGACCTGAGTCGAACCCGGGACCCTTCAATCCCCAGGCCGATGCTCTTTCTGCTGAGCCAGACCAGCCAGGGCTGTCCTTTGCTTTTGTAATGATAGTAAGTGTAACTGGCCTACCCCCAATGCAGTGATCTTTACCCAGATTCTGCACTCGCTGGGGAACACGCCGTACAATTCATTCTGATGGCGTAATTAATTCAAATTTACATTAATTAAATTAAAACATTAAACTTGTTTCTTAATCTACTCCGAAGAAGTTCGGCGATTTAATTGCTATGAAACAAGATAACTGAAATAAAGAGGATATTTAACATACTTATTAAATGCCACTTAGGATTTCTGATTAGTATTTTTAGGGTCTAATTAGTGTCTAATTAGCTTGCTATCGGCTATCTTTTCACAATAGCGATTAGATTTCCAAACACCCTGAATAAACACGTGTCCGTGAAAGGAGAAGATTAAGCATGTGATGGGCGGGCGTTAATCAGGAGGCATTGGCAGGGTATTGTTTTGGATCCATAAATACCCGCACTTATTACACCCCATCGAGTGTTGCTTTTCCCCATTAATTTCTGTTTAATCAACTTCAAATAAATGAGGGAATCTCTGAGACCAGCTGTCATGGCTGGAGACAGATGAAGGATCCGGGAAACGGGAATGTGAGGTGAGGGATCGAGGGGCAGGAACAGCCCGGGTGGGGTGGCTCAGAGGGTTAGCCTCGACCTAGGAGTCAGGAGGTCACAGTTTGATTCCCGGTCAAGGCACAGGCCCAGGTTGCAGGCTCAATCCCCAGTAGGGGGCGTGCAGGAGACAGCCCATCGGTGATTCTCTCCCATCATTGATGTTTCTCTCTCCCTTTTTCTCTGAAATCAATAAGAAATATTAAAAAAGAAAAAGAGAGAGAGAGAGAGAGGCAGGAAGTGTCCAGACTGGGTGGCTCAGTTGCTTGGCGCTCCATTCCACACACCAAAAGGTTACGGTTCAATCCCCGGTCAGGGCGTCTACGGGAGGCAGCCGATCCATGTTTCTCTCCCATCGATGTTTCTCTCTCTCTCTCACTCTCTTTCTCTCAAACCAGTAACCATATCCTTGGATGAGGATTTTTTTTTAATCTTTTTACAAAGAGGAGGAAGGGGAGGCAAGAAGCTTACGCAGCCATGGCTAGTGCTTGTCGTGGGAGATGAGATAAAAAGCGATATTGCTTTTTCACGGGGTTTTCTGGCTGGTGCCCATCTCTGGGGAAGGGTTAAGACTGAAATCCCAACTTGGAACAAGTTTAAAGAATAAGAGTTAACCGTGAACCAACGTTCTCTGGCTCCAAATTCAGGAGAACCCCCAGGGAGCAGCCGCCCAGCCCCCAAGGGAGAAAGGGTAGGAGGCCAGGTGTTGGGATTAGAGACCTCCTCTCTCTCCCTGCTGTGGGATACAGAGTCAGCCGCTGAGCCTCTCGGAGCCTCAGTTTCCTCGGCTGTAAAAAGCAGGGCCGGCTTCCTGGGTGGCTCAGGAGCACCCTAGGCCTGGTTCAGTGCCCCGCTGCCATCACCTTGAAATTCTTGCACAAGGGGACCCCCCCATCTTCGTTGTGCACCAGACCTACAGACTGTGTAGCTCATCTTGATAAAATATCAGCCCGCTCTTTGGTGGGGTCGCTGTGGGATCTGCAAAGCCATCGTGACTCGCGATGCCTCGCCGACACCCAGTGAACGGGGCGGCCCACCGCAGCGCGCTCCCGGGACACGGGCTCCGGTGGCCTGTGGGTATCGGCACGGCCACCCCTTCCCTGGCAGGAGGGACCGCAGGGATCTGGGCTCCTGGACACTCTCTGTCCATCAGCCCAGCCTGTGGGAGAACGCCCTGCCTCTTCTGGAACCTTCTGACTGCCCTGCCTTCCTTGCTGGCCTCTCCCTAGCTGATTGCCTGGGAGCCGGAGCAGGAAGAGGAGGTTACCATGGTGACTGCCCGACCCAACTTTCAAGACAGCATCCATGTGGGCTTCGTGTCGGGCCTGAAGAAGTTCACGGAGTACTTCACGTCCGTGCTGTGCTTCACCACCCCCGGGGACGGGCCCCGCAGCAGCCCGCAGCTGGTGCGCACCCTCGAGGATGGTAGGCACCCCCAACCCCTGCAGCCTCTGCCCCACCCGCCCACCCAGGGCCCAGGCACAGGGTGGCCTGGTCTCCCCCTCCCATCCTGGGCGCCCCGGGCTGTCTTGCAGACAGTGGTCTCTCTCTGGCTCTAACTGGCATTGGGTGGGGTGGGGGGCCCTCTTGGGGTACAGTGCCTGGGCCTGTGGGGCACCTGAGCTTCAGTGACATCCTGGACACCTCGCTGAAGGTCAGCTGGCAAGAGCCGGGGGAGAAGAACGGCATCCTCACAGGTAGGTACCACGCTGTCACGGGCCTGGGAGAGGAGAAGGTCCCCTAGCCTGTCCTCCGAGCAGCCACCCCTGCTTAGAACATCCTCCGAGGAGGAGCTGGCCCTCCCTCCCAGGAGCGCCCCCACACTCACGCACCCCTTTCTTCCCCCACAGGCATGCACCTCCTAGATTCTAAGGGACCCCATGAGGCTTGCAACCAGGGGAGCAATGGGCAGTGGCAATTCGTCCCGGGCAAACCCCCTGAACCTGTCCCTGAGGCCCCCTGTTCTCTGACTTCTGAGTGAGACAAAGCCGACCAGCTTAGGCTCATTTCCCCAGCCCTTCCTTGTCCCGGTGTCCCCAGCTTCAATAAAGGGTCTCTAGAATTTTAAAAAAAAACAAGGCTCACGGCCCCTCCCCTCTGTGACGCATCCCCATGTTCAGCCCCAGCCCCAGCCCTCATATGGCCACCACGAGGACTTGCTCATCCCCGCCCCTGCCCATGGGGGTTCCCCTCCCCCCTCCCCCAAGGAGCACATGGGGCCCTGGGCCAGGTGCCTCCACCTGCCTCCCTCCCAGGGCTTCCTGGGTGGAGCTCCCTGTGGACAAGTGAAGGCATGAGGATCAGGGCAGCAGGTCCAGGCCAGCTCACGGCCATGGCCAAGCTCACGCGGCACGGGGTCCCCAGGGTACCGGATCTCCTGGGAGGAGTTTAACCGCACCAACACCCGTGTGACACACTACCTACCCAACGTGACCCTGGAATACCGCGTGACGGGCCTCACCGCGCTCACCACCTATACCATCGAGGTGGCCGCCATGACCGCCAAGGGCCAGGGCCAGGTGTCTGCCTCCACCATCTCCTCCGGGGTGCCCCCAGGTAGGTGCCCAGGGGGGCTCCTGGACCTCTTGCTCCTGATCAGCACCCACTCAGGAGGTCCCTCGTCCTTCAGGAATGTGGTCTGTCTCCCCCGGAGCTCCCCCGCTGGGTCCCTGTCCCCAGTCCTCCCTCAGCAGGTCCTCCTCCCATGGCTCCCAGCTCCCCCTGGGCCTCTTGCTCACATGCGGACCCCGGGAGAGGGAGCCCTTCGTGCCTAGCTCATTCCCTGGCCCAGGAGCCTCCTCGGGGGGAACCCATCAGCCCCTAAGCCTGTCTCAGGACCCGGTGTGTGAGCCACGGACGCAGGGACAAGGACTGTGTTGTCAGGATGAGGCCACGCCACGCTCCTTCCTCCTCAGAGGTCCCTAGGAAGAGTGCACACAGGTGCCCTCTGTGCCCAGAGAGTCCGGTCCCACGTGGAATGACATCCCTCTCGCCCCAAATCGCTTCAGTCCTGTCTTCCTTTCCCAGAACTCCCAGGCCCCCCCACCAACCTGGGCATTTCCAACATCGGCCCCCGCTCCGTGACCTTGCAGTTCAAGCCCGGCTACGACGGGAAAACCTCCATCTCCCGCTGGCTGGTGGAGGCCCAGGTGAGGCCTGTGCAGGGGAGCTCTGGCGCCCAGGAAGCCCGCTGTCAGCCTCGGGCGTGCCCATGCTCCTGGGCACAAAATCCTACATCCTCACGTCTGTGCGAACTTTCACATGCAGCCATTCGATGGCAGCACACCAAAAACGGTCCCAAATCTGCCTCACCTCCACCTGTCCACCTGTCCACCTGAGCACACAAATGCACGCCAGACCACTCAAGGCCGGGGCCTGACTGGCTGGCCTAGAAAAGTAACCAGCTGCCACCTGCAGCTCTTTGTTTTTTAATTTGTATTAGTATTATTATTATTATTACTATCGCTATTATTATTGCTAAATTCCCCTCCCCCTCCCCCACCCCTTTGGTAACCATCAGCTTGTTCTCTGTGGGTCCCTTTCTGTTTTGTTTTGTTTATTTGTTTTGTTGTTTCTTAGATTCCACCTGTAAGTGAGATCACGTGGTATTTCTTTCTCTGATGTATTATTCCGTTTAACATGACACCCTCTAGGTCAGTGGTTCTCAACCTTTCTGATGCCGCGACCCTTTAATACAGTTCCTCACGTTGTGGTGACCCCCAACCATAAAATTATTTTCGTTGCTACTTCATAACTGTCATTTTGCTACTGTTATGAATCGTAATGTAAATAGCTGTGTTTCCCGATGGCCTTAGGCTCTACAGCAGCGGTTCTCAACCTGTGGGTCGCCTAAGACCATCGGAAAACACAGCTATTTACATTACGACTCATTAACAGTAGCAAAATGACAGTTATGAAGTAGCAACAAAAATAATTTTATGGTTGGGGGTCACCACAACGTGAGGAGCTGTATTAAAGGGTCGCGGCATTAGGAAGGTTGAGAACCACTGCTCTGGGTCCATCCATGTTCTTACAGGTACCACGGTTTCATTTTTTTGGCTGAGTAGTATCCCATTGTATACATACACCACATCTGTACCCACTCATCTGCGACGGACACTCGGGCTGCTGTCATGTCTCGGCTATTGCTAATAATCCTGCGACAGCCCAGGGGTGCACGTTTCTCTCCAAATTCGTGTTTTGGATTTCTCCAGATGAAGGCCCAGAAGTGGGATGGCTGGGTCGTGGGGTAGTTCCCTGTGTAGTTTGTTGAGGAATTGCCATACTGACTCCCACGGTGGCTGCACCAGTCTGCATCCCCACCCACAGTGCACGAGGGTCCCTTGCCCCACATCCTCGCCAGCACTTGTTGTTGATTGATGAGCGGCGCGCAGCCCTTCAAACCTGCAGGGGAGAGGGGAGCCTTCAGGGGTCCCAGCATCTGGTCTCACCCCCAGGAATTCTGATTCTGATTTAGCTGGGGTTGTATTTTATTACTAGAGGCCCGGGGCACCAAATTTGTGCACGGGTAGGGTCCCTAGGCCTGGCCAGCGATCAGGGTCAATTGGGGCCTTCCAGCTGCTGCTAGGGCCTTCCTCTATTTTGCGCCACCCCCTGGTGGCCAGCGCACATCATAGAAAGCAATCAAACTCCCGGTCTCCAGGTCGAACTCCTGAGGGGACACTTTGCATATTAGCCATATATATATATATATATATATATATATATATATATATATATGTTTTTTCTTTTTTTCATATACATATTTTTATTGATTTCGGAGAGGAAGGGAGAGAGAGGAACATCAATTGTGAGAATCATTGATCAGCTGCCTCCTGCACAACCCACACTGGGAATTGAGCCCACAACCCGGGCATGTGCCCTGACCAGGAATTGAACCGTGATCTCCTGGTTCATAAGTCGATGCTCAACCACCTAGCCACGCCCAGTCAGACTAGCTGGGGTTTTAGAAGCTTGCCAGGATGTTCTGGGAATCACCTAGGGCAGTGGTCGGCAAACTCATTAGTCAATGGAGCCAAACATCAACAGTACGAAGACTGAAATTTCTTTTGAGAGCTAAATTTTTTAAACTTAAACTTCTTCTAACGCCACTCCTTCAAAATAGACTCGCCCAGGCCGTGGTATTTTGTGGGAGAGCCACACTCAAGGGGCCAAAAAGCCGCATGTGGCTCGCGAGCCCCGGTTTTCCGACCACGGACCTAGGGGGCTTGTTAAATGCAAAGTCCTGGGTACCAGCCTCAGTGATCTGCTGGGTGAAGGGCGGGGCACAGGAGTGGGTTTCTAACACGAGACTCAGATGCAGGCGGGCTTTGTGGGGGTCACACACGAAGTCACACTTAAGAGCCTAGACAGATGGTGGCCCCATCTGGTGCCCTCCAGCTGAGCCCTGGGGTTTGAATCAGGACCTTCCCTGGGCAGGGCTGGTACCTCTTAGAAGCTGGGGTTCAGAGCACCTGCCTTGGGCCAGCAGGTGGGCAGGTCTAAGGGTGTCTCCCTCGCCAGGTGGGCGTGGTCGGGGAGGGAGAGGAGTGGCTGCTGGTTCACCAGCTCACCAACGAGCCTGACGCCCGCTCCATGGAGGTGCCCGATCTCAACCCCTTCACCCACTACAGGTAATGGGGCTGGCAGGGGGAGGGCTGCCCAGACCCGGATGGGCTTCGGCCCTGGGGGCCTGCCCTCACCATCCTGCTCATCCCCATCCCCACCCCAGCTTCCGCATGCGCCAGGTGAACATCGTGGGCACCAGCCCTCCCAGCCAGCCTTCCAGAAAGATCCAGACCCTCCAGGCGCCCCCCGACATGGCCCCGGCCAACGTGACCCTGCGCACGGCCAGTGAGACCAGCCTGTGGCTCCGCTGGACGGTGAGGCCTCCCGAGGGCAGTGGGCGGGACATCTCCCCCATCCTTGTCACCTACAAAGGTGCCTTTGCCTCCAAGGGGCCACAGCAAAGGGGGTGTCGCCCAGAGTTCCTGGAGCCCCCCTTTTCTCTCTCCCACCTCCAGCCTGGAAGGGTGCCTGACCAGCGATCTTAGCCACAGGAACTAGTGCTGCGTGAGGAGAGGGAGCTGGGGAACGCTGTGTATTGAGCATTGCCCTCTGCCAAGCATTTTGCATTTTTAATTCCAGTTAATCCTCCCAGAAATCCCGCAAAGGACACATTATCAGTCCAATTTACAGTTAAAAAACCAGAGGCTCAGAGAGGTTAGGAGTTCACCACAGCCACACAGCTCCCAGGGGTGGGTCTGGGATTTGGATGTAAGGTAAGGGCTGCTTCTGAGGTGGAGGGGGGGGTTCGGCCTCAGGCTGTCCCCCCCAGATCAGGGTTGTCCCTTCCCCCAGGTGACGCTGCAGGAGGAAATCATGCTAACTTGCTGAGGGCATTCTCTCTCGCCAGGAGCTGTTCTGGATGCTTTTATTCAAAGTCAGGCTTTGAGCCCTGTCCACAGCCTTGTAGGGGAGTCTGGGCCCCCAAACTCAGAGCCCTCAGGACCTTCCGGGGGACAAAAGCTGGAGCTGTTGTTCTGTTTGAGCTCCCGTCCCAGCAGGGAAGGGACATGCGCCCACGGCCGCCCCCATGGCTGCACAGTGGTCTCTGGCCTGTTCCACGGGGTGTCCAGGAGCAGGCCTGGCAGGAGGGAAGATGGGAATGAGGCCAAGAAATGGGAGAAAGTGGCTTAGGTTGTGGGGAGCCCATGGGAACATGGAATGGGAGGTGAGGGCTGAGGGCTCCCCAGCTCATCTCTGCCAGCCTCAGAGGAGACTCTGAAGGTTGGCCCTGAGCGGACACCTGCTTCTGATCCCCGGCTACCCAACGGGCATACACCTCTCCTGCTTGTCAGCGCTGCCCCAGTTTATCCAAACGACCTTGAGCCAGAGACCACAGTCCCACCAGCCAGGTCGTAGGCCCAGGAAAGGAATACTTCTCTCCCCTTCACTGAGACGCAAACGAGAAGAAAGGGACTGGAATACAGCAGGAGAGACTGAGGGTTGCTGGGCAGAAGGACTTCCTGACAGGGACTGGTGCCCGTCCACACGCGGGATGCCGTCTCCAGGGCAGGCATGAGCGAGGCCAGGCATGCTGTAGGCAGTAAGTAAGTGCACATGGGCAGCCTGAGTGAGGGAGCTAAATTATAGAGACAGCCAGGGCCTTGCTCATCTGTGTGTTGGGCAGACAGCCTCGGTGGGTCTGCCTCCCAGATCTGCCTCCCTTAGCAGGGCACAATAAAGAATGGGTGCTGCCGCTCCTTGGAGCCTGGCGCAGAGAGATAGGGAGATGGGGGCCGTTGGAAGCGCAGTTTCACAATCTAAGGACGATGGGTAGAGTAGTCCTGGAGGCTCCCTGGAAGAGGAGGCACGGGCAGTTCTTTGTACCCAGGGTGGGCCTGGCCTCACAGCTGTCCTACCCCCCTCTGGCTCTCCTGCAGCCTCTCCCGGAGATGGAATACAACGGGAACCCCGAGTCGGTGGGCTACAAGATTAAATACAGCCGGGCAGACGGCCACGGCAAGGTGCTGAGCCACGTGGTCCTGGACCGTGTGGAGCGGGAGTACACCATCGAGGACCTGGAGGAGTGGACGGAGTACCGCGTCCAGGTCCAGGCCTTCAACGCCATCGGGAGCGGGCCCTGGAGCCAGATGGTGATGGGCAGGACGCGGGAGTCAGGTACCGCCCCCTCGAGCCAGCCACCCCGTGGCTTCCCGGGGTCTGTGGCTGGGACGCCCCCACCTTTGTCTCTCTGCCCTCAGGTCCTCCCAAGGGCACAAACCTGGAGCGGTGGTTCTGTTTGTGCTCATGTCCCACGGCTATTTGCTCTGCTCACGCTGTGCCCACCATCTCCCCCCTCCCGCCCTCACCTTGAACTCTGACACCAGGGGTGCCTGAAAGAGCCTTAGGGGGTGGAATGGGGCCTGGGGGGAAAAACGGGGCACAGACCCCAAATAGAGTAGGGGTTGGGTTAGCTCCCGGAACATTCCAGAAACAACCAGCAGCTCACAGGGGCCTGGCAAGGGGTCACTCAGAGAATCTGAGCCCCCAGCTTGCAGGCCGCCTCATTTGTCCACGTGTGGTTTCCTCCCTGTGGCTTTGTCCTGGCACCTTGGAAATGACAGGTCCCTCCCACCCTAATCCCTGTCCGCCCTCCCTGCTGTGCTGGCAGGAAATGCAGGCTCATCCCACGGTTAGCCTGAGCAGAGGAGGGGGGGCTAACCTGAAGAAACAGCATCTGTGATGTGCCACGGCCAGAAGGAATCTTGGAGGGAAATTCTCTCTTTGGGGAGTGAGCCCCGTTTTCTTCCTTAGGCCCCACTCCCCTCCTGTCCACTGTAGGGTCCTGTTTAGGTCCTGACGCCGTTCTCCCTGCCCCCTTTCTCCCTCAGTCCCGTCCTCGGGCCCCACCAACGTGTCTGCGCTGGCCACCACCTCCAGCAGCATGCTGGTGCGCTGGAGCCCGGTCCCCGAGGCCGAGCGCAATGGGCTCGTGCTGGGCTACAAGGTGAGTCCCACTCCAGGGTCGGGAGGAGGCCGAGGCTCTCTACCAGCTTCCCCATCCAGGGTGCCCTGCCCCCTGGGGCCCCGTCTCTGCCTCCAGAGTGGGCACAGGGGATCTGTCTGGCTTCCCATCCACCGGTCGCCCTGGTAACCAGAGTCCTCCCTTGGGGGCGGGGAAGTTTCCAGGGAAGGCATGGGGTCCTTAGGGCTGCTCTGCCTCCCCCAGGAGGCCGCACTGGGTGCCCCAAGCCTCATTCTCAGCTCCAGTGGGCACAGCGTCAGTTTCTACCACCTTCTAGAATCCCTCCCCAAAGCCGAGCCTACCTGCCTAGTCCAGCCCTGGCCTGGAAGTCGGGATCTGTGCCTTCACTGGCTGTGTGACCTTGAGCAAGTCACACGCCCTCTCTGGGCCTGTTTTTCTACCTGGGTGCTCCCTCAGGAAACTCCCAGCTCCCTGGCGGAGTGCGTCTTTGGGTTCCCCGCTTTCCTGTTCCCCGTGCCACCCTGGGGCCAAGCCACTGCAAGGAGCCCAAGTCTACCCGCTCCATCCACCCCTCGGCCCCTGGGCAGGGGACTTAGGAGACGGGCTGGCAGGGCAGAGCCAGGCCGAGGCGAGGGCCTCACCTGGCGCTGGGCTCCGTCTGGCAGGTGCTGTACAGGGAGAAGGACTCGGACCCCCAGCCCCGGGTCCGGCTGGTGGAAGGGAACGCGTCCCTCAGCGTCCAGCTCACGGGCCTGGGCAAGTACGTGCTCTACGAGGTCCAGGTGCTGGCCTTCACGCGCATCGGGGACGGCCGCCCCAGCCGCCCCCCGGTCCTGGAGCGGACGCTGGATGACGGTGAGTGCCCATCCCTGCCCCCGCTCCCGCCCCTCTGGGCTCACCCTCTGCTCCTGGGAGAAGACGGTCGCTGGGGGTCACCAACCCCCTGGGAGGGAATGCTGATTACAGACTGTGCCTCTGTGAGGACCACACAGGGGCAGTTTGGCATCTGATCTCGCTGTCGCTCTCTCTGGGACAAATGTCCGGAATAGAGACTTTGCACCTGTTTTGACGTCCCATTCACCTGAGACAGGTTCGCCTTGGAGTCGAGGTCCGTGGGAAGGAAGGGCTTGGTTTTCCCTGGGCACGAGCCCCCTGGTCCTGTTTGCAAAAGAGAGTTGCGAACGGGGCTCTGGGCATTCATCCCTGTGGCAAAGGCAGACGGACCAGTCCTCTGCCCCCTCCCTTTCCCCACACACGTACTCACAGACTGCCCCTCCAACAACATCTGTGGGGTCTAGACAGGAATGCAAGAGGAAGCCCAAACACCCTATGTCCATAGAGACTGAAGTTATAAATCAAGCTGATGAGCTGTTGAATTAAATACCTCCTGTCCTCCTACCTTGACAAATATATCCTCATATGACCCGGAAAGCCAAGTTCAAGTTTAGAAATCTCAGACTTCTGGGCATAGTGAGGCATCACAGGAGGAGTGCCTCCCCTGCCCCCCAGGGCTTCTCCCTTCCTCTCCTCTAGCCCGTGCTATTCAGTCCCCCATCCACACGCTCCCAAGAGCCACCCCTCCATCCAGAGGTGCCGTCTGCAGGGGTGGATCTGGGAGACAGGCCTGTGCAGACCTGGGAGCAGGCTTGGGCCTGTCTGGGCAGAGGATACCAAATCTAGAAAGAGGAGTGATGTGGGCTCAGGGTGGCCATGTCCCCTTCCCCCTTCCCTCAGCCGCTTCACCCCATGGGGGCAGGAAGTCAGAGTGGTACCTTCTAAAGCACAGACCTGCCCAGCCAACGTGGCTCAGCATTGACCTATGAACCAGGAGGTCACAGTTCCATTCCCAGTCAGGGCTCATGCCTGGATTGCTGGCTTGATCCCCAGTAGGGGGCATGCAGGAGGCAGCCGATGGATGATTCTCATTATTGATGTTTCTCTCTCTCTCTCTTCCCCCTCTCCCTTCCTCTCTGAAATCAATAAATATATATTTTTTAAAAAATAAAAATAATGATAATTAAGCACAGACCTCCTTGCCCAGTTCGGAGGGCATGGACATAATGTGTGCACATGTGCACAGACCAAGCTAAAGGTCCCTCCTCATTCCTGCCAATCACGCCCATGTTGAGAGTAGAGACCTCCGACAGCATCTTCGTGTGCAGACACTGTGTTAGGACACCGTGCCAGGCACAGAGCAGCACCCCACAGATTCTGTTGAGCTGAGGGCCCCCCACCACACTGCTCTGCCAGAGCTGACCTGGCTCAGGGCTGAGCAGCAGCTTCGCTCACTGTCACCCACTTCTCCTTTGTCCCGCCCAGTCCCGGGACCACCCATGGGCATCCTCTTCCCAGAGGTGAGGACCACGTCGGTGCGGCTGATCTGGCAGCCCCCCGCCGCCCCCAACGGCATCATTCTCGGTAAGCCTTTGCCCTTCCCGTGCTCCGGCCACAGAAAGGAGGGGGCATACGGTGTGAAGGAGGCAAATTCGGGGTTGGCAGGAGGAAAACTAGCCAGGAGGTGCCCCCATCTCATCTCCTCAAGACCAGTTCTGGATCATGTTTCTCCCACTAGAAAGCTCAGTCTGTAAGATCAGCAGCAGGAGGGCAAGGTCAAGGTCCGGGCTCACTGGTTAACTTTGTTTCCTTAAGAGTCCCAGGTCCCCAGTGTAGGGGCCATCTGGTAAACCTCAGCTGCTGTTCCCACGTATGACCAGGTGAGGGTGCCCTGGCTGGCTCAGCAAAGCCATGCTCACAGGAGCTAAGCCCCGGGGGGCGGGGGGGCGGTGGTTGCAGATCAGATGCATCAGTGCCTCAGAGGGCAGACTGGAGACCAGGAAAGGCAGGTAGAAAGACCTGGGTTGGAAATTGCAGCTCATTCGCTTCCTAGCAGGTGGCCTGGCCTCTCTGAGCCCCCCTTTCCTCACCTGAGGCTGTTAAGTGGGTCACAGACACTGTGGATAGAGCCCCCGTCCGTGCTCTCTACCCGCCTCTCCCCCCGCCCCCCTCGCGCGCTGTCACACTCTCCACAGGCAGCTGAGGACACAAGTGTGACCAAGAGGGCTTCACGCAGACGGACCACAGCCAAGGTGGCCCCCCTGCAGACATTGGGGTGGCCGAGGAAGGAATGACCCTTTCTCAGGGATCTGGGGGGCCGTGTGTCCTGCTTCTTAGCTCAGCCCATGTCCTTCCTCCCCCCCAGCTTACCAGGTCACACACCGGCTCAATGCCACCACCGCCAGCACAGCCTCCGTGGAGGTGCTGGCACCCAGCGCCCGCCAGTACACGGCCACCGGCCTCAAGCCCGAGTCGGTTTACCTGTTCCGCATCACTGCCCAGACCCGCAAGGGCTGGGGAGAGGCTGCCGAGGCCCTGGTGGTGACCACCGAGAAGAGAGGTGACTGCCCACTGGGGCTGGGGAGGCCTGAAGGGCAGCTGAGGGGGCCCCCCACCCACCCAGGTGTTCAGACCCTCTCCCCATAGTCGGCTGGGCTCAGGTGGCTAGGGTCACCTTGCCCTGGTCTGGGATGGAAAGTGGGTTCATGTGCCTGACTGCCAAAGAGAGCTCAGGACCCCCAAGGCCTGGCCCCTGTTTGTCCCATGTAACAGACCTTCTTTCTGAGCCTTGATGTTCCCATCTGTGCAATGGATCAGCACCCCTGACCCCTGCCCCAAGCAGAGATGGCGAGGCAAGGCCGTCAGGGATAACTCTGAACAGCTGTCTCGGAACCCGGGGCTGGGCTGGGAGTTCCCCTGTAAGGGGCCTGCTCCGCCCCAGCTGCCAGTTCTCTGAGGGGCAGGTTGCCGAGACCTGCTTCTGAGACTGTCCAGTGGGTGGAGGGTGGTGTGCAGCCCTGGCGCCACCTGAGGTGGGGCTTTCCAGAAGCAGACCTGAACCCCACATGCCTGTGGATGGGGTCTATTAGACAGTGTTCCCAGGAAAACCCAGAGGGCAGTGGCCTCCACCAGTACCCACGGAGGGAAGGGCCTGTGTCCCTCTCAGCAGCAGGGGGCCGGGAGGTCCCCTCTCAGCACCGGCAGGCAGGGAAAGGAGCCCATGTCGGTGCCTCCTCACTGTTAGGCTCTGCCTGGGCTGCCCTGGGGAGGTGTACATTCCCAGGCACCTGAGGACAGGCCACAAGCCAGGAGCCACACTGGTGCTGGCTGTCGGGTGGGGCAGGGGAGGGCAGGCCTGACCCCAGAGCACCTCCTTTCCCCACCTGAGACGTTGCTCCTCCTCCCCCCACCGGCTCACCTGCTCTTCCTGCCCCGCAGACCGCCCGCAGCCCCCCAGCAAGCCCGTGGTGCGGCAGGAGGACGTGAAGGCGCGCAGCGTGCTGCTGTCCTGGGAGCCGGGCAGCGACGGGCTGTCCCCCGTGCGCTACTACTCCGTCCAGACCCGCGAGCTGCCGGGCGGCAGGTGGGCGCTGCACTCCACCTCCGTGAGCCACAACGCCTCGGCCTGCGTAGTGGACAGGTGAGCCCACAGCACCTCCGCCCCGCGCCGCCGGCCTGGACAGCCGTGCGGTGCCCAGAGGGGGCTCCCTCCGCCCCAGGACCTCTCTCCAGCACGCTCAGCCCCGCAGCTCTGTCCTAACCGCCCTCCTCTCTCTGGGGCCTGTTACAGCGGCCTCTTAATTATCCATTGCTGGAGCCTAGAAGCCCCTCCGCGAAGCGCGCTCCATCCTTCATTAGCGGTTGCTCCCAGCCAGGCGGCACCGCCAGCCTCGTCTCTACTAGGGAGCGGAGCTTCCCTCTGCGACTCTGCTTCAATAGCTTTCCTAGTGGGTCGTATTTTTTACGCTCCAGTTGATGTGACCGGGAGTTTTGAGCAATACTTTCTTCCCAGTAAATCAAAAAGGAAGCCGTTTGCCTGGAGAGGAAGTGAGGCTGATAGAGATGAAGTGTGGTTAACTGTTGAGAGCCTCGATCCTTCCTAAATTTACTGAATTCGGGAAAGGGATGGCAGCTCCTGGAGGGGGAGCTGCGGGTGTTCCTCCTTCGAGGCAAGAAATATGCAGATGGTCCCTCCTGGGGACCATCCCTCCTGGGAACCATCCCTCCTGGGGACCATCCCTCCTGGGGACCTATGAATTATAATGGAGCTAAAGGTATGGCCACACCCCAAGCTGGCATGGTCTAGGGCCAGCCTGGGAGCTCAGGGCCTGGCCCGTTTGTCCCATGTAACAGACCTTCTCTCTGAGCCTCGATGTTCCCATCTGTGCAATGGATCGACAACCCTGCCCCTTGCCCCAGGCAGAGACGACGCGGCAAGGCAATTAGGGAGCCTCCGTTCACTGAGCCCGGTTCCCCTACAGGCTCAAACCCTTCACGTCCTACAAGTTCCGAGTGAAGGCGACCAATGACATCGGGGACAGTGAGTTCAGTGAGGAGTCGGAACCGCTGACCACCCTGCAAGCCGGTCAGTGCCCCCACCCTTGGGTGTCTTTCTCTTGGTCCACTGGGTACCTCCTGAGCACTAGGTGACCTCTTCTGGGGGGAGGGGCCATCCAAAGATGGGAGGGGCCTGCTGGGCCCATTGTCTGGCTCCGGGGGCAGAGTGCCAAGGAGGTTTGGGCCAGAGGGGGCCTTTACCTTGGGCTTAGCACCCACACTCAGCCTGGCTCCTAGTGTATTTCTTCTCTGCTATCTCAAGCTGGTGGCCAACCCTAGGAAACCAGTGAATGGGAGTGGGTGGGGGGCGCTCAGGGGCAGGGGCAGAGGCCTGTGGCTTTATGGACAGAGAGGAGGGGGCACTGGGCTCTTCGGCTGTGGTCAAGGTCCCAGCCCCTCTCTCCCTCCACCCTGGCCCTTTGCTCTGCAGAAGTTGGGGTGGTGGGTGACCTGAGGCGGAGCTGCCCACAGTCAGTGTCCTCCCCGCGGCCTCAGTCCCAGCCCCCAGAGCTCACCTGTCTGCCCCTCTCCCCAGCCCCCGACGAAGCGCCCACCATCGTCTCGGTGACACCCCACACCACCACCTCTGTGCTGATCCGATGGCAGGTGAGGCCCAGCAGCAAGGAGGGGCCAGGCACCAACCTCAGCCCACCCGCAAGGTCCCCTGCAGGGAAAGCCCTTGAAGAGAAAACAGGGCGAAACCCCGAGCCCTCCCCCAGCCCAAGGCTACATCCCTCAAATGACCGTGACCTAGGCAGCTGGGAGCCGGGAGCCAGCCGGCAGAGGAGAGCAGGAGGGGCCATTGTGGTGAAGGAGCTGGGAGGTGCCAGCAGCCGCTAGGGATGCAATTAAGGATCAAGTAAAGGGCTGAGTGGTTTCAGCAGGATTTTTAAGGGAGGCATAAAAAGTAGCTTTCACCGTCTCCCGAAGCTTGTTCTGCTCAGCTGTGGACGAGAGCAGACAGCAAAGGAGACGACACGATGGAGGTGCGGGGGAGGGCGGGGAAGCAGGGGGCGGGGGGGGGGGGGGGTACATCTATCCTTGTCCTAAGAGCTGGAGAGGACTGGGCTCTCCAGGCAGAGGGATCAGCAGGCTGAGGGTGGCTAGTGACCATGTCCGGCAACTCCTTCTCAAGGTCCAACTCTGTGAGAAGATCCAGGGTCGGGCTGGGGCCCCAGGGATGCTGTGTGACCTTGGGCAAGTTCCTTAACCGCTCTGAGCCTTGCCTTTCCGCTCTGTTAGGTGGGATGGCACGGTGATTCCCGCCCCTCCTCGCCTCGTAGGGCACGCCGCGAGGATGAAATAACCGTGTTGGAAACGCCTTGTGCGTTAAAAAGGCTCAGTGTCATTTTGACTCCTCTTCCTGGTTGAGACTCGGTCTCTGCTCTGTGTGGCCTCAGGAGGCAGGATGGGGAGGGCGGGAGGAGCAGAGTGGAGGAGGGTGAGCGGCATGGTCCCAGCCCCTCTCCATTCCCCACTCCCTTCCCTGCAGCCACCAGCCGAGGACAAGATTAACGGCATCCTCCTGGGCTTCCGGATCCGGTACCGCGAGCTGCTGTACGAGGGTCTGAGGGGCTTCACGCTTCGTGGCATCAACAACCCGGGGGCCAGGTGGACAGAGCTGACCTGTGAGTGCCACTGCGGGACTGGGGGGCGGGGTGGGGGGGAGCACCAGCTCGCCTGCCTAAAGCTCTCAGCTTCCTGCAATCACTCTAACCCGAAACCCTGCCGTCCACTCCCCTTCCCCCCACCGTGTGCCTCTCACCCCTGTCCCCTTCAGTCACTGAGCCAGTGTTTATTGAGCACCTTCTCTATGCCCTGGACACCATGGACCAAACAGACAGGGTCCCTGCCCTCTCAGAGCTCCGAGGCTGGGGAGGACGTATCCCAGGAAAGTCTAGGCCAGTGTCAGAAAAGGCTTCCCAGGGGGATGGACACGGATGGAGGATTCCATGGCAACCGGTCCAACGGGACAGGGAGAGCCCAGCATGTGCAAAGGGCCTGAGGTGGGAAGGAGGACCAAAAACCAAGCCTGGTCATCGCCCACGGGTAGCAGCCCGGCCCCCTCTAGGTCCAGGGAGGTCACTGTTCTGCTCTGGGCTCCTCAGAACCCAGCCTGCCTCTAGGGAAGGGGGACATCCCAGGGAGAGTCACAAGGGGGTGGCTGTTGCATTTGGGGGTTAGGAGGGTTGCGTTGGTGGCATGATGGCTGGCGATGGGGTCCAGAGGCAGGGAGGCCAGCGGGAGGCTAATGCAGGAACGTGGGCAAGAGCGTGATGTTGGGGCCGGGGTGGCCGGCTTGGGATGGGACTGAGGGCCGGTGTCAGAGATGACGTGCCGTGGGCTCCATGACGGACTCAGGCCAGGGACAGGGACAGGTGGGAGAGGGAGGCGTCCAGAGGATTTGGGTGCCCAGGTGGGAGGTGGGACCAATCACCAAAACAGAGGGGAGCAGGAGGGCCAGAGCCGTTGAAGAGCCTCTCCGCTATGAATTTTCCTCCCGTCATTCCCCTGGACCGTTCCGACCTTGTCTCCGAGCGAGAATTCGCAGACAGCGCCATGATGGACCGCGTAGCACAGGCGCCTTAATAGATGACCTCGGGAGTAGCCGATCCGAGGCCTGCGTTGTCTATTTATTTTGCAGACACGTGCTTGTGATGTTTCTATTGCCCGTGATTCATAGTCCTGTTTCCTGGTAGGAAAACAGTTCCTAGTTCAGATGAGGAAATTAACGACCACTGCCTGATGGTGGTTTGCAGGAGCGGAGGCCAGGGAATGAGTTGGGGCAAGAGGGTCCCCCAGCATACCTGTCCTCAGGGATGCTGGGCTCCAGGGGGCTCCGGGTGCCCCGTGACCTCAGACCGGCACACACCGGGCCAGGGGTAGGGGCAGGGGCAGCACTGGCGCCTAGCTCAGCATCAGGAACCCCGCCCCCTCTCTCCGTCCTGCTCCCCTCATTGGGGTCTCCGTGGAGGGGGGTGTGTGTACTAACCTCTGCTGTCTACTGTCTCCCTCCGGCCCCTCCCTCCACCTCCCCACCCGGTAGCCTTGTTCTCCATGCGGAACCTGAGCCGGCCCAGCCTCACGCAGTACGAGCTGGACAGTAAGTCTTGCATGGCGGCTCCGTCTGGGGCCCGCGCCCTCCGCAGGGATGGGGAGCGGGGTCTCTGAGGACACCTGACCTCAGGCGAGTGGCGCGCCCACCTCGGGCAACTGCAAGAATGGGACCACCCTTCGCACACGCTAACCTCCCACAACACACCGAGACGCCGGTCCCCCAGGGAAGCCGTCCTCCAGGCCTGTGTCCGTGGGGTGCGGCGCGGAGAAGCAACCCGCTCTGGTCTGTGTGCTGGGCTGGGGGCCGGCGGGGCCGTCACGGGAGCTGTTGGCTCGGCTGGTATGACCCAGGACAGGCAGGGAAGGAGTGACCCGTGACCCGGCGGGCCCAGCAAAGGCATCTCAGCTGGGCTCTGTCTTCCGGCCCAGACCCAGCCGTGGAGGGAGCAGGCCTCCCCCACCCCCACCCCCCCGCCTGCCCCTTCCCTCCAGGGACCAGGAAGCCTTGCTGCCTGCGCATGGCCCGCCCTGGTCCTGTTTCTCAAGTCCCAGCTGTGGTTCCCCGGAGTCCTGGGGCCTTGGACAAGGGACCCCCACTCTGTAGGACTGAACCGTCCCTCTCCTTCTTTCCTCAACCTGTGGCTGCACGGCCCGCTCCCCACGCCCACTCCAGAAGGGAGAATGTCCACCCAGGAAGGGAGATGGGGAGTCAGCCACGCCCCCAGCAGGGACAGCGTCCCCACCCAGGATGTCAGAGCCCATTTCCTGTGCCTGCTTCCCTCCCAGCTTCTGTCCAGGCATCTTACCCAGGTGCCCCAAACCTGGGAAAAAACGCAGGGTTTGTTAGCCCAGAGTTCACGTCCAGTACGCCCCTTCCCTTAGGGCTCTGTCCCCTGTCAGGCGCTGGAAACTTTTAGCATCTGCCATGTGGGGAAGGAGTGACCCATGACCCGGTGGCCAGGACAGGCAGGGGAGTGACCTATGACCCAGGACAGGCAGGGAAGGAGTGACCCGTGACCCAGGGTGCCTGGGGCAGCCTTGGTTCTCGCCAGTGTCCTGACACCAATATGAATAGTGCCCCTTTCAGTCTCAGCCATGTGCCTGAGGGTCCCCCTGGGCCAGGAAGCTAGCCAGGGTCACCTGGGTCCAGGTCCCCAGGCCTCCTCTTCCCTGCTCTTTCCTGAGTCTTCACTCAGGGACTCGCATCACAGGGTGCATCATCCAGCCTCCCCCACAGCCCCACCCTCCATGGCTCTGTCCTCTGCAGGACCCTGACCTCTGTGTGTCTCTCCCCTCCCCCCCCCTCGCCCACCACAGACCTGAACAAGCACCGGCGCTACGAGATCCGCATGACCGTGTACAACGCCGTGGGCGAGGGGCCCCTGAGCGCCCCGCAGGAGGTCTTTGTCGGGGAGGCAGGTGAGTGCGCTGCCCTAGGGCCCCAGCCCGCCTTTCCCGCCCCCACGAGGCCCAGCCCACCTCCTTCTCCTCCCTGGAGTCACCAGCTCCGCACACTCACCTCCCCTCACGCCCTCCAGTGCCCACGATGGCGCCCCGCAATGTGGCCGTCCACGGCCCCACGGCCACACAGCTGGACGTGACGTGGGAGCCTCCCCCGCTGGAGAGCCAGAACGGAGACATCCAGGGCTACAAGGTACGGGCACTCCGGCCCAGACGAGGGTCCAGGGGCAAAGGCCAGGCTGGGGGCTGGGGGTGACCCAGGGGAGGTGGTGCGAGAGGCCCCCGGGTCGACACCCACTGTTAGTGCACAGCCCACAGGATTATCGTGCAGCTGGGACAAAAGGGCACCCGCCTGTGCCACGTCCTGGGACGCAGGAACTCAGGCCCCACCCTCCCAGCCCCCCAGCTCCCAGCGCCAACATCAGACCCATGCAAAGTGGCTCTTTGGCCAACCCTCATTACACTGATGTTTAATTGGATGGCCACTGTCTCTGTTTAAAAACTGTTTCTAAATTTGTACTGATGTCACCTGTTAGGACAGCAGTCCGTTAGTCCCCGCAAGTCACAGAGCCCTCTAGGACTCCTTCATCCTCTGGAAAGCCCTGGGAAGCTGGTAGCTTGAAAGCCCTGGAAGCTGACCAATGCGTGTGCCCATTGTATAGATGAGGAAACTGAGGCCCAGTTCCGGTGACCCGGCCAGGTCACAAAAATAGCAGGTAGCAGAGACTCAGACCCCAGGTGTGCTGGCCGCCACTCCCCCGGGGCGGAGAGGAAGCGCTGAGCACACAGCCACCTGAGGCGCTGGAGCCTGCCTCCTGTCCCAGCCTCCAGAGGATGGCCCAGGCAGTGGCAGGTGCGGCGCGTGAGGGCCTCAAGGGGCCCCGTGGGCACCTGGCTCAGCCGTTACTGCGCAGGCAGAAACCGAGTCTCCGGAAAGGCGCAGGGCTCACCCCATCACAGGGCTGGTTCATGCCGGTGGCCCTGGTTTAAGACAGAATCTGGAGTAGCAGGCGTCTCTTTCCGTCTGGGGCGAAGGAGGCGGGAGGGAGAGGGAAAGACATCTTGCCAAGGAAGTGCTAAGGACGGATGACCCCCTGGAGTCCTTGCCGGGGAGTGCCAGCTGGGAACACTAAATACTGCATCCGAGCATATGCCTGCCAGGGAGGAGGAGGACGCCGGGCGGAGCCTGCAGAAGGTGGCAGCCCCCAGGCGGTCGAGGTGTGGGAGTCTCTGGTTAACGTGCAGACCCAGGAAGCGTGTGGGCGCGCAGACGCCGTATGCCCCCCCCACCCCCACCCCGCAGACGTCTGCGCGCTCGGGGAAACCTCGGGGCCACGGGTGTTAACCGGGGAAATGGAATTTCCACCTCCCAGACGTGGATTAGCAGCCACATCCATTGCCATGAACCGTGTGCCGGGGTCACGCGCCGGTGAGCACGGCTGAGACGAACTGCACGGCGGTGAGACCGACCTGTGCCGTGTGCACAGGCAGGCCCGTCCCTGCAGCGACTGCCTTTCGGTGACGTGTGCTCACTGAGCACTCACTTGGTGCCAAGCCGTGTTCCCGGTCCACGTGCAGGTAAATTGTAGGGGAAGGAGATGGGCGATGCCCCCAAACAAGTGGCAGCTCCAGGTGGTGGTGGATGAAGCAGGTTCAGCGGGGAGAGACCGAGCGGAGGTTTGAAAGGGTGAGTAGGTTGGTTAGGGAGGGACTTCGCGGGAAGCTGACACTTGAGGAAACACGAAGGATAGCAGGACATGAATCGCATGGACCTGGAAGAGGAGAGTTCCAGAAAGAGAACAGAGATGAGCCAGGGTCCTGGGGTCAGTGGCTGCTGGGCGTGTGGGCCAGCAAGCAGTCCTGTGTGTCTCAGAGGGAGTGGGGAGCAGCATGACGGGACGTGGGTCTGGGCAGGGACCGGGGCCGCCCTTACTCTGAAGGAGGTGACAGGCCAGGAAGGTTTGGGGCGAAAGGAGGGACGTGGATGACTTGGGCCTGGAAAGGGCGGTGCTGGCTGCTGTGCAGGGAGTCGTCTGGAGGGAGCAGGCACAGAGCCACGAAGCGGCAACCACGCGTGAGACCTGGTGGCGGCTGAGCTGAGACCGGGCGGTAGCGTGGCGGCAAGGTTTGCTCTCCGGGTCCAGGTGAAGGGTAGAGCCGTCAGAACGTGCTGGCGCAGTGAATGTGGGGCGTGAGGGCAGGAGGAGCCACAAGCATGTCTGAGCAATTGGATGCTGGCGCTTCCAGCTACGGCGCAGGCATTCATTCGCACGCACATGCCAGGCGGGGACACTTTTGCGGTGCAGGCATACATTCGCACGCACATGCCAGGCGGGGACACTTTTGCGAGCGCTGACCCGCTTGGATTGGCTTCCTCCTGGCCAACGGAGAAGTTGGACCAGTGGCATCAGAAACCTCTTCTGCCAGCAGGTGGCGACAAATGCCCACCAATCCCCCACTCAGAGCGGCGTTGGGCGCTCTCAGGGCCGTCTCACCAGCCATCACAGCCTTAGTGAATGATGCACTGGGGTCATGCAGCCCCAGGCCCGCCGGCTTCTGCAGCTGGCTTTGCAAACACACCCTGCATCCCTCCCCAGCACACCGGTGATACGACCCCCTGGTCCTTGCACCCCGCTCTTGGTTGGGTGGACCCTCCGCTGCGCTTACCTTCCGTTGCAGGTCCTGCCGGCACCACCATAAACACACAGCAGGTCTGTGCCCTCATGGGGTTCCCAGACCAGCAGAAACTGTAGCGTGAGAAAAGGAAGGTTCTGGAAGGTTCTAGAAGGGTCACTACGCTCTTAAATGCTTCCACACTGTTTCCCGGGTCACTCACCTCCCGTCCGGGTGTGCGGACGGCTCGAATGCAGGTGTCCTGAGACCCAGGTGTCTCTGAGACGCTGTTGTCCATCCCCCTCCCTCCCCGTCGTCTGTGTCCGCAGATTTATTTCTGGGAGGCCCAGCGGCAGAACGTCACCGAGCGGGTGAAGACGCTCTTCCTGGCTGAGAACGGCGTGAAGCTCAAGAACCTGACCGGCTACACCACCTACATGGTCAGCGTGGCGGCCTTCAACGCCGCGGGGGAAGGGCCTCGGAGCACCCCCACCCGGGGCCAGACCCAGCAAGCAGGTGGGGAGACCACCGAGGGGGAGGAGGGGTCGCCCTGGGGGGCAGAGGAAGGACCTCTGGCCCTGGCCCCTGGGCTCCTGAGGAGTGGAGGCAGCAACCTGATGCCACCCCTGAGACATCTGGGCTGGGTACCCATGCCCCTGGGATGCCCTCCACAGCCCCAAAGAGAGGCCAACATGGGGTGCTCAGAAGAGAAGTTTTCTCCATACAGCTTTGGGGAGAGCCCCAGACCACCCACACACCCACACACCACACATACCACACACCACACCATACACACACACACACCCACACATACCCACCCACACACACCACACACCACACACACATACCACACACACCACACACACATACCCCCACACACCACACACACACACACACCACACACACATCACACACCATACACACACCCACACACACACACCACACACCACACCATACACACACACACACCCACACATACCCACCCACACACACCACACACCACACACACATACCACACACACCACACACACATACCCCCCACACACCACACACACACACACACACCACACACACATCACACACCATACACACACACACACACACACACACACACACCACACACCACACACACATACCACACACACCACACACACACCACACACACATACCCCCACACCCACATACACACACCACACCCCCCCGCACACGCACATACCCCCACACACACCGCACACCATACACACACACACACACACACATATACACCACACACATACACCACACACACACCACACACCCACACACACCATACACACCACACACACCACACACACCACACACACACACACCACACACACCATACACACCACACACACCACACACACACACACCACACACACCACACACACCGCACACCATACACACCACACACACCACACACCATACATACCACACACACCACACACATGCACCACACACCACACACCACACACACCACACACCACACACACCACACACACCACACACATGCACCACACACCACACCATACACACCACACACACCACACACCATACACACCACACACACCCCCACACACCACACACCACACACACCACACACCACACACACCACACACACCACACACATGCACCACACACCACACACCACACACACCACACACACCATACACACACACACCACACACACCATACACACACACACACCACACACACACACACCACACACACCACACACCCCCGCACACACACACACCACACACACCATATACACACCACACACACACACACACACACACACACACACACACACCACACACACACACACACACCACACCCCTGTCTTGCCCCTGTAGCCCGCCTTGCCCATGGTCAGTCCAGCCCAGCCAGCCCCCTTCTTCTCCCTGCCTGTTCCCACCTGCACGTGCCAGGTGCTGGGACCACAACAGTGAAGGAGACTGACACGCCCCCCCCCCCACCTCCCACCCCACGGACGGAGACAGATCACACACCGCACAGAGGTGCATTAACCTCGGCGGCTGTGCTGGGGACGGAGGACAGAGGCAGGGGACAGATAGGTGGCTGTGGGCAGGTTTGCCTGCCGAGGCGTCTCTGAGCGGTGACATCTGAGCTGGTAGGAGAGGAGGCTGTGGGAGGTGCAGGAGGAGGGGGGTTCCGGCCAGAGGGGCCAGCAGGTGCCGAGGTCTGGAGGCGGAGGGGGTCAGGGGCACCGAGAGAAAGCCAGGCGGCTGGCAAGAACACGGGAGTCCTGCTCTGGAGGGCCTGGCGGCGGGGGGCGGGTGTTGGGATGCTCTCAGTGTGACGAGAGCCGCCGGCAGGTTGAAGCGGCTGGGCACCAGGGTCTGGTTTGTGTTTTTATTTTTTTATATATTTCTATCGATTTCAGAGAGGAAGGGAGAGGCAGATAGAGAGAAAAACATCAATGATGAGAGGGAATCACTGATCCGCTGCCTCCTGCACGCCCCCTTCTGGGGATCAAGTCACAACCTGGGCCTGTGGCCTGACTGGGAATCGAACAGAACCATGACCTCCTGGTTCGTAGGTCATCGCTCGATCCCTGAGCCACACCGGCCGGGCTGGATTGTGTTTTTGAAAGATCGCCCTGACCGTGTTCAAAAGACAGACTGATGTGGGGAGAGGATGGAGGCAGGGAGGCCAGGGAGGAGGCTGGCGGGTGGGGCAGGGCCGGCGGGAGGACGAGGTGGGGGTCCTGCGGCCACAGGGGCAGAGCCAGCCCTCGGTATACCGTCCACAGCCATTTCTCAGGCAGGTTTCACCTGAGCCTTCGGAAGCCCTGGGCATGGGCGGGCAGGGGTGCCCCTACGCAGTGGTGAACAAGGGTGGCCTGGACATGATGCTTCCCAGGGTCCCTCCGCCGGACGAGGAGCATTAGAGGCTGGAGACGGGATATCTGAGCTGGCCCCGAGCTGTCGCCAGGCCCCCTCCTTGGCCTGTCACGGAGTTCTGTCCTGGGGGGTTGGCACCCACGCCTTTCGTCCTGACCTCCTCAAGTGTCTTCTCCGACCTGCTGCCTCCCCTTCTGTAAATGGCCTTTTCTCTTCTTTGAGGACGAGCCTGGCTCCAGGAAAACCCTGTCCCTCCTCCGGCTCTGAGAACCTGTGTGTCTGTCCGCCCGCCTGTCCTAACCATTTTCTGTCAGTGTCGTCAGCCGGATGTGAGCCCCCGGGAGCCTGGAAGCGTGTGTCACAGACACAGCGGGACACTGTGTTCTGTCCCACGTTTCTCCAGCCGAGCGGAGGCAGGAAGGGCCCCCTGAGCTCGCCTGCCTCCTTCAAAGGCTGCTTGCTGGCGCGGCCTGTCCCGGGCTGGACAGGGCTGGGCGGAAGCAGTGTCGGGGTCAGCTCCAGCTCCGTGGGGGTGGCTCTGACAATAATAGCCGGGCCATCCCGCTGGAGCCAGCTCGGGATGCTACCCCTGGATGCTTCCTTCCCGTCCTCCCCGTCCGCCCCCGGAGCACCCACCCCCATGGTTTTGGGTTGCTCCTGGGTACTCAGGCCAGAAAAGCAGCTGTTCCAAAGGGCTTGGCTGTCCCTGGCTCCGGCTGTGTGTGACAGGGTGGTCTCTGGGCATCAAGCCCTGGCCCTGAGGACGAGAGAAACAAGATGGCTCTGCCATCTTGTTCAGTGCCCACCTGATGCTCTGAGGCCCAGGCACCTTTGGCCCTCTCCCCGGGAAGCTGAGAGAGATACCCCACAAAACCAGGACACGGCCTGGCCCCTCAGAGGGAGGGGAATCCAAGTTCCCTAACTTGAGGCAAAGAATTCTTGGACTCTGAGGTTGCAAAGCGAGTGTTGTGATGCATTGGGGGCGGAGGGGGGGGGGGGTCCAGCCAGTGACCCCTGGTGCCCCCACCCCTGCTGGTTCCTGGGAGCTGAATGGGTCTTTGAAAGTCCGGGGAAGGAGGAAAAAAACCCGTGCTGTCTCCCCCGCAGCCCCCAGTGCTCCCAGCTCGGTCAAGTTCAGCGAGCTGACCACCACCTCGGTGAACGTGTCCTGGGAGGCCCCGCAGTTCCCCAACGGCATCCTGGAGGGCTACCGGCTGGTGTACGAGCCCTGCACCCCCGTGGACGGTGAGTGGGACCCCACGCGCATGCCTTACGCCCACCTCGAGGGGGCTCTCTCTCAGCGGGGGTGCCCTCGCGGTCACTGCAGTCCATGTGGCCAGCATCTCCCAGCTTATAAAGAGGAAACTGAGGCCGGGACAAGGGAAGGGGAGTTCTGAGGTGAAACACGTTGGGGGTGAGGCTGAGGAGCGGCCCAGGTATCCTAACTCCCAGGTCCAAGTTTTCAATCTCTTCTTGTCCAAAAGTCAATGGCAATGGGAGACGGGGCGGGGGGGGGGGGGTGATGGGGGGGACGTGCGGGACTGGAGTGGGGGGTGGGGCCCTGGGAGAGACACAGCATCCCAAGCTGAACAGGTCTCTGTCAGCCCATGAAGATGGGGCGGGGTGGGAGGGGCATGCCCCCAGAATTTAGGTCCAGCCTTACTCTGGGTTCAGCTTTCTCTGCCTTCTGTGGAGTCAGGAACCGCTTGGAGAATCTGATGAAAGACGAGAGCCTCTTCCCAGAAGGATGCACAAGTTTGGGGGACATTGCACCCCGCTCCCTCTGTGAGCCTCTGGTCTTGAACCTCAGGCTCTGTCCCCCTGACCCTGGGCTGTCTTCAGAGCCTCTCTGTAACCCCTTCCCCGCCCCGCCCTCCCGGCCCTGGCTGGGACCCTGGCCCACTCCCGCACCCCCCAGGTGGGTTAGCCCAGAATCATAGCTAGGGACTTAGAGAGGTGGGAAGGAGACTGGGCTCCCAGCAGCCTGTGTCCAGTTCCGGAGCCCAGCAAGACCTTGGGGATGTGGCTGGCCTACCAGCTGGCACCCTGGTGGCCAGAGGTCACCACCTCTGGGCTTAGCCCTCCCTCTCACCCCTCCCTGACAACTGAACCTGGCCAGACAAGGGGCGGAGCCCTGAGTATGCTGCAGTGGCCAGCAGTTCTGGGTCAGCCGGGGAACAATGGCCCTCAGTCTTTGCCGCCACTACCTGCTTGCCAGCAGCTTCCTGTCTGCAGAGTGCACTGTGTGCTAGGCCAGCAGGGGAGCTGGCCCCGGGAGGCCTGGTCAGGTGCAGGCCCGGGAAAGGGGCCATCTCTCCGAAGGGCAGGAAGGAGAGGACAGAGGTCACAGGGAGGGGACGCAGGGGGACGGGACAGGCATGCGCTCATCACAGTGGCCTCCACCCGGCCTGCCCTTGAGAGGTGTGAGCGCTTTGCCTTTGGTCCTCTGTCCAGCAGGGTCTGGACCCCATGTCCCCACGCCCTTCCATATTCCCATCTGCCCCATGATGGCCCAGCTGATAGGATCCTGAAGCCCTACGTGCGGCTAGGCGACACCCAGTCTGGCCAGCGCGGCATCTGCACCCCAGGTTGGTGCCTCAGCCCTGGGCTCAGGTCAGCAGGCCGCGTGAGCATCCAGGACCCCCTTTCCTCAGGGAAAACCAGGGTCCATGGTGATGAGGGGTTTGCTCAGAAATGTCAAGGAGCAGATACCCAGAGCTGCTGCTCTGGTCCTGGGCATGTCCCCACGTTGCCCCCAGATCTCCTCATTCCTGCAGGCAGCACCTCTGGAGCGCCCCCTGTCTGTCACTCAGCACTTTATTTATTCAGTACAACTGAGGCCCTACCACATGCCAGGTGCTCTGCTCTTCTATTTAGCCTCATAGCATCCAGTCTTAGATGTGACGGGTGCCAGTGCTCAGCGGAAGGACACACGGACATGCACAGGCACCTGGGACCAGTGCTGGGGTCTGAGCACAGCCCTCAGGCTGTGGAGCCCGTCTCCCAGCAGTGACCAGTGTGCTCAGTGGACATGAGAGCTGAAAGCCAGTCCTTAGGGGAACGGCGGCCTCCTTACGGGGCGCTGGTCAGTGGGGTTGCCTAGAGGACATGGGTGTTTAACCGATGCCAGCTCAACTGGCGGGAGTGAAACACAGAGCGTGAACTATCACCTCCTGAAAACCATCCAGGCCTCCCCTTTAATTGCCACAGTTTAGGGTGCAGTTGACAGGGGGACCCCGGTGTGAGCTCCCAGCTCTCTCTGGCATTAGAAGCCCAGGCTATGCTGAAGTTGTCCTGGCTGTAGAAGCTGAGGTGGTCCCGGCAGTAGAGGCTGAGGTGGTCCCGGCTGTAGGGGCTGAGGTGGTCCCGGCTGTAGAAGCTGAGGTGGTCCTGGCATAGAAGCTGAGGTGGTCCCAGCTGTAGGGGCTGAGGTGGTCCTGGCAGTAGAAGCTGAGGTGGTCCTGGCATAGAAGCTGAGGTTGTCCTGGCATAGAAGCTCAGGTTGTCCTGGCATAGAAGCTCAGGTGGTCCTGGCATAGAAGCTGAGGTGGTCCCGGCAGTAGAAGCTGAGGTTGTCCCGGCTATAGGGGCTGAGGTGGTCCCGGCAGTAGGAGCTGAGGTGGTCCCGGCTGTAGGGGCTGAGGTGGTCCCGGCAGTAGGAGCTGAGGTGGTCCCGGCAGTAGAAGCTGAGGTGGTCCCGGCAGTAGAAGCTGAGGTGGTCCCGGCAGTAGAAGCTGAGGTGGTCCCGGCAGTAGGAGCTGAGGTGGTCCCGGCTGTAGGAGCTGAGGTGGTCCCGGCAGTAGGAGCTGAGGTGGTCCCGGCAGTAGAAGCTGAGGTGGTCCCGGCAGTAGAAGCTGAGGTGGTCCCGGCAGTAGAAGCTGAGGTGGTCCCGGCAGTAGGAGCTGAGGTGGTCCCGGCTGTAGGAGCTGAGGTGGTCCCGGCAGTAGGAGCTGAGGTGGTCCCGGCAGTAGAAGCTGAGGTGGTCCCGGCAGTAGAAGCTGAGGTGGTCCCGGCAGTAGAAGCTCAGGTGGTCCCGGCAGTAGAAGCTCAGGTGGTCCCGGCAGTAGAAGCTGAGGTGGTCCCGGCAGTAGAAGCTCAGGTGGTCCCGGCAGTAGAAGCTGAGGTGGTCCCGGCAGTAGAAGCTCAGGTGGTCCCGGCAGTAGAAGCTCAGGTGGTCCCGGCAGTAGAAGCTGAGGTGGTCCCGGCAGTAGAAGCTGAGGTGGTCCCGGCAGTAGAAGCTGAGGTGGTCCTGGCAGTAGAAGCTGAGGTGGTCCTGGCATAGAAGCTGAGGTGGTCCCGGCTGTAGGGGCTGAGGTGGTCCCGGCAGTAGAAGCTCAGGTGGTCCCGGCAGTAGAAGCTCAGGTGGTCCCGGCAGTAGAAGCTGAGGTGGTCCCGGCAGTAGAAGCTCAGGTGGTCCCGGCAGTAGAAGCTGAGGTGGTCCTGGCAGTAGAAGCTCAGGTGGTCCCGGCAGTAGAAGCTCAGGTGGTCCCGGCAGTAGAAGCTGAGGTGGTCCCGGCAGTAGAAGCTGAGGTGGTCCCGGCAGTAGAAGCTGAGGTGGTCCTGGCAGTAGAAGCTGAGGTGGTCCTGGCATAGAAGCTGAGGTGGTCCCGGCTGTAGGGGCTGAGGTGGTCCTGGCAGTAGAAACTGAGGTGGTCCTGGCATAGAAGCTGAGGTGGTCCTGGCTGTAGGAGCTGAGGTGGTCCCGGCAGTAGAAGCTGAGGTGGTCCCGGCAGTAGAAGCTGAGGTGGTCCCGGCAGTAGAAGCTGAGGTGGTCCCGGCTGTAGGGGCTGAGGTTGCCCTCAGCTGGCTGCAGGTGTGTTCCCTCCAACTCTGGGCTATGCTGTCTTTACAGAAGCACTTCCTGGAAGATGGTCCTTGGAAGGGGAGTTTGGCAGGATGCGACAAGGGGGACAGAAACGGGCTATAAGATGTACTGGGGCACAACAGTTAAGTTAAACAGGACGCGCGTTGTTTTCCCTCCAGATGCAAAAGGACCCGTGGTCATCTCGGAGGCAGACAGCATGTAGCCTTTCTGAAGCGCGTTTAGCCATGGGGCCCGTTTTCCTAAGCACAGCCAGGAGGACTGTGGCTGAGACTCAGTCTGGGAGACACTGCTGTGTGGCCGAGGGTGCCAGCCTGGCCTCACACCAAGAGGCTTTGGCCCTGGCGGTGTCGGCTGCCCGCCCCTCCACAGGTCCCCCGCCGGCCCCACAATGCCCACATCCTCTGCTTTCCCCCCAGGAGTCAGCAAGATCGTGACGGTGGACGTGAAGGGGAACAGCCCCCTGTGGCTGAAGGTGAAGGACCTGGCGGAGGGCATGACCTACCGGTTCCGCATCAGAGCCAAGACCTTCACCTACGGGCCCGAGATCGAGGCCAACGTCACCACCGGCCCGGGCGAAGGTAGGGGAGCATCGGTGGGCCTGGGACCTGCCGCCCTCCACACACGGCATTCAGCCCCCCACGCGAGAAGGGGTATCCAGACCCCGGGATGAGCAAGACCAGGTCCCCGGCGGAGCGCACGGGCCAGGGGACAGCAGACACAGGCAGACACACCAGACCTTGAGCGTACAGAGTGGGCCTGTGCAGTGGCGTTGATGGAGGTAAGGGAGAAGGTGGCTGGGCAGTCAAGGTTACCCATAACATCAGAAGTTTCTCAGGCTGCTACTTAGGTCAGAACCCCTGGGGTCCTTTTGATAAGTGCAGGTTCCTGGGCCCCAGGAAGTCAGAATCTCTGAGCATCTGCTTGGGAATGTGCATTTGAGCAAGACCAAGGGGGTCTCTTTGGCACCCGCTGTGAGAACCACTGATTGTGGGGTTGGGGAGGCAGGAAGGTGACTGTGACTGAGCTAAAGGCGGGAGCACCTGCTGGCTGCCTCCTTCCTGGACAGAGGTGACAGACGCTGGCAAGGTTGCGGGGAGGGGAAGAAAGGAGCAACATAGCAGTGCACCCACCTGAGGCAGGAGGGAGGGGCAGGAAGGGGAGTGCCTGGGCCAGAGAGGAAAGCGTGGCTTGGTTTGGGTCTTGTGACACCTGCTCAGGCCGTCCTTGGGCTGGGGGGTGGTTGGGGCTTAGCTCTCCAAAGTCCCTGTCACCCCTGCAGATTGTCCCCTCCTAAACACAAAAGCCACCTGCCTCTAGGCCACTCTCTTCCCGCCCTTCCTGAGAGAGAACACAGCCCATCCCACACTTGTCCTGAAATCCCTCTGCTCCCTCCTCCCTGCCCCACAAACCAGGTGTGGACCAGGCCTCCTGCCGCCGGAGCCTGGCTTAGCCCGGCCTCCTCGAGAAGGTGAGCTGGGCCCCACCCAGGAGGCCGCCTCACCTGCCGTTCGCCTACGCGATGGGTTTGCCCTCCCAGCCGTGCATCAGGCTGCCCTCTGCTTTCTCTTTCTGGGCACCTTCCCTTCCTGCCCCTGGCTCTGCAGAGAAGCCGTGTGGCTCAGGCTCCATGGGAACAAGGCCGCAGGGCTGCAGGGAGAGCCGCCTGGAGCCACCCTGGCCCCCCTCTGCCCTGCCCCTGCCCCCCCCCCCCCGCCTCCCTGTAGGCCTCTCACCTAAGCCCGCTTTCCTAGGAAACAAAAGCAGGAAGAGAGCTTTCAGCCGAGCAGTGGCATGGGGACAGGAGATGCCCATCTGGACAGACTGTTCTAACCTGAGGCCTGGGAGCAGGCCAGGGGACAGGAAGTGGGGGGGGGGGGGGCAGGGTAAGGAAGAGCCGAGCTACCCCTGCAGGTGTGAATGAAGAGGGTCTGCAGGGAGGAAAAGCAGTTCCCATGCTCCTCCCCAAGCCAGGCAATGGTCCAGGAGATGACTGACAGCTCCGTCTCTCAGCCCTGAACGAGAACTCGGGGTCCTAAAAGCCCCACCCCACCCTTCACACCTTCCTGGGGCTGTGTCCCGCTGCAGGCAGGACACACATTAGGGAAGGAAGGAAGGAAGGAAACGCGGTCCTCAAGGTCCTGGGTCGGGACTGGGCGCAGGCGGGCATTGGGCTGCCCAGCTCTGTTACTGAGTCCCTGGCCTCCGGTCCAGCCCGCCAGCTCCTGGGCCTAGGGATCTTCCATCCAATGCTGGACTCTCGCCCCCTTTCTGAGCAGGCATCCACCAGGGCCACCTGCACTCACTCAGCCAGCCAGTCACCCATCACTGGCTCGCTCCCTGGCCCCACCAGCACATAGGAAGCACCTACTGTGTGCCCGGCTCTGAGCATGCAGGGCTGCACGTTGAATGAGTGACAGCACCCAGGGTCGGGGCCCAGGGAACACTGGGAGCCAGAGGACAGGCACTGGCCTGTGCTGCAGGGCACCCCCAGACAGAAGGGTCCTGGGACCCATGACGGATAAAACCGGGTCACTCCTCTTACTACGGAGTGAACTCCCCGCTGCTCCGGCTCCCAGGCTGGCTGCTACCTGACCGCCTGCCTCACCGGGACTGGCCCTGGAGCCCGGCTCTTCCTCCCTCTCCAAGCAGCAGGGCCCAGGTCCCCCTGCCTCATAGCCAGTGTGGCTGCGCTGGTGGATTTCAGGCAGGCGGGGGGGTGGGGGAGGGCATTGCCCTCATAGGCCAGGAGGGGAGATGTCAGGGGCCCACTCAGCCCCCCAAAAGCAACCTCCCCCTATCATGGGCCTGCTCTGCCATTGTCCTACCCGCCTCCACTGCCCCCGTGACACATCCCTTCAGGCCTTGCATTCCAAAAGGCCTTTACAGGTGGGGAAACTGAGGCACCGGATGGCTATGTGAACTGATCAGTCACCCATCTAATGGTTCTGGGTTGGACTAGGAACCCGGGTCTCCTGAATCTGCTCCAGGGACCTTTCTGGCATCACCCCAGGGTCCCTCTCCTGCCCTGAAACTTGGAATTGGGGGGAAAGAGGGAGTAGGGTACGCAGAGAAGAATCAGCAGGTCGAGCCTTAGACACACTCCCCCGGCCTCACCCTGCAGGGCTTCCCGGGACTCGGGCGGGGCTGGTTTTGTGGGCCAGCCTCTCCAGCTGGGGCACAGGGAGGCAGGCTAGGTGCCCATCGGTGCCATGCATCCCTTGCCCATGTGTGCCGTTTGCAGGTGCCCCGGGACCGCCTGGAGTGCCCATCATCGTGCGGTACAGCTCTGCCATCGCCATCCACTGGTCCAGCGGAGACCCCGGCAAAGGGCCCGTCACCCGCTACGTCATAGAGGCCAGGCCGTCAGGTACGCCCGCCCTGGCTGAGCCGCTGCCCCTATGGAGCCCACGCCTCACTTTCTGACTCCTTCCTGAGCCCCTCCACCTGGTGCCCTTCTGTCATCGTCACCTGCAATGGCACGTGTGCTTCTCCAGGTGAAGCTAGAGGGGGCTGTGGGAGTGGGGAGCAGGGAGGTGCACCCTTAGTTAAGGAACACCCCAGAGAGCAGCACCTAGCACCTGCTGAGGACCCACTCAGGCGGAGGGTCGTTCAAGAAGCCAGGGGAGCCCTAGCCGATTGGCTCGGTGGATAGAGCATCAGCCTGAGGAACAAAGGGTCCCGGGTTCATTCCCGGTCAAGGGCACGTACTTCAGTTGCAGGATCCTCCCCTGCTGGGCCCTGGTCCAGGCTTGTGTTTCTCTCATATCGATGTTTCTCTGACTTTCCCTCTCTCTTCCCCTCTCTCTAAAAATCAATGGGAAAATATCCTCCGGTGAGGATTAAAAAAAAGAACCCAGGGGAGCAAGAAGTTGAGTTCACAGAGGTTAAACATCCATGTCCTCCAGGCAGCCCCACTGGCCAGCACCCCCTAAGGAGGCCGGCTGTCCCCCCTCTCGCTCCCCTGCCCCGGCCGAGACCCAGCTGCCTCTTTAAGGCCCGCCTCAGGACTGGCTTGGCAGCTCCTGTAACCACACCAGCCTGTCCTGTCAAGCCTGAAATCGAATCACAAGAACTTCCCAAGCCATCAGCAGATGCGTGGCCCATGAGCCGCTGCAGGGGCTGCTCTGCACGCTCCCGTTTCACCGTCGCCGTGACACCTGCGCCTCCCGGCTCCCCTTACCCACGGAGCCCTCGCCCTGCCAGCTCCCCCGTTGCTAGGCTTCCGAGGGAATCAGAGGCGCCAGAGTCGGCAGAGCCGGAGGCTTGTTCCTGGTCTTCGTGGCCCCGTGAGTAGGCCACTGAAGCTGAGACACTCAATGCCGTCTTTGCTGCCCCTGCAGGAGCAGCAAGTGGCAGACACAACGGGAAGTAGCCGGGCATGGCAGGAGGTGACACTTCTCAGGGGTCATCGGAGCATCCCAGGGACACGTTGTTAACAACTTGGGGCAGCCGAGCCCTAGTCATCTCAATACAAGTAGTTCATCTCAGGGGTTCCAGGAGGCAGCCACCACCCCGTCGGTGCCTTAATCTTGGGCACATGATTACAGTCACCAATAGCTAACACGTATAGCAGCTCAGAGCCAGCCTGTAGCCGGAAGGTGTGCATACGGCTGGCGCTCTCTCCACTCCAGATGGTCCCGCCCCGGCCCTCCAGGGCCGGCTGCTGAGTTGGCCTGGAGACTGCCGTGTGCTTCTCCCAACCAGGGTCTGAGCCTGCTTTTTCCACCCGAGTTGGCCGGCCAGGGTGCCAGGCTGTGGAATGTTGGCTCCAGAATGGACTCCGGCCCCGTTGATTTCCCACTGCTTCCTGGGAGGCCTGGCGTGGGGCCTGGTGTTCCGGGTTTGGGGGCCGTGCGTTGGTCCATGCGGGTGGGAATCAAGGACTAGGGTAAGAGGAGGGACCAAGCCAGGATCCCCTGAAGGGTCAGGACTCAGAGCCGTGGCCGAGGGCTGGGGCAGGGGATGGCAGGCTGTGGGAAAGGGTGAAGAACCCTTGCCTTAACCTTGGGCTAATGGTTAAGACGGAGGGTGGGGGTTGGGGGTCTGAGAGGGAAGTCAAGAACTCAAAAGTTGGAGACAACATGGGTGGAGTACAGACGGGG
Source organism: Corynorhinus townsendii (assembly GCA_026230045.1). NCBI lineage: Eukaryota > Metazoa > Chordata > Mammalia > Chiroptera > Vespertilionidae > Corynorhinus > Corynorhinus townsendii. The sequence continues at coordinate 4,801,669 of JAPDVU010000009.1, forward strand.
AGCCCTTCCGCCCTCTCTGGTCCCTGATACTCCTCTGATCCCTGCTCCTCAGCATGGAGGGACCTGAGGGCGGGTCCCCTCAAATCCAGGCAACTTGACCAAACCCTCATGGTAACCCCAGTCCCTTCTGCAGCTGTTCAAACACAGTCCTGTTCTTGTCTGATGCCACTGCTGTGTGTGCTTTGAAGAGGGATGGGGACCAGGAACATGGGGGCCTGGTTAAGGACAGGAGGGGAGCACCTGATGACATCTGAGGCGGCCAAATGTTGAGGAGCACTTTGCGATGCAATGGGAAAAGGATATGCAGGCCCAGCAGCGTGAACGAGGAGGTCACTGTTTATTCAATAAGAATCTATTTTCTTAAAAAGAGGGATATGCAGAATTCTGCCTATACGGGCTACAAAAGCTCATCGCTTTGTCTAGATGGTGGTAGCAGGTTGCTCGTGGCGATCTGTTCTGCATTATTATACGTGTTTAATGTTGTATAGACATCTTAACAGGCAGACTAACAGCGTCAGATACTGCCCAGGTGTCTGTCATCTCCTGGGGGCCCCCGCACCGGAGAGTGGAGTTGACGGGCAGACCCGACAGGCCACTCTCAGGGAGCGACAGCTAGGATGGGGTCTCTCCTCATGGGGGGCCTCCCTTCTGCACTCTTGCAGACGAGGGGCTATGGGACATCCTCATCAAAGACATCCCCAAGGAGGTGACCTCCTACACATTCAGCATGGACATCCTGAAGCCGGGCGTGAGCTACGACTTCCGGGTCATTGCGGTCAATGACTACGGCTTCGGCACCCCCAGCAGCCCCTCCCAGTCTGTGCCAGGTACCGGCCTGTGGGTGAGGGGAGCAGGGGCTGGGCAGCGGAGAAGGAGGGGAGGCAGCAGAGCCCGGGAGCACTGGGGTAGGGGCCCGAAATGCACTGTCCCCTCAGTGCCTTGAAGCAGCAGTGAGCCCTGGGCCAGGGCCCGAGTCAGGGTTCAGCTTTGGAAGAAATGGGACAGACAATGGCTCCTGTGGGTTCCTTTTCAAGGACGGCAAAGCCCTGGGCAGGGGGCCCAGCCGGCTTGTGGATGAATCACTGGGCCCAACATGGGAGCTTCCCTGAGCTCATCAGCCAGGAGATTCAAGGGCACCAGTTCATAAACTGTGTGTCTCCATAGAAACCGAGCCCCAAACAGACGGTCAGCAGCCTGCAGAGCACAGACAGGCCGGGACCACCTAACCGAGCAGAGCCCGGGTGGGCTGGCCTGCCATCCTCCTCTTCTCCTCTCCCCGTTCTTCCCATCCGGCGTGTCTCAGCTCACAAGGGCCTCTACTACCAAAACCCATGACCCCAAAGCTAAGCACTGACCACTTAATACCGAGGCCTCTTCCCCCAAGGCAGGCATGTAACTCAGAATTTCTACTCACTGGGGGAGTTTCCAACACACTCCCACCCTTGCCAGATTGATAGCACTGGTCGTGGGAGATAGATAAATATTCGAGAGCTGAAATAGGAGCCAGCCGAAAAAATAGCAAACACACCATCCCTCCTCCGCTGCAGCCCGTGTCTCCAGCAGACATCACTAATCAATCCCGGCTCTGTTTCCTCATGAGTCCAGAAGCAACCTCAGCACTCGTCTCAAAACAGCCTCCAGGGAGCCCCATTGATCAGAGCTGGCACGTCAAATGACTGTCCCTCCCAACCTTGACCTAGGCTTGACCTCCTTCAGGGGGCACAGACCCCGCCTACCCATAGACAGAGCAGGATGGAGAGAACCCGCTGGAGTGGGAGGTTTGGAGGCACGCGGGGCCGAGCAGCCTGGTCCTGACGCCCTACCCGTGTTCCAGCCCAGAAAACCAACCCGTTCTATGAGGAGTGGTGGTTCCTGGTGGTCGTCGCCCTGGTTGGCCTCATCTTCATCCTGCTCCTGGTCTTCGTGCTCATCATCCGGGGCCAGAGCAAGAAGTACGCCAAGAAGACAGACTCGGGTGAGCCAGCACCCAGCCCTGCCAGAGGGGCTGGGCCTTTCCGTGTCCGCCTCCCTTTCGCAGAGACCTGGTGGAGGTCTCTCTCCTGGAAGCGCATCTGCTCCCAAGAGAAAGGACCCGGGTGGGCTGGCCTGCCATCCTCCCCTTCTCCTCTCCCCGTTCTTCCCGTCTGGTTTCAGCTCTAGCAAGAGAAAGAGGGGGCCACCGGCCAGGTGGGGAGAAGGGAGGTGGGGGAGGGGATGCTGCCCAGTGTGAAGGGATGGCATGACCACGCCATGCCAACCTGCCCCCCAGGGAGCAGTGCCAAGGCTGGTGCCCTGGGCCATGGGGAGATGATGAGCTTGGATGAAAGCAGTTTTCCTGCCCTGGAACTCAACAACCGGCGCCTCTCCGTCAAGAACTCCTTCTGCCGGAAGAACGGCCTGTACACCAGGTAGCAGCCCTCTGCGTGGGGGACGGGAGGACGGGGGCTGGAGGGCCAGCAGTGCCCGGCTGGGGAGGGCCACAGAGCAGGCAGTGCCCACTCGGCCTCACCCTGTCCCAGAAACAGCTTTCCACCCCAGTGAGTGGGAACGGTCAGCACAGGCAGGGGCCAGGGCCCACAGCCCGGGTGAGGGCACACACTGGCGAGAAAGTCACAAGGAGGTGGGGACAAAGGGTTTCCACCAATCACAGCAGAAGGCAAATAACTTGAGCAGTTTTGCACACAGGCCGACTGCCATCTGAAGGCAGCTGTTCCTAGGCACAGCCCGCAGCCATGCTGTCCACGTGCCCCCAAGGGGAGACGGCCCGGCCAAGGCTGGGCAGACCCACCTGAGTGAGAGGCCCCAGGAGCTCCCCACGATTGTGGACGCCCTACCTGTCCGACCCCCCCACCCCCCAAGGAAAGGACAGACACCCCGAGTGTAGCCACGTCTCCCCTGGTCCTCCCTCATGCCGGCTGTCATTGTGGTACACGTTCTCCTGCCCCCCGCCCCCCAAGTCCACACTCTCAACATCGTCCCCCAAGGGCAGCGTCTAAGCAGCCCACCAGGAAGGATGAGGTTGGTGGCACGCCAGCTCTCACCTACATCTCTCCAACCCCAGGCCCTCCTACCCATTTCTGCGGCCGCAGGGCTGCCCATGGCCAAGGGCAGGGGCAGTTCACAAAACGTCTCTGTCTGGTCCCGGAGGGAAGAGGCGACGTGTGTGTTCTTCAGGGGGATGGGGGTGGGGGTCGGGGTGCTGGCCAACGAGGCCCACTCTCACCCTCTGAGAAAGCCAGCTTTCCAAAGAAAGGGACATTTGATGGCTCCGTGGCAGGCCCAGCGTGGCCACCACAGTCTCGCCAGGCTGGCTCCAGGGCCCTGCCACCCGGAACAAGGGGCGTCTCACCGACGGCCTGGCCTGGCCTGGCCTGCTTCTCACACCCACAGTGTACACACACCGCAGCCCTGACTATGCCTGCACCCCTGGGCCTGCACACAATTCCCGTCTGCACCAAATGAGCTTCAGGCTCCAGCCTGGCCCAGCCATGGGGACATGCCACCCCCCACTCACCTGCATGTCACAAGGCAGCTTAGCCCGGCACCCCATTTCCCCCCACCCCTCTGTGTCATGTGCTTGCTGTCTGGTCTACATGAAGCTTCGGCTAGTAGGGCTCCTGCTTTATTTTAAAGATGCACTTTGTTGATTGGAATAAATCAGTGCAGGGGCAGCACAAGAGGTCGGAGGGGCAGGGGGGTGCCTAGGACGTGTTCCCAGGTCGCGGGACCGTTCTCAGAGCAGCAGGCGGTGTCCAGCCCCTGTGCGGACAGCTGGGGCTCAGAGCCACCATGCCAGAGCAGGCTGGGCAGATGCTGGGGTGTCAGGCCCGGGTCAGTACCCCCTTGCACCCCGTCCTGAGGGCAGAGTGGTAAAAGACCCCAGGCCTGCCCACTCCTCACCCTCAGCCCACGTGGCCCAGGAGCCTGTAGCCCCGGCATCCAGCCTGCAGGCCTCCATGGCAGGAGTGCCAGGCGTGTTTCCTCTGGTGACTGGCAGCCAGGCCTCTCACTCACCCGGAAATGCACGCCTCTCCCCAGGGCTGAGTTTTCAAAGGCGGGCGTGGCATAGCCGGGAACCACTGTGATCTCTGAGCCGATCTGAGGGAGGGAAGCGGTGCTTTCCAGGCTCTCTGACCCCGGTGCTGACTCTGAAGCTCACCTTGCGCGTTTAGGAAGTGCGTGGCGTTTGTGTACAGCGCCGGTCTCAGGCCTCCCGTGAGAGTCCGATTCAGGAGGTCTCGGGGGCCTAGGGTGCTGTGGCACATTCACTGCAGGTGATGCTAAGGCCTGTGGTCCTAGAAGCATAGGTGGAGAATCAAGGTGCCCTCCCCCCCGCCCCCCGCACCCTTCCCCCACACACACATACTTCCCTGGAGCTCATTCAAGAACTCAGCCCAGTACCCTCAGCACCCTGAGCCTCCCCCACCCCAGTGCCACCTTCCATGGCACAGGCCTGTGAAGAGCAGGCACAGGAGCATGAGGGATCCGAGGGCCTCTCAGTGGCCTCCCCGGACCAGGGACCAGAGGAGGCTGCTCTGGATGAGGCCACCTCTCAGCCCCCACCCCCCTCTCTCTAGGTCTCCGCCCCGGCCGAGCCCGGGCAGCCTGCACTACTCGGATGAAGATGTCACCAAGTACAACGACCTCATCCAGGCCGAGAGCAGCAGCCTGACCGAGAAGCCCTCGGAAGTCTCCGACTCTCAGGTGAGGGGCCCTGGACGGGGGTGGAGCAGCCCCTCCCGAGAGCAGGCCTGCATGGCGGCCCGTCCGGCGGCCTGGACCTCCCTCCTCCTCCCCTTTGTGAGCCATAGCGACGCAGGGACCCCAGCAAATGATGTACAAGTCGGATACAGGCCAGCTGCCATTTCCCAGGCTCTGCTCAGAGTTTGTACCCGGGGCTCATGGGGTCCCTGGAACCGTGATCACGGAAGACACCCCGAGACCATGGTCCTCACACTCTCAGGAGGCACCCCATGCTCAGTCGCTCCGTGGCTCTGGCCTGTCAAGGCCCGTGAAGGCAAGGAGAGGGAGGTTGACACAGCAGCCTGTCTTGCCAGGGCCCAGGGAACCAATACACTGAGCTAGTCGGGGTCAGAATGAGCCCCAGAAATGGAAGGCTGGGTCCCCCGGAGCCCCACGGCTGGGAAGCAGCAGGGACTGGGAAGGCATCAAAGCTTTGGAGGTTCTGACCTGAGTTTGAATCCTGGCTCTGCTACCAATGAGCTGGGGTGTCCTGGGTGTGGCAGAGAACCTCTCTGCGCCTCAGTGTCCCCATCTGTAGAATGGGCAGGGTAACAACAGGCTCTGGCGGGGTTGTGGGGAGGATTCGCTGAGATTAGGCAGCGAGAAGCTTAGCACAGGGCCTGGCATGCGGCAGCTCACATATTAAGAAGGGGACGGTGCCTCTGGGAGGCAGAGCCTTAGAGACGCTGCCATTAGGTGGGCCACGCGGGGACACTCTGTCCCAGGCTGAGGGGAGAGGGGGCTGAGTGCGTTCCGATGAGGTGATGTCACGGCCTCCCACCACAGCCCTCTCGCCCTTGGCCAAGCCTGGTGGTTGCCCGGGAAGGACCGAGAAAGGCCACTGTGTCCCACGCCCTGGACCTTTCTGCCCGGGCCTGGGAGAGGACGAGAAGGAAGAGATGCCAGCAGGGAGCAGGGCTGTGGGCCGTGCAGAAGGTGCCAGCCAGCCTGGGATCGGGCTTGTGGGCCCCATGGACCAGGGCCCCTCGCCCACGGCTGCCTTGTTCGGTTCCAGGGTTTCTGACGGGCTCGGTGGAGCCAGCAAGGCGGGAGCTCACGCCCCCGCTCAGCTGGCAGGGACGGAGACCCCAGCTCAGCCTGGCTCCCAGGGACTCATGTGACTCAGGACCCGGCACCCCGTTAGGAGAATTTAACCCCTTGCAGCCACATGCATATGGGGACTCACAAGGCCAGGCTTCCCTGAAGCGTGGTTTTTCTTTATTCCCGAACATGGTTAGACTCTAGTCACTCAAGGTGAAGTTCAAAGACGTAAGGCATTCAGCTCCGTCTGTCCCAGGGTTGTCCCAGGGATGCGTTGAGAGTCAGGCCTGGGCAGTGCCAGGCGGGACCATTCCGGACTGCTTGCTCTGGAACGGTCCTTCCGCTGCAGCCTGTCCCCTGTGCCTCTGGGTCCGGTGGGAATTTGTGCCCTGACAGCTAAGGAGGCCCGGATGTCAGTGTCTGTCTGGGGTGGTGAGGGGGGTGGGTGCAGGAGGTAAGCAGCCGCTGACTTCCCTATACTCATTCTTGAGCCTGTGCCCTGAGACCATGGAGATGATGGGACGCAGCCCTGGCTCCCGGGAGCTCCCTGAGGGCTGGCCTTCCTCTGAGGCCCTTGTCACTGGCATAAGGAGGTCCTATGACTCGTCTCTCGCCCAACTACAGATAGTGTGTGGATTGTGGGCCGTCCCCTGTTGTGACTTTCAATCTGGGGCTCATGTTGGGTGCCCCACGATATTAATCCTGCTGGGATGGTTTCTCAAGGGCATATCCCTCAGCGTCAGGGACAGCGGGCGCCCCTCCGTGGGCTGCTCTGGAGACCCTGTCGTTTGAAGCCGGCTCCCCCCAGGTCCTCTGAGGATGAGCCGTGCATGTGCCGCCTGGTTTATGTTCTAAGTCAGACCAGCCAACACCCCCCTCCAACACGCGGAGGGGGGAGGGGAATTTGCCAGCCGGTTCCCTGTGATACGGTCGATCATAAACAAAATGTCCCCGTTTCTTATAAACAGACACACATGATAGGATGTGAGAAAGGCCGTAACAGGCTGTGGTGAAGGCTAGGGGCCTGGCTGTCCCCAGTGGGCACTGGGTGGGGTGGGTGCTGGGCCTCCAAAGCTGAGGGAGAAGGGGTTCCAGGCCTGGGGCTGGGGGAGGGGGGAGACACACAAGGGCCTGTGGCTTGTTTGATGGAACTTCTACAAACGAAGTGTGGCTTCATTCCAACTTCATTTTCAAAGTAGGAGCCCAGGCTTGCAATGAACGTTTCCTGGTTAACACACAGGAAAGGCTCAGTGGAAAGGAAGTTCCAAGCCAGGTGCCCGCTCCTGATCACTGCTCTGTCCTCCGTGCGATCCTGGCGGCCCCGCTAAGCTCGTTACAATGGCATTAAGCCGATGTGGAGAAGTACGAAAACATACAGGACGAATTAGATCTTACGTTGTTTTTATTCAGCACCCAATCAAAATAGCGAACATTTATGGAGTCCTCTCCAGGAGCGATGCCAAGGATTATTCTAGAATGGCACCACTTAACCCTGTAGAACAGTGGCCGCCAGCTGGTGGTCTGCAGACCCACTGGTGGTCCATGAGGTCCAAAAGGTTGGTGACCGCTGCTCTAGGAAACCTGGTGGGTTTATCGCTATTTTCAGGTAAAGACAAGGAGAAGCATGGGTGGGGGAGCCCCCTAAAGAAAGCCAGGCTCCACCTCTAGGCCTCCTGCACACCTACTGTGTGCCACGCACAGGTTGGGCCCTGTGTGGTGCCTGGGAGGGATAAGCACTGCATTGGCCCTCCATGGAGCCCCTTCATTCCTTCCTTGGGGCATTTGTTCAGCAGACATTTGTTCTGCACCCGCTACACAGTACCAGGCACTGTTTACAGGTGGCGGCTCCAGGAATGAGCAAGACAGGCTCTTATGAATGTTGTATTGTGATCCATGAGGGAAGACCCCATGTGTGTAAATAATCAACGTTTTCATGTCTCATTAAAGTAATGTCACCACAGTAACTAACTTCAGGAGGAAAGTGGTGAGCCAAGGGCTTCCTGTTTCCTGTGGCGAGGAGAAAGCACTGTGAGAAATCCTGGGGGAAGGTCGGATTCTCCTGGAAGCCACGGAGGGCTGCCTGGAAGAGGTGGCATTTCGGCTGGACGTGTGACAGGACTGGCTCATGCATAGAAGGGAGGAGTGTGGGTCCGTGTCTGGCTGCCGTGGTGGTGAATGGAGCCACACTTCATTCTCAGAAGTCCCACCTGAGTTCTGCCACCACCCTCTCTCTGCTGAGTGTGTCCCGTCCTTTGTCGGTGTTTGCTCTTGTCCATCAGCTTGGACCACGAGTCTTGTAGGTTCCCTGAGGCCCGTCTGCCGCTTCTCCTTAGCCGGGAGAAGCCCAGATTGTACTGAACTATAGACACACTGCAGGCAGGACCAAGAGAGCCTGGGGAGGAGGAGATGCCGCTCGTTGGGCACCTGCTGTGCCCTGCCCTGTGCTTTCTACGTCCTCGTTTAACATCTCACCGCCCTGCCATGCAAATGGGAAGATCCCCCACTTAACAGCTGGGGAAACTGAGGCTCTGGAGTCAAACAGCATGCCTTCGGTCACAGAGCTCAGAAATGCAGCCAGGGAAGATTTAAGTCTAGTTCCGGCTGGCTCTGAGGCCGGGTCCCCTGCAGCCTGGCCTCCCCACCCAGCTGCCCAGCATAGAGGAGACATGGACCCTGACCCCACCCCGCACCCCACACTCCCCTGGCCACAGGGAGGCCTCTGACAGCTGAGGGCAGGCACACATCGGCTATCACCTGCTCTGTAAGGGCGCAGGTAGCCTGTGTGACATTGTGTCTGAGGTGAATGTGCCCAAGGACATTCGTGGGAGATTCCCAGCTATTTTAGTACCAGGAGCCCAGCACCCTGACAAAGTTGTGCCTCCAGAGGGCAACCAGAGGAGGGAGACGCTGAGCATGTCCCCCCACGTTGCCCCACCGCTGATCCCGACTACAGCCTGTGCAGGAGAGGCTCGCTCCGGGGTAAGGGCATCTGAGGGGACAGACTCAGGCCGGCTTCAGGCTGGACTAGGTGCAGACAGCGCCTGAGACCACAGCCCTGGGACCAGTCTAAAGATGTACGGGGTGACCTGTCATCTGGGCAAGATGTTCCTGCATGACCTGGTGAGATCCAGCAGGACGAGGGCACCCTGCCCGGCGCCGGAGTCTCCCCACGGGCTGCAAGCCCGTATGGCGCCCTCCCATCGCCTGCTGAGTTGGTGCCAAATTCCCGCCTCTAGAAACGAGCAGAAAAGCAAAAGGTTTCTTTCCTTTGCTCCCTCTCTTTTGTTCCTGTCTTTTCTTGGGGTCCTTCCTCCTGCTGGGCCCCTCCTGGCTCCCATCACCAGGCCTGGAGTCTGAGCTTCCCCCCCCTGCCTCCCCACCTCCCCCACCCCCAGGCCCTGGTAATTGCTGATTGAGTAGCTTTGAGGAGCTGTTAAGAGGCCCAGAACTGAGACAGTTGCCTGATTGCCTGGCCGCCTGGCGGGGCTGCCCATGAAAGGCCCCCTTTGTGCTGGGCTATTACTGGGAAGCTGCATTCAATTACCGAGGGCCGCGCTCGAGAGTGGAAAGCCCGAATGGGAGCCCCTGGTCCCCCCTCGCTTTCTTCTCTTCTCACCCCACCCCCACCCAGAAAAGAAACAGATGTTCCCGGAGAAGGAGGCCGAGAGCAGGCGCTGATGTAGGAACCCCCTCCTTTGGCCTGGGAGAGCTGGGGGGAGGAGGCAGGCGGGAAGCTAGCCCCCAGCCCATTTGGCTCCCAGCTCTTCCTTCTCTCCCTTTCCCCGCCCCCATCAGGAATGCGGCCCCACAGAGTGTCTGGCACACAGTAGGTGCTCAACAGATGGTAGCAGGCACCAGGGAGATGATTGGATGAATGGGCTTTGGGATCTGAGCCCCCCAAGAGGGCCGAGAGGCCAGTTTCCCAGCCTCCCAGACAGGCCTCCCCATTAGAGAAGGGGTGGGATATGGGGGAGGGGAAGGGGTGGGAGCTGCCCCAGCAGAGTCAGCCTCCCCCACCCCCTGGCCTCTTCTGATCCCTCCTGGTGGGGCTTCCAGGCCCCTCCCACCCATTCCCACCCTCACTCTCTCCCTAACAAGACCTTTCACAGCCTTCTTTCCGATGGAGCTCATCTCACCCTCTGGCCTGCAGGGACCCACCCCTCTTCCAGACAGGGATGCTCAGGCCCAGAGAGGCCCCGGGGTGGGTCCACACATACCGAGCCCGTAAGGAGCAGATTTGGCACGCTCCGCCACAGTCACCTCCTACCCCAGACACCATCCCCTCTGGGATGGGCCCGAAGTGGTCTGGCAATTCCCCCCCAAGATGGAGGCCCAAGGCCAGCCAGAGTTCTCAAACCCCTAGCAACTATCCCAGCCAGTCAGGGGGTGCCCTGCTGGAGAGACTGTGGGCAGCCACCCCTCCCCCCGACACGCACCAACCCTCGCTGCCCCTGGACCAGAGGGACCCCCAGCCTCCTGCCTCATGGCATCTCTACTGCCTGCGCAGACCTCTCTGCTTCCAGGCCAGCCTCACCACAGCCCAGCATCAGGTGCCCCCTCTCCACCCCTCCCACTCTTGGCATATGGAGCCCTGTGTCTGTGCGGCCCCTTTGTTCCCTCCTGGCCCGGCAGCTGGGCAGGAGGCAAAGAAAGGGGCTCGTATTGTGCTGCACCTCGTCCCGGGGAGACCAGCGAGGGACTTCCCATTGTCTTGGTCTTGGGGTTTTCTGCTGGGAAGAGGGGTGAGGAGAGTGAGGAGTCAGCGGCAGGGATTGTGGAGGAGGAGAGGGGCCAGCGGACATAAATTCACAGCTGACTCTCATTCCCTGCCTTGTGACCTCGGGGCAAGTGTGGGCTTTGGAGAAATCGGGCAGCTCTGGGCAAAAGGCAGAGGTGTGACAATTCAACAGGTAACTCAGGTCACCTTTCCATAGATGGTGTCATGATGGTTCCGTGCACTGAAGATATTGCTCTTGAGGGTCTAGATGCCGTAAGGGACTTTCGGTCCCCGAGAACACATGCTCGGACCGGATAGGCAAGGCCAACTCTCCCGCTTCCTTACCTGCACAGCAGGACATGCTGATCGTCCCAGACTCCTTTGCCTTGGGCTCACTGTGCCCTTTGCGGTAGTACGTGTCTCGAGTGTGTTTTATTGAGGCTGATGACACTCCCTTGCTGCTGTAAGCACGCATTTGCTGGGCAGAGATAGGGCAACCTGAGTCCAGTCTTCTGAACTGCATTTCCTTTGGAGAGACAGAGGAAGGGGGAGGAGGGGGAGAAACAAAGGAAGGGGGGGAGAGAGAGAGAGAGAGAGAGAGAGAGAGAAGCATCAATGTGTTGTCCCACTTATTGACGCATTCATTGGCCGCTCCTTGTAGGTGCCCCAACCAAGAGATGAGCTGTGTTTTGTTTGGCGTGTACTGTTCGCTAACATCCGGGTGCCTCTCTTCCAGAGAGTTAGCTGTAAGGGCGGTCCCATCTGCTTGCCTTCTTGGTTCTCCGAACACTGCCGGGAGCGTGGGGTGGGGGAGGGGCACACGCTATTTTTAGCTACACCGTTCAGATCCCGACGCTGTTTTGCTTCGCGTCCCAGATCGACTCTTGCCTCGGGATGGTTGCCCGATAGGCAGATGGCGTGCAAGCCAAGGAGACCCAGGGCCCAGCGATGTTAACAACGAATGTAACGCGTTACATTTCTTTCCAAACGCATCGGGATGGTCATCGGGTGAACAGCCAGAACTCTTGTGGCTCTTGTTCTCGTGTTTGTTGTATGATTGAGTGTGGCTTTCGTTCCGGATCCCACGTGGGTGGGCAGTGCCAGGAGCCTGTACAGGTCTTCCCTCCTGGCCCCGGCCCCGGCCCCAGTCAAGCAGTAAGTCAGGGCCTGGGCCTAGGCAGGCACTCAGTACACCGGGCATGAACCTCTGCTACATGAAATGTAGGTTTTGTTATCATTCAGGTCTGGCGAGCCCAACAGGTCGGGAGACAGTGGCCCCTGAAAGAGAGTTTGCTCCTCACAGTTCCCAAGAAGAAGGCACACACACACACACACACACACACACACACACACACACACACGGTGCCACGCAGGGTCCCCCCCGGGGAAACCCCAGGGCCGCCAGCAGGCAGGGGAGCGGGAAGAAGACCTGGGTAGGAGCCTTGACTGTGGTGCCCACAGGAAAGTCAAAGCGGGGAAAGCAGGCGTAGGGGAGGCCAAATAAATTCAGGGGCTCTGGGGAGTAGGGGCTGGACCCGGGTGATCAGGAGCAGGGAATAGTGGGTGAGCATGTGGGAGCCCATTCCGTGGGCTGTGGGCTCTGAAATCATCTCATCCTCTGAGGATGGACCCGCCCTGGGAGGGGCAGTCCCTCGGAGTCAGCAGATGTGAAAGCATGAGAAATACCAAAAATAAAGGCAGGATTAACTCAACTCAGAAACACTCTGCTGAGGGGAGCAAGCCAGACACGAAAGGCACATATTGAGCCCTAGCCCGTTTGGCTCAGTGGGTAGAGCGTCGACCTGCGGACCGAAGGGCCCCGGGTTCCATTCCTGTCAAGGGCATGAAACTCAGGTTCCTCCCAGGCACGGACCCTGGTCAAGGCGTGTGCAGGAGTCAACCAATCGATGTGTTTCCGGCACCTCGATGTTTCTCTCTGTCTTTCCCTCTTCTCTTCCACTCTCTTTAAAAATCAATGGAGAAATATCCTCGGGGTGAGGATTCACACCAAAAATCCAAAAATCCACCGACTCTGTGCCAGGATCTGCTCTGAAAGAAGCACAGGGCAGGCCAAAGGGGGCACCATACCCTCGGGGAGCAGTGCGGGGAGCTGCAAGGCCCCCGGTCCGGGGCTGGAAGAGGCCAGGGGCCATTCAGACCAGAGCCTCCCAGCACTGAGCACACCGCCGGTCCCCACGGGGCCCCTGACTCCCGATCTCTGTCCCCCCAGGGAAGCGACAGCGAGTACGAGGTCGACCCGAACCACCAGAAGGCGCACTCCTTCGTCAACCACTACATCAGCGACCCCACCTACTACAACTCCTGGCGGCGGCAGCAAAAGGGCATCTCGCGGGCCCAGGCCTACAGCTACACGGAGAGTGACTCGGGGGAGCCTGACCACGCCACCGCGGCCAACAGCAGCGGCATCCAGCAGGGCAGCCTCTTCCGGCCCAAGGCCAGTCGGACCCCAACGCCCCAGAACCCCCCGAACCCCCCGAGCCAGCAGAGCACCCTCTACCGCCCCCCCAGCAGCCTGGCCCCCGGCTCCCGGGCTCCTATAGCAGGATTTTCATCGTTCGTTTGACGTCCTAAGAGGAACAAGAAAGACGGCACCGGACTCCCCTCCACCGTCCCCACACCTCCTGCCAGAGAACAAAAACACCAGGAAACCAAGGCAACTGTTCACCTCCTGAGTTTATTTTTCCAGAGATTCCAGGGCCAGCAGAGCCGGAGGGGGAAGGAGGGAGAAGCGGCCAGCAATCGGTCAGCTTCGTGACTGCGGGTGGGCGCAGAGCTGGGGGAGCAGCCGGGGTGCACAGGAGTGGGTTGGGCCCCTGGAGAGACGGGGAGAAGAAGCTCAGGGCCAGAGGGCTGCAAGGCAGGCCTGGCTGAGGGGAGAAGCTTCTGGAAGCCTGACCGGCTGCCCCGCTTTCGGCATGTGCTGGATGGAGCGCTGGGCCCGCGGCCGGTTGGTGCTATGCAAGGATGGGTGTCACTGGGCACAGCTCTCCTCCTCTCTCTTCACCCAACCACTGCCACGTGGGTCCCTGTTACCAGCAGGCATTGATGGTCCCTGCCACCCCCTGCTGCCCCCTGCCCTGCTCCTCACCCTCACTGCCCCCCTCTTCACCCTCACTGCCCCCCCACCTTGCTCACCTTCCCCATCAAACATTTGAAAGGGTGAGGATTCACCTAGCTAGCTCCTTGTTCCTAACATGCTTTTTTCTTGTAAATCTAGGAGAGGGTTCCTCAGGGTGCAGGAGAGCCCCCCTCCTCCCCCAGCCCAGCCCAGCCATCCCTTTACTTGAATTCACTTCCCTGAGCACAGGGGAGCAGAGATGAACTCGGGGACAGAGTAGAGGCATCACCCGGGGGCGAAACGCAGGAAGTCAGGAACGTAAGGAGGCCGCTTTGACTTCACTCTTTCTTCCAATTCAGGTACCATCTGCCCCACCCCCCCACCCCCCACCCCCCGCCCAACCCTAGAGGAAGAGGGCAAAGGGAACCCCTTGGACGAGGAAATTCCGCTTGCCTGGGGCTGGGGAGCGAGGGCGGGGTGAGGGAGAACTTGCAGACAGCTGTCTCCCTGGACAGACACCTCCTCCTGTCACACACGCCCCGTCCACGGGCAAGGAGCAGGGCCCGGGAGCCTCTCCAAGAGAAACCCCTCGGTTCTTGTAGCCAAACCAGAGGCTCCCTCTCAGACCTGCACTCCTCTCCCTCTCAGCCCATAGCTCTCCACCTCTAAAACCCCCGCCTTCTAAGCACAGGGATGGCTCGAGGCTCGGCTCCGCCTCGACAGGGCCTGGAGCCAGGAGGGGCCCGTCCTTGGAACTGGACGCAGTTCCTGAGAAGCAGAGCCAGGCCGGCCGGGAGGGCAGGTCCGATGGGACCAGGGGACAAGAATAGCTGACGGGGAGGCAGAGCTCCTGCACACACACAACCCGCTCGGAGGAATGTTCTTAAAAAGCCGCTCCGACGGCCTGGATGTTCCCAGCTCCGGGCTTCCGGATGAGGGGCCTGAGGGGGAGCCCATCTAAGTCCCGAGGCCCCTGGTGCCCACAGTTGGGGAAGGGAGACTGCCAGGCCAGCGCGTCCAGTGCAGCAGGGGGCACCTTTGTGGGCGAGGTTCCCTGGGGTACTGAGCACCGGTTCTGCCCAGGGGCTGATGGTGACCTATTTGAGGGGGGAAGGGAACAGTTAGGGGAGGCCTGAGTGGAGGATTTGGGAAGCCAGCCAAGGGGAGGGAGGGCCTGTATGCCCCGGCCCACCAGCCCAAAGCAGGGCCAGGGGCTGGGGAGAGGGCCCACCCAGCCATGGGCTCCTCCCTACTCACTAGGACGCCCCCGGGAAATGTGTACAAACAGAGCTTCTCCACGGAGCAGGTCTGGGAAAGGAAGCACAGCCTTTCCCCCACAAGGAGGACACAGGCTGGAGGTCTGGCTTCCATGCACATCTGGCGTCTCCATAGCAACACATCTGTAGCCACCCGCCTGTGACCCGCTGATGCTTCTCTTTCCTTTCTGCTTCTCTTCTCTTTTTTTTAAACAGCTGCATCTTCTTCCTTATCTGCTGTGTGTTTAACCGTTTAAGGAAGTTCCCAGCTTGCATTAGGGAATTATTCTAGCTCAGCCCACTGAGGGGCTTTGGGAGTGGAAGCAGGGACGAGTACAAACATGGTGTGTGCATGTGTGTCTGTGTGTTGTGTGTGTGTGTGTGTGAGTTGCACGTGAGGCCAGATTTCCTTGGCCTTTCATGAATCACCTGGTGCACTTAGATGTCCGCCCGCCTTCCTCCCCACACGCTCATTCACACTCATGCTGACACGTGCATGGGCTCACACACATGTGCACACATGAATGCACAGGACACACATCGCCTGTGTGTTAGCAAGGAAGTCTTGCAACAACCTCTTAAGTTGTCTCCACTGTGAGGCACAGGCAGCCTGAGTCACCCCCACTCGGGACCTGTCGTCTGAGAGGACGGGACACTGCAGAGCCAAGCATGTCAAACTCGCGGCCGATGGGCCGCATGCCTCAGCCACGAATTTGACATGCTTGGTGCAGACCAAGGCCCCTGGATGACCCCGTGAAGGCAGGTTGGGCCCGGGGTAAAAGCCCACCCTTCACCTACCCCCCCATACCCCCCCACTGAAATGTGGCCGCCACCACCCTGGCCAAACCTGGGACTCTAGGTCCTGGGCAGACATCTCTTTGCCCTTGTTTACATATCTGCTGGGGCAGAGGAGGCTTCCACCCCCATCCCGACACCTGGCTGCACGGGGCGGGCACTGCCCATGGGTAACAGGGAGCCTCCCCGACCTGTGGTTTCCTGGGCCGGGGATGCCAGGGCCCTTGTCTGTGTGACTCCACCGGCGGCAGGTTCACACCAGGACACCTGGCACCTGTGGCTTGGCCTGGCCGAGGCCCCGGGAAGCCTGGTGTCGCACCCAGCAGCCCACACATGGCACACCAGGGCCGCCCTGCCCTTCCCCCTCCTGGCGTGCCTCCGTGTTCACGTCAGCTCTGCACCGGACTGCCAACATAAACCAAAAGGCTGCTCCGAGTTCCTCCGGGGCTCAGGGAGTTTGCAAACACAGGCTGCCTGTCCTGCCCCCAACACTGCCAGATTCAGAGGGAACAAGGACACCCCGCCGCCCGGCCCCGCCCCACCCGGCCCGGCGCACGCTGCCTTGAGGCCTTCCATCTACCCACACCTCCCTGGGCAGGGCTTTTAAAGGTGCCAGAGCTGCCCCATAGCCCACCCTGGGCAGGGGCTTCCCTCACCTTCCCACCATGCACCTCAGAAGGTGTCCACCCTGGGGGAGGGGCGGGGGCACCCCCTGAGCAGCAGCCGCCGGCTCCCTAGTGCCTCTGTGTGGTCCTGCCCAGCGCCACCCTGACACCACCCCGAGCACAGGTGCCCTCCTGGGACCACCCCCCCGCCCCCATTGGTTTCCATGAGAAAAACCAAAAGCATTTCAACGTGTTACCTTTCTTTACGCAGAGAGACTCCAAAAACCAACGCAAATGTTTATTTTTTTTATTTCAAAGATATAACGAAAAATTATGGGGAGAGTACTCATTACGGCAGGTGTCTATGTGTAAGAAAAAATATATATATATCTATATGTCATATAGCTCGTTAGGTTTATTTTTTAAAGGAAGGGTAAGAAAGCAATTGATTTGAAATATCTACCATGAGAAGTCCCATGTCCTGTCAAACTTGTCAGTATTTTATAAATAAACTTTTTTTTTGGAGTTTTGAAACAACGTTTTTTTTCTCCTCCCTGGAAGGTAAATGGGGACACCTACCCCCCCCAATATGATGCTCAAGCAATCTGCTCCCCAAACACCCACCTCTGGGCTTTTGCAAAAAAAAAAAAATCAAGGGTCCAACTCACTTTTTTAATTCATGCGGGAGTGGGCATCCGTGGCTCTAAGTGAAATGTACTGTTTTATTTATTTTACACTTTTAGCATAAGGGCCTCTCAGATTATGCCAAATTAGAGGCAAAACGGAATGGTAATGATGACTAATAGCCGTAAAGGCAATAGCTAACACTTGAGTGGCATTCGCCCAGTGCCAGGTGCTGTTCGAACGCCTGCCCGCTGAGTCACTCCGAGAATCCTCATGGCAACCCGCTCAGAGGGGAGCTGGAGCGGGAAGACCTTACGTGGCTTGCCCTGGAGCAGTGGTCGGCAAACTGCGGCTCGGGAGCCACATGCGGCTCTTTGGCCCCTTGAGTGTGGCTCTTCCACAAAATACCACGTGCAGGCGCGCACGTAAGGTGCGATGGAAACTTCGTGGCCCATGCACAGAAGTCGGTTTTTGGCTCTCCAAAGAAATTTCAATCGTCGTACTGTTGATACTTGGCTCTGTTGACTAATGAGCTTGCCGACCACTGCCCTGGAGAATTGGAAAAGCCAGGGTTTGTCCTGCAGCAGCCTGGCTCTCAGACATGCGTGCTGCCTCTCTGATGCATGAAGGCGACCTCCTTGCCCATTTTCATTGTAATTTCTACAAAGCCAGCTCCCCGGGCCCTAGGGGTCTTGAGGCAGTGAGAACTGTTCGGTGGGTCTGACCTACCCAATCCACCCAGGTTTAGAGTTAAGGCTTGAATCACTGGCTTTATGAGTACAGTGGCGTTACATTATACCACACTTATGTGTTACATTATACCACATACATTAAGTCAGATGGATCCCAATAAAAGAGAGTGAAGGAAAAGTGATTGTAACAGTACATGTAGTGCCATTTATTTTACGCTAGAGGCCCGGTGCGCGAAATTTGTGCACTCGGGGGGAGGGGTCCTCAGCCCGGCCTGCACCGTCCGGGAACCCTTGGGGGATGTCCCACTGATGGCTTAGACCCGCTCCCCTAAGCCAGCAGTCAGACATCCTTAGCGCTGCCACGGAGGTGGGAGAGGCTCCCGCCGCCACCACTGTGCTTACCAACCGTGAGCCCAACTTCTAACGCACTAACCGCCTGGTGGTCAGTGCACGTCATAGCGACCGGTCGTTCAGCCGTTCGGTCGATTCGCACATTAGCCTTTTATTATATAGGATAGTCTACATTAGTGTATAATGCACATTCATAAGGACTCTGTATAATCAAAACGTAACTAAAGCAGGGAGTTTTAAACATATATATGTAGGCACACTTTACTTTTACTTAAGATTCACCAGTGTAGATTCATTCACCAATCTGTTTATGAGGGGCCATCGCATTTTTCTTTCTTTCCTGTTTGAGAATGGGCTGGATATATGGAATTCTTTCGTATCCTTCTGACATAAACCACCTCTATGAGGCATCAGCAGTGAATTCAGTTTCTATCTCTTTAAAGCAAAGCAAAAAAATGTATAGACATGATGAATGGAAGACTGCCGGCTTCCAGTTCTGCGTGGACAGAGCTTGGCAGCGGCCGCTCAGTCCCACCAAGCAAAAAGCTGAACCCACTGGAAACCCAGCAACTCTTCTCGGCTCCGCCAGAGAAGTGAGGTCACAGGGCGGACGCCTGCCGTGAAACTGGGGAGCCGGACAGGAACACGGAGTATCCGCATTTGGCGGAGCAGAAAACACAGGCGATGGCAGAGCGGAGTCCCAGCTCTTATTATCTTGCCCTAAAATGTTACAGTTCCTGTCCATTTCTAACTCAACACACTCTTTTTTTTTTTTTGCAGCTTATTCCTTTCCCAAACCATCCAATGTCATGTTCAAAGAAATGCTCATTCTCCCTTTGCACTCTAATCTTAGCCGCTTACATCAGACTTAATGAAGTTACGTAATTACTAGAAAATGTACGGCGGCATAAACAAGGTTGAGAACAGTGGTAACTGATGGTAAACAGCCAGCTGAGTTGGCGGGAGCAGATTCGCAGGGCTCTCACTCAGCTTGGGCATCTGCATCGTTTGCAAACGAATGTAAGGCATTGTTTCCTACGTTGGTTAAGGGAGGTCCGATGAGAGACCTCCTCCTGTATCTATTACAGTACACACAGTGCATTCAGTACTGTATGACCAATTTTCAAGGTGATTAATGGGTTTTCCAGGGTAATTTCGACTACATAGAACATTTACATCGCATGTAATTTGGAACCAACAACCCACACTAGCCCCGGGGACTCCACTCAGTGGAGTTTCCTTAAAGCTCCCAGTGTCCCTCCATGGAAAAAGCACCTTAGGTATAAGAGAGCATAGAGTTAGCAGACCTGGGTTCCTACAAATCCCAGCTTGAACTTGAACTTGAGTTCACCCTCCGCTACCTCACCTGTGGAATGGGTGCAAGTTCTGCCTTTTTCGACATCAGACTCATGGAATGAAGCGTAGGGAAATGACCTCTCAGGCACAGGGGACCTCCAGACTCTGAACACGCAGTTCAGGTAGATGGGCTACAGGGTGGTGGGGGGCTGGGCTGGCTGCAGCGTCCCCCTCAGCTCCACCTGCCAGCAGCAACATGGTCCTGAAGGGTTTGGAACCTGGGTTCGCGGTAGGGTTGCCAGATAAAACCCAATTTTGCATGAGACGAAAACACTGTTGCGTAGGTGAAATCCACATTGAACCCAGCAGCCTCTATGTGCATGTGTTAAATCGGTCAACCTGGCTCAAATCCCAGCTCTACACCGCGAGGTGGGGGTTCGTGCCAAACTTGCAGACCTCAGTTTCCTCCTCCAGAAAATGGGGACACTGAAACCGCGGAAAGCAGTTGGGCCTGGGCAGGGCGATTACGCGTGAACGTAATTTGTAAGCCGTACAGCACGCTGCACGTGTCAGGGATTATCACTATTGTTCTCGGATAAAAGGAGGCGGGGCTCATCCAGGAGCTTCTGGCTGTGTGCGCGACTCTGGCTCAGTGAGTCCCGACTCCCAGTCCTTACCCCACGGGCTCTGCCTGCCTCTGGAAATGTCTCCAAAGAAAACTTCTGAATCTTAGAAACGTGTGGGGGTCTCCGAGGGGGGTGGCGGGAGTGCACTGGCCTTCCAGATGGTGTCAGTCACGCCAGAAGCAACCGTGCTCACATTCACATCACTGCGGAGGAGCGTTTCATACCAAGAGGAAGGCAGGACCACGGGGTCAGAAACCCCGGGGGGGCCAGTGCCCCTGGGGCCTGACGCAGCTGGCCGAGGGGCAGGAGACTGGAACCTGCGGACAGAAAAGGCTGGACGGAGACACAGGCCCGGGTGGGAGCTGGAGAACCCCCAGGTCCCCACCTGGACCTGCCTCTCCTTCGTCCTCCGGCCTCCTGCCTGGGCTCCTTGGGGTCCAGGCTCATCCAGAAGTCTCAGAGGTCACCGGAATACGGCCCCCACAAGCCACAGAGCAAGGTGGGGCGTGGACAGGGGGGTCCCATGAGCGCCAGCGGGCCCACAGCGGCCTCGCCTGTGCCTTCGGATGTTGTTTTTCCTACCCCCATGGAGAGAGTTCCTACCCCCACCCCCACCCCCAGGCAGGCGATGCACACTTCTCTGACTCTCTTTTCTCCCTGTGGATAAAGATGGAATTAGACTCCGGCGTAAGAGAGAATTCAAATGTCTGACTTTCTGTGGCCTGCAACCTCCTGCCGCAGACAGAGCCGCGGGGCAGCAAGGACAGTGGCTGACTTGTGTTCTGCTAAAGGCCTTCTCTACAGCTGAGGCAATCCCCACAGCAGGCCCACAGGCAGGAACCTCCCCCTCCCCCATTTCACAGATAAGGGTACCAGACGGCGACCGCCAGGTAAGTGCCAGAGCCAGGATTGGCCCCGGGCTCGGCTGGCAGCCTTCTCCCAGAGTTCAGACGCTGCTCACCTGGAGGAGGGGCCCTGGCCCGTGGGAAAGCCTGTGTGCCAAGCAGGAAACATGGTTTTTAGGACAATGATGTCCACTCGGTTGGGCAAACGTTCTCCCTAAAGGGCCAGGTGGTAAACAATTCAGGCTTCCAGGAAGCCGCCCAAGAAAGACACAGCAGTGAAAGCGCGCGGCTGCTGTACTTGACAGACCCTGAAGCGAGCGTTTTATTTCATTTCCACCTGCAATGAGATTGCATTCTGGTCTTCTCTTCCCGCATCCTTTTAAAATGTGAAAATCGTCCTGAGTGCATGGGCCACCCAAACATTAGCAGAGTTTGCTGACCCTTGGTCTAAAATGGCTCCGGGCCAAGCTGATACTTGCTGGAACTTCTACGGGGTTCCGGGGTGATCCCCCGATAACGAGGGTACTGTAGAAGGTTGAATAGTGCCGTGTCTCTTCTCCCCGCCCCCCCCTCCTCCCCCTGCAAATTCTCATGCACCCGGAACCTCAGAATGGGGCCTTGCTTGGAAGTAGGATCTTTGCAGGGGTAACTAGCTAAGGAGAGATCGCACTAGGTTAGGGTGGGCCCTCAGTCCGATGACCTGTGTCTTTATGAGACGGGGCGAGGGCGCAGAGAGGCGCACAGAGCGAAGAAGACTGTATGGAAAGGGAGACAGAGACCGGCTCCATGCAGCTCCCCACCAGGGACTGGCAAGGACTTCCGAGCTGCAGGAAGCTGGGGGGGACAAGGACCCTCCCCCAGAGCCTCCTGAGGGAACCAGCCCTGCCAACACCGTGAGCTTGGACTTCCAGCCGCCAGAACGGTGAGAGAATGCTTCTGTTGGGGTCGGCCACCCCGTGCGCAGCGATGGGTACGGCAGCTCTCGGGAAAGAGGGCTAAGTTCTGCTTGGAGCTCCAATGTGCATCTTTTCTCTCTGGGGGGTTCAGGGTCGATAGACTGGCAGAGGCTGGCGGGATCCCAGGCCCTGGCCCTCCCGGACCTCGGGCCTCCCGCCCGCTGCTTCCCAGCAGTCTTCGATTCTGTTGAGAAGTTCCAGCCAGCCCTGGATGAAATTGGCAACCACGGGATGCTTGTTTTCCTGCTTCTTCCCCCTCCTGCATTGTTTTCACCTCTCACCAGGAGCCAAACAATCCTTCCCCAAGGCCAGAAAAACCCCACCCACCATCAGTCTGCAAAGTATTAAGCGCAGGTGCTGGGCTCGGGGCTCCAGGGCCTCTCCCTCTGCGGCCTTCGCTGGGTAGGCACAGGGGTCTGCAGAGTGGCGGGGAGCAGAAGGGTGCAGGCAGCCCAGCCCGCATGTGGGTGGAGGCAAGACCTGCCTGCGTTCCCGGGCCTGGCACCGTGCCTGGTGCGTGGGGAGGCCGGGCAGGCTTCTCCACGTCCCCCCACACCTGCTAGGGCCCCGCAGCCCAACGCTGGATGGAGGACGCCCACACACCACCCAGGACACCTGTGTGTGTGAACAAAGGCTCATAAATGAACTCACTCTTCCAAAGGCCGGAGGGGACACACAGAGGCTCGAGTAACCTGTGGTGGGGACAGTGCCAGGACCCACCCAAACGCCCCGTGTCCCAGCGTGAAGACAGCCCACTCTCCTCGGGGTGAAGGGACCTGGAACCCCTTCCCTGACTCCTGTCCTGGCCCATGCGTGTTCCACTGTCTCTTCTGAGGAGAAGCTCGAGGCCCCTGGGGTGCCGGGAATGTGGTGGAGTCCGGCATTGTGCTGTTGACTCAGGCTGTGCTGTGAAGGGATTTGGCCAGGAGCGGGGAAGGTCCGCGGAAGGCTCTGGGAGAGTCTGACGGATGGGAATGGCGGGGAGTCAGGGAAGCCACCTCAGAGGGAGTCCCCGCGTCATTTCTTGGAAGGAGATTCGTGGGGCGGGGCAGACAGGGAGGAAAGCAGGGAGGGAAGGGGGGGCTGGGGGGCCCCCAAGGGCGGACCTGCCCACATCTGTTTGCCGTTGCCAGCTCACCTCCACCCCCGCCTCACCCTCCCTCCACATCAACTGCCTGTGCTTGTCCGGCCTCCTGCCCAGACCAGCCCTGCACACGCCGCCTGGTGAAGCAGAGGTGCCTTCCGTGGGCCCGTGGGGTGGGGGCGGGGTTCCAGTCCTGACACCAGGACTACCCTCGGGGGCGTTCCTGGGGTCCTTCCCGGACAGGCCTGGGGGCGCCCTCATTCCCCCGGGACAGGCAACCAGGACAGACAGGAGAGAAGCGGGTGTGTGAAGGGAAACCACAGCGGCACACGGTGACCAGGTGGCAGCTGGCGCTGAACCCCAGAAGAGGAGGCGCAGGAAGTGGGTCGCCGAACCCACCGGCTCCCGAACCCACCAGCTCCCGAAAGGGGCGGCTCTCACAGCTGCACCCGGAACCCGGAGCCATGCTGCCCGGCTCCTCGGGTTCTTCGGGAGCCAGAATCCCAAATTTTATGTAAACCCCCTTATGCTTACGTATTAGCAACTAAAATATATATTTTTTTATATTTTATATTTTATTTTATATATACATACTCGGGTGGGCAAAAGTAGCCTACAGTTGTTCATATGGAAGTAGACACGCAGGTTATATTACAATAACTTTATTAACCCAAAAGAATGGCACAGTGCAACTGTGGACCTACTTTTGCTCCCCCGGGTGTGCATGTGTGTCTGTGCATGTACGCACATGTGTACACACACACGTACACACATATGTACACATATATATAAAGCACTGTTGTGGCAGATTGTATCTTGCAACTGTGATTGCAGCAGTCTCTTCCTCTCGTGTGCTCTTCTGCCATCCAAAGGAGGGCCATGTTCCCTCCCCTTGAACCGGTGGGGAGCGGCCTGTGACCACGGCACAAGTGATGCTGCGGGACTTTCAAGGCCGGATCAAGATCCTGGGTTGAATGGTGTCCTCACAAAAGATGTGGACGTCCTGCCCTGGCCGGCTTGGCTCAGTGAATAGAGCGTCAGCCCGCAGACTGGAAAGCCCCAGGTTTGATTCCGGCCAAAGGCATATGCCTCGTCTCTCTCACATTGATGTGTCTCTCTCACATTGATGTGTCTCTCTCACATTGATGTGTCTCTCTGTCTCTCCCCCTCCATTCCACTCGCTCTCAAAATCAATGGAAAAATGACCGAGTGAGGATTTAAAAAACACACACAACCATATGACTTCCTAACTCCCAGCATCTGTGAATGGGACCTTATTTAAAAATAGTCTTGCTGGGGATTGAGTCAAGATGAGGTCATTTGGCTCTGATCCTTAGAAAAGGGGAAATTTGGATACAGAAACAGATACGCAGGGGAAAGAGGGCTGAAGGCGCGGGGAGAAGGCCACGTAAAGACAGAGCATCAGGACGCGCCACCGGAAGCGAGAGGGCGGCATGAAAAGGAGGCTCCCTCACCACCCCCAGCTTGACTGGGACCTTCTAGCTCCAGAACTGTGACAGAGAAACTGTTAACACACCCAGCTGGTGGTACTTCATCATGGCAGCCCTAGCCTTTCTGCCGGTTCTCCTGGGCCCTTGATCTCGGCACGTAGCTGCCGCCTCGTGTGGAAATGCACGCTGATCCACGTGGAGAAGCCACGCACCGGTGTGCTGGCTGCCTCCTGGCTGAGCTTCCCGCTGACGGCCAGCGTCAACCTCCAGACCTGGGAATCGAGGTTGCCCAGGCCAGTGGTCGGCAAACTCATTAGTCAACAGAGCCAAATATCAACAGTGCAACGATTGAAATTCCTTTTGAGAGCCAAAATTTTTAAACTTAAACTTCTTCTAACGCCACTTCTTCAAAATAG
Source organism: Corynorhinus townsendii (assembly GCA_026230045.1). Lineage (NCBI taxonomy): Eukaryota > Metazoa > Chordata > Mammalia > Chiroptera > Vespertilionidae > Corynorhinus > Corynorhinus townsendii. Next base: position 4,826,246 of record JAPDVU010000009.1, read on the forward strand.
ACTCGCCCAGGCCATGGAATTTTGTGGAAGAGCCACACTCACGGGGCCAAAGAGCCACATGTGGCTCGCGAGCCATGCTTTGCCGACCACTGGCCCAGGTGAGTCCAGCCCCCAGCCATTGAGTCACACCCACCCTGCCCCACAGCCCGCCTTTAAGTCTTCCCAGCTGAGACGGCTTACATCAGGGAGCCCGAACTTCACTTGCTACTCAGAAATGCCTCTGATCTGGAGCAGGGGCCTGGGCCCAGAGCAGCCTGCTGCAAACACGGACTCGTCATTGTTAGCTGACCTGACATGTCTTTTGCCTTCAACCACAACTGCTTTCTGGAGGGCATCTGGCTTGGGGAGGGGACAGAGGGCTTGGGGAGACGAGAGAGCTAGCGTCAGTCAGGAGGCTTCAAGCATCAAGCTAGGGAAGTGTAAATTAGCCTTGACAATAGGCTAGATGAGTTATTATGACTCAAGGGCTTCCGCAGGAGCAGAGGAAGGGCACACACGTGCACGCACACACGCACACACACACAAGCCAACAGGATACTGACCACTCTGGAGAAGAGAAAATAAACTCCGTGGCCACTGTGATGAGCTTTGACAATGACACCCCACCCACAAACACGTTTCTCTGCACCTCTTCTCCATTCTCTCCATGGTCAGAAGGGACACAGGGATGCCAGGCCCCCTTCTCCATTCGTGACAGCCATTGACTCAGGACACCATCCCATTGGCTTGATATGGGAGCAGAAGTGTCCATTCAGGGGGGCAAGGCGGCTATCTTGCAAAACCCTTCCTTGTGAGGAGCCTCCAACGATGTGCTCAGGGGGCCAGGAAGCAGGGGTCCTCAAACTATGGCCCCCGGGCCACATGCAGCCCGCCGAGGACATTTATCTGGCCCACCGGGTGCCGCTGCTGTCCTGCTTAGCAGCTGACTCGTCCCAGGCCCGAAGTGTGCATAGGAATTTGTTCATAGTTGTTTTTTTTAAAACTATAGTCCGACCCTCCAACGGTGAGGGACAGTGAACTGGCCCCCTGTTTAAAAAGTTTGAGGACCCCTGCTAGGGAGACCCCAGAGTCAGACAGAAGTACACAACATCAGATACTCAACCCAACGGCCTGGGATTTGGAGGGCCCTGTGCAAAGGGAGAGAAGGCCTTGGAAACACCTCAACAAAACACACAGGCACAAGAACCCACTGATGGGAGGCACTGTTCCTTTAAACGCTGGGACCGTCTGGGCGATGTGTCGCATCACATTGGGACAGAGAGGATGCTGAGTGATGCCTTCAGCTCCAGCCACCGTCCTCTTCCCCCCCGGGCCACGTGCTGAGCTCCAGGAAGGAATGTAATTGGGTCTTAGGTGTGGATGTGGGCTGGGGCAGTGGGTGATGAAAACGGAGAGGGACATGGCTGTGGCCTTGAAAGAACCGCCTTGAAGCAGGTGTGTCGGGTCTCCGGGACACCTTCCCAGGCAGATAGGCATCTGTCTGCTTGGTAAGACGGTGCCCATCTCCTCTAGCAACCTTCCCTTGCCTGCCCGGGGGCTTTCTCATCTGAATATGGGGACCATGTGGGTACCCACCTCCTGTAGTTGGTGTGATCACTCAGGTAGCGAGATCACTCACACTTCAGCCAGAATCTGCTCCCTTGCCTGCCGTCTCGTGGTTTTGTGGCTAAAACTACAGGCCCTGGGCCTGACGGCTTAGCATTTTTCAGTCAAGGACCCGCATTTAGCTGTGCCATCTCGGGCAACTTAGGGAGCCTTTCCTGTGTTTAATCTGAAAAGGGGGAGTGAGATGCGGAATTCCGAGCCTACAGTGAAGTGCTCAGCAAGCCACCGTGACCCGCCTCCTCGGCTCTTACTGAGGCCCCAGGTGCCTGCGAGCTGGCCTCTCGGGCAGAAGAAGAGCCCTCTCAGGGCACAAACAGACCCTCTTTCCTCACACACACCCCCCCGCCCCTGGTCTCACCTTCTCCCTGGGGGCCCAGGAGGGTGTCTGCCTCTTCGGGGCTGCCCCCCAGCAGAGACGATGACAGAAGGTCCTGGGAAGCCCGGGGCCTGGCAGACTCCTTTATCAGGACCCGGACTGCCCCTGGCAGATAAGTGGGTTCATTTTTTTCTGTTAGCTCAATTCTAGGAAACACTGCGGGGCGGGCCCACTCTGTGCCCGAGGACGCCCAGGAAAAAGATGGTTTCCGAAGGTCACCGTTGGGCCCTTAATTTGGAGACAGGCTGGCGGCCATGTGTGTGGGGGCAGGGAGGGGTGCTCCTTGGGGTCCCAGCTTTATGCTGACCTCTGACCTGCATTATCTAACCACCTCACGCCAACTACACGAGGTGGGGACCCACATGGTCCCCATTTACAGATGAGAAAACTGAGCCCCACGGAGCTCAGGTGACTGCTCTCAGGTCCTAGAGTGAGGTCGGCATTCGAACCCAGGACCGTCGGACCCAGGGCCTGTGTTCCTAGTCCCGATCTTCTGACCCTCGGAGCACCGAGAGGAGACGTCCGCTGAGGGACAAGGTTCGGCGCTTCCACGTGTCTCAGGGGGCCCTGGTGGGTGAAGCTCTGGGCTTGAGACGTCTGGGGACCACACAGAACATTCCCTCCGGGGTCCCCGCTTCTGAGACTCCCTGCCTTTAGCTGAAGTTCACACTATTTGGCCAGAGCTCCAGTTACATCGTTCTCCCCCATCCTGTTCTCCCTCCCAGGTAAACAGGACACTGGGTGCCATCTCCCACCTTCGGGAAATGTCCCCGCTCGGTGTTCAGGGGCCGTGTGTTAATAACGTGACGATGCACATGACAGACAGGCGCGGTGCGGGGGGCCTGTGCCATCTGCCCTTTCCCTGGCAGAGGGATGGAGGTGACACCACAGGACCCAGAAGCCTCCGCAGGACTTAACAACAACAGACCAGAACCTGGGTCCCTCGCATTGGACTTGGCAGTTCACAAAGCAAGGCCACGCGCTTTATCTCCCATCAGGGGACCTGCTGTGGGTCCGGGCTGTCCCCACCCGTCCCCACAGACAGGACTCAGAGAGACAAGTGCGTGCTCCCAGGTCACACCACCCAGGTGTTCTGACCCCACGTCTGAACTCATTTCTAGTAACTCGTGGCTCTCTGCTCTGCTGCTGCCCTTGACCACATCTTCACCTTCTCAGGCCTAACTCAGCCTGCTGATGCCTCCTGCCCACAGAGTCCCCAGCATGCTGAGCGGCCTCTCGCCCTCCAGTCAGAGGTCCACTGATACAGCGCCTCCCTCACCCCCTGAGTCTGGGAACGCCATCCTGGGAATATGTGTGACCTGTAGATGGCCCAGCAAGTTCATTTGGGGAGGTGTGTATGTGGGGGGGGGGGGGGGCGGGCAGTTACCAAATATAGCTGAGTTTGGGGCTAGGGTTGTAGGCGGGAGAAGGGAGGGCTCTGGGGCTCAGGACACTGCTCATGCATTCACCCAGCCGACATTCTACGTGGAGATTCCAGTCCACACGGAGATGCAAACACCAGTCCAGCCTGGCCTGTGTAACTGGGTTGAGCATCATCCCATGTACCTAGAGATGGAACATGCTTGGGTTGTGGGCTCGATCCCCAGTGGGGGCGCACAGGAGACAGCCAACTGATGTTTCTCTCTCCCTCTGTCTCTCTCTCTCCCCCTCTCCCTTCCTCTCTCTCTAAAACCAATAAAAACCTATTTTTAAGACAAACAGCAATCGGACACCACACCATCCTGACTCCAAGGAGCCATGGGGTGACCTGCTGTTTTACTCCCGGGGTGCACGAGCTGCCCCAGAGCCCTGGTGCACGTTAACCCCTTCACAGGAGGGTTCAGGGCTGGGAGCCTGGGTGGTGGGGAGCCTTGTCCTGACCCCCAGGTCGGGGATCCTGGGGGTTTTCCCAGGCGGCTCGGCAGAGGTCGCCCTGTCCGCGAAGGGGCTCCAGGTGGTTCCCAGGAACAGGGAACCGAGGAGTGAAAGAGCCCTGGCCCAGCGGGTGGCAGTGAACAGCCTGGGGGTGGGCAGGGCCTCAGCTCACGGGGCTTCAATCCAAACTGTGCCAACAGCAGGCCCTGGGGACACCCTGAGGTGTCCATCCGGGACTGTGTCTGACAACCGCGGTGGGGGGAAAGGTGGGGAGTGGGGGACTCGGATAGAGATGGGAAGTCGCAGAGCATGTGTGTGGGAGGGGCCTGAGAGATGAGCTCATTCCAGAAGACGAAATGTCCTGCCAAGAGCCAGACCAGAGGGAGCGGGGCCTCCGGCTTTTCTGTAAGGAAGGAGGGTGACCCGATGGGACGGATCCTAGGGAGGCTGGGGCAGAGCAAGGCGAGCTCCGGTGCCCGGCACCCCACGCTGGGAGATGGTAAGGATGACGTGTGCCCAAGTCCAGGGGCCGGCCCGGCACCTGGGACGGGCAGAGACGTGTGCCCAGGCCTAAGGGCCTTATCGGTCAAATGACACCGAAGGTGCCGTTGAGAACGGCAATCCCTCTCCGCAGTCGAGGGCTTAGAGCTTGCCAGAAATTTCCAGGTGGGGGTGATTTATGCAAACGGCAGGCTTTTTTTGTTCTTGTCGTTGCTCATTTCCTCTGCTTATCCAGAGAGAGCTCTAGTCTACAACTTCGCCTCAGTGGATACCTAGGAGGCTCCCCAAATTCACAGGTCGGGGATCCCAAATCCCAGAGACAATGAGCACGTTCTTCCAGTCAAGCCTCCCACCGGGGTCCTAGCAGTGCCGGGGGGGAGCGGCGTGTGGAAGCATGCATCCGAGCTCCTTCCCTGGGCAGCCTGTGTCCACTGTGGGCCTCCTGCGGGCAGGATCCGCCTTCCTACAACCACAGGCAAACCTCAACGGGCATGCTCGATGTTGGTGGAAGGGGCCTCAAAGGCAGGACGCTCATTTCCAGAAGGGGCGGAAGAATCCCAGGGAGCGGGCAGGACTTTGTTCTGGGGATCTGCTCAATTGATATGTAATCTCACCAGGAGGGCCAACCCAGACACCTGTGAAAAGAACAGATTGCAGCCAGCTGGCCCTAAAGACAGCATGTTTTGTTGTAAATGCTGGGAAAGAGAAGGGCGGAAGTGCCTGCCTCCAGGAACTTGGAACTGGGAGTTTTCTTGGGACAGATAAGACTTGAGTTTCTAAGGGACCTGGGACAAGCGAATGGGGGAGGGGGTCGCGAGGAGTGGGGGAGGGTTTACAACTAGCAGCAAAGAGGGGGAAGTACCAGCGGGAAGGAGCCCACTGAGGGTCACGTCCAAGGGCACGTCGGCAGGAGGGGACCTGAAGCCTCCTCTACCTCCACCCCCTTCCTTGGAACCCCAGGTGGGGAGCGGCTAACAGCAAGGGAACCTTGAGGTTGTGCTGTGTCCTCTCTCCTGTGCAGTATTCCACCTCGGCCTTGGGTAGTGGTTGTCCTTTACAGATGGAAGCTATTTCTCTAAAAAGAATCAAACCAAGGCCTGCTTTGCCTAGGATGCAGACCCTGGGACTGGGGAGTTCAGCCCCTTAAGTTTCACTTGGAGGCCCCGCGGCCTGGCTCAGCGGTTGAGCATCGACCTATGAACCAGGAGGTCACAGAAGGATTCCGGGTTAAGGGCACATGCCCGGGTTGCAGGCTCAATCTCCAGTAGGGGGCGTGCAGGAGGCAGCCGATCAATGATTCTCTCTCCTCTCCCTTCCTCTCTGAAATCAATAAAAAATATATTTAAGAAAGTTTCATTGGGAGAACTTGGCCTCCGCAGACAATCAGGCAAAGAGCAGTCGGAAAGGCAGGAAGATCAAAGACCGGCCACCTGCCGACAGCCCCCTCACACCCCGCCCCAGGCCAGGAGGCCCTCCTGTTTCCAGTGTGTCTGGGATGGAATCCGGGATCCAGACGGCGCCTCGGGCCCCCATCTCCCCTCGGTCCTGGGCCCAGGGGCGAGCAGCCGGGGTTCTGAGTGTCTGGTCGCTGGTCCGAAAGGGAAGAGCCTCGGGAGGTCCTCGCGTTGAGCCCCCCTGGGGAGAGTCGCGCCCCCAGGAGGTGCTGGGTCCGGGAGCACAGCGAGGCGGGGGCCCCCGAACCCCTCTCCCCCAAAGCCCAGGTCCCCGCCCGGGCCGCCCCACTCGAGCTCGGAAAGGCTCAGGCTCGCAGATTTGAACCGCGGAGGCCGAGCGGCTGGGCTGAGGTTCCCAAAGGCCATTGGCTGCGGCGGCGCCGCGTCGTCAGCGCGGAGGGTGCGGGGCGGGGGCGGGCGGAGCCTGGAAGGGGAGTGTCCCCGTGGCTACGGCCCTGGAAGCCGGAGAGGGAGGGAAACAGACGCGGGCGCTGACATGGGCTGGCCGTCCCCGCGCCTCGCGGAGCCCACCCAGCGGAGAGCCCAGCGGAGCCCGCCCCGCGCTCGCTTCTCCGGGGACTCAGGTAGGCGACTGTGGCGGACACCTGCGCCCTGCGAGGTCCCGGTGCGCTCCGCGTGGGGGACTCGAACCCTCCTGGGGCACAGAAAGGATCGAGAAAGCCGCGATAGGGGGCGTGGGGCGGGGACCAGGGCACCGAGACCCCGTCCTCCGCGCCGCTGCTTCTCACCGCGCCAGTCCGTGGGTGGCGGGGCTGGGGCCGGGGCCGGGAGCCTGGTTCCCTGTGTCCGAGCCAAGCGGGGTTTGGCGGGGAAGACGGGGTGGTGGAGAGCTGGGCGATTTCCTCTCCCCAGATTGGGGCTCCCCGGCCCGGCCCGGAGCGCGGGTGGGGTGGGGATGAGGGTGTGGTGGGATGGGGGCCCGCGCGTTAAGGGCCACCCCCTGCCCGGGCGCGGGGTGTGTGTCGGCACCAGCGTCCGCGGCGCGCAGCTTGCGGTCTCCCCGAGGGGGGCGTGTGTGTGTGCACCGAGTTCTCCATGAATAAAAAACCGGATTATTCGCCTGCCGTGGCGGAGGCGTGTGCGCGCGCTCTCACGCGTACACACACTGCAGCACAGGCCAGCCTGTGTCACCGGCCCGGGGGAAGGAGGGAAGGAACTGCCTGGAAGGGAATGGCCGAGAAACACTCTCCCGCCTCCTTCCCCGACGAGCCCTTCCTTCCCCGCCCGAATGCGCCCCGCCAGCCTCCTCGGAAAGGCCGGGAAGCGGAGGCGGGAGAGGCCGGCGGGGTGGGGCCGGGCCGAGCGGGAGGGCGCTCCGCGAGGGACCCGCACGCCGGCTGCTCCCGGGGCCAGCGCTCCTGGCGAGGCGGCGGGCCCAGAGCGGGTGGCTAATGATTTAATCTCCGGCTTGGGGCGCTGGAGCTGCGCTGGGGCGTCTCTGGCTCCGCCCCCTCCCTGGAGCGCCCCCCGCCGAGGGTACAAAACGGTCCCCTGCCCTGGTGCGCCCCCCATCAGCTATCCCGCGTGCTGGGCCGCCGCCGGGGACTACCCCGGGCCCAGAGCGCTGGGTGGGAGCCGGGAGCGGGGGGCTGAGGCTGGGCGGGCTTCCTGGGAGAGGACCCATCCGGAGCCTGGGGTGTGCGTGAGACGGGGGCGGAGGGGGGGGGGTGCCCTCCGCTAACTCAAACCAGATTCCTTGTGTTTCCTGATGAGAGACTGCAGCCCGGGCTCTGGAAGTTTTCTTTCTCTCCCTGGGAGGATGGAGGGGAACACAATGCGTTTTCTCTTCTGATTGTCGCCCCTTGCAATCTGACCGGCTCCCACGGCCTCCGCTGGCGGCCACGGTGCCCATTCTTTGCCCTTGTGTCTGCGCCTTTGAATGGAGAAAGGGTCCCTGAGCTGTGAAGCCCCTGCTCCTCTCTAGAGGGTCTGGGGTGCTAGGCGAGACTGCCCCTCATCCTTCCCCCGGCAGCCATCTGGACCAGAGCGAGCCTTCCCCATTCAGCCCGGGTAAACAATGAGCGGCCCGTTGCAGGAGGGCCTCCCGCGAAGCAACTTTGCACAGTCTGGGTTTCTAATAACGCCCCACGCCTCCGCCCCTTTCTGAGGCTGGGGTGGAGGAGGGGACCACCGCCAGGGTGGACTGGATTTTAAGAGAACAAAGAACAGGGCACAAAGGAAAGGGGAGCTGCGCTGTGGATCTTCCCCCCCGCCCCCCTGCAAAGGGGAGTTTGTGGGGCCAGGGCAGGGCCCAGCCAGACCTCTCCCTGGTCTCAGGGTTCCCGAAACAATAAAGGAGGCACTGCAGGCCCCTGGTGCAGCTCTGTCCTGGTGGGGTAGCCAGGACCCCGCTGTGAGTGTGGGGGTGCCGTGGGGTTCCAGCTTTCATCTGCTGCCCTGTGAACAGCATGTGACCAGCAGATTAGAGTGGTTTATCTCCTCCCAACTTGGACTTCACTCCTGCCCTCCTCCTTGAGGGCAGCTGATCCTTCCCACAACAGGAGTTCAGGGGACCTTGGGAGGCACCCAAGCTCCTTCTCCTGGTCTTTCCAGGGTTGTGGGGGGGATTGGTATGGAAAAACGAGCCTGCTCCCAGGAGGTGGCGGTTTGGGGGGAGTCCCAGCCCCTCAGATACCTCTGAATGCACAGGTCCTGGCCACTGACGGCCCAGTGCTCCTGTTCTCCTGGCTAGCTGCAGCCTCTCCTTGGAGTGTGCCTTCTGTTTTCTGGGATTTCTGCCCTTTCCCCCTCATTTCTCTCTCACTCATTTACTGATGCTGATGTCTAGACCCAGCCAGGGAGGCCCACGCAGATGAGTCTTATCTACAAAATGGGGCAGAGGGAGCACCGGCAGAAGTTGACCTGGGAAGAGAGGATCTGAGACTCTTCTTGACACATCCCGTCGTCGGGAGCTTCCCAGAAGGGCCTGGGGTTGGCTCTGCCTCAGGGAGTCCCACCTCCTCCCTCCACGTTGGAGTGGCTGGTTGATTTCTGTGGCCAGGACAGGCTGTGCCTAGGTGTGGCGGGCAAGGTGTTAGCAGCCTCAGTCGCTCTCTCTCTCGCTCTCTCTCTCTCTCCCTCTCCCTCTCCCTCTCCCTCTCCCCTTCTCCCTCCTTCTCTCCCCACACCCCCTTTGATTAGGTTGGGAGTGGAGGCTCTGAGGCCAGAGCTCCCAGGATTGCTGCTGGGCAGTGACTCCAGCCTCCTTGGCAGGACTTCCCACGGGCTCCCAGGAGCTTGTCCCCTGGTGGGGGAGGGAGGAGTCTGTCCCTGGAGGAACAGGATCTGGGCTGATGCCAGAGATAAGGCTCGGGCGGAGGGATGGGGTTGAGCAACTGTGCCCTGGAAGCCGAGAACGCTGACCCCGCTCAGGTCTGCTGACCTGTGTACCGGAAGGCTCTTCTCCGACCTTGGGACAAGGAACCAGACCCCGGGGCTCCTTGGCGGAGGTCCTGAAGGCCAGCTCCACCCAGGACTCGTGTGCTCGGGGGGGCCCCCCAGACCCCCTCTGCCCAGGGACTCCTGTGTGGAGTTGGACGTGGCCCTTCTCCGCTCGGAGTGCCTTGTGAAGGAAGCTTAGCCATTGGTCTCCCACGTCCCCCCGTCTCCCCCCCCCCCCCCCCCCCGCGCTGTGTCCGTGAGCCACATCTTGAAAATAGCTTCTTGGGGAGCCTTGGACCTCCTTCCAGTGAGGAGATTAGGAGACGCCCCCAGGCCCTTCCAGCCTGCAGCTCGGGGCTCCAGGCCAGGGTAGCAGCTCTGGCATCCAGGGCCCTCCTCTGCTGGGAATAGGGCACTGGTGGTCGCCACCCATCCGTTCCTTAGAATGTTGCCTGGGACCCCTGGCTGGTTTGGCTCAATGGATAGAGCATTGGCCTGCAAACTGAAAGGTCCTGGGTTTAATTCTGGTCAAGGGCACATGCCCAGGTGGTGGGCTCGATCCCCAGTAGGGGGCGTGCAGGAGGCAGCCGATCAATGATTCTCTCTCATCATTGATGTTTCTCTCTCTCTCCCTCTCCCTTCCTCTCTGAAATCAGTAAAAATATATATATTTTTAAAAAAGAATGTTGCCTGGGTCCTGCAGCATCCAAAGGGGACTGGTGTTCCCCCCTTCCCCATGGGGTGCACACTCAAATAACAGGGGTAGAGAGGCTGAGAACACAGAGAACCCCGAGGGCTGGCAGGCAGTACAACTTACAGACACCTGTAATGAGAACCTGGTTAGGTCCAAAGGACAAGGCAGTATTTTATTGGGGGGTTGAGCGTGCTGAGGTTTTGTGCATTATTTGTTGCTGGTAGTAGCACCCATGGGCCCCCCCCCCAAAATCCTGAGTTACGGAGGAGAACGCTCTTTTCACCTCCACCTCATTTATCCGGGTCAAACCAAAGTCAGACACAGTTTAAATCCTGCCCGTGAGAATGGGCCTCTGCATCGCCCTGCTTCCTGGAAGGTGAAAGGTGAAGAGGGGAGGAGGGAAGCCAGAGGGGGCTGCCGTCTGCACCTGGGCTCCAGAAGCGTGGAGCACCCCGTCTCCCCCACCGTTCATCCTGGGGACCCCCATGGACTTGGAAAGGGGTCAGCCCTGGAGACTGACTGAGTGTCCTCAGGCAACAGTGGAGGTGCGTGTCCCAGGTCAATAACGTGTCCTCTTTGAACTTAGGGAGTGACGGCCAGAGTGTCGCTGGAGATGCTGGAATTTTCTCCTACTTTTCAAGGGGTAGGCGCAGGGCAGCGGCCGAGAGAGTGCGATCCCGCGTCATGGCCCTTATGCACGGGTGCTGAGGGCTTGGCATACGTGAGTTTATTTAATCCTCACAGTAAGGCTCCGACATTCAACGTGTCACCAATCCCTTTGAAAGCTGATGAGGAAACGGAGGCACCCTGCCCAGTGTGGCTGAGCCAGCTCCAGTAACCCGGGGAGTCTGCCTCCGGGGGTCCCTGCTCTTCAGGCCCCACCCCCTGCCCCACTATGTGCTCTGGCAGGACCAAGACCTGCCAGATTGGCTGCCCTCTCCGGAGAGAGTGCAGGGCGCCCAGTTCCCCCTGGAGTCCCCAGAGTGTCCTTTTAGTCCCGACTCCTCAGCTGAGCACTCGGGTCTCAGGAGAAGCAAAGTGAAACCGACCGGGCCTGGCAGATCTGATTTCAAGCCCAGCCGCTTCCTCCTGAGGCCCTGGGCAGAGGGAGAGCCACTCCCAGAGGAGGGAGACCCAGCTGCGAGGAGCCAGGGAGGCAGTGGGCCCCACCGGGCACGCCTTCCCCTCTCCTGGCTGCCCCTCTGGTGGCCTGTGTGGGGGCGGGCTCGGTGGTGGTTTTGGGGGGTGGGGGGAGTTATGGAGGCGGGGAGAATGCCTCTCCAGGAAGAGCCTTGTAAACAAGCGAAGTTGCAAATGTCCTTGAGTCACTGGCTCTTCATTGGCTTGACTTCTGATTTGTCGCTTCCTGTCACTCCCAGGTCTTGGCTCACTCCTTTCCCTTCCCTTCCGAGCCAGCACCCGCCCCCACCCCGCCCCCAGAGTGAGGAGGGGACTTCTCCTTCCCCTCCCGCTGCTTCTGTCCCCAGGCCCACAACCCAGGCTCTGGGGTGAGGAGGGCGGTGGATGCGGGGACAAGGGTGAAGGAACTCTGGAGGAGTTCCCTGCAGGGGGAGGGGTGATCTGTATTTCCCAGGACTTCTCTGTACTTTCCCTGGAATGGTGAGGCATGGGGTGACCAGACCAGAGAGATTTTTAACCTGAAATTCTATGCAAAACTACGCGTCCTGTGGGTGTTCATGCAGCCCTAACCTCCGTCGGACCTCAGGGGCTTGGGCCCAATGCTGGGACCCTCCTGATACCCCAGATACAGAAAAAGGAGAAAAGGCCCAGAGTTCAGAATCAGGCAGCCTGGACACCTCCCTGCTCCGCCCTCAGCAGCCCTGTGACTTGGGCAAATCACTGAACCCTAAGCCTCAGTTTTCTTATGTGTAGGATAGGGGTGATGGGATTGTTTGGAAGAATATATATGAGAGAAAGTCTTTCAAATGCCAAGACAGTGTGTTACTTGTACACCATTTTAAAGGCAGTCTATCGAAATAAGGCTTGGAGCAGAGTCCAAGCTTAGTTCCCTTTCTCATACTTCCTTCCGGACCCATGGGGGGAGCGGGGAGGGCATGACAGCCTGGGGGCCAGGGGAAGGGACCAGGATGCCATTTCCCAGAGCGGGTTCCTCCACACCCCGTCTGGGTAGCTATCAGAGCCCCTCTGGGGGGTGTTTTTCCACAGCTCTCATTTCTTATGGTAAGAACTACCGACGGGAGATGAACGTGAATGTGTTATGTAGCCCCGTGCATCCAAAGTATTGTCATTGCACCGTGTAATCAGAAAAATATGAGTAAGATATTTTACGTTATGTCTTCATACAAAGGCTTCAACATCCAGTGTGTATTTTATACCCAGAGCGCATCTCCGTTTGGATGCTCAATTTCAGAGGCAATCCGAACTTGGAGTCCCTAACAATTACCGTTGAAAAAGTAGATTCACCTACTGGAGCTGTTTTAAACATACTTGGGATTCCCATTTACTAAATCAGGCATCAATTTTTACATTTAAAATAAATACAATCAAATAATATAAAATAGGGAGTCCCGTAGTCTCACTAGCTACACTGCAAGTACCCAGCAGCCCCGTGTGGCTCGTGGCTATTGTCCTGAAGAATGAGGGTTAGATTATTCACGTCAAATGCCTGAACCTCTAGAGATGTTCCAGTCAGTGGTGTTATTCAACATTGTATTCGCAATTGTAGCAAATATAACAATTTAAGGATGAGGCGTGGCGGGGGCAGAGTTACCCGCAGAGGATGCAAAGCCATCTAATCATCAAGTTGATTAGAGCCCTGGCTGCTGGGGCGAGGTTGGAGGGTCGTCCTGTCCGGTACACGGAAAGGTCACAGGTTCGATTCCCGGTCAGGGTGCGTGTGGGAGGCAACCGATCAATGTTTCTCTTTCTCTCTCCCTGAACCTCTCCCCTCGGGGGAGGATTAAAAGGAAAAGTTGACCGCTAAGGGGAGGGAGGCTGCAAAACCCGCTGACAACAAGAGACCGTAAAATAACCCAGAATGAACGTGACAAGAAATGTGTAAGACTCGGAGGAGGAAAACCCACAGCGTGTGATGGAGAATGTCTGAGTAGATGGGTATGAGGACTTGAGGTTGTGCTAAGGCCGGTTCTTCCCGATGTAATGTATTGCTTCCTTTCAGTTCCAACGTAATCCCATCAAGGATTTCTTTTGGAACTTCATAACCTATTTCTAAAGTCCATCTGGAATAGCCACGCCAGGAAATTTTTAGAAAAACGTTGAAGGTGGGATATTACCCTACCAGATAAAAAGAATCTCACATCTGATACTTAACTCATGTAACAATTCTATAAAGAATCGGTAACATTATTGTTCCATTTACATTTTTTTATTTTAAACCACCCACAATTTTACATGCCACAGGCACGTCTAGTTTTTGGTGTACTACATTCTAGATCGGTTTTTTCTGAGAAGTTTTAAATTACCTGAGAGTTTTAGAAGTGACTATTTTCATAAAGTCGGGAGTGGGGGCTGTCTTTGCTTCAAGATATTCAAGCCAGAGACCATAAAACCGATTTGACTATGCAAAAATAAATAAGCACTCCCTGGGAACGGAAACAGCCAAATCCCCATCTGTAAGTGGGTGGGTGACAAACGCGCAGACATCTTTGCAAAACATGACGGTCAAAAATTGGAGTAGCTTTCCCTGGCCGGTGTGGCTCAGATGGTTGGAGCATCATCCTGTACACCGAAAGGTTGCAGGTTCGATCCCCGGTCAGGGCACATAGGGAGGCAACGTGCGCGTAGATGTTTTTCTCTCCCTTTCTCTCTCTCTAAAATCAATTTTTAAAGCGCTCATTACCCTCATTAGTAAACAAAGAAATGCAAATTACAAGGGAGGGTGGTGGTGATTGTGTTCATCCCATGTTAGTGAGACTGTAACTTGGTAAAACCTTCTGGGTTGAAACAAGTCAACGAGAAGAAACCCAAGTAATTCTACTCACTTGGAAGTATGCATCCTCCGGAAATCATTAAGGACTTGAGCAGACTTAGCTGGAAGGATTTCTGTTACAGAGTTCAAACAAAAAGGAAACAACCTGGCATTCATCCGGGGCCCAGTGGATGTAAAATTTAGGCTATGAGGATTTAATCTCAGATACTGTAACATGACTTACTAACATGTTCATATTTTCACCCAAATGTAAACAATGGTTGGCTTTATTTATTCATCTACGGGGGGAAGCACTGCTTGTCCCATAAAAGGGAGAAATGTCTAAATCAGCACTCATGGAAGCGCCGTGGATAGCTGACATTCTTAATAGCTACATAAAAAGTAAAACAACATAGGTGACTTTAACATTTTGTGTAACCCATTATATTCCAGACTAGAGGCCCGATGCACGAAATTCGTGCAAGGGGCTCGGCCCTCACAGCCTCCGCTTCGTCCGGAAGGTCGTCCGGACGGTCGGTCGCTCTACTGTTCTGCCCCCAGGTCTGATTAGCATATTACACTTTTATTATTATAGATATTATCATCGTAATGTGTAATCAATACAAAAACGTGCATGAGCTGTTTCACATCCTCCTTTTCGTATAAGTCTTTGAAGTCCAGTGTGTACCCTTCGGCACGTGTCGCTTTGCACTGGCCACCTTTCGAGTGCTCTTTAGCCACGGAAGGCCGGGCTGCCATATCGGACCGAAGGAGTAAATTATTTAATAACCTCTAGAGAGGCAGCGGAGAGTGGAAGTTTCTGGGAAGTTCTGGCCTGGACTGTTTCCTCCCTGTGCAGTGCGCCCTCGGAGCCCTGCCGGACAAGAGCCTGGTGTCCCGATTACCTGGGACAGGTCACAGCCCTCCCCAGTCACACTCCTGCCTCCCGCCTCCCAGCATCCCTGCCGGGGAATGTGTGTGAGCTGCAGCGGGAAGCAGGTAGTGAAACCAGGGCCTCGTTCACTTTCCTTTTCTTCCAGGAAGAGGGACGGGAGCAGAGAATGTTTACTTATCTCCAGGAAGTGGGATGTGCCGTAGTGTGTGGCACCCCTGAGCCAATGGGCCAGGTCTGGATTGGCAGGCAGGCGGGGAAGGTGGAGCACGCATGGGGCGCTGGGGTTGGGAGATTTTCGGGAGAGCGTTCGGGTTAGGGTTTTGTTCTTCTTGGCAGGTGGAAGTACCAAGTGACACAGGCTGCCAACTGGAGCGGGACAGGCATGGAAAACACTGGAAGCGCGGCCTTGGGCCAGGCCCGCTCCTAACCATGCGGGGAAGCCCAGGTTGCTGCTTCAGGGTGGGGCAGGAAGCTGGAATGAGATCCAGGTCAGGAGGGGCCCATCTGAGCCTGGAGCACCCCCTCCCTCCGTGTGCACATTCTCGACTGTGGCCATTGAACAGGCCGGAGCGGGGTGACCTCCTACAGAAAAATGATGTGTTTCAAGGGCCGACAGACATGGGCTCAAATTACCGTTGAGTAGCTGTGGGAGTGAGTGAGGGGAGTCACCCCATCTGAACCTCGGTTTCCCTTCCTGTAAAACGGGGGCATGCATTTACGACGTCCCAGCACTGCCTGCTGTGCAGCTGCCTCTGCGCTCGGCCGGGTGGTCTGCAGCATGGGGGTGCTGGCTGTCCTGTGTGACCCCCGCCCTTTCTCCTTTCCTCTGCTCCCTGCAGCCGGCAGCAGGCCTGTAGACGTCGCAGAAGCAGAGCCTTCGCCCGCCCACGGTCTCTGGGACAGCATCCCCCCTCGGGTGACCCGTGCTTAGAGCTTCAGTGTCCCTGGAAATGGGCCCGTCTCCGGGGTGGGGGTGGATAGTTATCTCATCTCCTGCTCAGTTGAGGCGGCTCAGGCATCAGGAAGCAGTTGTGGGGAGTGAGTTCTTTTGGGGGTGTCCTCAGCCCCCTGGTTGCCCCTGACACGGTGGATGCTGTCATGAACACCCTCCGGGGTGTGCGAGAAAATCCACTGGGGTGCGGGAAGGAAGCACCAGAACACGAAAGACGTCGCCTTGCATGGGGTGGTCCTGAAGAAGCCTTACTCACCGAAGCACGGAGGGACGGTAGACACATAAATAACCTGTAAAAATGAACGTGTGCAGGGGTGCCTGTGGACGTATGTTTATGCACACGTGCATTCCGTGTTCCGGGTGGTTTATGCGCTGTGGCTATGTGCCTGGCTAGCGCCCTGGTGTGGGAACACAGGCTTGGCATCCGTCCATGACCTAGGGCAAGTCCCTTCGTTTAGTCTCTCCGTCTCTGAGCGTGTGGTCGCTCCGCACCCCGGTGTTTTAAGGAGACGCCGACACAGATAGTGGCACAGGCTGGATAATAATGGTGATTGTTTCCCATCCTGAGCTTTCTTTTTTTTTTAATTGTGGCTGTTTGGGCTCAGGTGCAAACAGACACTTCAAACGCAAGGGATTCGGGTGGAGCATGCGGAGGAGCTAAAATTTCTGCAAAGTACCAAAGTCAGCCAGAAGCACAGCACAGCCCCACGGGGGGGGGGGGGTCCCCTGGGGGGTCCCCCCTCTCGAGGGGGAGATGTGGTTCTGTGGGCCAGGGCGTCACACGGCTCGCTGTTCACGTCTGCCATCGGCCCTGTCTGCAGGTGGAATAAAACACTCTTCCGCCTGCCCGGGGACTTCTTATCTTCGCAGGATAAGGCTGCTGGGCTTCCCAGAAAGCGCCAGCTCTTCCCCTGGCGACCAGTTTCTTGCACCGCCCCCTTTTGCCTGGTAGTGCAATGCCCCCCTCTCCCCCGTTCTGACAGAGTTAAGTTCTCCCTGGTGGTGGCATGTCGGTTGTCCCAGAGAGAAGGGTCCGTGGCCCACCAGGCGAGACCCACCCCTGGAAAAAGGCACCGGGGTCCCCTTTGATTCTGTCCTTTCTCTCCTCCTCCATCTGGGCCCTCACAGCTACCGGTGTCTCTGCCTTCAGAAAGTGGCCCTGCCATCGTGGCTCAGTGGTTAAGTGTCAACCTATGAACCAGGAGGTCACGGTTTGAACCCCAGTGTCGGGTGTGCAGGAGGCAGCCGATCAGTGGTGTTTCTCTCTTGTCATTGATGTTTCTATCACCCTCCCCTTCTCCCTTCCTCTCTGAAATCAATCAATATATATATATATATAGAAGAAGAAAAAGAGGAAGAAGCAGCCTGGATGACTTGCCCGCTTAGAAGTTGCTACTGGTTGCCTTGTGGCCCCGGCCCTCCATCCAGACGCCTACCTAGCTTACAGAAGGGCAGGCCCGGGTCCCCTGGGCCCTGGGTGTTCAGTCTGTTCCTCAAACATCACAAGCTTGTTCCCACGCCTGAGCCTTTGCCTATGCTGTTCCTTCCACGGAATGTTCTGGACGAGCCTTGGTTCCTTCTCATCCTTCGCTTCTCAGCTCACAGGTGCCCCTTCATCACCCGCACTCCATCACCTTGTTTCCGTCTGGACAGTGAGGACTACGAGGTGCCATTCTGTTTGCCTGTTTAAAGCCTGGCTCCCTACCCGCCCCCCCCCCCCAACCACCCCCCATGCGCGCGCACACACACACAAACACACACACACACACACACACACACACACACACACACTCTGTTCGGGAAAGGCAGGGGTGTGGCCAACCCTGTGTTCACTGCTGTCTCTCCAGGGCCCAGAGGAGTATGGGAAAAGTGATGGGTATGCAGTAAATGAGAGAGGGAGCCGGAAAGAGCGAGGCAGAGATAGGAAGAGTAATGAATGGCCCAGCCAGTGTGGCTCGACCTATGAACCGGGAGGTCACGGTTCTCTTCCCCATCAGGGCACATTGGAGGGTTGTGGGCTCCATCCCCAGGTTGTGGGCTCCATCCCCAGAGGCTCCATTGTGCAGGAGGCAGCCGATGGATGTTTTTCTCCCTTCCTCTCCCTGCCTCTCTGAAATCAATACAAACATCTTTAAAAAAGAAAAAAAAGAGAGAGTAATGAATGAAGCCTCTTGTGGTCATTCCAGCCACAAATGACGCCGGTGCCCGTGACCGCTTCTGTCCAGCCACGCTGCCTGATGCTGGTTTCAGGTGGAGGGTTGGGACAGCCCGGGAACCTGTGGAGGGGGCTGGGCAGGCAGTGGGTGTCAGCATGTGTACTGTGTGTTCCGGGGTGAGCTGCGGGTCAGCTGGAGAGTGGGAGGCCTGCTTGGCTGCCCCAGGACTATGATCCTGTGCGGGCCAGGCTGCCAACTTGGCCTGCTGTGTGCCTCCTGGCTGCAGGGCAAGCTGATAGGAAGGCTGGCGGGGGGTGGGGGGTGGTGTGAGTCTCTGGTCCCAGGATGGGATTGGAGCAGAGCTGAGCCCATGATGTGGACTGAGTGGACCTACCAGGGCCCTGGCCTTCGGTTGCTTCTGCCTTGAAGGAATGTTCTGTGGTCAGTGGGGCCGAGGTTAGAGGAATCTGGTTCCACCAGAGGCTGGGAGAGGCAGAGAGCTGTGGTCACTGCCAGGAGAGTGGGATGTGGCTTCCGGGGTGGGGTGGGGGTGTCCTGCCCAGGACCGGCTCTGGGGAGTGGCCTCTGAGGCCCATTTCAGCCACTTCCCCAGAGCTGAGTCACGGCACTGAGCCACACCCCCTCCCAGAGCCACAGCGCCCTTGGCAGATCCCCTTGTGGGGGAGGGAGAGCGCCCGGGCCTCCTGAACTGGCCCCAGGCCTGGCCCGGACCACCTGCTTGTATTGGAATCCGTGTTCATCTCCTCACCCCCAGATCCTTCTGTTAGAAGCTTAGGATGAAGTTGTAACTCGGGGGCCTAAAACAGCCCCATGAGTTCCCACCAGCCCTCAAGCCCGGCCTGTCCAGTCTGCTCTCCAGCTCTAGGGTGGCAGAGCCCCAGCCCCTCCCCGGGACTACTAGGTCCTGCAGCCCCTCCTCACTGGGCTGTGGGACTATTAGGCCCCACCTCTCGGGACCTTTTCATGCTGGATATGGAAGCTGGTTGGTTTTGCACACGCCACAGAGCCTCATGCCCGCCTCCAGGGAGGCCAGACCTGTCTCTGCCTTCTTGGGGTGTGGGGCCCTGCAGGGCCCTGGGTGTCCCGCGGCTGGTCTAGGGGTTTCCCTGTTAACCCTTCCCTCCACTGCATAGCCCTGCCGTGAGGATGTGCTACGAGGGGACCCCCTGTCCTGTGGCCATGTGGCCGGGATACCCAATCCCTGTGGGTGGCCACGGGGTCTGCGTCATCCTGCTGACCCTGGGCAGCTGGGCCTGCGGTTTTCCTTTTGTTTCCTAACAAGCACTTGAGATCGGAAACCACAGGCTGCAAGTTGCTTTCTGGGCCTGGGGATCCCTGCCCGTACATCGAAACCCTCACGGGACTCTGGGCTTTCTGTCCCTGTCCCCGCACGTCTGACTCTATGTCCCCAGGTCCCGCCCCTCTCCCTCTCTTTCTCTTCCTGTTTGTTTACCTTTGTTCACAAGGTTTTTTTTCATCTGCGTGTTCTCACTTCCGGGCAGCAGTTCTTTAACCAGGGGTGATGACACCTGGCATTTCTGGGGACGTTTTGCTTGGGAAGCGATGCTATGGGCATCTGATGGGTCGAGGTCTGGGGTGTTGCTTAACATCCTACAACACACAGGACAGCCCCACCACAAGGAATGATCGGGCTCCAGGGGCCAGCATCTGCTCCAGGGTTAGACTAGAACTTTCTCTAGGGAGCAACCAGGCTCCTCCATTCTCTGGACTCCGCCTTCCCCAGCCGGAAGTGGGGAGGGCTGCTCCTTGGGGATTGGCAGCTGACCTGGGGCGCTACCTCCCGGAGGCCTGGATCAGTGGTGAGGGGAGGATCCCCCAAAGCCAGTGCTCTTCATGTATCAAATTTAGGGGGGGGTCATCCAACTATGGCCCACAGGCCAAACCCAGCTGGCCACCTGTTTTGGGAAATGAAGTTTTATTAGGACGCGGCCACACCCATTTGTTCGCATAGAGTCGCCTGCTGCCTTCCTACCGCAGAGACGGTTGCCTGGCTACAGCAAAGACACCTTTAGGCGCAGCGCTGAAACCTCGACTGCCTGGCCCTCCATAGAAAACTTTGTCTGCCAATCCCTGGCCTAGCTGCTCCCGGCTAATTGTTTAGAGGTCGGGTCCCAGGGCGTGGGTAGCAGGAGGGTGCAGGGCAGAGTAGGAGAAGCTGCTTTTCCTAGGGCTGGGTGGGAGGAAGCAGAGAGCGGAGAGGAAGAGCTGCCGGCATAGTGGGTCATGTCAAGGCCTTCCAGCACGGTCCTCACCTGGTGCTGAGCCAGCCAGCTCACCTGTGCTGGCCGCAGGGCTGCCCCAGGGCCCGGCTCCCACCGTCCACCTGGAGAACTTTGTGAGAACTTTGTTTGCTGGAGTGACAAGCAGTGTGACTGCCTGTGGGGAGGAGGGGCCCCGGCTGCAGGGGGAGCCATGAGACTGGCCTCAGCAGCTGGGGCTGGAGGAGAGCGTGGGATGGGGTTAGAGGACACAGAGAGGTCAGGCTGGGAGCCTGGAGCCGGGCTGTCGGCGGAAGCGAAGCCAGCATTGTCCTTGGCCTTGAGAAGGCGAAAGGGAGAAACTCGGGGTTGGGGAGGGGGGGGAGGCCTGGGCCTTCCCACAGGTGTTTGGGACCAGCTGGGCTATGCACTGGAAGGTGGGATCCGGCGGTGAACAGTCCTGTCGGAACGCTCTGGAAGCTCCCAGCCCAGCGGGAGATTGCAGTCCAGCCGGCAGGGGTGGGACAGTATAACTGTGCCTGCTGGGGGGGGAGGGCCGCACGCGTGTGCAGGGAAGTAGGCGGGCAGGACTCTACCTGGCTAAGGACAGTCTTCCAGAAGAAGTGGCATCTCGGCGGAGCCCTGAAGGATACTGGGTGAGCCAGGTGACGTATCCCAGCGGGGACTGCGTGTGTCCAGTCCTGGAGCCCAGGAGAGAGAGAGGCTCAGGGGCCAGGGCAGAGTGAGGGCATAGGGGACAGCGGCATTGGGTGGGCATGCAGCGACTGATGGCTGGACAAGGTGTCTGCCCTGGGGAGTCCGATAGGGTTTCGTTTCAGCTGTTGGGCTGATGTCAGGGGGCAGGTGGGATGTGGTGGCCTAGCTTGGGGGAAGTAGCGGGGGTGGGAAGGGAGGAAGAATTTGGCGGGGGGCACCCACGGGTTGAATTTGGCATGGGGAAGGATGGGCCTGCCATGAGGGTGCTGTTGAGACGGTGCTCTTAGCAGGACTGGTGACCCAGCACCCCCCTCACCCACATACTTTGCTAAGCCCCTGCGCCTGTCTCTCCCCATCCTGCTGGGTCCTGTGCTGTTGGGTTTTAGCATTTGGGGCAGGTCCCTCCTGAGAGAAAGGGGCCAGTTTGGCTCCAACACTGAACTTGAACTTGACGCTTGCCAGGCGCCGCCTGGGTGGTGCCTCATGCTTTCAGGTGGCCTTTTGCTGTTCCGCAGATCCCAGGGACCTGGGTCATCTGGGGTCCCTGCCTCCTTGCACCCCTAGTGATTAAAGAATTTGGGAGAGAGTCTCCCAGTCTTGATCTCCCCCAGGGGCAGAGGGTGGATCCTTGACAAAGAGCTTGGGCCCCAGGATGGAGACATCGCAGGCGGGATCCTCCTTTGAGGGACACCCAACAAGGGCTGCAAGGCTGGGGAGCTGGTTCGGTGAATCCTGCAGCCGCACCCCAATTCTGATTCAGAAAGGGAGCCAGGCCGCCCACGGAGATTGAGGTGCCAGGCCGCAGCGCCCTGGGGCCTGTCCTGTCCTCTCCCTCCTCTGAGGATGGTGACTCAGGTTGAGGTGTCCACGGACTTCACAGGGATTGAGGTCAGACAGCAGGAAGAACTTCCCGCGTGTCTCCAGACGAGCTGCTCAGAGGAGCCTAGTCCTGGGCTTCGTCTGACTCTTTCCTGCACTGCCTTGTGGCATCGGGGTTGCCCCTCCACCTCCTTACTAGTAAACACGGTCCTGTTTGCTCTGGCAGCATCCAGGCTGGGCAGAGGTGTGGAGGGTGGGAGCCGGTATTGTCCTTTGGAAGAAAGCACGCTCTCTCTCTCTCTCTCTCTCTCTCTCTCTCTCTCTCTCTCCCTCCTCTCAGGGAATTTGTGTCTGTCGGCTCCTTGAACTCCAAACTGCTTTGCAAAAAGCAGTTCCCGCCCCTGAGAACCTGTGGATGAAGGAAGAGGGCGGGGCTATCACTTTGATTGCTGGCTCCTGTCCTATTGTTTCGTTGGGGTGGGAGCTGGGGTTTGAATAACAGCCCGAGGGCTGGCAGATGGGCTTTTGTGCAGGAGGCCAGCCCAGGTTAACCCTCTCCTGCTGTTCTCTTCCTGCAGCTCTATGAGCCCTTCCCCCTCGCCGCCTCCACCCGCCGGACCTCACACCTGACGCCAGCCTCACCTGCAGCCTCGGAGGCCCTGCCTCCACCCCCTGGGGCACGATGCCCATCCTCAAGCAGCTGGTGTCCGGCTCCGTGCACTCCAAGCGCCGTTCCCGTGTGGACCTCACGGCCGAGATGATCAGTGCGCCACTGGGCGACTTCCGCCACACCATGCACGTGGGCCGGGCAGGGGACGCCTTTGGAGATACCTCCTTCCTCAACAGCAAGGCTGGGGAGCTGGAGGGCGAGTCCCCGGACGAGCAGGCGTCCACCTCGTCCTCCAAACGCAGCCTCCTGTCCCGGAAGTTCCGGGGCAGCAAGCGGTCCCAGTCGGTGACCCGGGGGGACCGGGAGCAGAGGGACATGCTGGGCTCGCTGCGGGACTCGGCCCTGTTTGTCAAGAATGCCATGTCCCTGCCCCAGCTGAACGAGAAGGAGGCCGCGGAGAGGGGTGCCGGCAAGCTGCCCAAGAGCCTGTCGTCCAGCCCCGTGAAGAAGGCCAACGGCGGGGAGGGTGACCCGGAGGCGGCCCGTGTGGAGGAGGCGCCGCTCCGGCGGAACGGGGCCGCCTCCCCCCACTCCCTCGACCCCCTCCTGGACGAGCGGGCCTTCGGGGACCTGTCGGATCTGCCGGTCATGCCCAAGGCCAGCTTCGGGCTGAAGCACGCCGAGTCCATCATGTCCTTCCACATTGACCTGGGGCCCTCCATGCTGGGCGACGTCCTGAGCATCATGAACAAGGAGGAGTGGGATCCAGAGGAAGAGGATGGAGGTTACCACGGCGACGAGGAACCAGGCAGCCTCCCCAAGGTTCCCCTTTCTGGGTCGGGGGTCCCTCTCCCATCCAGGCAGGAAGGCAAGGCCAGCCAGGACTCGCCCCCACAGCCCCAGGCTCCGCAGGACGAGGGCTGGGCGGCGGCCGCCCCCAGTCCCGGCTCCGCCCGCAGCATGGGCAGCCACACCACGCGGGACAGCAGCTCCCTGTCCAGCTGCACCTCGAGCGTCCTGGAGGAGCGCAGCCCCGCCTTCCAGGGGCCGGAGAAGGCCCGGGCCCCTCTCTCCAGGCAGCCCGACAAGGAGTTCTCCTTCATGGATGAGGAGGAGGAGGATGAGATCCGAGTGTGAGGCCGCTGGCCGAGGTGGCTCCACGCTCTTGGCCCCGTCTCCCTGCCTCCAGCCCACCCGCTTCCCGTGCAGGGGCAGCCAAGCGCCTGGCTTCTTCCATGAACCCTGGGCCTCACGGATGAGGGGCGCTGGCCGAGCCTGGGGCCCGTGGAGGACTTGGGGAGCTGGCCCTGGTGCCTGACATTGTCCCACAGCCCGGCTCCCTGAGCCCCGTAGGACGGGGCTGTGTTCTTACAGCAGGAACCGTTTCCTTTTCTCCACGTTGGCCTCAAATGGCTGCCAGATGTCCACCTGGGTTCCCGCCTGCAGTGGTGCAGGTCGGCTCAGGGGCGACCTTTGGCCAGGGTTAAGGACAGGGGTCTCCTGCCCCCCTCCTCCATTCCCCCTCCCCCCCAGGCGCCTGCTGTGGCCCGGCAGTGATTCCCCACCTCCCCCCCACCCCCACCCCCACCCCCGTAAATGTGTGTCTCCGGAGGCTTGGGGTGGGCTCGAGTCCCGGCCCCTCCCTCCCTCCCCCGCCTGCCCCAGCACAGGAAGCCTGGAGCCCCTTGGAGGAAAGCCGGACTGACAGCCCTGAACACTAACGCAGCCCCTTCCTGGGGAGGAGAACAGGGTGGGGAGCGGAAGCCCTGGGCTTCTGAATTTGGGGGGGGCGGGGCCTTGCCAGAGGACACTAGGAACGGACTATGGTGGTCGCGCAGCCCCCTGGGGTTTTTGTGGCTCTTTCTTGGTGTGTGGCAGTCTCCGAGGGCAGCATCAGGAGCAGCGATAGTAGATCTGCCATCAGAGGGAACACCCTTTCAGACACTTTTTTACTCAGTGCTTCCGAACTTGACTTAGAAGGGTATGGGGTGCGTGTCTACGTGCAAGCTCCCCCTCCCCCCATAGCTATTAACAGTGGAGGAAGGTGTCCAGTGTATTAGGATATTTCTGAAAAATGACTTTTCTTAAAGTAATATATCATCCCTTGGGGAGGGAATAAAAGCTTTTTTTTTTGGACTGAGTTATTCCCTCTTCTCCACCCTCCCCCTTCCCCCCCTCCCCCACGACTTCTTCCTTTCCCAGGCCTCTGGCCAGCTGCTGAGGCAAGGGCCCTAAGGACAGAGGTACCAGGGCGGCCAGATTTAGCAACAAAACAGAAAGGATCGTTTTTCGTATGCCCCCTTGCCATGCGGAACATACTTACATTAAAAAGTTATTTGTTGTTCCTCTGAAATGCAGATGTCAGCCCATGTCCCCTAACCCTGCTCAAGGGGACTGCGTAGGAGCCTGGGTGTGAGTCCCAGGGTTAACTGATGATGGCTTTTCTGTCCTGGGAACAGGCTGACCCACTGCCTCTGTCCCCTGGCAGCTGGGGGCGGGGGGGGGGGGGGGGGTTGGCTACCGCAGGATCCATCCAGGCGGGGAGGGGGGCCGCTCCAGCCTCCCATTTTCTGCCAGATCCTGACTCAGACACTAACTTGTTCCTGATCCCAGTGCCCCGTGGGCGCTCGGTTTCCAGTAATGCAGCCCCCCGCTGGCTGCCCCTGAACCCCCATCCTGACGGTGGTCCGTCCCAGATTCTGAACTGTATATTTTTTTCATGAAATTGTTAAAACAGCTAGGCAACAATAAAAAAGCCCTATAGCCTGTCTGGTGTTCACCTCTGTTTCTGGGAGGGTTGACTTCAGGTTGTGGGTGGGTAGGGGTGAGGATGGGGTCCTCGGGGGCCGGAGGTAGCTTCTCTCGCAGTGCCTTCGGGGCCTGGGCAGGCCTCAGGGGCTCTGGGACTCTGGGGGGCCCTTGGGCGCTTAGCTGCTTTGTGCCTCAGCGTCCTCGCCTGTTGCGTGGGGATCCTGCTGCTCCCACGGGGCTGGCCTGGTGTTGGCAAAGTTGTCATTAACCTGAGGGAGGCTGTGTTCTGGCAAGCCCCAGGTGCCCACACACGGGATGTGTCACCACCAGGACACAGCAGGTGCTTTTTACCCTTGGACCTGGAAAACCAACCTAGAGGTGGCGTGTTCTTCAGCCTCGGCCCAGTGCGCTTGGCTCTGGTGTCCCCGTTCTATGTGCTGAGAGCCCTGTGGCCATGTTCTCCAATCACCAAGTAATGGAGTTGGGACGTGGCTGGTTCAAAACACTTCTGTGCCCGGCAGGTGTGACTCAGTGGTTGAACGTCGACCTATGAACCAGGAACTCACGGTTCGATTCCCGGTCAGGCCCATGCCGGGTTGCAGGCTCCATCCCCAGTAAGGGGGCGTGCAGGAGGCAGCCGATCAATGATTCTCTCTCATCACTGATGTTTCTATCTGTGCCCTCTCCCTTCTTCCCTGAAATCCATAAAAATATTTTAAACACATTCGCCTCATCACTCACAGGTGCCGGGAAGCTCCCATCGCTCGGGAAAGTGAGGTCAGGGGTGTGTCTGCCCTGGGTGGGGACCCGGCGACTCCCCCACCCACCTGCCTCACCACCTTCCCTTCCTGGCACTGGCACCTGCCTTCCCCTCCGCCGTGGCATCTCTGAGAGGAGGAATCTGCCTGAGCAGGGCTGGCTCTGCCAGCTGATGCCCCTCGCATGCCCCTCCATGTGGGGGCCCGTGTGGCTGAGTCCCTGGCGTCGACAGAGAAATCTGGACGGCACTCATCCTTGTCCTGGGAAGCAGTAAGA
Organism: Corynorhinus townsendii; assembly: GCA_026230045.1. Lineage (NCBI taxonomy): Eukaryota > Metazoa > Chordata > Mammalia > Chiroptera > Vespertilionidae > Corynorhinus > Corynorhinus townsendii. Next base: position 4,852,238 of record JAPDVU010000009.1, read on the forward strand.
AGCACAATTAAAATGTTCCTCTGTCCCCGGACTGGCTCATTAGAGCTAATGAGGGATGACCCTGAGACAGGAGTCAGGAGCGGACGGTGTGGGGGCCCTGAGGGTGGGGGCCCTGGGTCACACCCCAGCCCAGCACATCCCCTGGGCGCTGCAGCCTAGCTCTAGGCCCTTGCAGAGAGGAATGCAGGGCTGAGGGGGCCCAGGCAGGTGAGGGGAGAACACCTGAGCAGGGGCTGTGCTCCCCAGACTGTGCAAACCCCCATTCCACTGGCAGCCACTGCACAGGGTTCCCGAGGGTCTGGGAGAAGCCAGTGGCCCCAAGCCCCAGGCCTGCTTACTGACTTGATGGAGAAATGCCAGCCACTCGGGAAGCCCCAGGGGCCTGGGGAGAGACCTCACTAGACCCACACCATCAGCAGCGCGAATCCAGGTGGGGGCTCAGCAGGCCCTCCAGGCAAGTGAGGGATAACCAGGCAGCATGAGCCAGGCCACACCAGCTCTCATCCCAGTTTGCTGTGTGGCCTTGAGCCAGTTACTGTCCCTCTCTGGGCAGCTTCTGCTTCTCTGCCTTTAAAATGGGGCACTAGCTCAGTTGTTTTCAACTTTTTACCAGAAGTTTTATTTGCAATGAGGTTGTAGGTTGAACCCCTGTACATAACAGGCTGAGCCAGAGCTTCCCTGGATGGGGGTAGGTTGTGGGGGCCGGGGAGGTGGGGGTGTCCTTTCTCTCCATCGGTCTGTGAGGTTCACTTGAGAAACCTGGGGCCTCACACAGCGTGTCTCACCTTAAAGGTGTTCTGTGGGCCCCCTCTACCTCCTACAACGCAGAGCAGGAGCCTCCAGGAACTATTTCTAGGTAATGATGTAGCCATTTAAATTCAGATTGTAGCAAATGTTTCCAAAAATGTGATGGGATCCCAAAGCCTCCTGCCCCCGGCGGAGCTGCAGTCGTGACCCCAAGATGCCTTGGTCCCAGCCCCGCCCTGGCCCAGCCATCCTGGGGGCGTCTCCCTCCTCCTCCCCACCCACCAGTGTGGACTGTGAGGGTGATCAGGGCTGTCGGCGGTGAGGACCGCGGTGTACCAGGCGCCGGTTTGGTTTCCTGTCTTGCCCTCACTTACTTCTCACAGCAGCTCTGTGGGACCCATACTCTTCACGTCCCTCTCCTGGTACAGGTGAGGAGTGAGGCAGCTCAAGGCGACCGAACTGGCCCAGCACCGCTGAGCTAATCCATGGAGGCGCTGGGACAGGGACCCGGGCCCGGGCTCCCAGGCCCTTCCTCACACCCACTATCCCAGCCTGATGATTTACACTTTGGGACCCTGAATAACTGGGGCGGGGGATGGGGGGCAGTGGCCTGGCTGGGCAGAGCAGTGCAGAGATGCCCAGCTGATGGCCCACCTGGCCGGGGTGTGCCAGGGAAAGGGGTGCTCCTAGATGCTGTAGGCGAGGTTCGGAGAGCTCTAGGCCCCTCTCAGCAGCTGCTGCTGATTCCCGTCCTGAGGACCTGGCAAGTAGTGCCAAGGCCAGGTGCGCTGGGCGGGGCGGGGCAGGGCGGGGCGGTCCCACCCTTCCGGGGTCCCACCCTTCCAGGGTCCCCAGGCTGACTCTCCGCTGAGCAGGACCAGGGCTCCCCCAGACCCCTTGCTCTCAAGCCTGCAGCCTCAGGCCTGGGTTTCCAGCCGGGTCCCACAGGTGCTCACCTTCGACTGCCTTCTCTCACACACCCAGCCACCCCCTCCTCTTCACCAGGGTCGCCATGTCCCCAGGAAAAAGTGGACAAAAACAAAGAGGCATCAGCACACGAAGGCAGGGGATTCTCAGCACCCTCACACCACAGGGTCAGGTTCACCACCTCCCCCACCTCTGTTTTTGTTTTTTTGTTTTTAATATATATATATATTTTTATTGGTTTCAGAGAGGAAGGGAGAGAAACATCAATGATGAGAGAGAATCTTTGATCGGCCGCCTCCTGCACGCTCCGCCCTGGGATTGAGCCTGCAATCCAGGCCCATGCCCTGACTGGGAATCGAACGGGGAATCGAACTGTGACCTCCTGGTCGATGCTCAGCCACGAGTCTCGCCAGGCCGGGCCCATTTCCGTTTTATGGAGACTGGGAGAAGAAGGCGCTGCCCAAAGTCCCATGAGTGAGCTGAGCGGAGATTTCGAAAGGGACTGGGCTGGCTTTGAGCCGGCGGACCGTATGGGGCGCAGCTGCTCACAGGGCCGGGCGTGTGGTCGTTGTGGGGGTGGCCAGTGGGGCGGGGGTGGGTGGGGTGACCTTTTCAGGTGTGTGCTGCTCTCCCCACCCATCCCTGGCTCACTCAGCTTTCCCACACAGCTTCCCAGAGGGCCTGACGCCCACAGGAGGTGCAGGAGCGGAGAGTGAGGGGATGAAACAGGGCCTCGGTCTGTCTGCTTCCCCTTTGCAGTCTCCTCTGGGCCCCGTGGCCGCCTGCCAGCAGCCAGATGGGAGGCTGGAAGGAACATTTTGGGGAGAGGGAAGGTATTTGCAGGCAGATGGGTGCTGGTGGCGCTGCTTCTAAAACCTGTTGCTCTCACTCACTGAGCGGCTGCTGTTGTTGGAGATGAGACTCCCAGGAGGGGCCAGGAGGGGCCAGGAGAGCGGCCTTCCCTTCCGGCAGGACGCCAACCCTGAAATGACTTTGGCAGCTTCAGAAGTACCCCAGGGCCACAGGGCTCCGCTGAAGCTTGTTTTGATTTGATGGCCCTGCTTTGTTCCAACAAGGATTAGAGGCGCTTACCAAAGGGGTAAGTCACAATAGGACAAAAATAGATCAGAGGGAGAAGGAGGCTGCAGCAAACAAGCAGAGAACTAAGAGAACTGGTACGGGGTGGGCCTCGACGATTCTCCGAGGTGGGCTGAAAATTGGGCTCGGAGCTTCCTGTCCGTCAAAGCAAAAAGGGAAACCCACCTACTGTGAGGCTCGCGATGTCCCCAGAAGCAGCTCAGCGTTTTCTGGCCCTGGGGTCTGAGAGAGGCAGGGTTCTCTGAGACCTTTGGAGGGGCCAGGGCCGGGGTTCCAGGCAACGAGTGGCGTCACAGAAACAGTCACGCACACCCCAGAAGCTGCTTTTTCGTTTGGCGTGAAGCGAAGGCTTGAGGCCAAGACACAGATCGATAAAACCAACTCTCTGGCGGGCCAGACCCAAGCCCTCCCCGTCACTGGCCCAAGAGACACGCAGTGCGGATGCTTCCGGAGCAGCGTTTCTCCGCCTCCGCGCTATCGGCGCTGGGAGCCCCACCGCCCCGTTGTCGGGAACTGCCCTGTGCCCTGTGGGATGGGGAGCAGCATCCCTGGCCGCTTCCCACTCGACGCCAGCTGCTTCCTAGCAACCCATCACATCCATCCCCGGACATTGCCAAGTGTCCCGTCAGCTGCTGAAAACCACTGCTTTTACGGGAATGGGGAGATGCCTTTTATTTTATTTTATTTTATTTTTTACCATAAGGGCCAATTTAAGGCAAAAATGTTTCCAGGCCACGTGTTTTGGGTTCAAAGCCAAAAAAAAAAAAAAAAGACTTATGAAACGTATATGCTTGGGGAAGATGTATATTCGTGCATCTTAAATCACCCACTTCATGGAGAACACTGGCACTCCTCTTTAGCCAACGACATTGTTACCTGAGGGTACTCTTCGGGAAATAGCCACACAGAGGCGCTTTCTGATGTCTGTGCGGGAGTCAGAGCGAGGGAAGTGTGGATGGAGGGCGGCGAGTGGCCCGTGTCATCCCCTCCCCCCCCCCACCCCCACCCCCCACCCCGCTGTCTTGGAAGATGCCGCTGCCTCCATGTCACTTCCTACAACCAAGGTTCCTCCTGCCGCAGCCCAATCGGGGCTGACGACAGAGAGCTGGAGGCTGTATGCTCTGCAAACAGAAATTTACAGCAGATGCATCAGATAGTCACTGAGCACCTACTCTGAGCCAAGCACTCTGAGAGGCTGGGGCGGGGGCGGGGGTGGGAGTGGGGGGGGGTGGGGGGGCATACACAGGCGGCAGATGAGACAGACCCGGCCCCCGGGGTGTCACTGCCTTTTGTGGGCCCCCTCCTTCATACAAGTGATTAAGATGGTACTTTGCAGCCACCTTAGTAAAAAGATGAGCGTGTTCACGTTACATGTTAAAACTTTGTCTTCGACCTAAAGGTTCATGTGTTTTCTTCAGATATTTGTGTTGTTGTTAATCGTCCCCCGAGGATATTTTTCTGTGGGTTTTTAGAGAGAGTGGAAGGGAAGGGGGGAGAGAGAGAGAGAGAGAGAGAGAGAGAGAGAGAGAGAGAGAGAGACACCTCCATGTAAGAGAGACACATCGATTGGTTGCCTCCCCCACAAGGAATGGAACCTGCCAGTCCCTTGACCTATGACTCGGGGCCCCGGAACTGAGACATGAATGTCCGTGGTTGAAACCCCTGGCCTGTGCTGTTTGTTACTGTCCCCTCCTCCCCCCACCCCCCCACATTGACTGAGACAGCGGGCACCTCCCCCTGTGTCTGCAGTCCCCCATCTAGGTCAGAATCTGTGGCCGAGACAGAGTTCAAAGACAAGCTGAGAAGTGAGGCCCAGAGCAGCTCTATGGTTTTGACGAACATAAGAGAGAAAGTCAGGAGTAGGAGTTCCCCCTGCCCCCCCCCCCACCCCGCCCTCGACCCCGAGCTGGGGGTGGCTTATCCAGGCTGGGGCCCAGGAGGAGCTGCCCTCTGCTTGCCCGCCACCGCCACTGGGCTTGGGACCCAAAATGGGCCCCATCGACTCCCTGTCGACCGCCGAGGCCTGGAGGGTTTTTCCATCCGGGCTCCCTCGGCCTCGTGACCCGAGCGTCATTGAGAGATAACAGGCTGGAGGGCAGTCTGCGGTGATGGAAATGAACTTTTCCTGCAGACTCCATTGACCTAAAGGCAGATCAAACGTGCGACCTTGGCCCTCGATCCCTCAAAGTGAGCGCCCACGCTGTCCAGACTGAGGCTGGGGGGCAGGTCCGTGTCCCATAGCAACCACCTCCCTCTCCTCCCGGGTCCATCGCTCCAGGAGGAACACAGCGCGTCCGGTCCCGCCGGACCGACATGAGAGCTTTGCTAATGAGTGGCTTATCTGGACCGTCCACATTTTTCTATTTTACCAGCACAGAATCCTTCAGGGCCCTGGGGAATGGAGTGGGGTGGGGGGGGCGGTCCTCTTTCCTGCGGCTGTTTCTCAGCCACTTGTGGATTCTAGCACTTTTGTTCACTGCTGGAGCCCCTTCTCTGGCCCTGCCCTGTGGGGAGAGTAGCCCCAGGTTTGCAGCCAGAGGGCTGTTTTTGTGTGTTTGTTTTTGTTTTTGTTTATTGATTTCAGAGAGGAAGGGAGAGGGAGAGAGTGATAGAAACATCAATGATGAGAGAGAAGCATTCATCGGCTGCCTCTTGCGCGCCCCCTACTGGGAATCAAGCTCACAACCCAGGCACGTGCCCTGACCCAGAATCGACCTGTGACCTCCTCCTAGTTCATAGGTCAATGCTCAACCACTGAGCCACACCAGCCGGGCTAGATGGCTCTTTCTAAAATGCAAATCAGACCCAAAGCAGAAAGGCTGGCTCCTTCAGGGACTCCTAAGGCTTCAGGTTCAAGGCCCTTCCCTAGCCAGCTCCCAGCCCCATGAGCCTCTCTCAGCAGCGGACTTGCCCTGGAACCAGGAGTGGCTTCCCCAGTGGACCGGGCTGCTTCTGCTGGGAACAGGGTCCCCTACCGCCTTGGCAGCGCTCTACCTGTCCGCAGCTCTGTCTCCCTCCGTCCTCCCAGAGACCTTTCCTTGACACCCAGGCCGGGGCGGGAGGGAGCTGGCCGTCTGCTGGCGGCTCTGCACACACCTCTATTTCCCACACTGCCCTGCGAATGGTTACTTCGCTCTTAGTTTCCTATTGTTGCTACAAAGTTACTAGCTCCAAACAGTAGGAATTTCTTATCTCCCAGTTCTGGGGTCAGAAGGCCGAAATGGCTCTCACTGAGCCCGATCGCGGAGTCAGCGGGTCTGCCCTCACTCCAGGTTCTAGGGCACAGTTCGTGCCCTTGCCCCTCCAGCTTTTAGAGGCACTTACTTTCCTGGGCTCAGAGCCCACCCTCCATCTTCAAAGCCAGGAGGGTAGCATATTCGAACCTTCAGATTTGTCTCTCTCTCTCTCTCTCTCCCTCTCTCTCTCTCTCTCTCTCTCTCTCTCTCTCTCTCTCTCCTCCTCTGGGCACAAAGAGCAATGGAGAGGGCTGGCACACCGGCTCACTGTTCCTGGGGCTGAGCGGCAGCCGCTGTGGGCCACTGGGGCTCCTCCTGACCCCCACCCCCTCCCAACACCGTGATACCCAGCTGCCAGGCCCATCCCCAGTGGACTTAGAGCAGCCCCTTAAATAGCATCCAAACAGCCTGGAACCCCTGTCCACACACAGCTCCTTAGGAACAACCAGCTTGAAGGAGGGGAGCCCTCAGGGACCTGGAGCAGGACACCTGGGCCTTGAGCGCAGGCCACACTGATTCTCGGTGCCTCACAGCGCGTTCCTCCTGGGACTTAGCAACAGGATTTGAACCTGGCCTGGCCGATGCCACAGTCTGCACCCTCTCAGGGTGCCCGAGGGCGGAGTGAGGCGGACGCGCAGAGACCAGAAAGGAGGGTGTGGCCACCTCCTGCCCGGCAATGCACTGGCCGGGGTTGATCAAGGCCGGGAGGTTGGGCACAGTGCCTCTGCCAGTGCCCGGCGGCCGGAGAATTCTAGAGCTCCCCGCACCCCTGCTTTTCAGGGCAGCTCATGTGTGAAGGGAAAGGAGCCGATGGTGATTCGGGAAACCTGCAGCTGGTGTTGGATTCGAGGCTCATAATGGTGGCGATTAAAATTGACACCACTGTGTGCCTAGCCAGTCACACCGCCACGCAGCAGCCACCAGGTCATTCATCAGTGCACACTGGGGCTGGGGTAAGCTCCCGGGCACCCAAGAGCAGATTGTGAGGTTCCAGAGGGGACGCCCCCGAGCCGTCCTCCAGGGCATTGCCAGACAGTGGGCGCCGGCTCACCTGGGAGCCTGAGGTGGTCATATAAGTGGGGGGTAGGGGTACAGCCCCCCTGGTCTGAGCAAGACAGAGGCCTGCGGGGTGGGAGACCAGGTCAGGCTCCCAGGGGACACCAATCGGCTGAGGGACCTTGGCAGTCCCCCAACTTCTATTTCTATTTGCTGATCTGTAAGAGGGGCCAGGTCTTCTGGAACCGAATGTCTAAGCGAAGGATGAATTTGTTTCCCGGGGCTGCCCACAACGGTGGTGGCTCAAACCCCCAGAAACCAACTGTCTCACAGTTCTGCAGGCCCCCGGTCCGGGATCAGGGTGTGGGCAGGGTCGGTTCCTTCTGGAACCTCTGAGGGAGAAGCGGGCCCAGGCTGCCCTCCTAGCTTCCCGCGCTGGCCGGCCTTCCTTGGCCTCCCGCGGTCACCGGCTGACCGTCTCCTCCTGTGGTCTCTCTCGGCCTCTGCGGGGTGTCTCACCGCTCCCTCTTGTCCTTCTGTCTAGGACCCGCCCTAATTCCCAGGTGATCTCACCTGCAGATCCTTAACTGCATCTGCAAAGACCCAATTGCCAAATAAGGTCACATGCAGACAGGGGTGGGGATTGGACTCTCTTTTTTTGGGGGGGGAGGGGACGGGGGGCGGCATGGTGGTGAGAACAATTCAACCCACGACAGGAGGCATCTGCAGAAGCAAAGCCCAGGATGCCAGGTGCAGTCATTCTTAGGGTGCAGCCTCCAGAGGAGGAGGGCATCCGTCCATTCGGCTTCCTCCCCACACCTGGCCGGGCACAGAGGGGGGCGGGGGTCTCCCCACACATGGCAGGCTGGGAGGGCCTCCGGCTGCATCTCCAGGGCACAATGACTAGCTGTCACCCCCTGAGGAGCCCGCTGCCCCTGCCTCTCCCCCACAGATCTCCCCCAGGGGGCTGAGTGTTGCTCTCCCAGCTCTTTCCAGCCCCTCCATTGGCTTCCTTCTGGATAACAACCGAGTCCTCAGAGGCACTGTGGCCCAGGTCCTGCTCAGGTCTCCAGGCTTGTCCCCCATCACGGCCTTTCTCTGAACCCTGGACTGTCCGCTCAGCCTGCCGTGCTGTTTCATGGCCCAGTGCCTGGGAGAGCGGGCCCCTCTTCTGGAATGTTTTCTCCCTTGTCACCAGACCCTCCCCTGAGAGCCCTCCCTGCGCCCCCCCCCCCCGCCCCTGCTTGGTGGCCCCCTTACCAGGATTACACTGTCACCAATCACCCACCTCCTTGTACAATTGTGCTGGTAAGTGTGCCCCCACTTGACTGGGCGGTCCCTGAGGGGCAGGGACACAGTCCTTTGTTTGGGGGTCCCCGGGCCCTAGTATAGAGATGCTCCTCGGGTGTTTATAGAAGGAAATCATCCCGAGACGTGGGTTTTGCCCGGCTGGTGTGGCTCAGTGGTTGAGCATCATCCTATGAACCAGGAGGTCACAGTGCAATTCCTGGTCAGGACACATGCCCAGGTTGTGGGCTCGATCCCAGGCAGGAGGCAGCCCATCCATGATTCGCTCTCATCATTGATGTTTCTCTCTCTCTCCCCCTCCCTTCCTCCCTGAATCAATAAGAATATATATATTTTTAAGAAGATGTGATTTGCATTCCATTATTGCCACCTCCCAACCATGGGCCCTTGGCTTTGCTGGGTCTCCATTTCCCCCCCAGCCTGCCTGCCCTGCCAGGTGGGTGCGGGCCTCCGAGGAGCCTGTGTTGACTGATGAGCGTCTTCTTGGACCAATCAGGGCACACAGTTAGGGCATCTCTCCGGGACCCCCACCCACGGCCCCACGCTCTGCCCTCTGCCTTCCTGGGACCGTGGCTGGAGGGAGGCCCAGGCTCCCGGAAACTCTGGCTCCCCTCCCTGCCCCTCCCGGCTCGCCTGGCCTCCGGGTGTACCTCTCCAATTATTTTCCCGTTGGATCCCAAGTTCCAAAGAACAACAAACCAGGAGCACAGCCCCGGGAGCCGGGAGCCAGCAGGCTCATTCTTGTCGGCCCAGCTGCGGACCTGCAGGGGCTGCCCCTCTGCCTGCGGGCCGCGACGGAGGGCATTTGGGTTCTGTGGGCATGGGCTCCCATGTGACTCAAACACCAGCTCCAGTTAGAAGGAAGGCCAATGAGGGGGCCTGTGCGGGGGGAGGGGCGGGGGGAGGCCTGCCCCAGTTAGAGCCCCACAAAGCTCCTTTGAGATCAAGTTCAGATGTCCCAGGCCAGGGGCAGGGGAGGGGGGTAATAATAATAAAACAACATTTGCATAGAGATTTCGGGTACAAAGCACTTTCTCAGGGGCGGGGAGGCGCTGGGGTGGCCCGGAGTTCCGGGGGGGGGGGGGGCGGGGGGCGGTGGCCATGGAGCCTGGATTGGTCCCACCCCCAGCCCAGCGTGCGGTCGTGCGCAAGGCAGCGAGGCAAACAAAGCGCCATTCATCCAACTCTTCCGGACTCCAGAGTTTCAGCGTCTCCTCCCGCTCTCCCAGGACGAGCTCACTCGGGCCTGTCACTCGGGCCAGAAAAGGGGTGTCAGGAGTCCCAGAGGGAGGGGTTGGCTGGGGCCCGAGGGGACGGAGGGGGAGGCAGGGGGGCCTCCGTCCCTCTGCGCCCCCGCCCCGCCCCCACACCCTCTGGCTCCCCAGCGCCTGCCAACCGGAGCAGCCTGGCTGTGGCTGGTTTGTGCAGCTCCCCTGGCGAACCTGGGCTGTGCGTTCATGTTGAAAGTATGGGCGCAGGTTGGGGAACGTGGGTGCATATGCTGTGTGTGGGTTTGGGAACAAGCAGAGATGCGCACGCGGGGCTCTGCTTATCCCTCCCCAACTTACACCGTGTGGGGGTGAGGGGCCCTGGGGCGGCTGCACCTGCATGGGGTGGGAGGGGGACACAGCTGGGCCTTCTCCTGCACAGCTGGGCCCGGGGGTAGCCTGGCAGCCACCTGGCCCCTGGAGCGGACCCTGGCCCTTTAAGGGCTCCGGAGCTTTATAGGGCCCACCTGCAGGGCCCCCTCAGGAGCAGGAGACGAAGATGGACGAGGTCATTGCGGGGCTGGAGCGGTTCACCTTCACCTTGGAGAAGGATGTAGAGATGCAAAAGGGCATTGAGCCCCTGCCTTTCCAGGGCATGGACAGTGAGTGAGGAGGGCGCCAGCCATCCAACCGCCTTCCTCCCCCCCCATCCCCCTCCCCATAGCCGCTCTGCAGGCCTCTGCTCAGCATCTGCTGGGCAGCTCATTGCTCTGCTGCTCCCCAGGGGGCTGAGCTGGGGGCCCACAGCCTGGATTCCCCGCTTAGCCCCTCTCTTCCCAGGGGCTCGGGCCTCCCCTCCTATATCCTGCGTGGGGTTCCCCAAAAAATAGGGCTGGCTTCCCCGCTCCCAGGCTGGCCTCGGGCCCCTCCATGGCCTCTGTTGCAGACTTGGGGGCTCAGGTGCTGAGGTTTGGAGGCTGGTTCTAGGGCCCAGCATCCAGAGGTAGGCCTGGGGGGGGGGCCTTTGGGGAGGCTGCTGACGGAGGAAGGGCCCTCGGGGGAAGCTGCCGCCTCTGTTTCCTTCTCCCCTTCTAGAGTCTAGCTCAGCTGTGTGCAACTTCTTCGCTAAGGGGCTCTGTGAGAAAGGTGGGTCGGCAGGTGGGCCGCGTCTGGGCCACTCTGGGCTACTCTGGGCTCAGTGTAGCCTCGAATAGGGTGTTGAATTCGCACCTGGGGAGGGGAAGTCGGGATGGAGTAGAGTTTTTTGGTTTTAGTCCTCACCCGGTGTTATTTTTTCCATTGATTTTTTTTCTTTTTGAGAGTGGAAGGGAGAGAGAAAGGGGAAGGAGAGAGGGGGTGGGGTGGGGGGAGAGAGAGAGAAACAGATATGAGAGAGACACATCAATTGGTTGCCTCCTGACCACGCTTGTCCTCTGATGGTGTGGGGCCGCCCAGCTGTTCCATCCAGATGCAGGACCCCCCCTTAGAAATGTGGGAACTGGAGTGTCCTTCCTACTGATGGCAACAGCGTGCTGATGAAGACAATGGAGTGAAATCTCACTCTGGGTTCCTTCTGAACCCTTACAGAGCCGGCTCTGATGCCACCTCACTCATGGTCACGTTGGGCCTCTGGAATCAGGAAGCATTTTTTTTTTTAAAGACATGAATCCAACAGGCCCTTAGTGAGCACGTGCTCTGCGATAGGGACAGTGCTGTGGGGGGCAGGGGGCAGGCCCGGGTTCATGCCTCTGCTCTCTGATGGGAGCCCCACTGTAAGCCTGGAGGACAGGGGCACGTAAGGTGCCAGGGGGGTGTCCCGACAGCCTGGGGGCTTCCTGGGGTTTGACGGGCACCACACCAGGCAGTGAGGAATGTCCAGGCAAAGCTGTGGTCGTGGGCACAGCCATCTCTTCAGACCATAGCAGGTCCCCCCTGTTGCCTCTGGCCCCCAGTTCTAGCCACCACCAGGGTGCAGGGGAGGGGGTTGGAGGGGGCAGCTGGGTCTGAGCCCAGGAGTGAGGGGTCCCAGGCTGGGGGGTGGGCAGGGGCTCCCAGCTGGGCGCTCTGGCCCCCAGGGAGGCTGTGCCCATTCCGGCATGACCACGGGGAGAAGACGGTGGTGTGTAAGCACTGGCTGCGCGGGCTGTGCAAGAAGGGCGACCAGTGCCGGTTCCTGCACCAGTACGACCTCTCCAGGATGCCCGAGTGCTACTTCTACTCCAAGTTCGGTAATGCCCCGCCCGGCTCCTGCCCGCTCCCCGGCCGGTGGCAGCCGCGGCTGTGGGATGGGATGCTTGGGAGGGACCCCCCAAAGGAGGCCTCACTGTCTCAGAGGGCAGGCCAGGCCTGCCTGAGCCTCAGACGCCTGCCTCTCCAATGCCCTAGACCAGTGGTCGGCAAACTCATTCGTCCACAGAGCCAAATATCAAGAGTACAACGATTGAAATTCCTTTTGAGAGCCAAAATTTTTAAACTTCTTCTAACGCCACTTCTTCAAAATAGACTCGCCCAGGCCGTGGTATTTTGTGGAAGAGCCACACTCAAGGGGCCAAAGAGCCACATGTGGCTCTCGAGCCACAGCTTGCCAGCCATGGGCCTAGATAAAGTGGAGCCGCCCTCTGGTCCTTGTTTATCTGCCCCGCCAGGCTCGGGCACACACTGCCCACCCGAGGGAAGGAGAGGGTGCGGCTGGATCAAAGGCTGAGCCCTTTCCCTCCGCAGTCTCGGTCAAGTACACCCAGACTCGCTGTCCAGAAACAGCCTGGAACGGGCCATCTCTCAGTCCCAGGTTTGGGAGGGCGGGCCAGGCCAGTGGTTCCCCAGCAGCCGGCACGTGGGGGCCACTTTCCCGTGCTCGCCACTCTCACAAACCACTTGTCCTTTGACTGGCACCATCGTATAATTTTCCAACTGCTTCGCTATTTTAAACCCTCACTTTAGAAGAAAACTTGATATTCTTCCTTACATGGAAAGCTGGCATCACCCGTTGGCAATAAAAGGCAAACTGTAAACAAACAACCCTGGGGCTCAGAAGGAGAGCCCCTAAAATTATCTCGTGTGGTCAGGTCTGGGCCTCAAGTCCTCCTGCTGTCCACCAAGGGGCTGCGGGGCGGGGTGCCACGGCCGCTTCCTGCCTCGTTGAGGCGGGGACTCTGGGAATATTTCCTTCTCCCTCGAATTCTACAGCTCAGTACTTTCCAGAACAGAAGGAGCCTTCAGGATGATCTAGTCCAGTGGTGTGGAAAGTGTGTTCTGAAAAGAGGGACCGGGAGGAGAGAGAGCTGGGACAGCCTCCAGGGGCGTCTCTGACGGTGGCTGTGGCTGTGGCTGTGGCTTTGAAACCGAGCCAGCATCGGGGGCAGGTGGGGCGGTCCTGGAGAGAGACCCTCCCAGGCCCAGTCCGTTTCCTGCCTGGTCCTCGGAGTTGAGAGCTGTGGCAGTGGACCAGGGCTGCCCACACATGTGCCTTCAAGGACAGGACAAAGTTTATCTGGGGCCTGGCTCCCCTCGGTCATTGCATACCAGGGGTCCTCAAACTTTTTAAACAGGGGGCCAGTTCACTGTCCCTCAGACGGTTGGAGGGCCGGACTATAGTTTAAAAAAAAACAACTATGAACAAATTCCTATGCGCACGGCAGGTCCGGAATGAGTCGGCTGCTAAGCAGGACAGGCAGCGGCACCCGGTGGGCCAGATAAATGTCCTGGGCGGGCCGTAGTTTGAGGACCCCTGGAACCTTTTTCCTTTTGAAGTACTACTATTGACTCCTTCAGTAACCCTGGTTTTCTTTTGGGAATACTGTGCTGGACGTGGACACAGGAATAGAACCAGGTCCCCTTCTGCCCTCAACCCCCGTTGTGAGGAGCAGGCATGTAAATCGATGATTGCAATACTACGTGATGTATGTTTTTGCTCTTGGAGTAAATGAACGAATATCTCTTTCTCATCGCATGCCAAAGTAATGATCATTCTTGTTGGAAGTAAGTCGTTTTATTTTTAAAGAGATTGTTGGGGCGTGTAGGAGTGGGGAGGGGTGAGGAAATCCTGGTCCTTTGACCCTATTCCTGGCTGTGCCCATCAAAAAGGTACCTGCTGTCTCTGTAGGGTGAGGTGCGGGCGCCACCTGCTGGCCATGAGAGGAATGCAGCGTCGTGCATCCCGGGCAGAAAGGCAACCCCAGTGCATAGGGTGACTGCCAGCTGTCTCCATCTATCCGGTGTTCACCAGCCCCTGCAGGCGGTTTGGGGGAGGGCGGATGTCCCTTGGATGCCTTAGAAGGCCCAAGCCCGGAGTCAGATGCACACTGGCGATGAGACAGCTAACCCCCTTACGATGTGAGGAGCCTGTGAAAATGGACACCCCACCTGCCCTGTCTGGTCACTGGCGTCTTCGTTTGTGAAAGGAGAGGGCTGGGCGAGAACAGGCTTAGGCCTCTCGGGAGCCAGTGCGTTCTCCTTCCGGTGAACCCTTGCTCTGCAGCAGCCCAGGGTACGAAACGGGTCTCTAGGCAGCAGTTTGAACGCCAACGGCATAGGCACCTCAGAGCACCTTTCGGCGCCGAAAGGCAGAGTCGTAGACCTTTAAGGAGGATGAGATTGGAAACTCGAGCTCTTGACTTGAGTGAGGCGGGAGATGGGCTGAATCCTCCCCGCCCCCCGCCCCGCGGCACCTTCAGAGCCCCTGGGTCGCTGAGACATCTAAGAGGATCCTCACCAGTGACCCTCGAGTAGTGCGGGCAAACTCTGGGGAGCCAAGGGCTTGTCTCTCCCACAGTCTCTGTCCCTGGGCCAACTCAGAGGCAGGCTCTGCTCTTGGCGATTTCACCGCACAGAGCTGCACCCCAGCCTTGAGGCGTGACACCTCACGGCGGACAGGAACAGGGCCTTGGTCACAGCGCGTGGCCAGGAATCCTTCAGTGTCTTATGTCGTCTTGGTCTTTAGCTGCCAGCCCCGGGTCCCGCCTCCCCTGCTTCCTGCCTCCCTGATGGCATCTAACTGCCTTCAGTGTCTGTCCCCGTCCTGGGCACCGGGTCTGCCCCACCCAGCCTCTCCAAGTATGTGCCACCACCCCAAGCCCTGCTTAGCAAGTACTAGTACTGTTGGGGTCCGCCCTTCGTAGAGTGCAGGGAGGATTAGAAACACCTCCCTGGCTTCAAAAGCTGCTGACGACCAGAAGGCAAGGGCCTTCTATTCGAGGGGCAAGGTCAATGCGGTGTGTGTGTGTCGGGAGTGGGGGGGACGGGAGGTAACCGTGACCACGAGCCCGCTTGTCTACAGAGAACGCTGGGGTTTTCAGGTGAGTGCAGCAACAAGGACTGCGACTTTCTTCACGTGACGACACCTTCCGACGCCCAGGACTGTCCTTCCTATGACCAGGGTTTCTGCAAAGATGGTGAGGCCCCAACAGAGGGAGCAAAGGGGACGTGGGAGGCCAGATGGGCGGTCTCCCGGCTGGGAGGTGGCATGTTGGGGTGAGGTCCACCCCTGGGTTGGAATCCCAGCAGACGTCCTTGCCACGGTTCTCAGCTTGCTCCCAGGAGAACCCTGTCACATGGTGACGCGTGGGCTGGCGTGGGCTGGTTGGTGTGGGCTGGTGTGGGCTGGCGTGGGCTGGTTGGTGTGGGCTGGCGTGGGCTGGCGTGGGCTGGTTGGTGTGGGCTGGCGTGGGCTGGTTGGTGTGGGCTGGTGTGGGCTGGCGTGGGCTGGCGTGGGCTGGCGTGGGCTGGTTGGTGTGGGCTGGCGTGGGCTGGCGTGGGCTGGCGGGCTGGAGCAGGCATGGGTGCAGCCCCAAGGGCTTCAGGGCTTGTCGGCTGCACAGCCTTGACCTGCTTGCTTCCTCACTTATGGAAACAGAAGACGGCTCCATCCTAGGGTGGCCGGGCCACTCCCATAGGGGGATCCCACGGGGGGCCATTGGCACAGGGTCGGGCCTGTAGGGCACACAGTTCACCCACCTGGGGGTATCCTGTCACTTAAGCAGGTTCCACCTGCCCCATGACAGTCAGCACCTGAGGGGACAGGGACCACATCAGGGTCCCTGCTCTGAGCAGCCTGTGCTTTCTTTTCCTGTGCCTTCAGGCATGTTACTCTGAGTTCTGGGCAGGGTTGCTTGCGGGGGCGGGGGGGGGTGCGGGTTGCAGAGAAGGGGTGCTGAAGGAGGGTGAGATGTAGGGTGAGTCTCGCCTCAGCTGCGCCTCCTGTGGCTAAATGAATACAAGACGGCAGATTACAGTCTGCATCCTTCAAGATAGCGTGTTAGGGACACTTCCGACCCTACACCTTCCGGGGTTCCCTTCCCATCTCAGTCACGAGGCGAGGACCAGGTGCTTCAGGGCGGTATGGACAGGGCAGGAAATCACACACCCGTGACGTGGACTGCTGTGACCATCCCTGGCCTGTGTTCCTCCTCTGCTAATGCAGATGCTTCTGGCCGTTTCTCTCTGCCTGGCAGGTCCCCTGTGTAAATACCGCCACGTCAAGAGGGTCATGTGCACCAACTACTTAGGTGGCTTCTGCCCCCTGGGACCCAAGTGCCAGTACGCACAGTAAGTGTGATCCCCCGAGTGCTGGGCCCACTCTCTGGCTGCTGATCTAGATCCTTCCGTAGCTCCTGACCCAGGTGGGAATGAAGTGCCTGGGAGCGTCTGCCCAGCGTTTCCCTTGCGTTGCTCCCTGGACACCACCCCTCCCTCGGCCACACTGAACTCTGCTCCGGGCTGTTCGTGTATGTTCATGCCGGCGACGGGCATGTAGCTCTTCACAGACTGTTCTAGAAATAGGGTAGAAATGATGTTGGGAGGGCCCAAACCTTCTGCAGCCCTCCCTCCGTCCCCGGAGAGGGTCTGGGCTCCTTCCTGGCCCCCACATGGAACGTGCCTCACATTAGAGCAGGCGATGGTGAGCGGCCCGGCTGTAATGTCTGTCTCTGCTTCCTCAGCCCCAAGATGGTCCCTTTATTCCACCCAACGCCCCGAGGTGAGTGCGGGCAGGAAGGGCCGTGTGTCTCACACCGGTTACTGCACATGTGCCCCGGGACCTTGGAGCCCCCAGCACTGCCTGTCCCACTGCCCTCACTCTCACGCCATCTGCCATCTTCCCGTCCTGGGGAAGGCACACGCCTTTGCATGAGTGGCACATACATGTGGCGGTTCCTCCCAGGCCCCTCCAAGCTCTGTAACCTCTGCTTCGGGTGGGACATCCAGGTTCTCACCCCTGAGGCCTCCCTCGCCTTCCCCTTCGCTCCTCACAAAGGCATGGTGGTGTTACAGAAGAGGGCCCAGCTCGGGACTTGCGGTCACTGGATCAGGCCCTGGTGGTGTGGGGTCCCTGTGGGAACAGAACTCCCTATGGCCACTAGGTGCGGATGACGGCCACAGGAGGGTCAGTAAACCACGGCCCGCGGGCCAAGGCTGCCGCCCCCCCGCCCCCTGGTTTTTGCACAGCCTGGACCCAGGAATGATTGCTGCTGAGCTCCTGTTCACTAGCTGGCTGGGCTGGGATGGCAATCGGGCGGGAGGAGGGCGCCCCCTGCTGGTTCTGAGTGGCATCTCCCCTAGAAGGTGGGGAATTCATAAGCCCATTTCTAACTTTGGTCAAATGTTATGTTTTCAGCAATGAGAAAGGTAAATAAAGGCATTTCAAAGCCTGGCTTCTGCCTGAACGCCCGGCCAGGGCCCCGCCCTCGGTGAGAAGGGGCTGCGTCTGCACAGAGGAACGTCTGTAGGAGCTCTTTGTACCCTCCCGCGTCCCCTGTATCTGAGCTCACCTGGCCGTGGGGCTCAGCCCCTCCTGCCTCTACCTGGCCACCTCAAAAGCCCCTTTCCCAATGGGGTGCCTGCCTCTCCCCCTTCCGATGTCGCCCCAGGAGCAGCTGCTCTCCTCCTGCCTGGGGGTCAGGGCACAGGAGCAGGGCCTGTCAGCAGGATGGGGGCGGTGCTCGGGCTGTTTTCTGTCCAGGGCTGGAGGGCGGGTGATTTAGCTGCACAATGTGTGACTCCTCTCCTGCCAGATAAGAAACCGCACCTGGGCTTGGGAGTGGGCGTGCAGGGAGGGGGACTACTGGTACCAAATGTATGACAGGGACGTGGCAACCGCCCAATCTTATTCTTGCTGCCAGACACATCTCTTTAAAAGGCTAGTAAGGCCCGGACCGGTTCGTCTCAGTGGACAGAATGTCGGCCCACGGATTGAAGGGTCCTGGGTTCGATTCCAGCCAAGGGCATGTACCTTGGTTGCAGGCTCGATCCCCAGTAGGGGGCGTACAGAAGGCAGCTGATCAATGTTTCTCTCTCATCAATGTTTCTAACTCTGTATTCCTCTCCATTCCTCTCTGTAAAAATCAATACAAAGTATAAAAAAAAAAAAAAAGGCTAGTAAGTTTCCAGTCTTATTTTGCGGCCTATGAATTCTCTGGAGTTATTTGTGTACAATGCCCGTAGGATTTGGGGAGCAGAGTGGGCAGGGAGGGAAGGCAGCACCTGGGTTTTTTGTTTTTTTGCTGTCTTTGCTGAACTCTGACCTCTCTGTTCTGCCAGGCAGTCCCGTCAGGGTGAGAGGTAAGAGCAGACCCTCACCCTCCTCGCACATCCGACTTCCTGGCCTGTGTGCGTCCACAGCCCGTTCTCCGGGGTCGTGATGCCCAGACGGTCTCTTTGGGGCCTGAAGGGGGCTGTTCCGATGAGCAGACGCCACCAGCTTCCTCAGAGAGCCAGCTTTCTCCTCTGGTTCCCTGGACAACTTAGGGTTTTTCTTTCGGGGTCGGAACTTACAAAAACTAATGCCACTGGCCTTTTCTCTTTCAGTGTGAGAGAGGCCACTCTGCCATCAACTGCAGGCAGACTGAACAGGTGAGAGCGCTCGGAACGCAGCCCCCGGGCTGTCTGGGGAGCGTGGGGCCTGCCAGCAAGGACCATGCCTATTCTGTGGGCTCCTGTCCCCAACGTCCCCGAGAGCCTGCTGTCGGCCTCGACAGGGTGCGGTGCAAGTGGCCTGCTCACGTGGGTATATCCCTGCCCATCCGGTCAGTGAAGGGGCTCCTAGAGGTGCCACAGGACTGGCGGCAGTGACAGTGGCAGGAAACGGGTGTGCAAGAGCAGGATGAGGACCCGGGGGCTGTCACTGCTCTGCTCTGGGCCCCGCAGCAGTCGGGGCTGTGCAGGCAGGTCCTGTGCGCGGGCCTCCACTGCTGCTACAAACTGGCAGTTCAAGTGGACGGTGCTCCTTAGCACACAGCTGCGTCCCTGCGTGGCTCACGTTTAAGGCTATCTTCGTACCTGCCTGGTGCGGGGACATACAGAGAGGTAGCTATACGAACAAGGCTTATCCTTATACAGGGAAGCCGGACGTGACATGGAACTAAAGTTTAAGGCTGTAGATGCCGACACCCAGGCACTGAATCCGCTGGGAGGATGGGGGCACTAAGCTGTGCCTTTTGGGCAAATGGAGGAAAGAGCTATGATACAGGGCGTGGGGTCGGACTAGGCCTCCCCTTGGCAGGTGGACACAGCTCCCTGCCTGCCAGAGCTGGAGCGAAAAGGGTGAGGCCGCCTGAGAATGCGGGCCCTGGGAGACAGGCCTGGGAGGTCCAAATGCCAGCTGCAGGGCTGCTCTGTGACAAATATCACACAGCTATGCAGGCACCTTCCTTACCCTCCCCAAGTCTCATTCGGAAAATGAGCCTGCACAGACTCTGCCTCGGGGGGGGGGGGGGGGTGGAGAAAAGGAGAGAGCGCACTAAGGAGCTCGCCCATCACTTTGGCTCTGACAGGGCGAGTGCCCAATGGCAGCTGCACTTTGTGTGGGTTATGGTGGGGTCTCTCTTGCTAGGTTCAAGTTTAGAATCTGAACAGAATACGACACCAGCAGAGGCTTTAGAAGAACTGTTATTTTAACGTACTGTCAGACTTTGCTGGAATGAACAGGTGCCAGACTTCTAATCTCACCAAATCTCTGTAAAGTAGGACTTTTCAGTCTAGACCAAAGAGGCTCCAAGGAGGAGGTAACTTGCCCAAGGACACAGGTGAGGGTCTTGTCCATGGACATAGGAAGAGGCAAATAATCACAACAGAGGAGGAGCATGGGGCAGAAGCAGTATGGAAATTAGGAAAATCTATAAATCAGGAAGAAATGGCAGAACAGGGGTCATATATACACACTTATATACACTGAGTGGCCAGATTATTATGATCTCTGAATGCATAATAATCTGGCCACTCAGCATGTGTGTGAGAGGCCCAGTGCATGAATTCCTGCATGGGTGGAGTCCGGCCAGCCTGGCCAGGGGGAGGGGACATGGGCGGTTGGCCGGCCTGCCTGCTGGTTGAACTCCTGGTCAAGGGGACAATTTGCATATTAGCCTTTTATTATATAGGATATACACTGAGTGGCCAGATTATTATGTGTTCAGAGATCATAATAATATGACCACTCAGTGTATATACTAGAGGCCCGGTGCATGAAATTCGTGCACGCATGGGTAGGGTCACTAGGCCTGGCCAGCGATCAGGTTCCCTGCCTCCCCCTTCCCTCACTCCTTCAGTGCCCCACCGCTGCCGCTGGTTGCCCACCATGTTTTGTGCTGCCCCCTGTGGGTGGTCCGCGCACGTCATAGCAAGTGATTGAACTCCCGATCTCCCAGTGGAACTCCCAAAGGGACACTCTGCATATTAGCCTTTTATATATATAATACACACACACACACACATATATAAACATACTTTTTAGGTATAGGCATATCTATATGTGATATAATCACCCCCTGTGCTAGAAAAGCAGCTGAAGAAAGTTTTACTCTCTAGGGGCCAAAACAGAAGTCATAATACTAGAAAACTGAATATTTTGATGGGGGAAGAGACATAGAAAAGCCACTAGCCTCAAACAACCCTAACAGAGGGAATGTTCTTGAGCAGGGATAGGGCAGGATTCACGTTCCCAGGAAGAGAGGATAAGCTGAAACCATTTGCTCACTGCTATAGTCTCTTAACCTTTCACAGGCTCGCCAGCAACTCTGCACCCACCCCTACTCTGCTTTTGTTTCTCACACCTGTCAAGATCTGAGGGCCAAACCATTCCTGAGGGGAAGGGCCAATGTATGTAGATTTTCTGCCAATGCAGCTATCGGTATATATAAAAGGCTAATATGCTAAGTCTCCAACCATCTGAGTAATGGCGTCACATAACAACGCCCGGCTTCCTCTCCCTAGCAACTAGCCTCCTTGCAGTTTCTTCAGCCCAGGAACATGACTTGCTTTATAGCAAAGTGGAAACACTTTACACTGTAACCAAGGTATCTATGAAGCATTTTTCCGTGTCTCATCTCATTTGATCCTCACAGAAGTCCTGGAGTAGGTAGATAGGAGACTCGGTGGAATGCTATTTCCTTTCCATTAGCCAGAAAATGGAGATTTAGAAAGCTTAGAAACTTGACCCTACTGAAAAGAAGAAATGGTGGACCTTGAAAATGACTTCAGGTTTTCTCACTGCACAGAATACAGTCAAACACTGCTGCAGTTAAATATTTTACCCTTTGTTCTCCCTACGTGATCTACAATAATAATCTGCTTCGTGTTGATATTTACTGCTGTGTTGCTGACAATTACCTGAAAGAGAAGTTGGGGTGCTTCACTGGGCTGGATAAAGTTTAGCTACATCAGAAAGCAGGACTAATTAAGCAAATTTATTTTATATATATATAAAAGGCTAAGTTGACTCATGCATGAGCGATACATATTAAGCTCTCCTGGTGCCAATCACACACGTGTTTCCATCTGTCATTGTTGGTTGTGAATTTGGTTGACACTTCTATTACAGAGAAAGGGTGAATAGCGATATTAAAATATTTCTTCCAATTTACTTCCCATGTGCATGAACTCATGCACCAGGCCACTAGTTACATATCAGTATATATGTAGCTCAGTATCTAGTCTAGATGAATAGCAGTAATATGTCAAAGTGTAGAGAATTTTAGGCAGAGAGACTTAAAATTGAGATACTAGTCTTCACAGAGAATTGGGAAATCACTAAAAACTTTAATGATAACTCTGTCATCATTACTAAATAACATCAGCCTTTATGAACAAATAAACTGATTTTTCCCAGTAACTTTCAGTGACTTTTGAGAGCAAGCCAAAGAAATATCCAAACAGAACCAGATCTGTTCACATGTAAAAAAACGTACTCCTAAATGACTGCTTTCCACTCAATAATTTATTCTTTCCCTCCCTTTTATGCCCCGACACAACTTGAACTTGTGAACCATGCCCTGCAGTGGTCTCCAGAGTCCTCTCCAGTGCACTCTCCGAGGCGCTCGGGTCAACGTTGCTTCCGCCAGCCAAGCTCTTTGGATAAACAAATAAATGTAAGGATCTGGGAGGCCACTTGAATCGACTCTTTATCTCTCATCTCTACAGATCATGTTGTTAAACTGAGATGTTTAAGAATTCTATTGGCTATTAGTGTTAATGGTTACCTTGTACTTTTATACCAAAAGTTTCCATCTGAATGTGTTGGGCCTCTTTTGTTTTTAATTGTGGAAAAATACTGGGCTCTTTCCATGTTTTTTTTTAAACTTTTAATTATAAACATGTTTTAATAAAATAATACATTAAAAAATGAGCAAAAGTCATCTTCAGCTGAAAGAGAAATGAACCAAGCATTTCCTCCTGGTAAGATTTGGCACAAATAGAAGTGCCTATCCAGCAGGAAGTGCCTGCGACAGCTACAAGCTGGTGACTGACAACTGTATCCTGTTTCTCCTCTCTTTTGGGACAGAAAGCCGGTTTCAATCCTAAAAAGAAGTTCTCAGGTAGGAAATAAAAAGGCACCCCTGAGAAGAGCCCCATCTTCCAGGAGGCAAACAGATCTCCAGAACAACCTTAACCGAACACAAAAGCAATTATGTAAATCTAGTCAAGTCTTACAAAGGCCACTGTAACCCAAAGCTCTTAATAAAAAGAACCCCAGGGCCTCGGGCACTACCTCCTTCACTAGGGCACTCAGATAGTGCCAAGCTGTAATGCTATAAAAAGCAGTCAGAGGACCCCTTGGAGGAGGTCCCTGTAATGGGATGTGACCTGTAATTGAGGCTAAAAATATAGAAAGGCTTACTCAGATGCTTGAAACTCCAGCTACAACAAAGAATGAAGTATCCAGTAAAGAGCATCGTGACGCCACCAACTCCACTCTTCACGGTGGTGCTGCACTTGATCCAGCCTGTTAAGAAAGAAACAGTGATGCCGGGACCTGTGGCTGAGGTTTACCTGCAAGCTCTCCGTTAGCTGGGGCAATGGAACCGTAATTCAAAGAATTTACACAGCACTGGTTATATATGTAAACAGATGAAAAGGCTAAAGTCTAGAAGACCTCAGCTTTAAAAAATTGTTACTCTTGCTTCTGGGATTTTGGTTAAAATCCTTACTGAGGAGGAGACTAATACCACTGATTGGTTAACCTAAGGTTTAGAGTCCTCCTGGCTTTGGCATGATCAATGTGGGCAAGGGAGACATGGTGTAGGCGGCAGAGAGGCGGGGTAGGCATTAAAAACCAAAAGCTGTTCAATACATGGCAGCTACTACTTTATTAACTTTGGTGCTTTTGATGACGTCAGACTCCAGGATGAAAGCAAACAGAGGAGCAGGAAGAAGGCACATTTTTCTCTAGCCGTGTGTTAAGAAACAGTCACAGCTAAAGTAAGGAAATTCTCCCAAAGCTTGGAACCAGCAACAGAACCCAACAAGTGACGACTGCGCCTCACCTTTGTGTACAGCTCCCAAGAGCCGCATTAGAGAGACGTTGGAGGTGGTAAGCCTGGTCGGGGGTTCCCAGCTCCACAGAGCAGTCGAACTTCTTTCCAACAAAGGAACTGCGGTCCCAAACAGAAGTCACAGTGATAGTTCATCTGAATTCACCCTCTTCCCCAACACACAGTACCCAAGGTTCCAGGGCGAGGCCTCCAGAAAAGCATAGCCTAAGGAGGTGCCTGGGGCTGCAGCCACACTGCGTGCTCCAAGTCAAAGCAGCCCCTCGCTTTGACAGAAAAAGGCTTCCTTCTGATCTGATGAACATTCTGCCCCATGACCTGTGTGTATGTGCTGAATGAAATAAATTGCTCTTATTTTCTATCCTCTGCTAAAACATCTGAGCAAAAAGCATGACTGTCTACACTCAGATTAACTACAGCTACTTGTCACTGTATCTGCAGTCAACAGGTCGGTTCCAGCAGCCCATCACTACTGCTGACGGCAAACGTTTCTTATTTATGTTCAATGCACAGCTAACTAAAGGAGAACCTGCAAGGAGGGTTTATGCTATGCATTTACATTTTTTCTGTTCCTATTTTTCACTGTTTAATGACAGACAGGGAATATCTTCTATGGTTGGTTCTCTGGTCTTGGTTTGGTTCATCAGGATAAAGGACAATTTAAGCAAATATTTATGACCAATTTAGCAGGCGTGGTAAAAGTTGCTGTGGATGTAAACATTCTACCTCTATTTAGCTGTTACTTGCCTTTAAAAACCTATGATCCTATCAGGTTTCCTCACTTTACCTCTGGTACCCCCATCAGCCAAGCTTGGCTTTTGGTAGTTACATGAACTATTTTTTTTTTCCAACTACCCTCTCCTTCCCCCATCATCTCTTCGAGACTATTCCCCTGCTGGGCTGGAGGCACCTGTTCATATGCCATCTCCTACATCAGCAGTTCTCTAACTTGGCTGCTCTTCACCACTTAGGAAATGTCTGGAAACATAATTTCTAGACCTTGACTGCAGACCCAGTCTCTGGGGATGATGCCTAGGAATCCTTAAGCACACTGAATTCTGCAAAGGCTTGGCCAAGTGTGCCCAAGGCCACAGGGACTCTGAAAGCTTTCCTTTGGACAATGGGAACCAGTTCCTATTGCGGAGGACTCTCAGGCACTTACCTTGGGATTTAAATCTTGAACTTACAAAATCTATTTTCTTTAAGGTCAGGAAAACCAGTTTCCTCGTCTATAAAAGGGGTTAAGACCAGTCTCCCAGGACTGGTAGACATGCAGGCAGGATAGCTGACAGAGAGTAAACTCGGTCATTGTTAGCTCACTGGTCCCGCCTGTAGCAAAGAAATGAGTTGGCTTCCTGAGATCAAAGCCAATGGTCTACCAAAGGTCTTGCCTGAGCAAGGGAATATGGTTCACACTGCTGCAAAGATTCCATGAAAATTCAATTTTAATTTGCAGTCACTGGAGGTAGCCAGTATCTGATAAAAAAACAAAGCTGAGGAGCCACACTGCCTTTTAATTCTTGTAGATTTAGATGGCCTTGCTGAAGTCCTCGGGCAAAGGAGGAATCAGGTCCTGACCTGAGATCCTAGGGTCTCATTCAGTGGCAGCATCCAACTCTGAACGTTAGTTGTGAAATTAAGTTCTAGTTTCTCAACTTATAACAGAACTAGAGGCCCTGGGATGGCCACACATTGTCTGATAGAAATCAAACTAATCACTTATTATAGACTGGCACCAGTAAGAACAAAACAGTTCCTAACCACATTGTGGAGGAACTTATTGTTGAAGGAAGGATTGTATTTCTCCCTCATATTTAATCTCACAAGCCTAGTGATTTGATGTTACTGTATCTCTTACCCTATTAAGAGTATTGGGACCCATTAGAGTGTGTCATCTAATAACTTATATCAGCCATGACACCAACCACTAAGTGCCCCAAAGAGTAGCCTGAGACAGTTTAAAGACCATGGATGTACAAGTGAGCGGGACCTGGATTTGAATTGACTGCCACTTACTGTGAATATGGGCAAGTCTTAAGATGTCTGAGGCTCAGATTCTTCACCTACTAAAGAGGGCGGGTCAGTGACATCACGTCAGAGTTCTTATGAGGTTAGTTGAGATAATAATGTACTGTACCTAACCGAGCACAATGACTGAAATAGGCATCACTTGACCAACACCGGTTCCTCCCTTTCTCTTCTTAAATGAAAAGGGGATGTTTCAAGGACACTCCTTAGTGCTATCAAAGGCAGAACAGAAAGTAAACAAGTCCTACATGCTAGAGAGATTTGCTCTGGGCTGTATGTTTATGCAACTGAAAATCAAAAGTACAGAGATATAATGAGCACCTATGTTTCTAGTGATGGTATGTTCTCTGCAACGTGGTTTAGTGGGAAGGATTCAACTAGGCCTCAGGAGACCGGGTTCTACTTGCAACTCTATCTAATTTACTGGCAGCATGGCCTTGGGCAAATCCCTTATCCTCTCTGTGCAAAGCAGATAGAGATGGAAGCAAACAACACAAATGTTAATATTCATTCCACGTTTAATATGGGGAAGGGGCTTGAGACTACAGCTTTGTAAAGAGAGCCTAGATGAGTTAGACTGTTTGGAGAAAAACCAGTCACTGCTGAGGCAGTTGAAGAAACTGGAGCTTTAGCTAACACGCCTTACCTGATGTTCTTCCATTTAAAAATCTTTAGAAAGGGATAATTTAAAATACAAAAGAAAATGCTTTTGAGACCAGATAAATGGGCGTTTCGTGAATATGTGATCATTTACAGACTATACCAAAGAGATGGAAGCTACATTTAACTCTGTCTGTAGAAAAATCTAAAAAAGGGAACAAGACCCAAAGCCTCCTGATAAGGAAAATGAAGAGACTTCCTTGGGTCCTATTCTCTGTGGACTAATTTTCCTAGTGCGTGGACTTCCACACACGTTTTTTGTAACACCCTCTATTCCTGGTGCTCTTCTCCCAACCTTCCACTTCCCCTGTATCTGCCTGGACTGGCGTGCCTCCTTAACAAATTTAATACCATCCTGCCCCCAAATCCAAAAATAGTATCTGCTTGTTCCTTCTTTGCTATTCTAAATTCCCAGGTGTTGCCTTTGACCATAAACTTGGAACCTATTTTGTGACTGAAATCTGAACAGTGTGCTGCTGCTTCTTAGGTGGACTCTGAAGTCTTTTGTGTTTGAGTCTGTTCAGCTTGAATACCCACCCAATTTCTTCTACTGGCCATGCCTCTCCCTCACGTAGAAATTCAAATATCCACATCACCAGCCAGCCTGGCTTTCAACTATTGATGGAGCGGAAGGGAGAGTGATAAACCACTGTTACCCTTAGAGAAAGAAGTATTATTTTCAAAGCAATTCTAAGTCCAGTGCACTTAAATGCCCAGATAAAAATAAGCTGAGGGCAAATATTAGTATTCTGAATCTTACTTCAAAAGGCACAGAGCTGGATGGCCCTGGAAAATGAGCATATTTACCTTGTGACAGTCTTTCCCCCTGGGGACTGATGAGCTGAGGCTTCTGGGCCACTGAATTCCAATACTGAGGTTTCCCTGGCAACACGCCTAGTCCAAGGTAACCGGGATAGAGTTCTGGAAACCACTCCAGCCCCAGGGAGCTGTCAGCAATTTCCATCTGCCGGGTGAAGAGGGTTTTAGAAGTACAATGCTGGGTTGAAGGTAAAGACCGCTGGCACTCAGGGTGTAAGGCTAGGGGCCCACAGCCAGATCTGGGCTCCAGAAAGGCTTGCCCCCCACTTCCCATCAATGCCTTTCCATCAGGAACTCGATTAGGATCACAGGCTTCTGCTTTCTCTTCTTGTAGAAATTTTATAGCCAGAGAGGCCAGACTTTGATTACGTGGCTCTGATACAGAAGGAAACTCACTGCAAATCGCCTGCCTTGGCATGAACAAATCTAAAGTAGGACCTTCCTCCCGAGATTTCCTCTCTGTGGGTGGCGCATCCATACTAAAGTTCTTAGAGCTGTCGCTCCTGGAAGGGCACTCCTGCGTTTCCGTCACAAATACACTTTCCTTTGTGTGTCCTTTGCTCCCACATGCCTCTACTCCAAGGTCAAATACTTTTCCCGGGTTCTCCTTGATTTGGACTTTGCCTAAGGGGCTGACTTGAAAATCTGAAATTTGTGATTCCATGTTCTTTTTCTCCTTCTCAGCGTTTCTAACATCAATATACATTTCTGAGAGGTGGTCCTTGGCCTTGGAACCTCGCTCATCACTCGAATACGACGTTCTTTCTCTTTTATTTCCATAATTGAGATTCATGGGAGAACTATGATTATCACCAGCAGGCATATCTAGTAATTTTACTAGAAGCTTCTGTTTTGAGGGATCAATTGTATTCAAGTTTGACTTAGCAGAAGTGGCTTGTGCATCATTAGGTAAGGCTGAAGAATATGTTCTATCTTGATTTGACAAAAAAGGTTCCACTGGGCCAAAAGGTAAAGATGCTTTAGTTTGTGAAGGATAACTTCTACTTTCCCCTGATTGAGGCAAATCTTTTGCAAGTTCCCTTTTAGGAGTAGCGTTCTTTAATGCATAAAACTGAGCCTTCGCTTCTTCCTTGAAAGTAATCTTTGGTTCAGGATTTTTTACCATTTTGAGGGAGAGTTGAATTCGATTCTTGGTGTCATCATCACTTGCCTTTGTATCACCTGCTCTTTCCAAACCAATAGCTGGTAGTGGAAAGGGCTCAGCAGTCCCTTCTGTTTTGTCCCTCATCAACTTACTATTTCTTTTCTCACTCTTTGTCCCCAACTCTCTCTCTTTAGCTTTAGTTAAGTCTTTGATTGGACTTTTCCTTTTCTTAGCATGTGGGAGTGTAGCCTGCTCAGTCTGACAAACATTTTGATCGGCAGGTATAGTTAGTTTTATCATCTTACAATGTGGCAAATGGGATTTTAATCGTTTAAATGGCTTCTTACAGTAAGGACACACTTCCATTCTGGTGGAATCTCACTCTCCTATTCCTGAAAAAGATACATATGAGATTATGAGGAGCACATAATTTGTAAATGCCAACATTTCATTTATTTCACACCTTTTAAATTCATTTGGTTAAAGATAATTTACCTAGGTTAAAGGTAATTTTTTAAAGTTTGTTTTGATCTATTCTTTTTTTTAGGAACTTAGAAAATAGAAGATACAGGTTGGTTTTCAGGACCACTTAATTTACATTAGGAAGTCTTCTAGGAAGCAATTGTTGCAGAAGACAATCAAACCCACGTCCCTGACTAGGAGGTAAGGAAGACCGACTTCCATCTAATGAATTAATGGTTAGTGTATGAAAAGATGTCCAAATAACAGTCAGAATAAAAGGTTTGCTATTTAAGTTTGTAGCAAGTCAACTGGATATCACATGAGTGTAAAAAAGACAAAAAAAACTGTCAAAACCCCTTAAACACATCATTCAAGCAAATAATGGTGAAGAATAAAAAACTCAGGCCCGGATTTGAAGGTGGTTGATTATAGTAGTGGTTTCTAAAGCGAAATACATGGAAGAATCACAGGTGCAAGAAGAAAATATTACAACTCCCCTGGTCTGAGCATGAGAAACGAAGCTCTACTAACATTTAACACGTTAGGAAGTTCCAGAGGGCAAGGGCATGTCCAGTCTGCTCACAGCTGTGTTCTCAAAACCTCGCACCCAGCCTGGGTGTGATACTTGCTCAATGAAAACTTTCTCTGCACATAAGCACACAAGTATTATCATCAAGTGCTCTAAGTGCGAGTATCTTCTAACCACTAGGTCAAAGAGTGAGGCTCGAGAACCGTTTACAAAATAAGTAGGTATAACCTTGGCCGTTGCGTGGATCAAAGTAAACAACCCACCATATCCCCCCACGGGAAGTCAGGCAAAGCTGTTTTCTGTCAACAGACTTCCGGTTGGAGGCAACCCCTTTGACAGTATAATGAAAGTTACAGGCCGTTTATTTACAGGAACACACACGTGAGGCCAGTCCCTTGCGCCTTAGGCTGATCATTTTTCGAGGCCTCTGGTTAGACTGCCGCCTCTACCGTACGCCACCCTCACAGTTAACATTACTAGAACAATCTCTTTGCCCACACACGGGAACGTCTTACGGTGAGTTAACAACTGCTTTCTTACCCGAGCTCCTTTCGGTACAAGGGCGCTAATTCTGCGGTTGTTTCTCCTGGGTCTCCATGTCCCCCGATCGCCGATCCCGCGTTTGACAGAATCAAATGGTTTTAACGTCAGCCTGTGCAAGACACAATCGGAGAAGTCAGTCGACTGAACCGCACACAAATACCCGGGTTCTCAGTACGGCAGTTCTCCTTCCGTGTCCCGGGAAGCAGAGAGTTAAGACTTCCCCAGCCTCCCGGGCACGGGGCCGATCTCAAGGTTACCCTAATCTTCGCCCTCACCTCCTGCGCTCTCCAGCGGACCTTTCCTTCCCCGGCCGCCTCCTCTCTCCCGTCCCCCCTCCCGGCTCCCTTACTTTTCAGAAAGCTGTCAGGCAGCTTCCAGCGGAGTGGGCGGAGACCGCCAGGCAGCTCCGAGGTCCGAGGCCGGCCTCCCCGCAGCCCTGGCCCGAGGCGCCGGAGCCGCTGGGACGCCGAAGGGGACTCATTCTGCGACTCCGGAAAGCCCTCCATCTGTCCCGCCACCCGATCGACACCCCTCTCGGCTCAGGATAGTCGCTCTTAGATAGGCACCCCGCCGTCGAGACTCCCCTAGCCAGCGTCCTCACCTCCCAAGACCTAAAAAGTCCTGGAAGCCCCCGCGGCAAGACCCCCAGAGCATCCCACGAGCAGCTTCCCAACTCCCGGTCGCGTCTACATAACTGCCTGATGCATCTAAGCTATTTTTTTAAAAAATTGTTACCTCACAGGGACCTAAACTCAAATACTTATTTCGTATTATTATGACATAAGTTAATTTCACTTAACTCTGGCTCGACTTTTACACTGCCCTCGCTAGGCTGCGAACAGGCGAAAGCTCCAGACACCTCTAGTGAGGTCCTTTTCTCCCAGAGGTTCTCAGTAGCTCCTCCCCCTCCAAGCCCGCCTCTTCCCGTGGGCGCAGTTACTGGTCGGCGCGGCCGGGACGCGTCACTGCGCAGCCGCGAGAGGGCGGTACCACGGAGCCTGCGACATGGGGGGGCGCGGAGCAGACGCCGGAAGTAGCAGTGGTACGGGTCCTACCGAGGGGTACTTACCACCGGCAGAGTCCACCCGTGCCGCGGCGAGAGCCAAGGCCCGACGGGGTGGGCGTGGCGGCCGCCAAAACACCACACCCTCTGTCCCCTCTTCTCGCGGAGCGCCTCAGCGTCGCTCCCCTCCACCGGCTGCCATGAGCGAGCGCCTCCGCCCCAGGTGAGACCAGAGGGACCCCCCCCCAGCCCCCGTTCCTTTCCAGCCCCTCTCCGCTTTCTTGGAGGGTGGAGTCGACAGGACGCTCGAAGCGGG
Source organism: Corynorhinus townsendii (assembly GCA_026230045.1). NCBI lineage: Eukaryota > Metazoa > Chordata > Mammalia > Chiroptera > Vespertilionidae > Corynorhinus > Corynorhinus townsendii. The sequence continues at coordinate 4,882,977 of JAPDVU010000009.1, forward strand.
GTCCGAGCCAGCGCGGGCCCTGCGGGTGTTATAGTCAGGGGGAGGAGGGGAGCGGGCTGTGCGTGTGTCTCGGCACCTGAACCCTGAGGGTGCTGTTGGAGTGACTCCATGGTCCAGGTCTCCCCACTCCCTCATCTCTCCCCCCACCCCATCTTTCTCCGTTTGGAATGAAGTCTGGTCGGTCCCGGAAGAGAGACGCCGGCCCTACAGCGTCCCTGTCCTAAATTTAGGAGGGTGGGGGGAGGGGAGGAATGTCTGATCGTCGAGCGGGAGCTCCTAGTGCATCTGGGGGAGAGGGGGAACGGGGTGCAGGGCTGCCGGCTCCGCAAGGTCAGAAGGAAGGACTGGGGTTAGCCCTGCAGCCGGGAGGGGTTAGGTTGACGGAAGAATTTGGGCCCTGGACGGCTGTGAACACGGAAGGGCAGATGACCAGAGTGGCTGGTGGGGCCCCTCAGGCCGGAGCACGGAGAGAACTGACCGGGTTCTAAACTGTTTGGAGGCGGAGCCGTTTGACTCCGGAGGCCGGAGGGAGGGAGGGAGGATGGAATCGCGACGCACTGTTTTTTTCCCCCCGGAGCCTGGCCTCAGGCCTGGGGAAGGGGGTTGGGCTCACTTGACGCGCTCGAGGCGAGTCCGGACCCAGCTGCGATCCTTTCTTCTTCTTCGGAGTAACCCCTGTAACAATGTGGAGAGGAGACAATTGGGGTTGGGTACCCCAGAACGAAGGGGATCCGCTTCATTTCCAAATGAGAAAAAGCCTTCCTCGTGGAGTTTGAGGTGCAAAGCCTATGGGTCACCCAGGCCAACTCTTGCATTTTCCTGTTGGGACCAACGGAGGGAGGCCGGCTGATGGACCTGCGTCCTTCCGGTTCACGGGGCTTCCCTTTGCTCCAGAATAGCCTCTGAGGTTTAAAGTGAATAGGTAGGATCGCCTTGGCACATGATGCTGTTGATCTTCTTGTTCCATGTTTTCATGGGCTCTGAATGGAATCGACCGGCTTTCCCCGAGGACCCAGCTCCGGAGGGTAGTCAATTCACGGAGATAAAACTCGGGAAGGCTTCCTGCGGTCATCTGGTGCAGGAGTAGTGACAAGCTGTGTCTCCTCCGACTTGGGCATGCGATTGCTGACTTGGGCCACGCAGGGAGTGAGGCATCCAGCGCCTCCGGGAAATATGCACTCAATTTGACTTGAGGGGCCCCGTGACCACCGACCTGGCGGAATTAGTAGCAGAGCCCCTCCGTGTTGTCCGCTTGGTCTGACTGCCGTTTTCTTTTCCTTCTCAAACCCAGTGTGTGGTTTTTGGATCGTCTCTTGAGGTGTCTCACGTATCTGAAAGAGTAAAAATGTTCCCGACAAAAATACTCTCTTTTATCCAACCCTCTGTACAGATGACTGTGTTTACCCCGGTAGCAGATGTCCTTTCCTCTGGTGCACAAGTAAGGCCAACGTGTTTATACTGGTCACTTGTTACTCTACCAGAGGTTTGGACAGGGCTTTCTCACCTACTTTTCTCGTCACCCCAAGTCCCACGGTGCACAAGGGACCAGTTCTGCCAGCTCCAGCTATCTTGGTATCTCCACGTTAGTTCGTCTCTGGTTCTCTTTCCTCAGCTTTCAGGTGGCTCATCAGTCAAAGGTGGTGGTACACATACTGGGATGGCAGTAGAGGAGTGGGTATTGAAGTGAAATACCCACAAGGAAGCCCTTGCTTTCATTAATACCCATCCTTTATCTCATGTGTTGCGGGATTTATTTGTGTGGTTATTTTTTCCAGTAGGAAGGGAGGGTTCTGCTACTTCTGTGCCCAGTCTCTAGAAGATGACAGGAAGATTGGGGAGAAATGAAGTGATGAAGGGTGGTGGAATCAGCCATCCTTAGAAGTGGTAGATGCTAAACAGTGATCTGTTAACCAGATGGCCAGGGAGAATATGATCAATGACAGGGCGGCTGCTAAAATGATAACCTGGCCTGTGGCCTTAATGCTGAAAGTTATCATCTGACTGATTGTGTGGGTAGGCTTGGGCATGAAGCTGTAATCTTCCCAGTTATTAATGATAATGTTGAAAGAAGAATGTTTCAGGGACAGAATCTGCATAGCGTCTAGACAAAAAGTGAATTGAAGAACAAGTAAGGCTCATTCTTAACCCATTTCCATCCAAAAGAGAGGGCCCCCACCGAGTGAAGAGGACTCTGGTACTGTGAGAAATCAGCTGGAGATGAATGGGGCAGGGCTGTTTGCCTGTGACCTTCCCAGAGTTGAGTGAAATCGGCAAAACCAGCCCACCCTCTGTTCTGACACTCTTTTGTCCTAGCAGCCTCCTGACATTCACATTCTTGTCGCTGGGAAGATAGAGTCCCCGTTATAAATGAGGAAATCGGAACGTTTTGGTCAGGCTCCTGAGTTTGGTAAGAGTGACTCAGCAGCCCAAAGCACAATCAGCTGTTGTCACACTGATAAAAGTAGGATTGGGACCAACACACTGCTGTTTCATGGGGTTCTTCGGGTGTCCACTGGCCTTCCATTGGACATTGCTCTGTAACTTCTTCATATTCCTCAGAACATTCTCTGGTCATACGAGGATGAAAGTAGCAATTTCTTGGCTCAAATCTATGTTAATAAAACATTTTTAATTATTATTAAAACCTGTTATTCATCTAGTTTTTAGCTCCCGAGTACTTCAAAATACTGTGTAGATATGACCCAGACTCCCGGGAGAAAGGTAGGAAGCAGAAGTGATGATCTGACTTTACAAACAGCTGAGCCTTAGAATGAGATACGTGGCGAAGCCCTCTGCCTGTTGGTTGGTTCATGCTTTATCAGAACCACACACCCACTATTTACCCTAAACTGGATCCAAACTCATTCATAACGTTAGAGGGGCTCCGAATGCTGCAGAGTACAGGAACTGAGTGCAGGAGGATAAAGTTTCTTCAGTGTCCAGACTTCAGCTCAAAACTTTTGGGTTAAGGGCCTGCCCCAATAAGCCGCCCTATTCACATAAGAGAAGGTACTATACGCTCAGATTCAGTGCTTTCCAAAAAGCTGTTTTTCCCTCCAGCTCTAAAAATTGGGGCCCTGAAGAGTTTCCGCTGTAGTAGGTGCTGCTGCTGTGTGTAACTTGGCCTCTGGGCAGCACTGCCCTGTAGCTTTGTCTGCAGTGATGGGAGCCTCCTCTGTCTGCTGTTCAGTACAGTTGCCACTAGCTGAAATGTGGCTAGTGCGACTTAGGGACTGGATTTCTAATTGTATTTAATTGTAATTAATTAAAGTTTAAATAACCACATGTGTTAGTGGCTACCATATTGGACAGAACAGTTCCAGGCAATTTGACTTATACCTCCTATCATTTATTTCTCTTTTCTAACTGGGGTTTGGAAGTTCTTCTGACAACACTTGGTTCTTGCATAGAAAGCATACAAATTTTGTCTCTGTTGCACATCTTAGAACACACGGAACTGAGAAAGGTGTCTGATTTTTCTTCAAATTTGTACTTTTTAAGCAGCTTATGCCATAGTCTCAAAGAAACAACCTGGTCAAGTAATTTATATCATAACACTAGGTGCTGTAGCCAGAATAATCAAGTTTGTGTTCAAGAGCAGCTTTTCCAAGGTTTGTCCAGAAAAGTAATTTAATACTTTGGAGGGCGTAGAGGTTTTGTTTAATGTGACAAATGGGAGAAAATGAGGAATGAAGAAAAATTAAACATTAGTGGCTACCATGAACCTCTATGGATATTCCTGGGTAGCACCATTTTCATACGGATTTTAAGGGTAAAATAGGCGTCACATGGAGGGCAGCAAAATAAACTTGGAATTTCAGGAAATGTAGAAAGACCATAACCTTAATTAGGTGGAGTTTAAAAAGCGCAATCATTACTGTCTTCCTGCTCTTATTTATTCACAGTAGGCATTTAAAAAGCTTCTTTTGCAAAATCAACCACACCAATTTAAGCCCCACCTTACTGGTGCTGTTTTATGTTTTTGCTCTTTGCGTGCCTAGTGATGGTGTGCTTCCGATTTTAACCTATTGTGCTATCCTTTGCGGAATTCTATTTTTTTCAGGCAAGAGGACAAATTTGTATGTTGTCATGGTTCACAATTTTAAGTGTCTGAAAGGTGAATTGTTGGATTTTGTTTTTTCCTCCTTGTGATTTAATTTCAGGAAAAGGAGAAGGAATGGCAGTGAAGAGGACCACCATCTCCCCCCACAGACCAAAAGGAGTAGCAGAAACCCTGTCTTTCACGATTCCTGGGACACAGAGGTAGGAATTGCAGTGTTTCAGCCTTTTTTTGAGCCATGGCCCCATTGAGGAAGCTTTGCACCTTCTCCAGCAAAACAGTCTGTGTCTGCCCTAGTCCGGCACGCTTCCCCCAAGTCTGTTTTGTTAGAAGTTTCATGAACCTTTGCAAGCCCTTCTTTGAACCCCCTGTTTGGTATTTCATAAACCAACTTACTTTCTAATAGTTTATGACCCATTATTGTCTTTAAGGTAAGCGTATTTTGTTGCTTCGATTCACATATCTTTAAGAATGTATAATGTATATGTACGCAGAATCCTGTTTTCCAGTGTTTTCACCCTTTCATTGTGTTGTACATAAGCTGCTTCAGGAGGCAGAGTGGCGTGCAGAGGGAGAGAGCTCCCAGGGTTCTTCTTCCTGACGGTGCTTCCTCAGCCTGCGGGAGAAGTCCTCGGAAGGCTGGCCACAGTGCCGAAAGGAGGCTCACACTGAAGTGATGCTGCTATAAATTAGGTGCCTAAGGACGTAGACCCTTGACAGGGACCACCTAACAGAAACTCCTCAATGGCAAAGATTCCTAAGCCTCAGAACTTCAAGCAGAAGTCTGTATATCACAATTCTTGCACAACAGATAATTTGCATTTTAATTAGTTCTTGATGATAGGACTTGACTTATAATCCAGTCTTGGCCAGAAATCCAAAGTAACTCCCCGGAGGGTGGGGGTCTGTAACTGTCATGTGGGGAAGACTCATTCAGGAACAAGTAATGAAGAGTGTAGCTAGATCCTTCTCCATCAAGCATTTCAAACTCGCGGCCCGCGACTCACAGGCCACATGCCTCATTTATTTGGCCCGTGTTAGCATTTGAGTTTGACATGCTTGTTCTACACGGAGATTTGAGTTTCTATAACTTCTATCCCTGTTAAAATTTTTCCTGTTATACTTTTTCTTCCTTTTTAAAAAAGGATGAACAAAAGAGTTACTGACCTTTGTTTAAAGTGGTAAGTGGGGAATCTCAGGGATGAAAGAAACCAGACTTTAGAGGCTCCTGTGAGCATCTGATGATAAAACACTAATTGAGTCTCCTTTTTTATTTATTTTTTACTAATGGTAAGGACCTGAGGGGCAGGGGGAAAGGCAGGGGTGTGCTCCTCCTGGGAGGGACAGCACCCATTATTCTTTTGAATTATAAGGCTATTCCCTAAAAGAGGATGCAGTGATTACTTTCATGGTGTCGGCATGAATATTTCTTTACTTGTATCTGCATGTAAATGTCGCTGTATGATATTCACAGTCGTTTGAAGGTAGAGTAGTAAGTCTAACTCTTTATATTGGTCTTTTCCCTGATACCTACATTTTTGATGCCTGAGAACAGGAGTATACATTGTTATGTTTTAAAAAAACTAAACATTTCTGATCTCTTATTTTTAGAGAAACTCCTTAGGATTCATTTTGGTTTTGTTTTCATTGCTGTTTGTAGAAAACTGACCTGCACTCCCTTTCTAAAACCCATGTGTTGGTATCACAGGAGAAAACAGTGTGTTGTTACTCAACCTGTAGGTTCCTATGTCTTGTTCTTACTTGTCCAAAGAAATTCAGTGGTTAAGCAGCTATGTAAATCATTAGGCTGGGGGTGGACTAGGTTGTCTGGGTTATAATTTACAGTCAGTGCAGGTACTTCTTATCTGTCATGGTATCTGCACTCACCAGTCGCCCTCTCGGGCAGTGGTAACTTGCTAAGGGTAACTTGGACCCTCTGTCTCAGCTATGCTGGCTGGACATCCACCAGCCGTCTGAGCGAGTGGCCTGTGGTGCTGTGCTTCCCCAGCGGTGGCATTAACAAGTAATGAAGCCTGCGAACCCAGGGAGAGCTAGAGAAGCAAATGGCAGGGGAAAGTCTTCAAAGCGGAAAGTTAAGCCCTGAATAATTGAATCGTCACCACTGGAATAGATCATTACACTTGTAGCACAAAAATAGCAAGGTTAGGGTTATTTGGCTGCTTTTTGACTTATAAAAGGGAAAGCACTAAAATGATTCCTTATAAATGGATTATTTTATTAATTTACATGACAAATTACCTTATTGATGAAAATGTTACTTTTTAATTCTAAGGTAGGGCAGAGGCAAGTTTCCTTAAGACTAACTCGGTTAAGAGAAATGGTTTCCATTGTCGTTTCTGAAATACTTAAATAATTTTAGAATTCCTTTTTTTGTGACTTGAAGAACTTCCATTTGGAAGGAAATTTTAATTCTAAGAGAGATTTAAAATTCCCAAAAGGTATCTTTTTCTCCTAAATGTAATAATGTTGGCAAGCACCATGAAGTGAGATGTGAGGTGGTTTGCTTCTTTTTTTATTTTTTTTTTGAGGTGTTTGATTTCTGTTACACTGTTAAACTATGCCACAAGTAAATGGTAATTGCCTGAAAATTGGAACCAGCTCATGCCTCTTTCTTCCTACACACCATGGAGCCAAAGAATGTGCACTGACCTGCCGGATGAGTTATGTAGAAAGAAACTTTGACTCTGCTTGTGCATTTTCTTCCTGCCATTTTAGCAGGTATTATTATTTCTGCTTGTCAGATGGAAATTTTGGGGCACAGAAAAATATAAAGTCACTTGCCCAGAGACACACAGCTAGCAAGAGGCAGGATCAGTGAGCCCCAGAGCTTGACTGTTGAGCAGCTTGCTCCTTGCCATGCGTGTGCCGTCTCCCGGAAGAGCGGGTGGAGGTTCTGGGAAGCTGTGCTTAGCTATCCAGGGGCAGCAAGGTCCTCGACTTGGCAGAAGTCATAGAAACGGGAGACTGGCTGGGAAGTGGGTTCCCAAGTCAGCGCTTTAACATGGTGCTAGCAAGAAACCATTTCCGATGTCTATCTGTAGAATAAATGAAGGCTTCGGGGCCTAGTATTTTTTTGTGGTTGTTGTTTGTTTTGTTTTTCCAGAAATGTAATTGATGTTTGAAGACCTTGAATTTTAACTCCAATAACTTAGATTTAATGATTTGTGAGCCTTCGGATGCTGTTTTTTAAGTTGCGATACATATTATTACTATAGGAATAAAAATTTTCCTGTAAAGCCATTCTGTATGAATCATGTTAGCAGTGGCTAAGTTAGGCTTGTTTGTCCCTTGATGAGCAAGAAGTGAAATGATTTATCCCTTTTTGTCTTCCTCTTGAGTCCTTTACAATGGTAGGGACATTCCCTCGAACAACACCGGTTTGAGCTATGTGGGTCCATTTTTTAAAGTAAATATGTACAGTACTGTAAATGTGTTTGCCTTATAATTTTTTTAATATCCTTTCTTTAGCTTACCCTGTAGGATTACAGAATATAATATAATAGAAAATAATCTTAGATAATAAAAGGCGAATATGCAAATTGACCGAATGCCGGAACGACCAGTCGCTATGACGTGCACTGAACACCAGGGGCAGACGCTTAATGCAGGAGCTGTCCCCTGGTGGTCATTGTGCTCCCATGGGAACACCACTCAGCCAGAAGCCGGGGTCACGGCTGGCTTAGCCCTCAGTCAGACATCCCCTGAGGGCTCTGGACTGAGAGAGGGCACAGGCCAGGCTGAAGGACGTGTGTGTGTGTGTGTGTGTGTGTGTGTGTGTGTGTGTCCCAGTGCACTAATTTCGTGCACCGGGCCTCTAGTATAATTTAATATACAATAATAAAATATATGTGTTAATCGGCTGTTTATGTTATTGATCTCAGGTCAATAGTGGGCTATTAGTGGTTAAGTTTTGGGGATGTCAAAAGTTATGCAGATTTTTAACTGTGCAGGGGGTCAGCACCCCTAACCCTCATGTTCAAGGATCAAATGTATTTGGCAGGCATTGTCCTGAGTGGTTGGTGTCAACTTGGCTGTCTCTGTTTCCTTCCTGTGTCCCTTTCATCTCCCTCTGGGATACGACACATACCCCTTCATTGACATTGCCATGGTCCTCATGCAGGCCTGCTCTCCTGCTTGATGTTCTAGAAAACTTACCAGTTGGCCCCTGCTCGATCACCATGACCTCGTTCATCTCAATAGATCCATAGCTTCCTCACTCCTAAGTGCAGATCTGAACACATCTTACATGCTTAGAAACTGTTCCTGCAGACTTGGGGCACCTATAACCGAGCCATGACCTCTCATGTATATTTTGTCTCACTAATGCTTCCTGGAGTGGTGAGGCCAACACCACACCTTTAGCCTTTCCTCCCCAGAACACGCCTGATTTTGCTTATTCCCCCATTTTGTCGCACCCTCCTTATAAAAAAATTCTTCCTCCTCCTCTAGGCCCAGTTCAGACACCATCCATTTTAAGGAGCCTCTCTCCTCGCTCCCTCATACACACCTATTGCTAGATTTCCTGTCGCTACATTGTCTGTGTACTGTCCTTAGCAGTGGCTGTATTGTCACCACATTCTTGATGAAGCTCAGTAAATAAATGACCAGGGAGCCCCAGTGCACTGCCTCCTGAGGCGGGGCCCTGGCATGTTTTCAAAAGCCGACAGGTGATTCTAAAATGGACTGCATTCTTCTGGGTCTTATCTGCAGTTACCAGGGTGCACAAGTAGGTTTTAGAATCCTCCCTTTTCACACCGTCCTTCGCCACAGAGTTGTTGTGAGCTGCCTTTGTGTATTTAGAGAGAGAGAGAGAGAGACTCTCGATCAGAATCTTCATAAACTTAACTTGGTGCTTGTATACCTGGATTTGCAAGGGGTTTTTATTTCACAGATCAGGACCTTACTGTCTTTTGATTTGTAATACAAAGTTGTCATTGAAAATAACCTGGTCAGAGTCAACAAACTCAGCCCAAATTGAAAATTCAGAGAAAAGAAATGCGCTTTGTAACCTTGGATTTGGATAAATGGTCTGTAAGGAGTCAGGAGCCTGGGAACAGGGATACTAGTTGATGAATCTTTCTCAGTCCCAAAGTTTCTGGATTCTTTCCGTACAGAATGTGTTCAAGTCTTTCAAAGCAGGAATAGTAACGAGGTACAAACTGTACCAGTTCTCAAAGCCATGCTGTTGAGTAGTGCCCCCCGCCTCCTACCCCAAGGATTTGATACCAAAAAGTGCCACTCAGTGGGGGAAATACAATTTTTTTCCTATTTCAAGTGTGTGTGTTTTTATAAGATGATTTATCTCTGTATATCTTAAAGCACTGATAGAGTTAAAATTTGATTTTATGCCTTTAGGGTAAAAGTAAATGGTCTTGATCCCATCAAGTAGAACACTTTGATGGCTGAGTGTTAATAAGACCACTTATAATGACTTTCAAACATTTTTGACTAGAAATGCTTTATTTTGTGGCCCAGTACATACCAAATATATTTGTGAATAATTGAAAAAAAGTTTCACAATTACCCTCACCTTGTTGCACTGTTTTCTTTTTCTGTGCTGGTTGCTCCCCACCAATGGGTTCCACCATCCATTTGAAAAACACTCGTCAGTCTGTGAGGTACTGGCGAAAGCCTCTTGGAGGGTGAGAAGACTTGAATTGGCAGAAAATAGAGCCAAAGGATCTTGAAAGAGATGCATTTTTACCATGTAGTACCAGTACACGGACAGTAGTACCAGGTGTACCCGTTAATAATGCGGATTTTTTTCAATAGACGGAGTTACACACATATTGATATATATGCGGTTTTATATGTATGCTATTTTTTTGTATCGACAACAAGCTTCAAAACTTCATATGTCAAATTTTCTGAAGGTGTTAACATCATAGATATTTTTCCACTTAAAACTGTTGAATTTTGTGCCAAAAAAAGAGCATTTGTGGAAAGTTTTAATTCATTACTTTATTTTGAAGAAAAGTGCTGCTGAATACTTCGGGAAGCTTATGGTGAACATGCTCCATCTGAAGATATTTGTGAACGCTGGCTTAAACGCTTCAAAAGTGATGGTTTTGATGTGAAAGACAATGTCCAGGTCAACTGAAAAAGTTTAAAGAGCAACAATTAAAGGCATTATTGATGAAGATGTGTGTCAAACTCAAAAACAACTTGCAGAAAGATTAAACTTTGCTCAGCAAACAATTTCCGATTGTTTACAAGCAATGGGAAAGATTGTAGGGAGTGACTATAGGGTCAGGCCTGGGACTGACCTGTGGCAGGGCCACAAACAAGTCCCAGCTTGGAAGGCAGAGCTCTCCTAGCATAATTAAGCTTAACCTTATAGCCCTCCCTAGTTCCTTCCTAGGTAGCTAATGGGCTGTGGGAGGTGCAGCAAGTGCTGCCAAAACAAGGTGAAACTCACAAGAACAGTGTAAACATGTTGACCACTACCCTTGCTTTGCTTTGTGTGCTCTGACTAGGCCATGGCGCTGTCTCTCCATCAGAGAAGCAGCATCCCACCAAGCTCCAGCTGTATTCTCTTGTCCGTCTGCTTTAATCCTTCACTGCCACTCCTCAGGCTCACCAAACCTGCCCATTTTGGATGCGGCACAAAAGATTTTAAAACTGAATGAAAGACAAATGGAAAACTGAAAAGTCATCAGTAAAATGTTGCTTCAACAGCACGAAAGAAAGTCTTTTTGGTATCGAATTGTGACTGGCGATGAAAAGTGGATTTATTTGGAAAATCCTTAATGCACAAAATCATGGACTGATCCATGTCAACCATCAACATCGATTGCAAGGCCAAATCACTTTGGAAAGAAGACAGTGCTCTGCGTTTGGTGGGATCAGGAAGGTGTGGTGTATTATTGAGCTTCTAAAACTAGGCGAAACCGATAATACTGATTGGTACCGACAACAAATAATCCATTTGAACCACACTTCGATCGTGAAATGACCAGAATGTGCCAGAAGACACAGCAAAGTAATTTTGCTTCATGATGACACACCATTGCACACTTCAAAACCAGTTAAAGACACGTTAAAAGATATTGCCTGGGAAGTATTAACCCATCCACAGTATTCACCAGACCTTGCTCTGTCAGATTACCAGTTGTTTCAGTTGATGGCACATGCACTTTCTGAGCAGCACTTCCAAACATACAAAGAAGTGGAAAATTGGGCCTCTGAATGGTTTGCCTCAAAACAAGAAAACTTCTATTGGGACTGTCTCCACAAATTACCTGAAAGATGGGGGAAATGTGTAGCTAGCGATGGACATTACTTTGAATAAAGCAATTTTGATGTTTCTCTTGAAATTATCGTGTTTTCTTAGGTTACAAAATCCACATTATTAACCGATACACCTAGTATATTATATATCTGATACTTCAGGACCCCACCTTGGTTCTATATGGGTTGCCTCTTATTGGTTTGAAGGTGTCATTGCCTTCCTCAATGCAAGTGAATACAACTGAGGCTGCTGTCAAGGTTCTTAAGTAGCTCAAGGAGGCCAAACAGTCTTTCTGAAGTCCTATGGACAGTATCTGTCTATATCAGTGGTTCCCAATGTGGGGCACACGCCCAGAGGGGCAATTTGAGGATGAGTTATTAACAGTGAATTTTTTGCATTTCTTACGGTTCTAGGGACTTCATATACAGTATGTAAATATATAGTGACATTTATGCATTTCAGTTGTCTATTATATGTTTTGAAACTACTTGCTAATTTTTCATATCACTTCATATTATTAGTATTATTTTAACAATTTCTTAGTGATTTCTTCCTTAGTACTTCAACTGTCCTTTTGTTCATTTATTTTTCTCTTTCATGGATGCCACGTTCTTTGGAAGCTTATTGAGACCAAGCTAATGGCCTTTTAGGCTTCCTCCATGTGAATAGGAGTTCACTTTTTGAATAAGAAGAATTATGGTCATGGGGGGCAGGGGTGGGGGGTCGCCATCAGGATTTTAGAGATATTCAGGAGGGGCATGGCCAAAAAAAGATTGGGAACTGCTGATCTATATATTTAAGTCTTAGAATTAACTAAAGACCTCTATTTTGTAGCAATATTCTCACTCATGATCATTTTTCTCACAAAGGAAATCTTTTTGTAGAAGCTATAGAAAATATAGTAAAAAAAAAAAAAAAATAGAAGGTCCAGATTCTAAATATTTTGGCATATATATCCTTCCAGAATGTTTTTAGTATATATTTATATTTACATTAAAGAAAATCATTTTAAAACCAGCTGACTTAGTATATACACTGTTTTGTAACCTGTAAAAAAGATGTTGAAGGCTTCTTTCTATCTTGGTGTGTTTATGTGTGTGTATATATGTAATTTTAATAGCTGAATACAATTTCATTGTTACGAATTATAATTCATGTCTTGTACTTTATATACATACTAGAGGCCCGGTGCACGGATTTGTCCAGGGCCTGTCGGTCCTGTTTCAGTCCTGATCGGCGGGGCTGAGGAGAGACTTTGGGAGGGCCCCAGGGCGTGTCCAGCCCGTCTTGCCCATTCCCAATCAGCTGGACCCCAGCAGCAAGCTAACCTACCGGTCAGAGTGTCTGCCCCCTGGTGGTCAGTGCACATCATAGTGACAGGTCCAACGGTCAAATGAACGGTCAGACACTTAGCATAGCAGGCTTTTATGATATAGGATATTATAATTTAACCAGTTTCTCTATTGTTACCCATTTTGGTTGTTTGTAGACTTTAGCTGTTTAATTAAACAAGGCCACACTAAACTTTAAAATATATATATATTTTTGCCCTAACTGGTTTGGCACAGTGGATAGTGTCGGCTTGCGGACTCAAGGGTCCCAGGTTCGATTCTGGTCAAGGGCATGTACCTTGGTTGCGGGCACATACCCAGTAGGGAGTATGCAGGAAGCAGCTGATCGATGTTTCTAACTCTCTATCCCTCTCCCTTCCTCTCTGTAAAAAATCAATAAAATATATTTTAAAAATATTTTTATTGATTTCAGAGAGGAAGAGAGAGAGAGAGAGAGGGATAGAAACATCAGTGATGAGAGAGAACATTGATCGGCTGCCTCCTGCATGCCCTATACCAGGGATTGAGCCTGAAATCCGGGCATGTGCCCTGACCTGGAATCGAGCTGTGACCTCCTGGTTCATGGGTCGATGCTCAACCACTGAGCCATGTAGGCCAGGCACACTAAACATTTTTATACGTGTCTTTATAAAGTTACGTTACAAAAATTTTTAAATGGCCTAGGAATTGCTGGTGTATTGGTGTCCCCCTCCCCCCTTTTAATGGTCATTGTACAGAAATCTTTTCTAACCTGTTTATTTTAAAGAACTTTTACCTTTTCTCAGAGTAGTAGCACCTTTGCTGTTAAGTTGTGAAATATAATTTGAAACAGAAACTTGACTTACTAGAAACTGATTCTAGTTCTTGCCTTAATTTTCAGACACTACCTGTAACGAAAAACAAAGAAAACAGACTAAGAGGAAACAAAGTGTTCTGCGCGGTGGGTTTCTTACCTAGTGCAGTACCTTACCTGCTTGTTAAACATGCACGGCCTTGCGAGCTGTACGGCGGCAGTTCTAGGTTGTTACACTCTAGGTCAGGAGAGGCTGCTATGGAAAGCAAGGTGCTTTTTTCTTCATTTTAATTGGCTTTGACTTCTTCAGTCTTCAAGTAAATGTAATTGTTGCTGTTAACACTGTCGTCTGATGCCACTTAGCCCATTTATGTTTTCATGGAGTTTTTTTTTTTTTAATATATTTTATTGGTTTTTTACAGAGAGGAAGGGAGAGGGATAGAGAGTCAGAAACATCGATGAGAGATAAACATCGATCAGCTGCCTCCTGCACACCTCCTACTGGGGATGTGCCCACAGCCAAGGTACGTGCCCTTGACCGGAATCGAACCTGGGACCTTTCAGTTCGCAGGCCGATGCTCTATCCACTGAGCCAAACCAGTTAGGGCTCATGGAATTTTTTTAATTGTAGAAAGAAAGCTAGGTTATCTCCTACTACCTATAGGCAATAGGATATGTGACCTGTGCTCAGTAGCTCCAGGTGACCCATGGATCATGACAGCTCTTGGTTCAAGCCTTATCAATGATGATGCATTTGGTGAACATGCTTTCTTTGCTGTTTCAGGCATGTTTATATACGTGTATATTTTTAAGTAGTAGAATCAAAGTTACTTAGACCTCAACTCAGTGTCCCTTCATCAGTTACAACTGTAATTTCTCTAAAAGGACTCATGTGATTCCTATATACCCATGTGGAT